>CM075857.1:86722698-87375198 GCA_037975125.1 Latrodectus hesperus
TGATGGTCCGTAAATATAAATGGTCAAACCAAAGATCCTAATTTTCCAAAGTAATGCATGTTACGAAGACGATACTTTAGGGAATAAGCACACTGCGTTTCAGTCACATTTTCTGATAAGTAAATACTAAAAATCAAAATCAAAACTATAAATTCATCATAGTTAATCAAGTCCTATTATGAAATGTATTATGAATGATATTTCTTTTATCTAAAGTGAATTTCAATCTAATATATAATGAAATTTGCTTTGGTGTATTTTATGTGAACGAAATGTAGCGTTGTAGGTTTAGCTACCTGTTCATAATCCAAGATTATTTATATAAAAAAAAACGTTATAAAATGAAATGTTCAGCTTTTCTGGACTTTATTTAAGTCAGGAGATTTCAAGGATTGAAAACTCATTCTAGTTTTCAGAGACCAAATTTCATTCCAAAAGCAATTTTTCTTTAGAAGTGACCGTTCCCAAAGAAATTGGGAAGAAATTTATTTCCTTCTTACTGATTGAATTTGTCTGGAATTCAAAACGTAAGTTCGTTTCTTCCAAATTCGAAAGAATAAACGTTCTCACGGGATAAAAACTGTAGAAAATGAGAAGTGAATGTTCATGAGTTAAGAATTTGGAATAAATATTGTTTCTTTTTCATTGATGGAAATAATCTGAACCTGGTAATTTATTTTTGAATGTTTGATTTTTAAATATACCAAGAGTGTTTTTTCCTTAATTCTTTCTTCAAATTTAATTGATGATTTTTTAATATATTTTATAATTTTTAATTAGAAATATTTTAATAAGCGTTATTATTTTGCGTACTTTAAATATTTTCAATTATTTTCAGTTTATTAGTTACTGTGGAGAAATGAGAAAATAAAATAATTACTCTTTTTTATTTCGAGTTAATTAATATTTGTGTAAACACAGTTCTACTTATATTTTCTTTTTATATACAAAATATCTGTAAAATAAAATTCGGAATTTAAGATAACACGGAATATTGCAATATCATCTCATAATCAGGAAAAGGTAAAAAAAAAGCAACAACTATCTCATTAAGACTTACATTATAAAACGAAATAACTAACAGAAACTGCTTATTTTCTTTTTATAAAAGAGAATAAAATTACATTAGTTTCATTATTTGACTTATTTTACTATTTTATATTTGACTTTTTTACTATGAATATTATTACTAATTGAAAGCATGGAGTTATTTTCCAATGATTCCTTAATATTTTCAATAATAAAATTATCGCTTAATGTTTTTAATTTAAAAAAGATGTTTCTAAGAAAAGAGAAAAGGAAGTATATTTGAAAGCTTAATTTCATTTTGTAATAAGTTATAATCTAATTAAAGCATTCCTTAACTCAATCATTTCCTTTTCTTTGTTTAATACTACATGATATATAAGCAAATTAACTTTTATTGCTCCATTTTATATTCGTCTCATATTTTAAATAAACTAACCGCTCAAAGAAAGAAAACAATAAGAAAATTTCTTCATCTGTAATTTCGGTATTCATAACAACTTCAAATATCAAACTAATTGCTTTCAACACACTTTGTTAAGATGCATTTATTTTTGCTCATTATTTATATTTTCAATTTAAAATACAATTTTTCCACATCAATTACAATTTGTAAAATAGTCAAAAATGTTTAATGATGATATTCTAAAATAACATGTTAATTTTCCCACACTAAATTAAGAAATAATTTTTATTTCCTTCAATTTAGAAATTTATCAAATAAAAATACTATCCTAAATTACTTCATATTCACAATAATATAAAAAATGCAATAATATCTTTCTGTGAGTATTTAATTATAAATGTTTTTAAAGAGCAGATTCAGATGGGGTATTTTTAAATCAGGAGATGATACAATGTGTTTTTACACCAAACTTGATGAAAAATTCGCAGAAGGTATTAAAATTTCAAAATATTTTAATTACGTTTTATCATTGATACGAACGCTATCATTCATATTAATTAATTTAAATTTAATCACTGATGCCTGAATCAATATGATTTTTTAATATTGCTCTGTATTTCTTATAAAATGGTATAATTTTATCACAAATGATATCATTTTTGAATGCTTTATAAAAATGGATCTTTAGAAACATTCCTTTCCATATATCCGAGATGACATCTACTAATTTTGGACCGGAATCAATTATTGTGACAATTGCACAGATTTATACGAAATTTACTACGCTTTATTTTTTATTTTAGTTTTTATCTCATAAAGTGTGGTAAATTTCAATAAACATGAAAATATTAACTTTTTAAATATTCGCGAATAAATGCTTAATAATCTAAATAAGGAATACTGTCTAAAATAGTGTATTTGTGTTGCTGTTACTGATGACATTTGGACTAGCCTAGCTCACTATGCCGTTGACTATCCGAATTAAACTCGATAGTATGTCTTTCTTTTAACCAGAACACTTTGAAGATGAAATAATGACATTTCTTTAAACTCCTCCGATAGATGGCACCACCAGAAGATCAACTATATCAATTTTGACATTTGATTTGAAGGGGGAGGAAATGTATTGTGTTTGTAAGCACACAATACATTTCCTATTTTATGGGATTCTATATTTTTAAATTTCGAGCTAAAATTTCCTATTTTATATTTAACTTAAATGTTACTCAAAAATATATAAACTCACAATTCTGAATTTTGAAAGTTTTCTGTAGTGCAAAATATCTAATATAATAAATACCACATTGGAAATAATAATAAAGATTCAAGAAAAAACTATTTGATGTATTATTAAAAAAACATTATGTGAAAAATTTAAATATTAAAAAATACAAAATTATTAAATTACATATTCTTACACTCACTTCTAAATGATAATTTTTATTAAAAACCTAATTCAATATTTTTTAATCAGCTAAATAAAATTTAAAAATTCTGAGTTTTTGTATTAATTAGGTGTAATTTATGTTGCTAAAATATAATTTCTGATCATCCCTTAGTGACTGCTGTGACCACCACGGTGGCAGAAAATGAAATAAAACATGTTTAATTGCTAGATTACAGTCCATACATAATTTACATATAGTTTTCAATGTAATGAAAATCAAACTTTTCTATTAATTTTTAAAGTAATGGATTTTTCTTATTTTACTTAAAATGTAAATTATTTAAAAAAATTATGAGGATTTAATATTTTACTTTTATTTTTCATCTTAAAGATTTAAAAGCTTGAAAAATCGAATTATAAAACATTAAAATTTTATTTTTGGATTCATGATAAATATAAATTTATGATTGGTAGTCATATTTTAAGAAATTCTTTAAAGAATGCATAATTAAGAATAGAAACCAAAGGTTTTTTTATTCAAGTAATATTTAAATCTAAATTGGAAACTTAATTAGGTGTATTATACAAATTGTTTATTTGCTCAGGATTTTTATTTAAAAATTAACCTTTACAAACCTTTTCCCAGAAATGCAGACCAGGTCACGCCATGTTTACTAGGTGATTGATTGCAGAAAAGTGCTTTCAGAATTTTGCTAACAATTTATCAGTACAGAATATTCCAAAGTATTCATTTCAAAATAAATGGGTCAATTTAATTATGGGAAATATTGCTATAAATTTTGTTCATATTCAGTCTATTTAAAAATATATTAACTCTTGATAAATTAATTTGATAATAAAGTTCCCGCTATGTTTGCAGAGATATTTTATTAGTGAGATTATTTATTTATGTTTGAATACTTTTATTTGATCTCAATTATTATTTTAAATTTTGAATAAAAACAAATTATGTTTTTTATACTATTTTTAAAGCAGAGATGAGTTAAAAAAAACTGATCAGTATTCTCTAAAGGCTTAACAATCTCAAGAACCGTGTGGATGGAAAAATGTATAGGATTCAAATCACAGGATTCGAGTTTCCAATCCCAAAACACTAAATAAATTAAATCGCACCAAAAAGAAAAAAAAACACCTTATCGTTCATTTTAGCTTATCCTTTACTAAAAATCACTTACATTTTTGCTTAGTATTAGTTAAGATGAACAATTGCGATTGCTCCATTAATTTAAACACTTTACATTGGTCCATCAGATCCAATCAGATGGCCAGAAAAAAAATAACCTCGTCCTTCCTAAATCTTTTGATACCCTTACAAATAATAAAACTACCATTTAGAAGCCCTTCAAGAAAACCTGCAGAACATTGCCGCTGGTACGGGCCTCGCTTGTACGGGGCCTTTCCCATCGAAGTACGACACTTCCTTTTATGGGTAATTTAGAAGGAAGAAATCCAGCCCCGAAATTCTCTTTTAGTTCTCGCGTAATACAGGCTCCCATTTCCTGAGAGAGATAAGATTAGAGCCCCTTTCATGCGATCCAATTCCTTTTGGCGTAAAGGCTATTTCTCAGAATGATGTGTCTACTTCCCCCAAAAAAGAGGTTCGCCCCTCCTTCCTCGCAGTTTACTGATAGCACAGGTGAAGTGAGACCCCAAGTGGTATAAGTAAAGTTGATGAACAATCAGTGGCAGATGACTCAAAGAAATGGCGACTTTTAAAACTATTTGCAATTTTCTATCATGCTGGAAAATCGAGATTTAAATACTGTCACTCAAGTGATTGGCGAGTTTTGCTGTAGAGTGAAAGATAAGTGGATCTTTTCATGACATTCGCACTGACTCTTTTCATCACAAGTTAGAAATAGAATTCATACAATATATGTTGTTTTTTAAAGTTTTCTTTTGGAAATTTTTCTGCAAACAATAATTTTAGAAAGTATTAAAAATGTTTCTTTCTTAGTTATTGACACAACAGAAATTCGATCCTAGTTTTAAGATATTTTATTTATCAAAGAAAGTTAAATCCATCGAGGTTTAAGCAAAAAATCCACTCGAAAAAGAATGTTATCTTTTCTTTTTATGTCTTGGATGTTTCGTTTTTATTTAAGATAACAGTGCATCTAGTAGTATTACATCTCAAGTGTCTGTTTTTTGAAGCGATAAACTTATATTCTTTCAGAATGTTCTTTTGTAAGAAATAACTTTTATCTAATAAAGCGTACATGGCTTATATTTCTTTATTCTAAAGATGAAAATGATGTTCTTCGAAAAGCAAAAGTTGATTTGAATATAAATGAATCACTCATAAAATTTTCGATAGCAAAATTCTAAAAATCAGAGTTGTAGCAGATTTTTAACTTTCAAAAGAAAATGTGTTCTGCTAGTAAATTTATATTACCAAGAGTTTTGTTTTAATGCTGATGTAGTTGTTTATTTACTTTTTTGTATCATCGATATTTTTTGCTTAAATTATTTTATGTTTGTATCGCATTTCAATACATTTGCATTTTTATTGAATTTTAAGAAGATATCAAATTTATTAATGAAGATTACCATCCCTTTAAAATAACATAGAATCTTAATATTCGAAAGTATTTTTATTATATAATCACTAATCAGTTTTATATAAATATCTAATTACATCTGTTATTTTCTAATTTAATAAAATAAACATCCGCACTATTATAGATAACTTAAACACAACAGGTGTTTTCTTCCAGAACACCACGTGAAATCATTAGATAGACATGAAATTCAGAAATATACATATAGCATTATGTATTTAAATGATGACGGAAGCATAATACCACAAATATGAATAGAATGCATTTAGTATAGAATCAAACAAAATTAGTTTTATTGAACTCATAATATTGCTACATATGATAGTCTATCAAAGAAGACCTACAAGAAGCATATGTTTTTAATATGGGATATGTTCTTACCTTATTGTAAATGTTAATTCAAACCGTCTTTCCATTGTTAGCACCAGATTGTTCATTAGTTCTTGATGTAAGAATTATAACTGTTCAATCAATATCTATTTTAATTGTTGTATGTTGTAATCGTAACGCAAAGACAAAATCATCCCACATATGTCCAAGGAAACTATATCAGAAGTGTACGCTGATTGATCCCCTTATGTGATGCATTCTTTTTCCAGTAGCTGCTGAACATAAGGAATTCTATTTGGCACTGTATTGTCACTCATAAAAGGATGTTTGCTCCAATGGCGCTGCAGAACATATGCCCATAGGGAAGGATTCCCTTCTTACAATAAATATTTCCGGTTACAAAATGCCTGTTATGAGCGCAATGTTCAATCCACGATATTCAACATCCGCAAATGACAAATCCAGGACAAGAGTAATGACCACTATCCATGATGTTATTGAGATGAAACTATGTCCCGACTCCTGTCTGAATCAACAGGGTTGAGCATTGCTTGACACGACTCCCTCAATGAGATGCCCAATGATTGTTTGTGTTCCTAGAACCACTCTAAGCAGGAAAACTTTTGGCCAATATCAAGGAATTCCAAGTTTCCGAACAACAGGCAAATAAGTCACTTTTGTGAATGCATATAAAAATAGTAAGCTTATTCACTTGATGCGCTGTTGGTGTTGACTAATATCACTTGTTGAGTGATTTTGAGCTCTTTTTGATTACAGGATGGTATGTCAGTAATCCATTCTTGGTGTTTTTCTGGGTTTCACCAGTGCACCTTTCTAACAGTTGCACCAGTGGTTTGAAAATCATTCCAAACTGTTCATTAATAATATAGTTCTGATTGCTGGAGGTAAGGTCTTCTCCAGTTTTCAAAATATTCTACGTGTGAAATTGTTTTGGTGTGATTTCTTTAATTATATTTCAACGAAAGAATTCAAATGTATTTGTAGTGATTATCCTTAATAGCGTCTCCGTCCTTCTTTTTAATATTATCTTAAACTGCATGTGCAAATCTCATGTGTTTTGTGTACATTCACATGCGCCCATTTTTCTAAGCATTTGTATACGCATGGCATTTTTACTGAATTGTGTGTTCATTGTATTGATCTCAAAATCATTGTGTCTACAATTTCATGGCTATTTATTTAAAATTTAGATTGTTGCTTATGTTTTGCTCACCAGAGAAATTCAAATATTTAGTTTTATAATTTAACATATCTTGTATAATTTATTAATGCGCAATAAAACGTTAGTTAATATTATAAAATTATAAATACAATGTTTTAAGCAGTTACTATAAAACATTGTATAAAAAATTTCTATAAACTGAGCTTTATATAATGAGTACAAATCTGCAAGCTTCTTTATCATATTTTTATTTGAATACTTTTATATCCCCAAGTAAGTAAATTTCTGATACTATAAACTATTTTATTTTGTTTTTCAAATAAGGGAGAAAATAAATCTCAAATACAAAATAAAAAAGAATAAAAATTCTATATTTAATCATTTCTTAATATAAAGTACTTTCTTATGAAATATGAAATATTTTTAAAAAGCAGGCAAAATTTGTATAATACATTTCTTTTAGATTATCTATTTACAAAAATTGGTTATTGTTTTATGAAATATGTTTATTTAAAACTGCATCTAGAAATAAGTTCAACATGTATGCATTTTATTCATTTCGAATAAACATTTTCTAATATCAGAAGAAGGTATGTTACAATATGATACAGAAACAAAAATGATTTCTTGATAACATTTTCGAATATTGAACATAAGTGGCTTGAGAATATGTATTTTCATTGATGATTTTTATTTATTTAAGATAACAAATAGAAGTATTTGAAATTCATTTGAGTTCAATTTTATTCAAAGAATTCTTTCATAATCTTTTTTAAAGAGAATGATTTTATTCCTTGTATTAATTTTTTATATAAGATTTTATTGAATAATTTATCAACGACTATAAAAAGGTATTAAGTTATTTTCATCATTTTTAAAGAAACAACAAGGAAAAAGAATTCTTTTTAAAAAAGAAAATTCTAATATTAAAATAGGTTTTCAGTATTTAAATTTATCATTTTGAAATCAAAATTTTTTACATTTTTGAAAACTATTTGATGAAAGAAAAAAATGAAAATGAAAGAAGCATAGTGACATAATGAATCAAAAAAATAAATAAATAAAATTCGTATATTTTGTAATTAAATTTTAAAAATATGAATAATAATATGTATACCAGTTTATTATTTTAAAACCAGTTTGTTGTAAATTGCATTACGAAATTAATTTTTTAATATTCTTTTATAATATATTATATAGAATCATGTTTGTAAGTAAATTACGAAGAATATTGTCACAAGCAATTAATTAATCAAATAATCAAACTGTATAAAATTCTCAAAAATAACGTATATTACGAAAGACTACTACAAGGAATTGTAATAAATTGAAATAATTGGTTCTAATTAATAAATGTTTCATTTTTTCTCCGAACTCATCAAAATTGAAGTTGAAATTTCATTGAAACTATTTTTACTTATATTATTGTGTGTAACCTATCGTCAAAATTAGAATAAAATTTTATAAATACAGACCGAAAGAAAATTGACATCGTTATTATGCTTGTTATATAATTTAAATCTTTTGATACTATGTGTTAAAATACTGAAATATTTTATAAGGAATCCATTATCATTTAATGTAGAAAATAATATAGTTACAATAAAAAAATTTAAGCTATCATTAGCTTTTATATCCTTATACTTTATTTGTAAGCGAACATAATTTTATTTGGCTTTAAGCAATATTAGACAGATGGCATAAAATAGTGCATATGAATAATATAGTAAATAAATTGAAAGACAAAAAGCTGGCATATTAAAAATAATTACAACATAAAAGTAGGAAGAACAATTCCCCAGAAAGAACAATTTCTCTTATCTGCGTGAAATATAGTTAATCATATAATTTGAAAACTCTTTAGCAATAAAACAAACTTAACATCCACGCATCTTTTTAGAGAAAGGCACTTTCCTTGTATGAATTAAAATCAAGTTAATAACCATACATTGTTAGCTTTACCGAGAGGAAAAAAATGCTCATGGCATAAAGTTTGTTAAGAGTCTTGTACTTCATTTCTAGGTTTTTTCCTCATAAGAACCAGACCTTTTCTTACTTTCATTTATCATACTATTTCAGTCTTGTTCTCCCAAGACGGAAAAAGAATTAAGTAAAGAGAAGATAAATTCCACGGAAGATTTTATTATTAATCCAGCGAAGGGTGCGTCTTTGTTGTTCTTTTTTTTCTTTTCTTCATACCCGTGATTCATAACTAGGGCTAACTCGTGTGTAACCTCAGAGTAGATCATAAATGCTGGTCGTAAAAGAGTTATGATTATGCTACGAAAAAGGAACATTTTTAGAGTGTAGGAAGACGATCGTTACATTTTTTTGTTCTCGTTTGCTTTTATTCATTTAGATATATTTCATGTACTGAAGTGAATGCAGCAAATTACATGCGTTATTTAGCCTGGCTTCGATGTCTATGGAAACAGACACAGCAACAAATAATTAAGGGATTTCTTATAAAAACTTTTGCACATAAAACTGGTCAATATATTTTCCTCTATTCCGCATGGAATATTAATAATTTTACTGAAAAAAAAAACATGAGCTTACAATAAGCCATTCATTTATGAGTATGTTAAAAACTGAAATACATTTGAGGAAGGAAGTTTCCTCAAATATCAATTATTTATATTTTATTATTTTCTTTATTTAATTCGATTAAAATAATTTAAATAGTTAATTAATGTTAGATATTGAAACTGTAAATTTTTCCAATACAAAAATTGTTTTTTTAAGTATAGTTACAGAAATAATTTGATTTACCTGTGCTTGTTATAATATTTTAATTTAGCAAAATTGTGTAACAATGGAATTGAAAATCATAAAAGATTTTTATTCATTTTAATTAAATAATTTATTTAAGTGATTCCGTGTATTATTAAATTTTTTCAACAACATGAAATTGAAATATCGGTTATTCAGTTATAATTTATTTAAAGTTTCTTGATTCAACAAATTAAGTGTTTATTTAAATACACACACACTATTCCCCCTTTTAATAATTAATGAGTATTTTAAATTGGAAGTTGGGAAATCATCTTAATTAATTTAATTAAAAATAATCATATTGCTAAAACAATCATCTTGTGTATTTTGAGAGAATTCTTTATTAAAATTAATTATTACTCATAAGTATCTAAATTTGTTAAAGTTAATGTAAATTTAATTTCTGAAACACAATAATACGTCAATAAATTAGATTATTGGTTAAATTGGCAATAATTGAATAAATTGGTAATTGGATAAATTGGCAATTGGAAGTTGAAAACTTGATTGTGTAAGTAAGAATGTAATGCAACTATCATAATTGGGATTAATAATTTTTTTTATATTTTAATTAATTTTATTCTATTAAATAAAACAATTTTAAGTTCTTATATTTTAGTATACAATAAAAAATATTAAGGGCAGTGATCATATAATTATTAAAAAACATAATATGTGTATATATTTGGCTTCAAATGATTATATTCACTGGTGGATAATTCTTAAGGACGGATCACAAATTGCAGTGTAGCATAACATTTAGCGAGACATGAGGCCTAGTAGGATAAAATATAGTGGCCACACTGTTTGGACATTAGAATAAAGAATATTTATTGTTCTGGAAAGTACAAAAGCTGTGACACATCTGAAAGGAAAAAATGTTCATTTGATGCTACATACGGAAAAATGGAACAATGCATCTAAAAGTCAGCGGGCACTTTGAAGAAAGGTATCAGTACGGGATTTGTCCACCGTGGAGAGTGATGCAACATTCCAAACGTCGTATCATACTTTGCACAACATTATCCAGTAGCTGTTGAGGCAATTTATCCCATTCCTCTGGGAGTGCACGGATGAGGGTGTTCTTGTTTGTCGGAGGATAGTTTCGACCAACAACTTGCCTCCCCAAAGCATCCCAAACATTTTCAATGGGGTTTAGATCTGGAGAACGTGATGGCCATACGAGACGTTGAATACCCTCGCTGTCTAGACAATCCTGAACAGCGAGTGTTCGATGACATGTTGCGTTGTCGTCCATAAAAACAAATTTATCACCGACAGCACCACGGAAAAGACGAACATGAGGAAGTAGAACTTCCTTAATGTATTGTTGACCCGTCATAGTCCCATTAGCAACCACATGTAAAGGCGTGCGGCCATTGATCACGATGCCGGCCTACACCATGACACTGCATGTCGGATATCAGTCCCTTTCCTGGATATTTTCTGGACGATAAGAAGTACCACTCTCACTCCAGATCAGTTGGCGTCTACAATCCGATGACAGACTGAACCTACTCTAATCTGAGAATAGTATGCATGCCCAGTCCTGTTCAATCCATTTGCAATGCTCACGACACCATAGCAGGGGCAGTACGGGGCTGTCTGGTTAATGGGACACACACATCAGGTCTGCGGGCATATAGTGCCCCTCCCCTCAAACGTCTGACAACAGTTTTTCGGGAGATCTGCTTTCCTGAGGCAGCAAGAAACTGATTTGCCACTTGCTGAGCTGTGCTGTGCCTGTTCCTTTTTGCTGATAGGACCATATATCTCTCTTCTGCAGGCGTCGTACTTCTAACACGATATCTCCCGTGCCGCCTACAACATATTCGAGTAGTTTTAAATGACTTCCACAGCCATGAAACAAAGCTGTGAGCGATGTCGAATTCCCTAGCAACATCTATAATTTTTCGCCCTTCTTCGACCTTTCCAATAATTTGGCCACGCATAAAATCATCTTAGTGATGTCGGAAAGACATGCCAAAAATTTCAAGTTCGTCTATTAAATCTTTCCTGTAAACCTTTGACTTGAAACAACAACAGTCCACACGCGTCAAAACCTTTAAAACTCTTATGAACGCTATCGCGTGATGAACAGACGTGGAAAAAAAATTGCATACGCATACTTCTTCTTACTATATCCCGCACTTATTCTAATTTTCCACATTTTGCTTCCTTTCATTTTGTGGTTGCTATTGATGATAGTGTTGTCCGTCCTTAGCAATTGTCCAACAATATATAATCAGAAAAACTGATTGATAGAAGTATTGCATTCCGATATTAATTAATGAGTTATATAAATGGTTAACATATTTTAGCTCGAATGAAAATAAAAAAAAATTTAACAAATATCTGTTTAAATTGTGAAATAATTAGCTTTTAAAAGATTGAATGATCTAATTTTCTGGTAATTAGAAAAAAATTATAATTTTGAATTGATTTATTTAAAGTAAAATTTTATTCGACAGCATTGTGAATATTTGGTTCATTTCAATAGGAAACAAAAAATAACATGTAGGTTAAGCAAACAGATGTAATAGTCAGCATACTGGTAGAAGCAATATATTTGCATCGCCTGTTCCTGTTGTTTCTTATCCTATCTGGTTGACCAATAAGCTAAACCTGGTCCAAGAGACCATGAACAAACAGAAAAATCAAAACAAGAAGAGGACTTCGATACAGGACCTCTTTTTTGAGTCCTAAGCAGGAAAATAGATGACCAGGAGTTTGTGTAGTCATTCCAGTAGTAGTGAAAGCTTAACCAGAACTACGAAAACTGTTTCGATATCATTTATTCTATATTATTTGCCAAGTGATATTGATAAAAAAACACTGTATATATATATATATATATATATATATATATATATATATATATATATATATATATATATATATATATATATATATATATATATATATATATATATATATATATATAGTACATATTACCTTAGTTTCTAAAAACTGGTTAATTATATAATTCACTATCGTAGTTCTCACACTTTTTTTTAAATTTTTAAGTGTATGAAAATTAAATTTTAGTGTTCATAAATGCAGCGTTGATTGTGCATCCAATACTTTAATATAAAATAATTCAAAAATATCAAAAAAGATAAATTTTCAGGCTAAGATATGAGTTAAATTACGAGCTTCTTTTTTTTTTTAACGATAAGTATTGAATGTGATGTACGTAAAATAAATTTTACTTTGCTATAAAATGAATTTTACTCTTTAATAACCAAATATGATGGGAAGATTTTTAATTCAGAATATCTTTTTTTGAGGACTACATCGACAACTACATTATCTCGAATAGATTGATTACTCGAGGGGCCGAGAGCAACAGCTACTCTGAGAGCCTTTCGCTGTAGTTCTGCACAAATGGAACGGGGCATTAAATTTCGACAGTCAGAGTAGCCAGAAAGAAACAAGAAAAACGAACGCTGAAAAATGCAGAGATATTGGCATCTCCTATATATTGGTTTTTGCCAAGAATACAGATAACTCATGCCGTTATATATCTATACAGAGTCCGACAATGCGCCATTTTTTCCCTCTTGTGCTCCGGTTCAGCATTAAGGGATTTCTTAATAGAATGGCGGTTGATTTATGTATTAAAGTTTCGACTGGGATATTTCTCTTCGACGACTTTACCGAGAAAAAGAAAGAATTCTTTGACGTTTCATTATAGGAAAAACCTTAATATTAATTCCTTCCGAGGTCACTCGCCGGATGACATTAAGATCCTTTTTTCTCTCTCAAGTTTCCTTATTATAGAGTTTTGTTCAAGTAAAAGTGGCATTTTCCCTTAATTGTATCATACATTTTCCAGAACATGAGTTAATTTGCATTCCTTGACGTAAATGAGATGATATATAATTGATGATATCTACTACAGTGCCATTAATATTTTTTACTCAAATAGGCATGAATTAAGAATTTCTGTATTTTTAATGTTTAATAATCATAAATATCAATAATTAATAAAATTTGATCATATATATATATATATATATATATATATATATATATATTTATATATATGATATATTATATATATATATATATATATATATATATATATATATATATATATATATATATATATATATATATATATATATATATATATATATATATATATATATGTATATATGTATATACATATATATATATATATATATATATGTATATGTATATATATATATATATATATATATATATATACATACACAATCATTAATACATGTATATATGTTATAATACTATTACAAAAATGAGTACATCATTGTACCCACTGAACAAAATTTCTTAATATTAGAATTAAATAGTTTGAACCTTTTGGTCTATTTTCATATTCCAAAATAAATATTTTGGTCTGCTAAAAGTACATTTTCAATGCGCATCTGAAAAATCATATCTCTTATTTCTTTTGATTATTTTGAAAATCCTAAATAATCTTTTAGTGATTATTGTTTTAAAAAACCAAAACGAACATATTTTCAATTAATGAACTTGAGTATTATTAAGTAAATAATTTTATGCCAATAATTAATGCTTATTGAATTAATTTGTTTTCATTCACTAGGAATTTCCAGGAAGGGACATCACATATTCAATTAAATGTAATAAAATATAAAAGTAATTAGAATATATTAAGGAACACTTAATTATAGAAAACAGCAGAAATATTGTTAAAACATGTGAAGATAAGTGGGGAAAATTAGGGATAGTTAAAAGATAAATAAAAAAATAAGTAGACAGAAACAAATATAAAAACCATTTGATTTTAGGAATAAATTATTAGAAAAAGGAACAGAATTTATTTCGAGAGTTCTCTTTTGTCGATTTCTGGAATTAAATAATTGTTCGAAAATAATAACTGTTTTTGTTTTTAGATTCTTCAATGTTTCACAAGTGTTCATTTGCGAATCATTTAATATGTATCCATGATAAAAAGTCAAGTGATAGAGATTTGTGAAGTATGAAGGCAGACAAAATTTCACGCTCTTACATTGTCATCAAATACTTCAAATGAATTAGTTATCAACAAAACCTTTCTTTATTAGTATGTCAAGCTGAAATTCATTTGTCTAGTGTTTGAATGTGAATTTTGATAAAAAAAAATAACGTAATTTCTGCGCCTAAAATTTTGTTTTAACGACAGCAAAACCCAAGCTTGTAGAATTTTCATGTCATCATATGTCTTCATGGAAAAGAAAATACATCTGAAATAAAATAAAAAGTTTAAATGATTAACAAAAACAAATTTTGAAGAAAAAGTTAAAGTGATTAACAAAAATAAAGTTTGAATGAAAGTTATTTACTTACGTATTATCTCCAGTAAGTAACTTCGCAGAAAAATACATATCTTTAAATATTGCAATTAAACCTTATGTAAATTAAAATTGTAGTTTTCATATATTTCTTTCCATGAAGATATAAGTTAAAATTTTTTCGAAATGAGTTTTATTTTCAAAATATGAAACAATAAAAATTTTTTAATATTTGATATTGTTTTAGCGAAAATTGTGCATGAGATAACACTACCACGTTAAAAATGCTAACTTAAGAATAAACAAATAAATTTTTTTACGGAACAAATACAGCTTCTTTCTTAATCATAAACTGATATTATGAAGAAGCTACAACTTTATTACTCTATTTCGTATATACATAAATCAAAATTTTAAATTTTATTACATGGTGTCCCTATTTTATAAGTTTTAAAACATGTGTGTAATGATTTATAGATTTTTTATTAAGTGTTTGATATTATGGAAACATTTTTAAAAACATTTACAGCATGCAAACATTAATAAATATAAAAAAAACAGAAATATGAAGTTTTCATTAGCTAATGAAAGTATCAAAGTTCATATATGAATTTTCTTATAATATAATTTGTTGCTCATTTGCATTTAACATTTGTCAAATTTTAATTTATATAACCGATAGATCAACATTAAAGTTAGTTTTGCAGAATTTAATGAACCTGAAAAATCAAAGAAGACATAACACGTTTTATGATGTTTTATTCCTGGAATATTTAGCTAACATCTATTTCATAATTTGTAGTAAAACAATGCAAAATTAATTTCAAGTTTAAAAAGGATATATTAAACATATATTCAAGAAAAGATCTTAGAAGGTACAAAAATATATAATATTTATTTATTCTTAACAGTATTGAATTTTTTGTTCGTTCAATAATATCCCTGAAAAAAATGCTTAAGAAAAATAACGTTCCTGTAAATAGAATCACATTTTCAAGATTTTTTTTGAAAAAGCTCTTTTCTTGTAAAATCATATAATTAATTTTAAATTTATACATAAGTAAAGCATTAGATATTTAAAAAAATGTCAAGAAAACCACAAACCCACACAGGCAATAAAAAAGATATCAAACATACATTAACTACTGCTTTTAATTTTGGTTTGAATTTACTTTACTTAATTAAATACAAACGACATCCCTTGCAGAAAAGTTTTGCAAAGTTTTTGCGTAGTTCTTTTTGTGATTTGTAGTCTTTCTTATTATGTAGAAAACATAATAATCGAAAAAGGTTTAAACATGAAAGCAATCAGAAAATGATGACATTAAAATGCACAAAAAATTGTCAAAATTAGTCATTAGTTGGACGAATTTTTGTTCGAGTTGTATTAATGACGATTGAGTATGCAGAAAAAGGTGTGTTACTTTTTTCTTTTCAGAAATCGAGGTCTTCTCGGTCCATAATTAAGCTTTTACCTAATGTTCTGGCTTTTATTCTTTCTCCTCAAAACCATTTAATTAAAAGTACTGAATAATTTTTTTTTTCGTTAAAAAAATTTAGTGACTAATGGTGACACAAGAAGTTTTTTCTTCATTTGAGGAAATGACAAGTTAAATAAATGCGCTGCAAAAATGTTTTATTTAAAGGAAAAAAATTAATAAATTCAGATAATTGATTTAAATTTTAAATCATCTCTATTAAGTACTTTGTAATTTCATTTACCATTTTGATGGTTTAATTCTTAATTTTGATACATACATTACAAATATCATTTGCTACAAAGTAATTAGGAATAATTTAAAATTTTGTGCTAGACGTCAATTAATCATTAATGTCAACTATGTTTATAAAAAATAAGATTAAAGTTAGTTTCATTTTGCATTATTGTTTTCGGTTATTGTGAGAGTTAATTTCAGACCTGCGTTTCAAAAAAATTAAAATCAAAAGTAAAAAGTACAAATCAATATGTATGTAAACAATAGTTTTTGAAAGCTTCACAGTATTTTTGCGCTTACAATAGAACTTACAGAAGGAAACTAAATATTGCCCTTTTTCTTTAGAATTTATTTCATCTTCATGGCATTGGCTATAATATTTTGGTGTTCTTAATGGAACTTGCTTTTAGATTACGTATGTAACAACTGCTACAAAACGCATGGAAAAAAATAAAATAGAACAATCAAAATTATTAATTTTTGTTTAATATTCCATTTGTGTTACGATTTATTTTGAATTTTGAAAAATTATGCTTTTCCGAATATTTTGCAAAAGGATGCATATGCTAGAATTTCATTTGTTAAAATAAATGTAGTATTATTTATTTTCTCTTACAGTAATTTTATGTGGAGTTGAATATTTTTAAAGTTGTTCTTAACCCACATAAGTTTCGAAATAAGATATTATCTATGAATTAATGCTTATTTTAGGTACTTTATAGCGTCACATTAAAGTTTACTTCTAAGAAAGATTTATTATATATAACTTAAAATTTGAGCCTAAGTATAAAATTTATAAAGGAGAAAGTGGATAGCATTTTTATTTATAAAAATATTGGAATCAATATATTTTAATGAAAAATAGAATGTTAATAATATATTAATGAATGTATCACATTGAATCTTATAGATAGGTGTTAATTGGATTGAAAATATACGTAATTTAAATATACTTTTTTTACAGCTCTAGAAAATAAAAAGATAAATATGAAATCTTTTTCATTTCTGAAAAAATTAACTTGTTGAAAACAAGTAGTGTAACAATTAGTATAAACTTCTATTAAATAAAATTTATTTAACGGAAGTTTATACCAAGTGTTTTTATTTTTTAAGTACAATTAAAGCAGCACTTATACAGACAAATAAATGAGATAAATAAAAAGGTAATCTATCACACAAATATTTTAAAATTTTTCAGGATATTAAATAATTGAGTATCTGGTAAAATATTTTGAAACATTAAAAATACATGAAAATTATATTTATTTTTATATTTCAATTTCTAAAATCATAAATGTCATTGTTTTTCAGTCTCACTACAAATATTAAACGTTATCAAGAGTGTATACAGGTAAGAAATTCAGGTTAAAATGAAGAAATAATAAAAGCTTTGGTGCAATAAATTGTGAACAAAAAAACTAATTTAATTATTTCTGTGAAACAAAAACCACGTAAGAGATAAGAAGACTGGCAAAGAAGACTTTCTATTTTCATTTCAATTTTTTATTATAATTCTGCTTTTTTATATTTCAAATTTGAAAACCACAAATCGATCAAATTATATGAATTTAAATAAAAAGAGTCATCTAAAATTAACAAAACAAAACTCTAAGTTAAAAAAAATCCATTAAAATGTTATGAATTTAATATTATGGAAAAATACCAAAAAAAATATAATAATTTCTTCCTTGTCCTTTTATGTTCATTTAGGATTCTTTTCATCGATTTTAGGTCCTGTATCTTTTCAAACTTCTATCAATCAGAAAATGCAGATTCAGAGTCTGAAATAAACTGTTGTATAAAATGCATATTAAGTAATTAACATCATTTCAAAAATGAATTTATTTAAACATTTAATTTATTACTTTAAGCTTAAAATACCCCTTAATTATAATGCTAAATGGTCAGATTACGACTTAAAAATCAAGAATTCAGGGATTATTTTGCTGAACATACAAATAAAGAGAATATATACATACATAAATGCATAATTAAACTATAAAAATATTAAAACATCAAAATGTTTAACTTACACGAGAGCATTTTCACATCCATTTTTTAAATACTTAATCACTGCATTTTTAAATTAAGTTTAAACATGCGATATGTCCATGATATAATGATGTACACATAAAACAGAAGGGAGAAATACTTAGTGATAACCTCTTGGCATAATATGTACAAAAACTAGAGTTGTCAAAAACTTTTATGTCCCTCATCCATTTTTAAGACATTAGATAATAAAAAAATTGGACATTCTTTACAAGAATATTTCATGCTTACCGAGTTCAGATATAATTAGAAGAAAATGAGATTATTTTCTTATGTGTAACGAAGAAAAGTCATTTAACTTTTTTTTATCATGTTCATAAGAATTTTTAAAAAAGAATATATTACGAAAACTTTTATAATCAGAGAATGAAAATAATCCTATTGAAGTATTTTTAATAATTAGTGAAAGAAGACATATTTTAGTAAATGTTTAATTTAAGTGAAGAATTAATATATTATTAATTAAAATGATGACTCATAATTATCCTATCTAAATATGTTTCAAAGTATTACAAAATGTTACATTCTTTTTTATATTATTATATTGAAACATGCATTGTTTGTAAAAAAAATACATTGTAAAAATGCATTTTTTTTAAAATTTTATTATAGATTGTAATTCTGAAAATTATAATTTTAATATTCTTAACTGTCTTAAATTATATTTAAATTAAAATCAAATGCTTATATTAATAAGTACGTAAATGAGCTTAGGGAAAATAATTTTCAGAGATAGAAATTTTATATTTTTAAGGAATTTTTATGCAAATTATTTATTTATTCATGTTAGAAATAGTATCTGTCTGATTATTATGAAAGATTAATTTTATATTATAAAAATATATTTCCTATTTTTCATTTAATTTATTTACTTTTTGAAAACAACGGGTAATTAAGCAATTTAGAAATTAAAGCCAGATATGTTTTATTATAAAAATAACCATAACTAAAAAATAATATATTTGACTTTCGCAGAGTATTTTTAAATTTTTTACTAGAATATTTGACCAGAAAAATTAAATTTTTGTGTAGATATATACTTTTAATCTTATTTGGCGTATGTATTTTTTCTTAACATGTCAGGCAAATGAAGAATTCTATATTTACATATTAACTATACACAAAAATTATATTTAAATCTTGATAACTTTTAACTATTTTTTTAAATCTTTGAATACTTGTGTTTAATTTCTCATAAATTGAAACTTGTTAAGTAAACTCCATTCTAGCTTTTAAGAGGGTTTTATGCTACAATCCTGAGCTACGATTTGTGTAGCGAAATTGTTTTGACAACATATATTTCTTATTATTAATTTTAAAATAAATTGAGATAATCTGGTATTAGAATTTCATAGCAAACTATTGCTCTACAATTCATTTTGAATAATAGTTATGTATATAGAGTAAATCACAAATCACTGTTATATTATATGTTCTCTTTTATGTCTTATATAATATAAAATTTTCCGCAATATTTGTAAGATTATGAAATTCCTTGCTACTACAATTATTGCATACAATGGCTAATTTAACCTGGAAAAACAGCTTGAAATAGGTTGTAATTCATTGCAAATATATATTCATATCAGAAATATAATGCCGAAAATTGGTCAAAGTTATACCATTCATTTGTCAGTTCGGCAAGGATTGCATGAAAATAGGAACTTTCAAAAATAAAAACAATCAAATAAAATGTCTTAGAAAAGAGTTATTAGCTCTATATATCTTACTATATCTACTATTTGGCGTTTAATGGAATTATTTTGTGTGCATGGAAAATCTTAAAAGCTCTTTTTTCTTATTTTATTTGATTTAACGAAAAACTGTTTCAATACTACTTTCTAAAAATATCATGAAAAACAATCTGTCACTTAATGAAATATTGAAAACATTTAATATGGGTTTAACGATTCGTTAAGGCTGCCGATAATGAATTAAAATATGGCGAATTCGTTAGGGATGTATGGAGAAGTATAAACAAACATGAACACATAAAACCTATATATTTTGTTGTGTTACAATTTGGTTGAAATAAACTTATACTAGGTACCTATTATAGCCAATAACAGTTTTTGTAATGTATGTCAAGATTCTAATAAATCAACTTAAAAAACACACATGAATCAATAACTCTAGCATACTTCTATTAACTAAATTCAATAAATCGTATTTAGGATATGCGTACAAAGACTTTCGTAAAGAAACTAGCACAAGTATTTACACAATTTAGAAATTGAAACTTATGTTTCACGAAACATAATACAGGAGTTTTAAAAATAATTACTCCCAATTCAATGAAATCAAAAGAAGATATGTAAGCAACAAGTTTTTCTTAAGGGATTACAAATTTAATTAGTATTTTAAAAAAATTGTGTTTTGTCCTGAATAAATTTGATAATTCTTCTGAAACATATATCTCCTAATTTTTTTAAATATTTCAATTAGAATTTTTCAAAGTATTTTATTATCAGCAAGCATTTTTCTTTATATATATATATATATATATATATATATATATATATATATATATATATATATATATATATATATATATATATATATATATATATATATATATATATATATATATATATATATATATATATATATATATATATATATATATATATATATATACATATATATATATATATATATATATATATATATATATATATATATATATATATATATATATATATATATATATATATATATATATATATATATATATATATATATATATATATATATATATATATATATATATATATATATATATATATATATATATATATATATATACATATATATATATATATATATATATATATATATATATATATATATATATATATATATATATATATATATATATATATATATATATATATATATATGTATATATATACATGATATATATATATATATATATGTGTGTGTGTGTGTGTGTGTGTGTGTATTCATGGTTAATAATTTTAAACAATCTACAATGATCACTTTCGAGTAAAAATACTTTTTGAAATGAATTATATAATAAAATATATATGGTTGAATGCATGTTACCTAAGATTAAAACAATATTTTTATTTTAAATTAATAATTTGTTGCTAAATTTGAATAAAATTTTTGTTTTCTGACGCATTTTGTTCCAGACTGGCGAACAACTTTATATGACAAGGAAATTTTACTTGAAATTTTGATTAATTTTTTGATTAGAAATAGGGTTTAAATGGCTTTAACAAATTTGTTTGCCACGATTTTTTTACTAAATGATGAAATATTCTTTGAAAATTTGCCTTTGCTTTACAAACTATTCTGAACTTATGTTAAAAAGAGCTTGATAGGTTTTATTTATTAACATCCTGATGTTACTTCAACAAATCATTAGCACCTAGTCAAACAAATTTAAATATTGTTCCTTCAACAATGAAAAAGGGAAAAAAATCTTGTTAAATTCACGGTATCTTGTTAACTAAAAAGAACATTATCTTAGTGAAGCATTAAACACCCTAGAATTTCATCTTGGTGGAACAATTTTTGTTTTCCATTTTTAAAGTGCATTAGACAGGATGAAGAAAAAGAAAAACGTATTCGCGTGTGTGGCAATCAATCATTTTGGTAAATTTAAAGAGATGAAATTTATGTAAGAACTTTTTGTCTTTTTCTGTTTTGAAGTATTATATGTAGAAATGAAGCCTTAAAATATTATAAAACTTAAAATCTTTATAAATCTCAAAAAAGTACTTTATGAACAATGAACAATATTTTAGTCAACATCTCTAAATGTTTATAATTACGGTAATCACAACATATCAATTAAAAGCTGTTGTTATTTATGACACTTGGACAAGCAAAACGTGCTAGTTGACGGCTATGCGTGGGTCTTACGTTTAACCATAGCATTACGAAGGTGAAAGTACGTCTTTGTTGAAAGACTCTTTCTATAGATGGCGCTACCAGAGGATCCACTCCCTCAATTTTGACTTTGATCTGGAGTGGGAGAAAACTTTCTTTTTTTAATTATTCTAGACCATTACACCAAGATAACTGTTTAACGATCAACCTAAGAACTTTCAATTCCACAGATTTAATGAGCTCATATGTCAAATCTTTGATGGCTCTGGTAATCAAACCCAGCCTTTCTGGATGGAAGATTGATGAGCTATCCACTAGGCTATCACAGCTCTTTCAAATAAATGTAAACACGCTTTAAAACTGTAAAAAATAATGTTATTTTAAAACATTCCTAACTTGTTCGAAAAACATAAAAAATAAAAGAAACAGACGATTTTCTTAAAATTAACTTAAAAGAAAATATCCATTCTTTTTAGAGCTTGGTCATCAGAGTTATAATATAGAAGTTAATCAAATCAATTGAAATATATTTAGGAAACAAATCTACATTGATAATTATAGCTTATAATTGATTTATAAAAATAATGAAGTTTTGTTGATGATTTTCAATCCTATTCATAAACTCTACAGTCATTACTGAAGTTTTGTTCTGATGTTTTATTGAGAGATGTTTGTATTCAATTTAATTTTCTCATTAAATTATGAACAGAGAGATTGTAAGCTGGTAACGGAGAGTCTGTTATGACTCTATAACCAAATAAAGCACTCATTAACAAAGTAACTTTTAGCAATGTTATTAATCTTAGGTTGCAAAACAAAAAACATTTTCTCAAAGATTAAGCTCCAAATTAACACTAGTTTCAGACATTTGGTGCAAAATATTGTGAGCTATAAATTTTTATGAAAATTAATTTTTTTAACTTCCATTGCTTGTAAAATTAATATGGATTAGAAATTATAATATATATATATATATATATATATATATATATATATATATATATATATATATATATATATATATATATATATATATATATATACTCTCGTTTATTAGAAGTATTCTTACATTATTAGTATAGTCACACAAAAGAAACCTTCTTTTAAAAAATTTCAGAAAGTTTTAAAATTTATTTTTGGGAAGACAGCTTATTTTCGATGCATTGATGGAACAAAACATACATTTGAAAATACAATAAAAAAAGGAATAAGGAATTATTATCTGTAAACACAATTTTTCCTTTTTACTAATTGCAAAAAATATTTAGACATTAGTTGTAGGGAAAAAGTACAATTTTATTTTAGTAATATTATAGAAATTCTTCTTTCAACAAATGGAATCCACTGGCTTAAATCTTTTAATAAGTGAAATAATTCAACGTAAGACGTATTTTTTAATACAATTTAATGATTCATTTCCTTTCTGAATTTAAATAAAAATACTTTTTGACAAGTATTTGTGTGGGAAAATAGTTGACATAATATAAAATTTAAAAAAAATTTCTGATAAAAATTTAAGAAGGCAATTAAAAAGAAACTAAATTTTAAATATATTTTTAATGATGTAATGTTTAAACACGTAATGCACACTTGTTATATTTTTATGCTTTTTTGTATTTTGCAAGCAATTTATACGTCAATGCAGACCTGTATTTTAACAGTAAAATAAAAGGAAAATTATTATTTTTTTTTTTTTTTTTACCACTTTTCTTATCTTCTTTGGACATGTTCTTATTTTCAATAAATAAATGAACTATTTCTTTTTGAAAAGCAAAATAAATCAGATTTCACTTCTTGAAAAGCAAGATAAATCAGATATGAAAAGCAAAATATTTCAGATTTAAATATGTGAAAGAATGAATTTTAATATAATTTGAACAATACTTGGCAGTTATATATATATAATTCTTTACACACTTCTAATAGCCACTTGGAGAATTATATTGACTTTTTCTATAATAACTATAATTTTCTAACTTTTTCTATTTATAACTTTTTAAATCTGCTTTTGCTTAATTTTAAAAAAACTTGTATTTATCACAAATAATATTCAAATTTTCAGCTTTCAACAGTTAGAAATTCTTCTAGATACATGTTTATGAAATTTCAATTGAATAATGGTTACCAGAGGAAAATAGCTGAAAATTAAAAAAAGGTATAAAATGTGTTTAGATTCTAAAAACAAGCAAAGAGCTCCTAGCTTTAGTGAGAAATTGAAGAGACACATATCAAATACTTATGACGAGGCTTTGGCGTATAAGCAACGAAAGCTTTTCTTAGAATCTATTGTTACTTTCAACTAGAACACATATTGCTTTTTTTAGTGCCTTCTTAACGTACTTCATAATGGCCACACTCACCACAAACAAAGGCTCAAAAGGCCTTCATAAAACCTTCCCCCTTCATATCCTTATTTAATTCTTCCTCAATAACTTCCTCCCCGCATCCTAATGTAAAGGCTCATTAATAATGGATTATATGGAGTCTTATCTACACCTTGTGTTTACATCAGAGTGGTCTATTCATTGAAAGGGAAGTCTTTTCTCTCTCTAGTGGAAAAGCAGAGAGAATATATATTACCCGCTTCATTCTCTTTATCGCGCCAACTGTAGAGAATGGTGGTAAATGCAACACTGGAATTTGCTGGTAATCTTTCCTTTATGCCGCCCTGGATAATGGCTATTGTCATTGGTGAGCGGCTATATATTAACGGGTCTGAAAGACTAAGTCGATATTTTACTTTTACATATTGCCATCGGCGGTGCCCTTGGGAAGGATAGCCTCTGTAAAGATCTGACCAGCCGACAACAGAAGGACTCATGCATGAATATAGATTAAACGGATCTTTAATTAAACGTTACAGCTTAGCATTTTGATATGTTAACTAACAAGTTTTGGACTATCAATTAAGGGAATACTTAGTTATGCTATAATATGCATAGAAGATTTCTAAATTTTCATAATTTTTATATATTTATATTATTATAGTAATTAAAAGGGTAAAAATAGACATTCAGTTATCACTTACATTGTTTTATTAAAAAAAAAAACTGAGAATTATTTAATAAAAACAGCTCAAAACGTTAAGCTCCAATATTTCTAACCCGAGTTAAATTTTTATTTTAAGCAAATTACATTTGAATAAAATATTTTTCTAGAAATTCAGTTAATTCAGGAAACAAAATAATGGTATTTATAAGATTTTATAAATTTGCAATTAAAAAAATTCAAAATATTTAAATACAAAAAGATTGGCATTTGATGATTTTCAAGCTTTGAATTCAATGAGAGAATTATATGCAAATTAGTTTCTGAAAGTAATGAAATATTCAAGAATGAAATATAGAAAGAGTATTTTGTTTATAAAATTATTTGGTGTAACAAACCTTGTTTATTTTCTGCTAACATTTCTTTTATGCAACTTACGATTTGTATTCTCTTTCGTGATTCTTGGCTTAGTCTTATAACTTTAAAATAGATTCTATAAAAAACTCAAATATTTATAAGGATAATAATGCAGCGTAATATGCAAAAGAATATCAGAGTGTCTTTTGAATGACACATTTGTATTTGTACAAATGTCTTTTCTTCAGTATACAATGTTTGGTAGCATTCCAAGAAAGAGCGTCATTCGCATTATTTGAAGTTGTAATTACTGTTATTATATAACCAAAAAACAAAAAAACATTTATCTTATCCCCTTTTTGCGACTGTGGCATATAAAATAGATTGTGGTCTCAATGTCTTCCATGAGAAATGTTTCTGGAATTAACAAACTCTGGAGGTGTTTTCTTCCGTTCAAAATCTTAAAGAATCAAACATTTTGGTGAGATGTTGGCACGTGCAACGGGGGTGCCCTTCTACAAAAGATAAAATCAGTTCCTACTTGGAAAGGAGAAATTCTTCAAGTGGCTGCGGACATTAAAAAGAAAAAAAAATCCTTTTGTTATACTTGTAAAAACCTTTATTGCCATTTGAACTAATAAGTGTTATAATAGGTGTGAACTAATTAGATCAGTATTTAGATATAACGTGCCATAATTTGCGATACAAAGTGATATTTGGGGAAAAATTCTATAAAGAATTAAAAAAATTTTCAAAAAAAATATTCTACATTTTTTCAAAAATTTGAAAGTATTATTCTATATCCCAATTTAAATTTAGTCATTCAAAAAGTGATGTTCAGATAAGGAAATGCTGTTGCAAAACTTAAGTTTCAAGCAAACGTAACCTTCGAATTTTTTCACTTACATTTGAAAATATTCAAAATTGCAGGCTAAGGTATTTCAGAATAACATTATAATTTTTTTTTTTATCATCAGGTATAGAAACGTAAACCATTCTGCACGTTAAATTTCACACTGTATTTGTAATTCTTTATTTTATTTAATACATTAAATTGGGCAATAATAAAAATATATTATTGTTATTAATACATTTTTCATTTTGTGCATTAATTACATTATTATGAGGACAATGTAGTTTTTATAAGATCTATAATTGAATAATAAAAGCTCAAATGTTATGTGAGAGAGAGAATTCCTCGAATCATAAATATTATTTTCTTTAACTTTTTTATCGTATTACAATTTTTATTATTTTGCTTTTGATAAAATAAAGATAAACTCAATAGATATTTTCCCATTATTTTTTCAAATTTTGAAAAATGACAGTTTTTACCAATAATATTTTAAACCTGAGGTTTCAATCAATATAATAATGCACGTTTCTTTTTTTTTTAATATGTGATGTATATATAATAAATCATCTTGTCTCAAATATTTTTGAAAAATTGCTTAAGATATACCTGAATTATTTCATACCAGGAGTTATTAATTCTTTGTATTATATCATTCACTTTTTAAAATATTTTTTCACAAAATTGAGCAAATTTTTTCAATGAAATTTAAATTCAAAATTTAGAATTTAATTTGAAATTTAAAATGATGGTTTTTATAGTTATTTTAAAGAATCTAATCAAATTTAAGAGGACAAGTTTATTAAAAAATTTTTGCTACTAGAAGTAGGATAAAAAATTTAGTGTGTAAACAAATAATATTTTCCTATAGTAAATTAAAAATAAGCTTTGAATTGCCTGTATAAAACAGTAAAAGTTCTGTTGAATAATATAATATAACAAGTACAACTATTCAATTAATTTTGACATTAATTGAAACTCTCTCTAATCTGCAGCACATTTAAAATAGTTTTTAAAATGCATATAACCTTCTGATATACAACCAAAAACTAATTTAACCATGTGGTGTCCAAAATTACAATATTTTCATAACAAAAATTGTTCCCCATTTTATGGTGTCTCTAATTCCCTAAATCACAAAATTTCTTTTTATTAATTTACATTCGTTATATTACAATGGATTTTTAATTTTTTTAAATTTTTAACAACAATTTAAACCATCTAGTGTCCATCAAGTTTTCAGTATTTTTATCACAAAAGTTATTCCCCATTTTACACTGTTTCTAGTTCCCTTTTTCACAAAATTCCTTTTTTCATTTTTTTAAAATTTTAAACAGAAATTTAAATACTTAGTGTGCATCAAGACTACAATATTTTTGTCACAAAAATTATTCCCCATTTTATGTTGTCTCTAATTCTTTAATTCTATTTTATCACAAAATTTTTCTTTATTATTCTATATATGTTATGTTATTAAAATGGTTTTTTTTTTCATTTTTTTAAACTTAAAACAACAATTTAAGCCTTTTGGTGTCTATCAAGACTACAATATTTTTATCACAAAGATAGTTCCCCATTTTACATTGTCTCTAATTCTCTTATCATAATTTTTTTTCTATTATTTTGCATTCATTATTTAATAAAGGGAATTTTCTTTATTTTTATATACTTTATGAAATCATAATTAAAACACTTTATATTGTTTACTTTGCATACTTTGCACACGATGTTTTCGTTTAATTACATCTAAAAGTGTTTACACAATCCCTATAAAACTGTTTGAGATAATTATCAAGATTGTTCTTTTTTTATAAAAATTAATTACTTTTTCCAATATTTTTCACAAAACAATTATTGCATATTTAATCCTTTAAGTTCGCAGGGTTAGTTTGTCTCGCCACAGCGACAAAATATGTGCTAAACAATGAATGTTTTCTGAAAATATTCAACTTATTTTGCAGTGAGTTATAATTTTAGATTTCATTATGAAATATTTACAACCTAGAAATTTTTGTTTTATCAAATAAATCCTACTGAAAATTTCATTTCTTGCGAATTCATGCAGTTTCCTTGGTTTGCAATTTTTGCTAACATTTCACAGTTATGTTTTAACTGTTGGAAATTAACCCCCTAAATGAATGTTATTAAAATAAAATTAAAGGAAGCAGAGAAATATTAGTTTACAAGGATTTTTGCTATATTATAAGGCCTCTGTCATGTGAATGGAATATGCCTAATGATGAGAACTAGCAAAAAAATATTGGAAATGTGAATAAATAACACAAAGTAGAATAATATCAAAACCATACACTTATTATTAAAACATGAAGCATCCAAATTTAAATACTTAATCAATAACGGTACGTACATGTATTGTAACCTAGTATTTGGTATTTGTTTGAATTATTTATAAATTGATAATTACTTTCCGAGAGCTTATGCCAAATGTGTAAGATTGGATCAGTGTAAAATGTATCAGACACCAAGTAAGTTGCCACCCAACTTGTCTAGTGTGCAGCGTACCAGACTGTAGATAGGAAGGTCCTGGGTTTGAATCCCGGTTCGGGCATGGATGTACTTTCTCTCTCTATCCTGTCTTTGTTTTTTCCTTGTATGAATGGGTTATGGATGGTTGCCAACTTTATAAACGGGTACCTATAGCATGTGTGTACTGAGAAAGTCAGACTCTACACCTAAATATGGTTCAGTTAGAAAAGTGGAGTAGCGCACCCCATAATGCCAGCCTAGCTGGCACACGACAACAACAATAACAACCAAGTAAGTTCAGAGTTATAGACACATTTGAACCAATAAAAAATTAAGAAGAGAATATTTTCAAATTTTCACTGGCAATAAATAAAATAATTCATTTTCATAAAATAACATGTAATGACTATGAGGCATGTGAATATATTTAAATAAATGTGATTGTTGATAATTAATTAAGAATAATGAGCATATGTGAGTCTCATGCCATTCAAATATCAAAAAAAAAAAGCCTGGTTGATTCTAATTTTTGTGTGTAAAAATACAAATTTCAAAACTAATGTATCATTTAAATATCTTTTATTTTTATTTTTATGTTACACAAATCGTTAACTTAACTTTTAATGTAAAACATCTGTATCAATATTCCTCCTACAGGAATAAAATTTCTTGTGTTGTAATACATTTGGTGAATTTTAAGTTTGATTATATCGTACAATAAGCAGGGGAAAACAAATTGTATGAACAAAGTATTGCAAGTTATTTGACTTTGTAATTTTTTGAAAAATCCTTTTTACACAAGAATAATTTAAACATTATTTAAAACCGTTTCATAAATGGATATAGATTTTCATGATAAATGGCTTCGAAAATTAAAGGCCAATAGGAATAATACAATAAACGCTGTACACACATAAGTCAACAGTAAACTTTGCGCGCGCGAGCTTGGTTAACCTCAATTAAAAAAAGATGAGCCCAGAAAAATATTTTTCTGAAGCAAATTTTGAATATTTTTAATTTCATGATTTTTTTAAGGAAATTAATTTGGATTGCATTTAGAAAATCTTCAATGATGTCATGGATACATATATTTAATACGAATAACAAACGTACTCACTAACACACACACACACACATATATATATATGTGTGTAAGTGTGTATTTTATTTTTTTCTATTTTACATAAATATACATTTTAATGACTGAAATGATTTGTTAAAATTATATTGATTTCTGTCCACCCAAAAATAAATAAATCACTTCTTTAATTTTATTCTGTTTAGAATATGTAGCTATTTTTTCGTAAGTTAACAAGCTTTGGCAACCATGACAACTAAAGCCAATAATGCCAGTCTCGCTAGTGCCTACTTCTGAAAAAGAAATCAGCTACGCCCTCTGATATCACATCCGGTTTCTGATCTACTTTATTTCGTGAAAGGGAGTATTATTTTTCTATCGACTGAGCAAGCTGTGCCCAAAGAATATTTATACTTTTTTAAAGCAGACATTCTTTCATATTTTATATAACAGTGACACTACTGCTAAGATATTCAAGAATTCCAAGTCTAAAAAAAAAGTAAAAATTTAAAGCAGTTATTTCTCTAAAATTTCGTTAAAAATTTAGTAAAATTTTACTGATGCAAATACTTATATGCAAGTATGTATATATATATATATATATATATATATATATATATATATATATATATATATATATATATATATATATATATATATATATATATATATATATTTCGTATTATTTTATATTGATGTTTTGTATATAAAAATAAAGCATTACATTTTAGTAGCATTTAGCTTCAAAACCTGATTTTGTTTCTGAAGATGATGTAAAAATGGATCATTAACTTTAATAAAGAATCCTTGTAACGTCATTATTCTATTATAACTGTTAATGTAAAATATAATAAATCTCAGCTTTAAGATTCTATTTTTCAATTACATATTGAAATGATAGTATATTCTTCAGTAAATTTTGAAGTTAATATGTAAATAATATTATGGTGGCAAATAAGCTACATTATGTGAATTTAAAACTTTATATCTGAAATTTTATTTAATATAAATATTTTATATTTTCTTTTTTATATCAACTTCAATTTAAATAACTCTCCGGAGTTTAGAAGACTTATCTGTTTCAGGATTCTAAGAAGATTTATATTAAGATATTTTTTCAGGAAATGGTTTTTAAGTACATTATTTGTTCTTCATACTTTCATGACACACATATTATACTTGCATGAAAATTTAGGATCCAAGTAATATCAGAAACTTTTGTAGTAAATGAAATTTGCTTTATTTAGGATAAGTTTAAATGGCACGAATTATATTTTTTAAACTAAATTGTTCAATATTTTACTGATTACTTGATATTGGAAACCAAAGTTTGATCCAATAAGCAAATCAATAATTATATTTTCCATTTTCTAATCAATAAAAATATGGATTCAATAATTTGAGAAAATATATAATTTTCTAAACAATAACGTATGTTAAGTACAAATAATTTTTATGATTATTAAAATTCTTGATGAATAATTAAGACTTGTATATTGTTAAATTTTCAAATAAGATTTTTAATTATATACTATAACTCATAAAAATATTTACGCTTTTTATATCAAGTAAGAATCTTCAGCCCATTTTATGATTCAAATTGCTTTGTACGAGGTTTGTCCGGAAAATACCTATTAAAGTTGAATAATAACTTTCTTTTACAATTATTCAGGTATTACAATATGGTCTCCTTCAAAATACTTGCCCTGAGACGAGATACACTTCTGCCAACGCCGTTTCCACTGTTGATAACATTGCTGAAAGTCTTCAGTTGTGATGCTGATCAGTTGCCGTGTCGTTTCTGCCTAGATGCCTTCCACATCTCCCAAGTACCGCCCCCGAAGCAATTTTGCATTTCGGGAACAATAAGAAGTCACAAGAAGCTAAATCGGGTGAATAAGGCGGGTAGTTTGTCACGGTGATTGAGCTTTGGGCTAAAACTTCACGCACAACGAGCGACGTGTGAGCTGGCGCATCGTCGTGATGAAGCATCTACCTGCCCCCTTTTGCCAAATCCGGTTGAACTCGGGCCACACGAGCTTTGAGACGTGTCAAAACTTCAACGAAAAAGTTTCCGTTCACTTTCTGGCTGGGAGGGACAAATTCCTTGTGAACAATTCCCCTAGAATCAGAGAAGACACTCAACATTGTCTTCATATTGGACCTCGATTTTCGCGACTTTTTTGCTCTCGGTTTTCCCGCTAGCTTCCATTCCTTGCTTTGAGATTTGAGTTCCACATTGAATTCGTAAAACCAAGACTCGTCTCCAGTGATGACTCGGTTGAGAAAGTCTGCTCTTTCCTCTGCTTCCAACCAATCCTCACAGCACTCACCCCTCTTTGCTTTCTGTTCTGGCGTCAAGGGCTTCAGTACGATTTTCGCACACAATTTCTTCATTTCAAGTTTTTGTGTCAAAATTTCGTAAACGATTGTTTTGGTGATTGACAGCTCGTCAGCAATCATTCTGACTGTCAATTTACGGTCTTTAAGAACACAAGCCCGAATTCGTTCAACATTTTCATCAGAACTAGATGGCGACGAGCGTCCTGAGCGAGAGTCATCTTTCACGTCTTTTCGGCCTTCCCGGAATCTTTTTAACCACTTGTTCATGGTTAGTTCCTTCAGAGAGTTGTCTCCGTAAACTTGTTTCAAACACTCAAAAATGTCACGGCCATTCTTGCCCAGTTTTGCAAGAAACTTAATGTTGATGCGCTGTTCCTCAATCAGAGAGAGCTCCATGCCGACGGCAGGTGAAAAAGGATAACTTTCAACAAGCAGCCGCACACTCCTACTTACACACAGAGCGCTCTGATTCGAACTGAGCGTTCATGGTATTGGTTACAGCAGTAGTGCCACCTGGCGGTAACTGCAAACAGTAAAATAAAGTTATTATTCAACTTTTATACGTATTTTCCGGACAAACCTCATATTGTATTCCCCAATTATTTTAACCTCAACTTAAATAATTTAAATATATTAAAACATTTGTAAGCTTTAAATTTTTGTGAGGGATATGCAAGATTGCCATGAAAAGTAAATAATAGATACAAAAACAAATAATGTTTCATTTATCAAACATTAAAAAATGTTTTAAGCATTTTATTGTTCCTTCAAATAATTCTTAATTGAATATTTTTATCTTTTTTATAGGAAAATATATCAAAGTAGGAAATTATTCTAATGATTATTGAAAATAAGAGGGTTTTCCGGAAAGTAAATTTCCCATAGCTCATAAAAAGAAACAAAGCATAATTACCTAGAAAGATTTTCTGAAAAAGATACAATACACATAATATTTTAGCAATTGTTCATTATGAGGAATATCGGAATTGTAGCACTTGTCTTACCAAGGATTAAGCTTTTGCAATATCATAGAATTATTATATTGCAATATCACAGAAGTCTGCCACCTGGGAATGGAACCAACATGTCACAGCTGTCCAAGCCCGAACAGGAATTTCTTCAGATGCACAAACAGATAAAAGTTCCTGAGAGCAAGCTCGGGACTATCGTGTGGATAGTCAAACACTTCCCAGATAATCTTTCCAACAGTTTTTTTTGTGGAATTCGGGGCATGACAGTAACAATTGTAGTGAGTTAACAAAACACCAGTGCTAAGCATTCCACGCCTCTTTTTTCCTGGATGGCTCGTCGCAAGTCCTTTAGTGTTGTGCAGTAACATTCAACATTTACAGTTGCACCTTACAGTCAGTACGCTTACATACATACATAGCGGTGTACGCGAGCCCTGGACAGTACCTTTAGGATGAGGAATATTTGTCCATCACCAAGTGTCTCGTAATTCTGAACCACGGTCAGGTGACGAGGTCACACTTGAGATAACATTCTTCTATCCCCATCCACGCCCCACCAGCTGAAAGATTTTGGAAATCGCATATTAACATGTACAAGTCCCCAACCCACGATAGTCCAATAACTCAATGAGGGAGTTTACATGGCCACCCTTCCAATAACTGCCCGAGGCAAAGGATGCTTCACTTTGCTAGTCTTAACCGGAAGTGACATGAAACTACTGAGCCACTGGAGCTTGCAACAGTCTGTGGTCAGCGGGAGAAAAAAAAATATTTTTTTTAAATTCATCCGTATTTTAAATCATTAAATTTATCCGAATTGTATGGAATTTTTAAATTTATCTGAAAACTAGGATTGCAACATATGATAGTCACACCCACAATCAACCATACAAATATATTTGGGTTTCTGTCATTTTGAAAATCTATCTTTTGGGATCATGGGAAGCTTACTTTTCAGGACGACCCTCATGAACAGAATAATGTATGACATACATATTTTTATTTATCAAAAACTAGGAATATTTGTTTAAAACATGGATTTTTTTTATATTGAAATTTATTGAAAAATACATTAAAATAATGCATGGAATTTTTAATTTCACATTTCATACACTGTTAATAGCAAAATTAGTTGAATTTTGAATTTATTCTTAAATGAAAAATTATAAATACTATATTAACAGTTATCTATGTGGTTTAACATTTAGTTATTTTGATGACTTTAATTTTTCTATTTAACTTTTTGCATATAAATATTTTACTTTTTCCAATATTAATAGTTAGAAGTTTTTGCAAAAATAATTCAAAAATTATTAAAAAATTCCATAAAATATTTAATGATATTTTATGGTAAAATATTTAATGATGTTGAAAATATTGTAAAAGGCTCATAATTTATAATGCATAATTAGTAAAATAAATATCTACTTAACACATTAATAAGAACATTTTATTACTGAAAAAAAAATCTTTTGTCAGAATTTCTTGTAACTTTTATATTCTCGAGAACCACAATGCTAGTAAGAAGAACAGACACGCAAAGAATATATTAATCAAAGAAGGGACAAATAAACTCTTGGCACAAATAGAATTTAGACATCCCTAGATGGTACTTACAACAGCGATTGTTGTCAGCGTGAATTATGGCTGTACTTTATGATTAAAGGAGAACCCTAAATATACTTATGTGAAAATAACGTAGGAAAAATGTCAATGGAGGCCATTTCAGTTATATTTTATTTATTACCCATATATTATAAGACGGAATATAATCTTAGAAATTATTGAGTCAGTACGTACATATATTGAGGTATGCATCTGTGTATGTACGTATATAAAGTTTGATTCATCCATGTAATGTAGGAAAAATTTAGTTAACATGGAATTTAAGCAAATTAATAAGCAAAAACACAAAATTACGAAACTGATGAGTAATATTGCAGAAAAATCGGATTTAATTTTATAAAGACATACTACCCTTGTCAAAATCACCAATGGGGAAAGACTATAAAGCAGAATTATGCAATAAAACTAATGCAAAATGTTATTAGTTGAACTAATTAAATTGATGGAAAATGGAAAAGAAATTTCAAAATTCGTAGACTTCAAGATACATGATCGATAAGGTTTCCATCGTTCGATCAAAGTTTGGAATAACCTTTATCATTCGGTGTGGAATAAAAGAAAAGAATCAACTGTGATTTTGTTATGTAGTGTTTAAATGTAATTAACTGCAGAATAGAACCTTTAGAGGTTCATAGAAGGCACATAAAAATGATAACAATACAGGTGAAATAAACTCATACACGAATATTTGTAATAAAGTGGAACAAATTTCATTTATCATATTTAGCTTCACTACGCTTTAGGAAAAGTTTTGAAAATAAAAATTTGCAATAGATTTAGAGCAGCAACCTGCACGAAGCTTATTGCTTACAGATCTTTTCTGTCATGATAGAAACACACGCTGTCATAAAATAAAAATGTTCTATTGTGTAACCACTGTTTAATAGCCAGGTTTGCTGTTACGGCATTTCTATTCCAAAAAGAAGAAAAATATGTAAAAAGATTAAATCTATGCAAAATTTTACTAGGAGAGGATGGAAAATCTCATGGACTTGAACTCAATGGGACTCACAATCTTTTATTTATGAATATGTTGCATACTCGCTTTCCAATGCATTAGAAAGTTTTTCCGATATGGAAAAAATTAATTCCCATTTTGATCTAAATCCCTCCCCCCATTTCGATCTAAATTCTTCTTAAATAATATAGTAAATTATACCCTATTTCATTTACCTATTGGTCATAAGTGATGCAATGACTAAAATTTATATCGAAATAGTAGTTAGATCTGTTTAAAGATTGATGAATCAAACACTGACATGACTAGCAGTTTCACGAATACGGTTACAGCCATCATCGTATTTCATGAGTCATTTTATAAGGTTGTAAAAAGGTCATTTATTATAAATAGTCAATCATATTGTACATATGTAATTCTCTAAGCAAACCGTTTCTTCGATAACACAAGTGACTTTCAAAAAATCAATATATTATGCAGGAACTTGTGTTAGTTTGATTCCTGATAGTATGAATATTTATGATTCACGAGAACCTAATTCCTTTTACATGCAAAATTTATCTTAACAGAAAAAAAAAATATTATTTGATCTGCTTACAATAAAACAATTGTGTGATTCAAAGAAAAACATTTCGCGTTCCCAAATCTATAATTAAACATTTTATTTGCCTGCGTTTGCTAAATGCATTTGGCCTCTTATTTCTCATTTTCTTATGAAATATATTTAACTATATTCCAATATGAAAAAAATAAATGAATTCATTTATTTATTTACTAAATCTTATGTTAAACAACTCATTTGTTTACCGTTACTAAATTTTATTTGTCAATATTTTCCGATTTTTATTTATGTAAGTATATAATTTGTTTCGTATAAAAATGTCCAATTTTACTCTTATACTATACATTTATTTATTTTTATGAATTTGCATAATTTGTAGGAAGTTTCAGTATAACCTGTTAAGTATTTAATGGCTTTTAAATTCTTTCCATGATTTTCATTCTTTAAATATTCAGCAACAGTGTTAGTTATAATTAAATAAATTTTTATTATTGTTTTAAGTGTAATAATATGTATTATTCTTTTGCTTCATACTCAGTAAATAAATTTATATTTTTAAAATGCTTCTGATTTATTTTTTTTACTTTAACCACTGTTAAAAATGGGTTGTTGTACATCAATTCAAAACCATAATTCAACAATGCATACGATGATCCGGTTTATCAGTGCAGTTCAAATGTTATGTTTTTAGCACTTGATGATTTTATTTAAATTTATATATATCTCACAGATAACCGAACTAATTAAATTCATTTCTATATTTGCTTATTATTAAGCAATTTTAGTATAGCATTTTCAAAGCAACGCAGTTGTAAAAAAATAGTTTTCATTTAATATTCCGTATTCATGAAATTATTTCATTTTATGAATGCCCACATAAAATATTGGAATTTTATGAATTTATAGTCATCCTACAAAGTTTAAAATATTAAAAATGATCAAGTCATTTTATTTTGTGTACTGTTTAAGTAAAAATAGCTAATGGGGTATAAAAAAATGGATCAAAAGTAAAATTTGGCTAAAGATTAAAATATATATATTTATTGAAGTAGGTTAGTAACAAGTATTATACATAATTTATAATTAATGTAATATATTTTATTAAATTTTAAAATCTTTCACTCTTTGTTCTATAAATGTAATGATAATATTTATGCAGATTATTCTAAAGTTGTTTACAAAATAAAGGGATTGATGTATCAGACAACTACGAGCGAATTTACGTTAACAATACATCAGAAAATCCTCATGTGATGAAATAATCATGACATTATATATATATATATATATATATATATATATATATATATATATATATATATATATATATATATATATATATATATATATATATATATATACAGGGTTAGCAAGAAATAAGTTTCCCACTTCTGAGGGCTGTAGAATACGTTCTATTTGTCCAAATGAGATGAAATTTGAACTACAAATAATTTAAATGATACGCTTGACAATTATTAAAAAATAGTACAAATTTTCGCTAATAGATGGCGCTGTAACACTAATGGTACTTATTTGCATATATTGAAAACATGAAAAGTCATTTGCTTTACAGCGCATGCTTATTAGCATTATCTTTGGGTAAAAAGAAGGCGGATTCTGAACGAGCATTAGTTACTTCTCTGCACATCATGCCTTCTTTGCAAGAAAAAGCGCTACTTGTAAAATCGTTCTACCAGAACCAGCAGAACTCCGTTGCAACTGTAAAAGAGTTTCGCCGTATGAAGCAGATATGAAGAGGTCCAATGTCTCCATGTGCGTTACGCAAGATGATGCAGAAATTTGAAAGAACTGGACAACTTGCAGTTCTTACCTGTAGAGGACGAAAGCCAATCCAGTCTTCTACTCACTGCGATTGGAGCACATTGTTGAAAATGAAGGGGGGCATATTGAACAGTTGTAATGCTACTTTATTATTATTATTTAACATTTATAAAGCATATCAAATGTTTTATGTGTATTGCTGTGCCATCTATCAGCGAAATTTTGTACTATTTTTTAAATAAATGTCAAGCGCATCATTTGAAATATCTGTAGTTCAAATTTAATCTCATTTGGACAAATAGAACGTATTCTACAGCCCTCTGAAGTGGGAAACTTATTTCTTGCTAACCCTGTATATATATATATATATATATATATATATATATATATATATATATATATATATATATATATATATAAATATATATATATATACATGCAATACATGCATATATCTGGTGTCAGTGTATTGTCTCCTCATGCTAATATACAAATAAGGTGTTAAGGCACCCAAATCGTGTTTTAATAACTTTAGTATTTGTTTTTGTATTATTCTGAATATTGCTTTTCTTTTTGTAAATGTGCCTAGGGTTCGTTGTCAACCAATGTGTTTACTTATTGTAGAAGTTTCTCACTACTTAATTTGAAATGCAATTATCTGTGTTTAAGTATTGCTTACTATTTGTCAGCTTATAATGGGTACATGATGTAGGCATCACAAGTTGTTGCTGATTCGTGAGGAATTGCCGTACTTGAACAAAAACATCCATCTCTTTCAATTTTCTCCCTTAAAATTACCCCAATTTCTATTTCAAAACTCTTTTTAAAAGCTTAAAATTAAATTTATTTTGTAAAAACTAGGATATGATACTTTTGAGGAGCAATGTAAAATTTGTTGTATATGATCTGACTGATTATGAACTACATTTTGTGAATGATCTTCCAGAATATTCTTGTTAACAACATCTTGGAAAATGTGTGCCTAATGGAAAAAACATAAAACGTTAAATAAACGTCTTTTTCTTGGTAAATATAAAATTGTAATGATTGATTCAAATAAAACATTCTTTATAGAAAAATAGACTAGCTTTCCATGTGTATTTTTGAATGTATTTCTTGAAAAATATTCTGTAGGAAAAAAATTGTAATCACCAGTTCGTTACATTATATAAGGCACAAAAACATATGTTCCTAATTTTCTATTCTAAGAATTATTTATTATACAAATATCTAAAAAATCCAAACTGATTACAAATTTACACTAACAAAATTTGTATGTAAATTATGCACTATACATACACATGTATGTGTGTACAGGTACATACATGTGTACATAAGTTAATGACTTATTATTCTTATTGCCGAAAATCAGTGATTGTAATAGGCTATTATCAGTGTAGCTATATCAATGATACTGGTTTTCATTTGTTTTCCATTATTACATTCCATTATGTTTTTAACTTTTAAAATTGGATTATTTAATTACCTAAGTCACTGCCATTTTATATATATTTCAAAAAATATATATAAAACATTTACAGAAAAATTAAAAGCCATGAATTAGGTTAAAAATTTACACTATATCAGTTCTTTTCAATAAATTTAAAAACAATTAAATTAATTCGTCATAAGATATAAATATACTCTGAATTCTTAAATTTATTTTTAACAATTGCAACTAATATATTTATTCATTAGATTAATGAAAGTAATAAACTATTACTCAACGAGTTTGTTAAAGCATTTAAAATTGTTTATATAAATGTGTTTTTGAGGAAAACTGCTTTAATTTATGTATGAATTACATAAGCATAATATAAAATTCTGATAACATATGGATATATGAAAGAGAGAAATATTTGTTGTAAGTTTAAGCGCTAATCTAAATCAATTCATTATCAAAAATATACGTTATCTATTATACATATTGTCAGTCTTAGGGCACTTGCTTTGCAGGGAAACTGAGAAGCAGGAAATATATAAAGAAAACTGTTAGCCCTTTTTCTTTCGCCATAAAACAAAGAAATACCTTTTTAACGGCAAGATAGTGAAATTTCCCTTGCCGGCAGGTCATGGTATAAGTTTGGGAAGATGAAAAGTATGCTAGGACGCCCTAGGGATAGAAGGAGAAAAGAACTGAGAATATAACCAATTCTTCGTCTGTCACTATAGCACCAGGAAGTTATTTGTGGCAAGAAATGGTGTGGTTTCCTCCCACATATTTTATTTTAGGACTCTTCTTTTTCCTGTGATCAAAATAAAATGGAATGAAACTATGTTTTCTTCCCTCTTCAAGATTCTCTGTCGACAAATATATATTTATATCAAGTTAAAGAAGTATTTTTCTTCAAGTCTAAGCAAAAGCTGCTTGGCGTATTTCATTTAGGGGAAAAACTCAATAACGTAGGGATTTGAACGAGTCAGAAGGGAATTTTGCGAGATAAAGTAAAGAAGTAAAGTCATTATTGGAACAGAACCAAATCTAACAGGGGTCACGAAAAAAGTACTTTAGTCAAAGATATTCAATTCTACTGCTGCCCAGTCAGTTGGAAATGAAACCTATTGTTTTTTTTTTTTATTAAATATTAGAAGATACATTCACTGTACCCCAAATAAAACATATTACATAAAACCAATTTTATTGAACATTTCTTTCTTTTGAGTAATATATTTTATTTCATTTTAATTATTGTTAATAATACAAAAGTAAATTAAAGGCATTTGTATTATAACATTAAAATAAGTTGAGTAAATTCAGTAGACAAAACTTTCGTATTACAGATTTAAATAACAGACAGTTTTAATAATTAGACAAGACAGTTTTGAATAATTATTAAAAAATATTGCTTTTAAAATAGTTCAAAATAATACATTGCAAATTCTCTGGTTTTCTTCTTAGTAAATTGATATTATTTTAAGAGTTTTTGTGTTTTTATATTCATTTGATAAAATAATGCTGGAAATTAATTTTAAAATTTTATTAATAATTATTATAAGAAAAAAAAACATGTTTAACTTCTATAAATTTTAATTTGAAATTAATGTTTACTCAAGTTACTGATTTTTAGTAAAAATAATAATTTTTACCAGTTAATTTTAAGCAGTCTCTTTTCATTCATTGAGCATATGTACTTTTTAGGTAAATAAAAGAATAAAACTGAATTCACTAAAACTGTGAACTGTGTCTAACTATCAGAAGATAATAATGCTGGTGATAGTATATATATATATATATATATATATATATATATATATATATAATATATATATATAATATATATATATATGTATATATATATATATATATATATATATATATATATATATATATATATATATATATATATATATATATATATATATATATATATATATATATATATATATATATATACATTAAATAATAAGTATCCACAAGCAAAGTTATAAATATAATAAATAGGTAAATTTTCATCTCTGCTTAATATTTTTACAATAAATTTATTAATAAGAATTACAAATTTAACTCTTCTTCTATACTACAAGAATTTTTTCTTGTATTATGAAATTTTACATTTAAAAGTAATTTCTTGAAATTTTAAATATAATTATTGTTTTTATAAATTTATTAATTTTATTTATCTGTAACCAGAACTATTTCACAAATTTAACTTTTGTTACACTAATAAATATTTAAATAATTATTATTCAATGCAATCAAAGGGGTTATTTCCACGAATATTTTTGGTTTTACGTGACAAATATGTATGGAGTATCAAATAAAAATATAATTAATAATAAATGAAAACATTGCTGTTATTGTCTTGTGCCAGCTAGGCTGTCATTGGGTGCGCTGCTCTACTTCACCAACTGAGCCGTAATTTGGTGTGAAGTCTGAATTCCTCAGTACGCACATGCCATATGAACCCGTTTATAGGGTAGGCAACCATTCACAACACCCATTTATACAAGGAAAGGACATAGACAGGATAGATAGAATAAAAATATTATGTACATATGGTAAATAATAAACATGTATGATAAATAATAAACACACAAAAATAATAATATAGAATATATAACTCCGATGAAATCGTAGCGTCAATGAACCAACTATAGTGATTTCCAAATTGTATTAGTGAATACAAGAAAATGTGTCACTGTGTTTCATATAATGACAACTTTGTTCATTCATATTAGAGAAAATTTATTGTATACGCATATACTTTATTGTCATGATAAAGCCGTAAATATAAATAATCTGAAAAAGCTTTTTACTTATCAATGTATGGGAAATTGATTAATATTAATGAAATGTTAGTTGAGTATATAAATTTTGAATATTTTAATGAGATAATCTTATGAAAAATAAATATTTTAATAATTAAATTAATTAATGTAAATTATTTAAAAATAACAAATTTGAAGTTTTAATATTAATTATTTTAATATTAATTACATTTATTTATAATTATGAATTAATGTAAATTATTAAAAATACCAAATTTGAAGTTTTGTATCCAAAACGATTACAATAATAGCAAAATGTGTGAAGAAAATTAAAATGATGAGTAGAAGAATGTGTATTGAAAGTATTAACTATAAAGAAAGGAAATAATTGAAATTAAATATAATTTTCAAAAATGATTTCAAATTACAATTATACTTGTTGATATAAAATTCTGTTTTCTTGTAAGGTCAACTGAGTTATAACACATTATAATAAAAGGATTCAAAAAATAATCTATTCTCATTAAATTCCCAATTGATAATTTTGCAATCATATCAAATAAAAAATTAACAAATGTTCCATCTTAAAAGCAGTTTTCCTGCATATGATTTTGAATTGTTTGGTGTACAATTTCTTTAATGTGTCTAGTAATTTTATTGAAGTAATTATAATATTATATATTATTATTATATAATAGTATGTGTGAATGTGTTTTCAAAATTGTAAAATTCGAAATTTAATCAAAACATTGTTTGCTTGTTTTAGTGAAAAAATTATTTTGTAACAAGAAGAAAAGAAATACTGTAATAATTATATTTAAACATTGAAAATGTGCATTTCTTGATTCTTTTCTTTTATCACGGTCTTTTGACGTTTTCTTATTAAAGTTTATCATTTAATTAATAAAGCTGTTTATTTCATTTTACGCCTAAAAATTTGGAAATTAAATATGGGTCATCATGAATATATTTATACTTTACTGCACCAAAATATTTTCATGTGATATGAAATTTAGAATTTTAGAATCTATTATTTAAGAGAAATATTTTACTAGAATTGATTTCAAAGAAGAAAATTATATTGATTATTTAGCATTTGAATACTAAAATTTTGATGATTTCCAAATGAGATTATTAAAGTTTGCTTTAAAAGATTCGCTTATTAAAAGACATAAATTTAAATGAGGACGATACTAGATTAAAAATTTTAAATTAAACTTAGAAATGATATTTTTTAATTCATAAAATAAAAAATTAATTTATTGAAATTTTAATGTATTACATTATATTTAAATTCATGCTTAATTTAAAACTTTTGATATTGTAGTTTTATTTTTTGAGGCATATTTATTAAAATTAAGTTAATTGCTGTAATTACAGGTAGAGAAAAATTAGACAATTTTAATAAATTAAAGCAAAAAAATATATTCAAAATAGATTTTTTTATTTTTATGGAAAATATTTTGATCTAGTTAAAGTATCCCATTTGACTAAGTATCACTTAAAAAAATATAACCAAGTATAGCATAATCTCATTCTGATACTATTTCTCATATTTTGAAACAGGTAATTTTATTTTTTGAATACGGTGTGTGTAAATAGTTTTAGGCTACCTGACATATTGTTTAAAAAATATATTTTTTTAAAAAAATACCAATCATTTTGTATTTAAGTATATAAATCCCTCTTCAGTTACTGAACAAAAAATTGTTTCATATTTCTGAGAAAAAACATTTAATACCTATGCCATTCCAAGACAAACTTAATGTCTTAACTTGTCAGTTACAAAACGAAAACTTTCCCTTTTTTGAGAAGAAGGAGAAAGAAATCCAATTTTATTTCACTTCAACCATCTTTCTCTGGGCTTTGAAATGTGGAGACTTCAAACAAAAAACTGTATAACGTGTCACAACTTCCAACGGAACAAAAGACATAATAATAAAATAATGATAAAAAAAATCGTGCTGACAAGAACATAGCATCGACTACCCCCAAAAAGGATTACGTCCACTTTAGTACGGAAAGTTAGAGAGGATTAGGTCTCGTCCATACCTTTTAGAGGGAAAGGGTGGACCGAGGCTGGAACACAAACATTCATTAAGGAGGATTGACCACGGCCAAACTCTGCTCGGTGTCTGTCAATTTGTTCTCTTGAATTGGCGCCGAACACATACAAGAGAGAAAATCCTTGTGCCTTTGTCCAGCGGATCTTAACGAGGTCAACTGGCCAAGTGTCTCAAAAGTTTGTGCTTCCCTTGAGATGGCCAAGAAATAGTTTCGGAAAGTGGCGCTGATTAAGATGTGAGGGCGGTGAAAGTTCGGAAGAAATCTTTAAGAGCTGACAAAACTGGAAGTAAATAAGAGTATCTGTTTTGGAAGATTACTCTAATAACTTAGATTGTTAAATGGATCTATTTTATCCCTATTATCTGAAGAGAGAAACACTTAAAATAATTTCTTTCCTTCAATATCATCAAATTAAAAAAAGCAAATAATTACATATTCAAATAATTACGACAAACAAAGTGACAAAAACATAATCTTCTGTATCATTTCGTTAAAACTATATCTCGTGCAGTTATCTTTCAGAATTATATTTTTATAAATTTCTACAGATAACTAAATTTATTAATATTTTTAAAATATTTAAATTCCACCATAAAAATTGTAAATTTTTGAATGGTATTAAAAAAAGTAAGACGCAAAATATCAATTTTTATGATGGGATAATAGTATTATCTTTACCTTATATATAAATATTACTCATATTTACTAAGCCTTTCGAAAATTTAACCTTGTTTGAAATGAGTACAAAAACTATCCACATTAAATTTTATCTTAAAACAATAGAATATCTAAAGGTAATCTTACTATAAAAGATAAGTATATCGTTAATACATAGTTATACATTAATCTATTAAAGGTAAAACATTGAAAATTTATGTCTTGAGATGCTTGATGATTATGACTTTTTTTGCAAATTAAAATATGGCTTCCTAATCTTTGACCAATTAAAGTTTTTTAAACTTCATTTTTTATTATTCTGTTTACAGAAGTAATAGAATTCAATAAAACAATTTATAAATATTTATGTTTTAAAATATGGAATTATGAAATACATTATGTACTATAATTATTTGATTTTCAATAAAAATTTAATGAATTCATGTAAAAAGTATTATATTTTCTATGCCTTCTCTTTCAAGGTTTTGCCTAATATTAATTCATTACTTTGATTAAATTGAAACATAAGAATGAAAATATTAATTTATATTTTTAACGGATAAAAATTATATAGCTATTAACTATGATATTAGTCTATAAAATCATTGATGTTAACAAAAATGTTTCAATTACGTTTTGAAGAGCATTTGCAAATAAAACAAAGATCACATGGGAAATTAAGATTATGATATATCGTAATGGATAAAAAATTTAATCGAAAAGATTTATGTTTTTAATAAAAGCGGAAAACAGTAATATACTTTATTTTTTACCACGTATTTTACTGTTTAATATTGCTTCTTCTATAAGTATTCTGTTAGTTTCGAAAATATTGTTAAGTAAAATTAAAAAGTTAAATTAAAAGCTTTGGTTTATTATAAATAAATTGAATTTTACCTAGTTTCACAATTTGTAAAGTTTTATGTTATATTTGTTATATAAACTTTATTTTTACAATAGTGCTATAAATAATAATATCTGGTTTCTTTGGCATGCAGTAAAATTTAAAAAGTAAAAAGTTAAATTTCAAACAATATTTTATTAGAAATTGATTGAATTTTACGACAGCTTCTCTATGCATTAAGAAAATAAATAAGCAATGTTAAATATATTTTTATTCACTTTCCCAGGATAAGAAATGATTAATATTTCTTATATCAATAATAAATTATAGTAATAGTAATAGTAATTGTATAGGTTAATATAAAATTATGATTATATATAATGGTAACATTGATGTTCAGATTTCGACTTAATATTTAAAAACAGAGTTCTTCTTTTAATAAAGTTTATATGGATATTCATATTTCAAATTTTCGGAATAATTTTCACTGTCCAGATTCGGTACTTATTTTAAAAATTGAAAAGAGGATAAAATGGAAATTTTCGGTAAGTTCAAACTCAGGCTTACTTCGGATACAGTGAAGAAAGACTTAATCTTAAGCGAACACATCAATTCTTTTTTTACATTCGGTCGTATACTGTTGAGAACTGAATTTTATTTTAAAGTATCTATTCTTCTCATCTCTTTTCAGTATTCATTTCGGACCGAAAACAGAACAGTTCATTTTTATAGTTTTTTTTTTCTTTCTTTCGTGGAAAAGTCCTATAATGTTCCCGAAACACTTACTTTTATTGGGTCCCCCAGTTTGCTGCGTACGGAATATCCAGTCCATGTTTATACAACGCATTTGCATATAACTCGAATAAAAAGCCCCCAAGCTTCGCTACAAGTTAAAGAAAGAAAGAGAAAGAGGTAAAAAAAATGGATGGAAAGCAGTTGGATCTGAATGGGTGAAACTATTCAGCATAATGGGGGTAGGTCAGGAATACCCTTATGGAGGAGTTTAAAAATAAGAAAGAAAGAAAATATCGGACTGAAATTTTCCTGAATAGCATATATTCTCCTAGATTTGCAGTTTCTTCTAGTCTGGGTTAGTCTTCGGTAAATTTTTTTTTCGATAAGTTTAAGATATGATGATGAAGGATAATTTTTTTCTTCATTCCAGTGAAGAGAATAGGTTTGTGCTTTTTTTTCCTTATGTAACTAGCGCTCCTCTTTTTTATTGGAATACTGTTCTTTTTTTACGACAAAGACCGCTCAGTATTATTTTTTTTATCATCTCTGTTTTTTTTAGAATTCCGTTTTTATATGGCCGCAGTTTAATTTCCTATTCTGATAGGAAGCGAAAATATATACTTTTACTACACAATAGAGAATACTGCTGAAAATTAAATATTGCATTTATAGGCGGGATGAAATTCGAAAGAGAGAAAAGAAATGAATTTCGGTTTTAGATGGGTAGGTACTTTTCAAGTTCAAGATATTTCACTTACTGAATAAATGCTGAATCTGAAGTATTGAATTGAAATGCAAATTTTTGTATGCTAAATAATTATTTCTGGATTTTTTCTAGCTTAATTTATTTCTGTCTTTACAAAGTTACAAATCCTGTTCATTTTAATCTGCGTAGTTATAAAAGTCTCATTATTTTCTAATACAGTAAAATGGCATTGGTAGTTTGCATCAGATAAGGAGAATAGTTATTTTAAATCATTTCTTTCATTGATTAACTTGAAGTTTCTTTACTAATTCACCTAGTTTGTTCCGTTTATAGAAATTATTTCAAAATTTCATACAAATTAAGCCTTTAGTAAAATTTAGGGAGTAATATACTTCAATATTTATATGCCTTGATATTTTCAAATAGTAACTACCACAACTTACGACATAAATGTTTCTGGTGTGTGACTTTTCTTACAAAACACTAAACAGGTGTCTTATTGAGTACAAAAAACAAAAAGTTACAGAAATTAAACTACTCAATTTTCACATTTCAAAATAAAAAAGATATTTCTTTGTGATAACAGTGTATGGATTTTAATACCATCTTATTGTCTCTGATAAACTCTTATAATTATCAAAATAATTTACCAAAAGCTTAGAATTTCCTAAAATCTGAGAAAAGTTTTTAGACACCTACATTATTTTTTATATTTTTGTGAAATTCACTGGCGAACATGTTGTCACACATTCTACTTTACAAGAAACTTGTGTGTAAAAAAGAGCCATAAAATTCCATTAGATATTAAAAACACATTCCAATTATATTCGCTGTTAAGACATAAGATTTAAGACAGTAAAGTTCTGAGGTTAAAATTTATTAAAAATTTAAAAGTAAAGGCATATTCATATAAACTTAGCATTTTATAAATCATATAATGGGGTCTTTGTCTGAGAAATTGAAATAAAGCTTATCGGTTCTTCATCTGTCTTGTAGATTAACAATACATGTTTCTTATTAAGCATTAGAATTTAATATTAAAATTAACTGAAAGCTAAAATTGATGGCGTTGTGTGTACTGAATACATTGCATATAAAAAAAGAGACATAAAATTCCAGAAATATTATATCTCAGAAATAATATATTTATTTGTAACATACTTACATAAAATTCAAATAGCGATAAATATAAGGATTTCTTCATAAATATTACATTTTGCAATTCGATTAATTTTTTTCGTTTGATTGGAAAATCACACATTTAAACGAATGTTAAACCCAAAAAATTACAAAATACATTAAACCATGGATATTAATATTACCCACAGAATTAAAATACTATTTCTTTTGAGAGGAAGGAACAGATAATTTTTGAACACTCAAAATATGAAGGTTAAAATTTTTTTGAAAATGTCGCATTTCATTTACCTAGAAATTTTATTTCAAGATATAAAAACGCTATAAATTCACTTACATAAGATTTTAATATGAGAATTTCTTCAAATAAATTAAGAATTTAGTGAATAAAGAAACTAAAGTGACTAGGTTATACTTTTTAGGAAAATAATTATTGTTTTATACAGAGAAACTCATTTTATATTTTTTAAATATATAGATAAAAGTCTGAAATAATTTTTTTTCAATTCAAAATTAGAATATATATAATATTTTATATATATTATTGTTCACTTGCAGATAAAGCGTATTTAGATTAAACATTAAATGTACTTCTTTTCCTGAATGTAGAGTTAAATTGTTAACAAATTTGAGTTTGACTTCTAATAAGTAATATATAGTCGCATAATGAGTTATTACTACATGCCTTAGAGAGGGCTTTATTATAAATCAATCCAAAAAGGTAATTAATTTTAAAAAATCTGTCTTTTTCCTTACTTTAAGAGAAAAAAGTTGAAAAAAGTGAATTTTTCCTAAACTTTTAACTGAGAAAAAATTTTATTGATCTAGGGTTGAAGAAACTAGATAGTATTTTCACAGCTTATGACAAATAAAATATTTTTCAAGAATCAAAGAACCTATTTATTTTCGTGTGTTTCATAGCATACAGTAGAAATAATTTCGAGTTAAAATTAGGTAATATTTATTGCTAGCATATTTAAACTTATAATATTCAGTAAATAATTAAAAAATTTAATATTTTATAACATTAGAGAATTCAATTTCTTCTTACGTTTGGAAAATCTTTGCTATGTACTAATTTTTATAGCAAAATATTAACTAAAGATTTATCAGTAAATTCGGATGAAATTTTTGAATGAAACATTTTGTGTCATATTTTGATTTACATATCATATTATGATTTACTTATCATTTGTGACTTTACAAATGTAAACCATCGAAATGATTTTTTTATGAGCCATATTTATCATTTGAGTAAAATAATATAATGCCATATGTAATTTATGCTGATGTGTGTACATATATGTCACTAAGTTTTCACTTTTCAAGCTTTCATTTATATATATAAACTTGGGAATACTATATGAATAATTTATAAAATTTTAACGTTTCACAATTACGTATTTCCATACGAAATTCAGCAAAAGCAAAACCATTTGAATATTACGCTCATAAAAAATTTACAGATATAATATTTTTTATGTATGAAACAAAATTTGTATTATAAGATTCTGACATCAATTTTTTTTTGTAAAATTTGACACTATAAATAAGACTGATTTTTTTGTTGACCAGTAAAAAACCTTATAAACTTTACAAGTGTTTGTTTTATCACAACACTTATAAAAAATTATTTCAAGAGAATCATATGTTATTAGAAAATTAAAAAGTAGAAATAAAAAACTGAGTATGAACAAAAAAAAAGATAAATTCTTTTCAAATTTTCAAAAACAAAAAAATTATAACGCAAAAAAGAAAATTTCAATTTCTAATCCGTTTTAAGCAAATGTATATCGCATGCATTTTAAATTCGAACAAAATTCTGCATAAAGTTCACAAAATTGCAAATATTATTATTTTATCTCGCAACCACAAATATGCTAATATTTTATATTTATCTCCCGAAAAATAAATCTCAGAAAACCGCTCAACCTTCCCACGTTACACATAAAGTTTAACTTTCGTCATAACTCTTTATTTAAAGGAAAAAACCCTCGTAATTTGTTCCCCTAAAAAGTCAAAGCAATAAGTTTAAACAAAAGAGGGTAAAAGTCGCACTTTAACGTCCATTTTTTATGACAGCTATTTTAAACGCGGATATAACACCTCGCGTCTAGCTCAGATTAAAACTTAGCCCTTGAGGGTTATTAACCTAAACATCCTCTTTTGCAACGAAACGACCTTGCATTCAACTCCAAAGCAGAGGGAGTATCGTTATGATTAGAAATTTGTTTTATACCCCTCCTTATTTCCCTTATAAAGCTTTTTATCGTCGAAATTCGCCACCGATTCCGGGAGATTATTTACGCTAATGCAAAGTTTACCCTCGGGTTGGATATTTTTATTGGAGTGGCATCACTAGCAAAATTATCGTGAAAATCTGCAAAGAACATAATGCAGCTTACCTTCATTTTATAATAAAGGCTAATAAAATTTATTTCATATATATAGGTGTATTTTTTTTCAAAATATATCCTACAATTCTCTTATTGATATGCTGATACTTGTTGTATAATAATATCTTTAAAATAAAATTTAACGTCAGAAGAAAATTGGTAAATCCATAAAAATTCTTACTGTTTATATATAAAATTAGTCAAAGATTGATAATGATATTAATCATATCTTTTATCAAATATGTGAATAAATATTTTATCTTAAGTTTTAAAGTCAAGCTTTTTCTTTAAATGGAAGTCCACAGTAAAATAATCCCAGTTGATAAACAGAGCTGGAAAAAAAATGGTCATCACTCATGCTTCCGAATCAACATTTCATGGTTTGAATCTTACCGTGGACATGATGTTGTAGTGGTTTGGGGTTCACTAGTCGTGACCTTATTAGCCTTTGAGTGAAAGAAATGATCGTTGACTAACAAATAAACTAAACCGTAACTTCTGATGATGCCATACACATAATAATTTAAGATGTCTAATTTATATAAATAGCAGTAAATTAACCTAGAATTTTTATTATTATAGATTAATTTATATTGTTAGATTAATTTATTTTGTTACACTTTTAATGCCATTCAACCAAAAATATTATTTTCAAAATAAAAAAAATATCTAAATTAATGAATTCATTTTCTTAATTTATTCATTTTTCCTGTACTTGTATTTAAAATTTTAAAATTTTTGTTCTAACTATTTGACAGTTAACATGTTTCAAACAAATACATTAAATTATAAATTTTTAGTAAGTTAATGATAAAGTAACTGCCTGTATTAAACAAAAATTTACAAGGTTTTTCATCAAAAAGGAAAAAAAAAATATAGAACAAAGAAAAATACTTGCTAAAAAGTGAGTTAAATAATATTTTATCTTTATTAAAATAATGTTATAGCGATAATAATTAAATTACTTTCCGAAAATCAAAGGCGCGCTTGTAAACAAATATTTTTGACACATAAATACACATGAAATAAAAATTACTCAAAATCCAGTCAAGAATTATAAAGACTTTTCATATCACTAAATAAAGATTAATTTTAACAGAATGTCATTCTACAAACGATTCTTAAGAAATTATAAAACCATATAATAAATCCTAATATCTAAGCTTATAATTGATTAAAAAAAGTGTAATTAATATATTTTTTGATTTTTGGTAGGTATTACTTACATAATGGAAGAAGATTTAATTGTATTTTAAAATTTAAAAGTATATTTAATGGTGTTTTATAATATAAGAGGGAATTCATTGAAAACGTTTAAAAGGTTTATAATCAATTTGTAGTTTTCTAAGAAGAAAATAAGTAACAAAAATTTGAAATTTCGATATGAAATTTTCATCACTATTCGATTAATAAAATTCATGAATGTTAAAACCATAGATTAAAGTCCCATAATATTTCTTATCAAATCATTCAATTTCATTTCTTAAAAGTCATATGAAAATTTTATTTTTAAAATTAAATTCTAGTCACATTGTAACAAAAAAATGGAAATTACTAGTTTTATATATAAATGTCACTTAATACACAGTTACTCATATATACTATTTTCAAAAAGTTTTATTTTGATTTGGTAATGAAAAACGAAACAGCAAGCTAAAAATATACACTAAAATTTTAAATTATTTGAAAAAAATACAATGAATTCCCAATTAAGTTTTCATATATTTCATACAATGTTTTTAAAAGAATTTGAGATGAATATTTTGTAATTATCTTTTGTTTAAAACTCATGTTTTAAGATTAAGAATTTCATTCATTAATGATTCCAAGCCAACAACAATATTTTTACCTGCAATTATTATCTCCACAAAGACAATTTTATCAGAATAATTATTTGTAGAGTTGTTCCATTTTATAAGGATAAATGTTTCTTTCTATATTTGCATTTCATTTGGAATTTTAAGTAAATAAAAAGTTATAAGATTTATTATTTGAATCAAAAATATATAAACTTTTTAATATAACCTGTGTTAATTCTTAATTCGATATTTTTCAAAAATAGATGTTATTCATAATCATAAATAAATTTTATTGTAAATAAAGTTTTAACACAATAACGTAATGTATTTATAGTTATAATGAAATTCAATAACATTTTATTTTTAACAATATATCTGAGTACTCTCTCTCTTTTTATACATACATTTTAATATTTCAAATATTAAAATGTTAAAATATCTCCAATTTAATATGTTAGAAAATATTGTGGTATTTAAGATAATATAAAATTGAGAAGAAAAATATTGAAATACTTTTCACCTGATTATCATTTTCTGAGAGTACATATTTTTATTAATTAATTAGTATTTAAAACAATGTATTCAGAACTCTGAAGAATTAATTAAACTTAAATGTACTTTATAATATAAACTTTTAACGTTTATATTTATATTACATATGAATTTATTCCTTCTATCAAGTTTTTACCATTTAATCATATTACATTTTAAATAATGAAACTGCATTATCTTATAAATAAGAAATCCTAAAGCAAATAGAGGAAATATTTGAGAAATTACTTTTTATTCATGTGCCTCAAAATTGATAATGTGCCTCATATTTAAATAATTATTCAGTAGTTAATTTATTCTGTTTTAAAACTAAAGGGAAAAGAATGCTAAAATGCTACATTTGACTTTATAATCTGCTTTAATTGTGCACATTAAAAATATAATATGAATAGAGCCACATTAAATTTATTTTTAATTTATTAAAGTAAATTAATTCCTTGCATTTAAAGCAAAATTTATCTTTCATTTAACATATTGTTAATGGATTAAGGGCACGTCATAAAACATTGGTTAATATTTGACCATAAATTTTCTTCGTGATTTAAACAGCAACTAAATCTCCCAGTATTGATTGATTATATCAAAATATTATGGAAAAGTTAATAAAAATATGATTTATTAGTAATTTTTAGAAACTACTGGGATATTACTTATTAATAATTGAAATATTATGTTGATTTTTATTCTAAATCAAAAATTGTGCGTTACTGGTTCACCGAAACCTTTTAGAAATGTTCAGTGGGAGTAAACGATTCTCTAAACACCTCTTTGGCAGTTCATCTTGGTCTTCATTCGAGGGAGGGTGGCACATAACGCCATAAAGGTCTCTCGGGACACTGCAACAAAAGAGGTTTTCTCTTTAGCTCTAATATTAAATTAACTTCAATACACCGAGGTGCTCTGTTTAATGAATGGTCTTTTGTTGGAAGCCAGAGGGTTCGCATTACACAAACACTCTCTTCGGAGGGGTTAGAGTAGGCCACGGTTCAGGCATTCTTGTACAAAATGCCTCTACCACCCCTAAGGGAATCACGGTCCAAAAGATTCTAACCCTTGGCTTTTATCTGGCTTTTGTTTCGCGGCCAGTTGGTTAACTAGGAGCATTTGTCACTTCTTAAACAATGAAGATTTTACTGTGACTTTTCAGCTTATTCTCTTTTACACTTTGAAATCGTCACTGCGAAGAAATCTTATGAGATTAATGTATGAGCGAGGATATTATTATCTTTCCCAAAAGTATCCCAAATTTATCCCAATAATTTATCCCAAATATTTATTATCCCAAATTTATATAATAATTTATTTTAATAATTTATCCCAAAAAGTAAAAATATAGATAGAATTTCGTTTATTTTGTAGTTTGCTTAAGATTATTAACAATTTCCTGAATCATGTTAAACCAAACTGATAGAAACCGATGAAATAAAAAAATCTTAAAATTAGATTGTTTTGTATTACAAAGGGTTTACAAAAATTAAAAATCTCTTTTAAAGTTTTTATTTTTTAAAGAGTGTTATACCAGTAACTACTTAAAAGTTTACCAGCATTAACCTTATCGAAAACAAAATTCGATATAAAAAGTTACAACAAAGAAAATGCATAAATTTTTCATCTACTTTTAGATATTTTTAACATTTATTAAAATAATTCTGCTAAAAATATTTACTTAAGAAATGTATATCAACTGTATTTAATGGGGTCTTGTAAGAACTTTCTTTTCATTGGTATTTATTAAATATACATGGAACAATAATTTAAAATTAATAATCATATTAAGCAATAATTTGAAATGGGTGATGATATAGAGGAATAATTTGAAAGAGTGATGATATACAGCAATAATTTGAAAGAGTGATGACATACAGCATTAATTTAAAAGAGTGATGATATAGAACAATAATTTCAAAGGGTAAGGATGTGTTCATTAAACTTATCATTTTAATTTTTGTTAACAGTATAATAAATATATAATTGTTCTGTATTTTTAATAAAATGCTTAAATAAAATTCAATGTATTTGTCATATAAATCTTTATTCCATAACATAAATAACTCCATGACTTGTTTCAAGGAATGTAATGGTTTCTTGCATAATTCAAAAAAAATTACAAATAACATAATCAATTCTTGACTTAAAGCATTTTTCTAAAAAATATACATAAAATATTGGATATTTACACTGATTCTCTTTATACCAAATACTTAAGCAAGAAGATTAATACTACTGAGTAAATTTCACCTCTTTTATAATACTGCTAAAAAACTGCACCACTTTTCCTATAAACAGCTGATGATAAGATAGGGGTTTAAAAAAGAAATTCTCTGAAATTTTCCTAAAATATTTTATAAAAAGAATGTAAACTAATTACATTTGTTCAAATTATAACACTCGCTTCTCTTTTATGAGCTTTTGTGAGATTTTTTTTCCACCAGAACAACATGCCATCATTAAGGAAGGTAAACTTAGGAGTTAATAAAATTAGGGTGTTATATTACAAAGGGTAAACTCACCGCGATTATTTTTAAACAGATATGTTGCAATTTTTGTTAACTGAAGGTAACACAAAACAGTAAAAATAAATTCAAAACTATGAGGTTTTTCTTCACCGTATAATTGGATTACTGTTTTGGTAAAGTAATGCAAAGATTTTTCCAGTTGATAAACAGAGTTGGAAATAATAAAATGAATCTTCAAATCTCTTATCATTTAATATTTTAAAAACTTTTCAGCATGATTCAAAACATTTTAAAGATATGTATTTCAGACTTCATAAATTCAATAAATATTTTACATTTTATTGATATAATTAATAAAAATATTTCTTCCATTTCTGTTCTTGGACTTTATATGGAAAGAAAACACATACACATAAATTATGGTGTTGCGAAGCTTTTTTTTAAATTCTGTTTAATTTCTTAAAATAATGTTTTTAATTTAAAATTTGTAGTTACATTAATTAACTTAACGAGATAGCAATTTTAATGAATGAAATATTCTAAATGTAGAAAAATAAAAATATTTTTTACATATAAACATTATTATATCTACATAAATTATTAAAAATACAAAAATAATTAACTAACCCAAATTGATATAGTTAGTTTACATCATTATTTTATTATGTAAAGTAATAAAGTAAATAAAATTATTTATATATTTTTATTTATATTACTTTGTTTGATGATAATACTTTTAATAAGGTGTGATTGAGATATGAAATACAGAGTAATTGATAAATACTTTTCAAGTTTTACAGGTTAATTAATTGATAAACTAATTTCACTGTTAAGTTGCACAAAAACTATAAAAAGAATAATAATGAATTAACTTGAGTTTAATTATTCCTCAAATTCTCTTTATTAAAACTTTAGTTTTCTATTTAATATACTTAAGTAGAATGAATTATTCTTTTGTACGGATTAAATTTCATGAATAGAATGTTTAATTTTAATATCTCAAGTCATTTTTAGGGTTAAATATAATCCAAAATTTTCTGAAAGTTTCACAGCAATCAGAGAATAAAATAAAAAAATGACAAAATTATTAAACAAAATTCAAGATATATGAGGAAACATTGTTCAAGGCTGAAATTTTACTGAAAATAATATATAATTGCAAATAATATTAATTTTAAATTTGAAATTTCTTCTTGTTGTATACTTTTTCTTGTATAGGAAGAATGAAATAAGTTTAAGTTATTATTTTTCTTAAATGTAAAAATTTATAATGTTGCGTGTGTGTGTTGTCATTACACATTTCAACTATAGTATGAAAGAAAACTGGATGCGAAATTTCAAAAGAAATTTTAAAACATCATTCTGTTTTTCCATGCACTAAATGTTTATGCTAAATATTTTCATAAACTTCAATTCTTTCAAAAAATGCCTTTTACAGCCAATTTAAAAATGTAACATAACTTTATGATAAATTTGAAACATAGAATCTGCAACAATTATTTTGACTTTAAAATCAGGAACGCCCAAAATGTAAATTAACGCAAAGTAGAAATACTAACTATGACTAACTATGATAGCTTATGATGATTATTAGAAAAATGCTAGAATGTGATATTATCATTTTATGATATTTTCTAAATATTTCTGAATTTGAAGTTATTTTGTAATAGTTTTTTGTAATTTTTAACTATAAAAATATTTATTTAAAATTATACTAATTGCATATATATATATATATATATATATATATATATATATATATATATATATATATATATATATATATATATATATATATATATATATATATATATATATATATATATATATATATATATATATATATATATATATATATATTTGTGCGTGTAATGATAATGACTTTAACTTTTAAGATCAAACTGATTTATATTTTAAAACATTTTTTTATAGCCAATTATATTTGGGAATGTTTTTTAAATATTTCTAATTTAACTGATGTTTGTGATTATAAATGTAATGTCTTATATCTTTTCACAAATGTCTTGTTAAATATACATATTTATATAAATTAAGAAACAATGAATCTTTGAATTTTTAAATAATTAAATTATATTATTATTTTCCATTTAACAAACAAGGAATTGTTTTACAATTAAGTTTAAAAAATCCATATTTGCAAAGTTTCCGTAAATGTTGTTTATTATAATATTTACGAGATCCATTAAATTAATTCCAAAAATATGATCACTTTAAAGTCATTTTTATTACAAGTGAACAATAATCAAATATTCGTATTTGTTTTTAATAAATTTAAAAGCTTTTTTAAGATTTATTAAGATACATTTTGTACATTTTTAAAAAAATTATTGACTGAATAGCAATATGAAATGCTCATTTTTTTATAATTTAAGAAAAAAGATGGGCGCATTTTTTTTCTATGTCATATACAATATTTCAAAACGTCTTGCATATGACATCAATGCCAATAAAGTCAGCTGGAAAAATGGCTTAAACTTTAATGACATATTTTTCGAAGCTATAAAGAAAAAATTCCGATATGCTTGCTAAAGAACACAAGGTTCAGTCTTCAAAATTATTTCATAAACATATTTGAAATCAGTAGTCTTTCTCATGATATAAAAAATAATAAGTCGCTTACTTTGCATCTAATAAAATATATTAAAAAAGATTCATTCGAGCATAAATGTCAAGAAAATTTTTCTCCTTTGTAATGAGAAAAAATCAGTTTGATCGACATTTTCCTCATATCCTTGCAATGAAATATAAAATAAGTCTGTCAATCTTATTTTATTTATATACTGAAAAATTATTGACTTATTGATTTTTAGCGAAGACATTTTACTTAGACATTCTTTAATTTTAGATAATTAAAAATGTTTAATAATTAAATGTTTTTATACTATATTATATGAAACGCATAATTCTATATCTATTACATAATATTAATGCGTCAGTATATAAAATAAAAGTGATGCTTCAGTTATTTAAAATAAAGGCACATCACAACTTAGTTTTAACAATTGTTACACATTTTTCAAACTTTTCATTGAAACCATTTATAAAAATCCCCGACTGATTATATAAGTTTCACAATTTTTTGATATTTTGCAATTTATTTTATACAAAAAAATAATTAATGAACCTTCAATACTGAATACTTGAAAAAAATCAGTAAAAAGAAATGTTAAATAATGAACTCCGCTGAAGAAGCTGGCTTCATTGGTTCTTTGTTCCATATTTTATTTTGTTTTGTTTATTAAATTAAATTTTAATTTCTTTTATAATTTTTATCTATTGCTTTTAAAGTTTCATTTTCTGTAATGTATTCTTCAAGTGTAAAAAATCTCGAATATATTTATTTGATAAGTCGACATTTTGCTGCTTTTGTGAGTTGAATGAACTGCTTCTTTGCATTGTGATTTTGCACGTTGAATGAATCTTTTATTTAACTTGTGTGTTTATTTCTCTTAATTTCTTATAGCTATACAAATACTACATGCATAGCTATACATATAATAAAACTATACAAATATTACATGCAGTACCGGAGTACTGCATGTAATATTTGTATAACTTTACTATAATATATAATACAAGAGTAATGCCTGTAATATTTTTATAGCTTTAATAAAATATTTTAAGTATTTACTAACAACAAAATATATTGCAAGTGCATAAGAATTTGCACCATAATCAAAATTTTATTAATTATATCACATTAACTCAAAAATATCTAATGTGGGGTGGTATGTAAGAGCAATAAATTTATATTGACTACAATGATGCTTTTTGCCGATAGGTTTTTGATAAATTTATCTTTATAAAACAATTAAAATAAAATAATTTAAAATTTATCTGTTAAGTCATCAAAATTTTAATTAATTCTTTGAAGTAAATCTTTTAAAATTGATACTTTTTTTGAAAAATATTGTTACTTTTTTTGAAAAATACTTTAGTATAAAACTCAGACTTTCTCTTGGTATAATTCAGAGTTCATTAAAGATAAACAAGGAATTTGAATTAAATTAACACATGTCATAAGTTAAATACAACCGGCAACTAAATGTTCAGAAACAAAATAAAAGAGAATTATTCATAAAGTCCATGTATTAATTAAATGAGAAAGAGAAAAAAAGATGGTGTATACATGACACGAGAAATAAAAACTATACGATTATAGCTACTTGTAGCACTTACAATAAATATCGCCGGTACAACAACTGAAAATTACGTTGTTGGTTAATACATTATATGGCTCCAATACGAAGAAATACAGTCCGTACAAAGATGAGGTATACAGAGAATCACATTCTCGAGCTACACTTAGGGAAGAGTTCTGAGAAGTCAATACTCTTCTTATATAGGAGATGGTTGACTGGCTGTGGTTCGTTGTATAAGCATGTCTCATACATGTTTCATCGAATTCAAGTCCAATAAAGATGCTGGCCATTCTATTTGGATGATACCCTCAGATTAAAGACAGTCGTTGATGATGTTTGAATGGGGAAGACTGTCGCCATTCCTGAAGATCATCATGGCACCCCTAAGCAAAGGAACATGTTACTTCAGAATGATGTCCCGATAAATCTGGCATGATATGTTTCCAATCTAAACATGCAAACCTATTCTGAAGTATAGTATAATGCCTCCCCAAATAGTCAGAACTGTATCATCGTAGCGTTGACGTTCAATGATGTTATCTTAGTGGTACTGGATATTTGATGTTCTCTACTTGAATTTCCGACGTGAATCACACTGTAAGCTAAACCTCGACTCTTCAAACAGTATAAACTGTGTTGGTGCCCACATTGCATGTCCTCTACTTTAGGCTAACTGATGGTGACAGTGAGTTGTCATGAGGGGAAAATATCACACAGGCCTGCAAGCGTCTAGATTATACTGTCCCAAACGTCTGTACACTGTTTGCCTTCAAACAGTTTACGTCTGTCGCATCAACTATCGTGGCTGACGATAGTTGACGCGACAAGTCAGTTGCTGTGCTCCGTCTGTTTCTCTTGAAGATTTCTATTAAATGCTGGTCGTCATTCGGCATTATCACTCGAGAGGTGACCTGTACTAATGTCTACTGATACTTCCATCATCTTGGAATCGATGCCATATCCTATAGATGACACTTTTTGATCCATCTATATTCCAGCCAACCAATAATTCCAGTACAGAAAACAACATTCACATAGACATATCTTACTTATGATGTCGTGGCATTGAGTGCCGTTCGGATAGGTTGGGGACACGTTTTCTTCTTTACCACATATCCTCATGTACCTGTCTCTTATACTCTCGACATTGTAGGGTATGCTTGACGCCATTATTTGCCTTCCTTTAATTTGCATACAATGCTTGACCATGTGCATGGTATTTCTTCTGGTAGCAGTTTTCATTTTATGTTCAATTTTCATGTTCTTCTGGATCATCTTTAGTTTTTGACGTGTATAATTCGTTCTCAAATGTAATAAACAAAAATTCCACTTTCAGAAAAGTAAAATATAGTAAATGATAAGAAAAAGTATTGCATTTATTTTCTCACAGATGTAGATTTGTGCACATTCTTAAATCTGTAAAATTATTTCAATATATCTGAGAAAATATTTTTATATTTCAGAATAAACATGTTTTTCATAAAGCTACAAATATTTGAAAATATTTTAAAGCACTTTTTTGAAGATGTGACTTATCGATATTAAAATTCTTAAATTATTTTCGTGTTTGTATTTAACAGCAGTTGAATATTATTTTATTTGAGTGGAATATTAAATTTTTCTTCATAACAAAGCACATATACTCAAGAAATTTTAAAATGCAACACTGAATATTGTATCTTTTTTATTTTCTTATTCTTTATTTTATCTTTAAACTCTAATAATAAGATATAAATTATTATGAAATTTAATTTTTTTAGCGAAATTATTGCTCATTACGTAGATTTATACATAATTCACTCTTTTATTTTAACTTTAAAATATAGAATTTCCTTTTTAAGTTAATACAATAATAATTCATTTTTTCTATTAATAAAAATTCATTTTTTACAATCAAACATTTTAATCTAAGTTTTTTTAAGTATACATATTTTAAGTTAACAAAAATATTCCTTATTTTTTTATTCATTCAAAAATCTAGAAATAGTTCTTCGAATCATTATTAATTTTTATTTGTAGTTATTAAATAAATTAGATTTAAATGTTACCATCAGATCCCATTTAATATTGAAATTTTAAATAAACTATACTTTATTAAATTAAAAAATTTAGAGTGAAGCCTGCCTTAAAATGCATGGTATTTATACAAAAAAATTAAAATATTAAAATGTATTAATTAAATATAATTTTCACTTATATTAAAATAATTTTTGAGAATGTCTAGATGGTTTATTCCATAAAATATTCAATTATGCATTATATATTATAGATAAATATTTTCTTTCAAAAATTTATTAAATATGCACAGTTGTATTTAAAACTTTAATATCTATATGATTTGAAACTTAAATTTTCATGCAGATACATGTTTGTGTGTGTGATTAAAAGAAAGTAATTTTAAAAATGTAGAGAATTTATTTTAGTCAAAAAAAGAGAACATAAAGTTTAAGAAATAAATGGCAGATAATTATTCGATATTACGTTCTAGAAAATAGAATAATTAGAAACTACTGAAAGAGAATAATTAATTATTTATATCAGATATTTACCATTAGAAAACTTTTAACTGTAAATATTACCATAGTTAATGAACTGTGTTTTCATGTATCAAGGGAAAAAGTTTCAAATTTTTCGTGATGCCCCGTATTTTTACTAAATGTAAAAAATGATCATCTTTTTTAAATAATAAAATAAAAGAGCTAAGATTTTGCTTTGTACATTAGCTTTTAATCATAGTCTTCAATTACTCTATTAAAAATTCAAAAAATTATTAAAACAATGTTGATATATATTATTATTTAATATATTATTTAAAATATGTTACAATTTTTGTACTTCAATTTATGTAAGTGATTCACATATAAATATTTGCAAAAATATATTTATTCCAATTGTTGTATTTTGAAAAGTACTTTTATACCTCCATCTCAATATCTAAACGTAATTATTTTTAAAATAAATATCAATAAAACTAATTATAAATAAATAAATTACAAAACTTTTTTTAAACCAGGCATATTTTAATGAATTACTTTCACTATTTATTTACCTAGACATTATCTTCAGTTTGTTGAAAAGTCTCTAAAATTTATGATAATTTATAGAAAATTTTGCAATATAGTTTATAGAATGTAATATTATTTTAGAAAACATTCATTATTGAGTTTTTACTTTTCAGTCATTTATTTGAATCACTAGGAAAAAAATGATGTATTTTAATCTGAGTCATAATTTGTGATATAATTTAAAATATTAAATTAAATGAGCTTTTCATGCGGAAAATAAAACTGAATTTAAAAATTATATAATGTGAAAGAAATTATAGAATAGAAAGTTACATTTAAATCATCTGTATTAGCTTTTTCATATTTCTTTTCTTGTGATATTATGGCCCACTAATTAGTATATTCTATGATACCTGAAAAAATTTAAACTTCACAATTTAAAAATATTTTAAGCAACTGCTATTATATTCTAAATTTCCAGACTGAAATAATTTTAGACGATCTAAAATTTTTTATTTAATTTTACCGTATAAACTAAATGGAAAAGTACTTTTTAATAATTAAAATTATTCAGTTTCATAAAGCGTGAAACTCATTAAGTACATTTAATTTTATCAAAATAATGTTTACTTATTAAACAAAATTTTATGAATTGAGAATAAGATAAATATTTTTTACTTTGTATATTACTGAAAAATGCTTTGCTTTTTCACGTAATATAAAAGAGTACTACTAGGAATTTACATATTTGCGCTAAATTTAGTGAATTCAAAAATTTTTTAATAAATTTTGCTTTAATAATTCATAGAATATTAAGCAACATTTTTTCAGATCAAATTTAAATGTAAAGTACTAAAAATTTTTGATGTGCAATTTAAATTCTCACTTTTTACTTGAAGGTCAAACTAACTTGAGCTTAAATTGTTTTTGATTAGTAATTGATTAATCAAATGAATATCATTTTGTTTAAACATGGATCTTTGTTCTCAAGATTTAATAAAAATATACAAGTAAATTTTTAATGAATAATACAATTATTTACTAAAAACAAATTATTATCAATAAAATAAGAGTAAAGCAAAACCATTTCAGCATTTGTTTAAATACCATTGTTTAAATTTATATCATTTAAATAAACAGGATAAAAAAATTTATTTTAAATTTACTTTAGTCAATAAAACACGGAACATCCGTTTGAAAAGATATTTTCGTATCCAGAAGGTTGAAGGTTCTATAGCCGTTAATAGAAACTCCAGAATGCTCATGAATGGTGGATGATGAATAGGTCAGAATAATATTCAGAAATACATAATATCCAAAGAAATTATACCTCTGGGATGCCAAGCATAATCTGGGGGTTTTCTGCTTGGTAAACGCTTCTAAATGACGAGAAACTACCGATACTTCAGCACATCTGGTACAAGGTGCAATCGTTTTAACTCTTGCAGTACCAAAGCATGTAAATATACAAGAAGTCCTTATAAAGGAAAAAAATTGCATAAGTAAATTCGAATTATTAAACAAATGTAAACTTTTGTTCAAGTCAAAACGTTTGCTGATGTGAAAATAAATTTTCTGAATATAATAACTTTTAGTTTTACTTTCTGAATTTCAATTAAAAGAAATTTCAATACATTTAAAAGAAATTAAAGTTGAGAATTTAAATGTTCATTTTTTAAATTTATTCAAAAGGAAAATGTTAGTGCTACAAGTATGTTAAGATGTTTATTAATAGATATGTGGGCAGATTTATTTTCCTAATTTGGAAAAATAATTTAATTTAAAACATAAGTTATTGGTATAGAATCTCATAAATTTGATTTTTTTTAATATTTAAAATTAATAAAATTTGAGCTGAACCTTTGAATATGTAATACACAGTTAAGATATAAGCCAATGATAAGTTGTTATTTTATATCTAAGCAAAAGGGATAATTTTTTTATTCTTAAATGTATATTACATATACATAAAAAATTTAATTATTGTCATTATCATCTTAATTAAATTACTAGCACGCTGGTTATATATATATATATATATATATATATATATATATATATATATATATATATATATATATATATATATATATATATATATATATATATATATATATATATATATATATATATATATATATATATATATATATATATGATTTCCTTAAGAATATATATTCAATATATTAAGTATATATATATTGAATATATATTCTTAAGAAATATATGTATACATATATATATATATATATGTATATATATATTTCTTAAGGATATATATTGATTCTATTGAATATAATATATATATTCAGAAATCAATATGTATATACATAAATATTGATTTCTGAAATATATATATTATATTTCAGATAAATTATTGATGATACAATCATACTAACATGCAAGAGATAATGCCGGGGAATCAGATTCTAATTGTCTATATATTTTAAGTAATAGTAAGATGATACAGAAATATAAGCATAGAGAGTTATGTAAAGCAATTACTACTTAAGAATGCGAAGATTATTATATTTATGTAAAATACATATTAAATCCAATAAGCATTTCATTTTATTCGTTAAGTACTTTTATATTTTAAATTAACTTCCACATATAGTTTTGCTCGTCAATTATTTTGGAAAAGATAAATTTTTATCATATATTTTTATGTACATAATTTAACTATAAATAATTTTTACTTCTTTGCAAATAAGTCCTACAAAACGAACTGCTAAAATATAAATAATTTTTCACACATATTTTTAACACGCACTTATAAATATGTTAATCATAATATTTTTATTTATACTTTGCTATTTGAAGAAAAATTTAAACTGTGTATGGAGTTTTTCCATCTCTGACATGAAATTCTTTCAGTTATAAAGCATACTCCTGATCATTTTTCCATTTTGATAAGAAGTATTAATAATACTCTTAGAAAACATTTTATAATAATAGCAACGAGATCTGAGACAGGAAATCTTGAGCAGCTCTCATCTTCAAGTATCCCAAACTTGCTCTGTTGGATTCGCAGTTCTAAATGAACTAATCTCTTCAGACATTAATTTGTTATTATAATCAACTACAACACATCACGTACGTAGTACAGTGAATAACAACTACAGTAGAAAATGATCATTTATTGCACCGGCATGTGTGTATGAATATTTAAAATTATATGTGGGAAAAAAATTTAATATTTGCGTTACCTAAAAGGGTACTACGTCAAACAAGAATATATATAACAAGAATGATTCTTTTTCAGGGATAGTTGATGGATTGAAATAGCATCTGGATTCTTTTGAAACCAAATAAAGTATTTTGAGAATTCATCTGTACAGATATCGGATAACCATTAATTTGTTATGAAGATTTAAAAACGTGTTCTCTTCAAAATTTTCAACTCGTAACACAATAAAATATTCATGAAAATGAAATTAGGTTATTCAAAAACCTTTTTTCCCTCTAGCATTACTGTTCAGAAATATTTAATGAGAAATAATCATGTTATGCAAGCAATTATACTTTATAGTTCATTATTTACAATATAGTTCAATATTTACAATATTTTATATTAGGATTAATTTAAAAGCTTAAGGCCCGATAAAAGCAATATAAAGTAACTTCTAAAGGTAGAAGCTTGATGCTGGAATAAAATTTGCTTAAATATCCATGAATTTACATCGTAAATAATGTGTGTGAGGAAATATTTAAAAAAATTAATGAAAAGAAATTATGTAATAATGGATACTTAAGCAAAATTCATTGCAATGCTAAATAGATAATGTATGATAATACTGATACCAACACGTTGTCTTACCCAACAGAGTCAATTTATTATTATAATATTATGAAATAATGCACTACAATGGTAGTGTTATTTTGTCTTCTTTACTCCATTCCTTTATTACAAGAGAAGATTTAATTTTTATGTAGAACCATACATTTTAAATAAACCAAAATCTGGTGCCAAACATTTTGATTTTTATTAAATTTAAAAAAAAATTTAATTCTTTAATTCATGTTTACCTGTGAATTTATTTAAAGCATCAATTATTCTATCATCAAGATTTTAAATTTTTTGCCATGTAATGTTAAAGTATAAAATATGCAATGTACAATTTACCGTACGTTAATGTGCAAGTTGCTTGCACTATCACGTTGGAGATTTTTAATGTTTAATCTGCCTCAAAATTTTGGGTCACCCAAAAGTTAATAAATCAGACATTTTACTGTCTAAAAATCTTAAATATATTGGGTTGGAATGTTTATTTCATTAAGAATAATATTATTAAATTTAACATAAATACATTTAATTTTCTTAGTAAAATATCCAACAATAACACATAATAATTATATTTTAATTCATATGAAATTTTATAAGTACACAAAAATTGTGATATTTCACTTGATTTCTATTCATTTAATAAAATATCTATAATGACAAGCTTATTCCACTATCCATTAATGTAAACAATCTAATAATACGATAACCCAAAAATTCCCTCCTCTGTGGATGGAGATACGTCTCACTCTGCTTTAACCAATGACGTATCCCACATCACTTAAGCGAATAATTCGAACTTAAATTAATTTAAAAAAAGTTATTTACTTTCAAAATCGTTTCCTTTTCTCTTAAAAGTAAAACTGCATTCCTCTTCTCATAGTCACCAACAACGCACATGTCCTCTTTATTGGATTAGAAAAGAAAACCATTTCCCAGTCGCTCGGCACGACGATAAAAGACCTTAATTAATTTAAGGTGCCTTCTCAATGAAATTTCCACGTCCCGGTTGAATAATGCGAGAGACTGATAGTCAAGAGTCCTGAATTAATGAGATCCGAAACTCACGCGAGCAATACTGTTGCCCAACTCTTCAGGAACTTCGCTGCTCTGGGTAGATGCTTTGCTTTTTTTCCCCCTCGTCTCTTATTTCCCTAAGGGTTTCAAGTAAATAAATGATAGCACAGTCTCGAAATTATTGATAAATTGGAGACAAAATTGGCGCATACTATGGATCATATGTCTTTGAGAGTTTTTTTTCTCTCAAGCTGATTATTTGTATTAATTATTAGACTATATTTCCTCAAAAATCTACTCTACTATTAGATATTCAAAGCAATTTATCTGAAAGTAAGGAGGACAAAAAACTAAGATTTTAGAATTAGTTTAATTTTATTCATAAATGCTTTGTAAGATAATATTTAATTTTGCTCGTATTTATATTCTATAACAATTCATTTTTCTTAAAAAAATATAAATCAATTTAAAATACATGCATAAAATAAGATTTTTAAATATTTGTTTATAATGAAAATAAAATTTTTAATAAAATTTTAAAGTGTTCAGAGTAGAAAAATGTTTTTAAAATGAAATGATTCCACTTAAATGAAAAAATAAGAGTTATGAATAATATTAACTTCATGAGTATTAAAAGACAATACAAAATTTAGTGATGTATTGATAGTATTTTAATTAAAATTACTGCTATTTGTTAACACAGACTTAAAATTTAAAGTGAAAAAAATTTCCTAAAAATAAATAAAAAAACTATAATTTGAAATAAATAAACGACTATAAATAATAAACCAATGCAGAATAAATAAAAAAAAACTTTATACAGGAATGCAGGAATTAAATTCTTATGTTGAATTTGAAAAATACCAAAACAATTAATATCAGATTTGAGGAAAAATATATCAATCCAAAAATTTACTTCTTAAAAAATTTTGTTAAATAAAAATAATGTTTAAATTCACTACAAATTATTACACATGTTATTTTCCAAAGTTTAGAAAAAAATACTAATTTTAGTGAGAAAATGAGACAAGTAATGTCAGTAGCGCGCATAGGGAAAATAAAATGTGACAAATATGTAATATTTCATATCTGTGTTATTTTTTTTATTTAAAAACGAAACTTTTCCTCCGAGAAACATTCATGAAATCGAACATTTCCTGCAAATTTAAATATCTGAAAAATTTTATAATAAAAAAGTTTTCTCATTCATTTGTGAAAATTAATCGCAAATAACAGCTATTCGTATATTTGATAGAAAAAATATCTACACTCTTATTCGTTTAAATAAATCGTTACATTCTTAATGGTACTAGGCTAACAATTGAATGAATAGGTCTCAAGATTTCAGTTCATCTCCCTGGTGCACTGAAGTTATAGTCGAAAGTCGTAGCTTATAATCCACCTTGAATCATAGGTGATGGTCAAACTATTCTTTATGCACAAAAGTAACCGTACAGATATAAATAAATCAACTTCTTAATAGTTTGCAAATATACTTTATCTTAGTTTTTCTCTATGGTAGAGGTTATCTATACATTATAATTGAGGCTAATATTTCAAATAATATAAGATTATTTGTGTTAGGAAATAATAACTATAGTATTAACACAGCTTTAAATTGATGCAAAGTATAATTGTTTGATGTAAATAAAAAATGTAAAACTTGTAAAATGTTTGATGTAAATAAAAAAGTGTACAGATATATTTATGTACATATGTATTTACATACAAAGATAATAATACATACATATATCTCTCCATGTGGGAGGATTAAATAATAAAAAAGCTTATAAATTAGTGTATAAAATTTAATATTATATTTAGGTACATAATATGTGATTAAATTAATAAGGATGTTTGTGCTTCTGAATAAAATAGTTTTTAAAGCTTTATTTTTCTGTAAAAATATATGTCTATCAACTCTGAAATTCTGCAGAAACGTGAAAATATTTTATTATACGGCAAATTTAGAAGACATAGCAAAATAAGGAATAACTGAAGATTGTTATATTTGAATTGAAGTTTGTATATTAATTTAAATATATTTTCTGAAATTGTTTTCCCCTGTTTATATTGAATAATTTCTTTTGATAAATATAAATATGTTTTGTATAGGTTTTAAAACTCTATAAATGCTTATATTTCCTTATGCAATAGTTTGCTTTGAATTAACATTATTTCTATCATTTTTCATATTTTTAGTAGATAATTTAACATATTTTAAAGTAAATTATAAATACAAACAAAGAATGAATAAAATGCTTTTCAAAGAAACTAGTTAGAAAAAAACGAAAACAAAAAAAAATTTGCTAGTTAAATATATAAGACGGGGTTCGCTGTAGAGTTATGTACCCCCTCTCCTGGTTTAGCGAAAAAATTTGGAGTTAAAATTTAATTTCTGTTAATTTTGGTGCTTACTTTAGCTTTTGTGCAACAATAGCAGCCATCTTGTTAGTCACATCTTGAAGTTAAAAAAAAGGATATTCGATTGCAAACTTTTACTATGAAACGTAAGTTATCACTTTTTTATTAGTTATTTATCATAAAATCATTCAATATGATAAACTTACTCTCTTTTACTATATAGCTCTCTATTCTTCATCTTAATAAAAAAAATTCTGTTAGTTTGGAAATATATTCTAAAAAATCTGCTTTTTAACTCGCATTTCATAGGAAACAAAATTTAGTTTTATTAATTTAAAACTTCAATGAAACTCGTTATAAAATAATAAATTTTTAATTAGTTTATACTGAATAAATAATTATTAAAATGCTTTTTTAATTTACAAATTTTAAATTTAACGTTCCATCATATACTTCTCCTTTTAATAAAATGAAATCCTCTATGTATATTCAGAAACATTAAATATTTTCTTTTTTACGATAAATTGTTATATAATTTGAATAGAATATTTTTTATTATTTAGTACATTATTTTTTATTTAATTCAAACGCATAATTTATGAAGGTAATTATTGCAGTATTTTCTCTAATATCTGAAATGAAACCATGAAATTCAATAAATCCTCTTATCTTAAAACTTTTCAGTTTTGTTCAAAATTCATAATTCGTAGAAATGTAAAAATGTTATTTCAGTTTGCTTTAATTTTATCTGAAAATATTCCTATTTTTATAGCATTCCTGAAATAGTCTCATGCACGAAATACCCTTTTTTAACCTTACAGATTCCGATGGGATGGTTTTATTATTACGTCGTCAATCATCCTAAGTGTCAAATAGCTTAAATTTGATTTCACATAAGGATTTAGATAGGTGCATGTTCTTTCTTTACCATTTTTTATGATATTTTTTCCGAATAGCATTTTGGATATCAAAGCACTGAAAATGATTTTATACTTCCACAAAATAACATTTTAGATATCATAGGAAAATGAATTTACATTGGGAAATTGAAAGAAATATAAGTTTTCAATGTTTTTAGATATGCAATTTAAAACTTTTGTAAATAAGATTAATAAAACTCAAAATATGTGTTTGATCTTTTGAAATTAACATTCATAATTTTATTATAAATAAATATTTAGTTTAAAAAATTAAAATTTTATTTTTAAATTAAAAAAAATTAATTTATAGAAATAAACTATTTCAGCTCCAAATGCTTGAATTTTCTTCTTGTATCTCAAATCATGCACAGGAAATGTACTCTACGGTTTATATTTAACAATAAGAACAATTATTTATGAATGTGGTATAAATGTTGAATAATTAAGGAAATTAAGAGATGATAAATTCATAGATATTTTTCGTTATATTTGAACAAATATAGTGTAACTTAACGTAACAGTTTATGCTTAAACCCTAAAATCTTCTTAAAAATAAATAAGAAATGAAGTAATATAATGTGCAGAAAAATATTTCAATAGGCATTTCAGTGTTATAATTTGTTCTCCTTAAATAGAATAATTTCATAATCAATATCAATCCTTCTATTTTCAAAAATTATACACGGATAATAAAATTAAAAGAATCCTTTAACTGGCTTTAAATATGGAATAAATCCACCAAATATATTTAAGCACAAAATAAAACAAAGAATTAAGAATACGGAAATTAAATTAAATTTATATATAAAATGATGCTTTGAAGTAATCAATGAAGGAAATTCAAAACATTCAAAAATAAGACGTGATTATCCCCTCCACATGTAAAGATTAAAATATTGGACCATGTTTTCTATGATGCAAAATCAAAGTAATTAATGGCAACTTTATAAGGAAGCACAATGTCATCTATTTAAAAGAAAATATAAATAAATGCAACGTTAAATCTTAACATGCAGTCCTGAAATTAATCCCAATAGCATCAACCATTATAAAACATTTTGTGTGTAGGAACATGTCAAAAATGTTGTTAACTGTCATAAAACATTTATTTTAAAATGCATTCGGTAATATTCAGAGTATACTTCACACGCTTGATTTTCTTATGATGTCTTGTCGTTGTTTTGAAGCAATATCGAATGGATTCAACCGACAAATTTCAATTGAATTCAATATAAATTTTTCCTGTCCAATTCATTCATTAGTGATATCATTTCAACAAAGTACTCTAGATTGTGTGTGAAACTTTTAATAAATTCTGTGTACAATAATGTTAAGATTTCAACCAAACTCTCAGCAACTTTAATACGTGGAAGACATTACTTTTAATTCCCTTGATTACAATAGTATTATCTATGGGTATCCCGCTAAAGATCCCCTCTTGATATTGCAAGCTGTCAAATAAATTCAGAATATTTATTTGACAGCTTGCAATATCATTTTGATAATCATGAAATAATTATATAATGGACGATGAAGAATTGACAATTACCTGAAATTGATTGTCCTTTTGCTATGTGAAAATCACTACAACATATTGCATTTTCATTTGTTATATACATAGAAACATGTTACCTTCAAAACAAATTCTTTGAAATTTTCTAACATCATTATTAGCGTTTATATACAACTCTTATATCCTTTCACATTATTTGTATTTTACACATTGTAATTCTCTTTTATAATTGACATTTTTTTTATATTTTGTGCTCGAAACTGTAGTTGGATGTTTGGTAATATATTTAGATGATTTCTTTAAATTTTCATTATACTATACTCCTCCAATTCAGATTTGCATCTGAAAATTTAAATTGACATCTGCTTATTTAAATCGCGAATTGAAAAAGTCTTTTGATATAAATAACTTATAACTCAATACTTATTTTATGCTAAAGTGCTAAAATAAAAGTAAAGTTGCAAACTTTGTATAAAATAAAAATAATATAAATAAAAAAATTAAAAAGTTTCAAAACATTAAATAAAAAAGAAATAAAGTTAATTAAATAATATAATTAGCTTCTAAAAACAATTACAAATTTTCGATTTTATTGGGGGAGCAATAATATACTATGTGTATTTAAGTAATAACCTGTGCAATACGATGACTTTCCACAACTTTGAAACTCAAATCTAGAAATCTTATATTTTTCCCTACATTACTGTAATCACACACACTGGATTTTCTATAAAATAAACATAAGTAAAAGCAATTGATTAAACAAAATTTGGTAAATGTTTGTAATCAATATAATAAGATGAATTAATTCGTATTTAAAAAATGCAATTATATTTCATATAATAATATTGATGTAATTATTGATTAAAAAAACTTCATGATAAAAAAAATGATAAAAAATCTTTTACTACTAGATAAATATATTAACTGCTTTATAAAAATTTAATTGCTGGGTGAATACTTATGCATTATCCTGTATACCAGATCTGCGAAAAAATATTTGCCGTTTAATGATGTGATTTAGCAACATATAGTTTGCAAATAAAGTCTATTTCTTATTATCTAAATTATTACCTATTTCTTAAAATGAAGATATTAGTAAATTGTTCTGCATTTCCTAAACACTTTGAACAACGATATTATAACTTGGAAAATTCGACAACATATTTTTATCACTAAAAAGGCCGATCGGATAAATATATAAGTACCAATGGATGCTATATTTCCCATAATTCAGAAACTCTTGAAGTAACCCTATTTCATCATAATGTAAATAATATTTAATGAATTATAACATAAAATTAAAATACTAATAATATATTGATCAACCAAAAAATTGAAATTACTTTCATATTCTAAGAATAAGCTCATGGACATGAGCCAATGATTGCATGACAAGTAATGGCCTAATGATATTGATTTATTAATAATTTCATTAATGATGAGTGTACAATATGTAAAAGATTGATTGAATTGACACAGTAAGTTGATAACCTGGACGATATGGCCAACAGAGTACATACCATTAGAAATTTGAGGTCGTTTTGATAATGTGTTTATTAAGTGTAAATAGATCCATTAAACTTCTAACAGATGATAAAGCTATGAACATAATTATTACACCACTTGCAGAGAATATGGTGACTAGTTTGTCCGGTGTAAGTGGGATTTGTGGGTATTTCAATTAAATTTGAAATATAATGATACAAATATGATAGTTCTGAATATACAATTTACTGGAATTCGGATTTTGTCAACTATTGCAGTCTGCAGTAGAGCTCTTTTCATGGACGCCGAGAGTATTTCAGTAAAATCAAAAAAGATTTACTTTACTATTATATATATTAACGAATAAGCTTCACTGACATACATAAATACAGTGAATTTGGATATGTGTGTGTAACATGACGTAATATGAAAAAAGTGCTAAAAATTAATTGTGTGAGATTAATCGAGATTTATCTTGCATTCAGTTGCTGAATATGCAAGTTTGTGTAGTTTTGGAGAAATCATTTCTTGTACGCTCATTGTGCTGTCAGCAGATTAGTGATGAAAATATTGTGTTTTGGAAGGTAATGTATGATGTCCTGCTGGGATAAGTGATTATTGCCAAATGTACCACGATAACTCTGAATTATTTGAACAATTTGGCGAATTAATTAAATCATTTTCTGTGCTTTCATTGTTTTTAGAGCATAAAAATTTATAAATCACAAGAAAGACTACAATGACATGAAAAACAGACCAGTGATTTTTTATTGATATTTTTTCCTGCTAACTGACGTGATTTAATACTGCTTAACTTGGTACTGGTGTTTTAGAAAATAATTTTTTACCTTTACAAAGGTACTTTATAAATTTATGAGTGATATGAACTTTGTTTCTACAACTGGCGTACTCCAGACAACTATGACATCAGAAGTCATGGTACTTTAATGCAATTTCTTTGTTCTAAAAAATTAAGAATGCATGCGTTAAATATTATGATTAACATAAGAATTTAATTTTCAACGCATTGTATAAAATTAAATCCATTGATTTTGAACAATATATTTTAAGAAGAAATGTAAAATAATCATGCATTTTTGTTTTTTTTTAACTTTTTTTCATGTATTTTGTAAGCGATATTTGAGATTCAGGAATATTTGACGAATTATTGAATTTAAATTAAATTATAGTTTTGGTAACAATATTTTAATATAATATATATTTCAATAAACTATGTTTAAAGATATCAATTATAATTTCATATAATTAAAAATACTTGATTTTATTCAAATTACATTTTCATGGAAAAAATCTTAGCTAAGAAAATTGTTATAGTTGACTGAAAGTTCATACATATGTTGGTGCAATAGATATTAAAATTTCATGTAAAAATGGAGTTAGTGGAAAAAAAATTCTTAAGGAATTTCTGAATCTTCTTCAAATTTATTACGTCTCTGATTATAATTTTCATATGCTTTTGTTTGTTTATCTCTCTACATTCATTTTTTAAATCTGGTGACGTTTGAATTGCTGCCTCGTCTATAAGAGAGGCTAAATAATATATAATACAAGGTAATCAATTTAAAAGAGTACCCATTGGTTTTTATGAATGCCATCCTGTCTGACAAATCTGGAAAATATTGAAACTTTAAGGTATGACTGATTGAACCTCGATTTATCGTACAGAATATGTTCCAGTACAGTAGGACGATTATTATTTCATTTGCTCAATAAAACAGAAATAGAAACTCACAATGTTACTTAATTCTATGGTAATTTTATTTTCAAAAAAAAAACTTATTTTTTTAAATTATAATTTCATATAAGTGCCGAAAATTTTAGCCAACATTTTAAATGTAAACATAGGCACATCGAACTAAGTTTTTCGACACACTTCGCAGTTTTGTTAGTATTATTAAAGGGGTTGGTTTTAATTCAAGAATTTTTGCAAGACGTCTCTGGAAAATTTTTATTTTTTAATAATCTCTCCTCTAAAAAATTCTAATGGTTGAGCTCTCGTAACCTTGATGGTAAAAGACTTACTAAAATTAAATTGCATTGCGATAATACCATTAGCGCTTCCCATATTAGGTTTGACACTTGTGCTGTGACCTCATATTGCTGAAACCAGCAATAACTATTCTGTATCTCCAGTGAAGCAATAAAAATTTGCATTATGTCAAGGTACTTTCCAGAATTGATGGTTTAGGTAAAAAATGGTGGTATCACGTTTCATTTTCAAAGCGCACATCACACACCACTTTTTGGATGTGTAAAGAAGATTCTCTAAGCTCTTTGAGAATCTTTTCTAAACATAGCCAGGCATTACGGCTATTTACATTGCGCGTTAATTGAAACTAAACTTCATCTGAAAAGTGAATGACATTGAATATTTTTATGTTGTTGCGAACGAATTGCCCAAACTAAACTCTGATATTCAGTCGGTATATTAAATCGCTTAGATGCAATTTTCGAATGAGCTGTGTGCTAAATGGGTAAAATTTTAATGTTTTAATATTGTTCCTTATTCTTTTGTGTGGAACCACAGAGTATTTTTCTCTTAAGCAATAATTTTGGTATGGATTTACAGGGTTTTGTTCCAACGAAATTTAGATGTTATCCAGTTTTACCGGTTTAAAAAAAGTTCGAACTTGCTTTTTATATTCAACCATGCTCCATCCCGTTGATCAAAACCTTTTATAATTTTAAAGATGCAGCATTTTGAAAGATGAACATAAAGCAAGTTCTTCAATAAAATAAACAGCTAGTTTCATAAAAGTTAAAGAATTAGTCCATGCAGATGAATTTTTCGTCCACTTCCATAACCATAGGAAATGATATTTCATAAATAAAAAATAAATAAAATTATTTCAAACATTAGGTAGTTCACTCAACTTATTTGCTCAAAATTCGGCTAAAACTTTCTAATGATACTCAAGTAAACTATATTTGAAAAAAGATTTTTCACATTTAAGAAGGGAAAAAGCGATGTCTGGAATTAAATGTAGATATAATTACATTTAGTATATAATTCTATATGTTTGGATCACTTAAGGAAAAATTTGTTTAATTTATTATCCTGGATTTCATAATATTACATAATACATATTGAAACGATGAGACAATTTTTTTCTATATACAACTCAAATAGTGCTTTATTTGTAATAATAAAATCTCATTATAAATTAAATTCAAACTTTAGCTTGCTAGGTTCATTAATATTTTACACTGTTGAAGTATTTCCCCCATATAAAAGTCTACTATATTCACTATTCTTTGTTTACTCTATTAAATTCATATTCTATATATCATTTATTGTAAAAGATATCATTAGATAGTACAAAAAACATGACTTTATAAGCAAAATTTCAGCAATAAATTATTCTCTTGGCATGAAATTTTTATCAATTACGGATATAAATGCTAACATTGAATACAATAACAATTCATTTAATTTCCATATTTATACAACTGATTCTGCAACTTTAAGTTTAAGAAATAGATGCCTTTAGAAATAAGCATAAAATTATTGCTAAGAACCTTAAATTAAAATTAAAACAAACAACTTTCATGGATAAATATTTGAAAATATGTAATTTTCTGAGTTTCATAATATTCATTCAAAACTAAACTGCATCACATAAATTTTGCTTTAACTGACATTAATAGTAAACACTTAGATTACCTCATTTTATAAAAATATTTGAGACCATCTTTATTATTACAAGTTTTTATAACTAAAATTATACACTTAATCTGTTTAGCGAAAAAATTTAACCAAAGAATTTTATTTACTTAATATTTATTAAATATTTTTCATTTTAAATTTTTTATTTCTTATCAATCGCTTATATTGATTTATTGAAACAAATTTAATTATAATATTAAAATTAATTTAATTATAATAGTAATAACATTGTTTTTCATTTATAAAAATTAATCTTGAGTTACTATTCAATTAAATTAATAATTATAAACATATAACTTGCTAAAGAAAATTATATTTCTTCTGATCATTAATTTTGGAATTTTATGACAAAGTTGTGAATTTTTTATAAAGTAGGAAATTACATTTCATAATGATGTAAAATATCTGTTTTGTTATTATTTTTAGAATGTATGATTTCATATTAAAAATCTTAGAAATATTACCTCAATTAAAAATGCAAATATAAATTTTTTATACACATTAAACTTTTCCTAAGACTTTTATCCTTGAAAGAAATAGTAGAATTTCTTATTGCTACTGCTAATATATTAAAAAATACAGAGAGTAAATTAACAATTTGCTTAACTTTACTCCCAAAAATGAAATCAATAAATTATGAGAGTGAGATAATATCAAATTATTTTATTGAACTATTATTTACAAAATAGATAAATTAAGGTAACTCGTTTTATTTCCAAAAAAAAAATCTAAAATATGATAAATCAATAAAGTTTTAGAAAAGAGAAACTTTTCTCATAAAGGGTAATATTTATTGGAAAGTCTGTAACAGTTTAATGTAGCAAAATATACGATGTAACATTAATCTTGAAGAAGAAAACCAGCAATATTAGTTCAACACTTTCAAGGAGGGATAACCGAGAAAATCTTTTTTTCATGAAGCTGACTTTTGACGCCAGTTTAACCTAGTCCATCCCCACACTGGCAAAAGGGCGTACTAAAATCAATAGGCGAAAGCCTTTGCGTCGCAGATGTTGCTGAAAGGGAAACGTGTCCATTCAATACCTCGATTGGGGCCGAAGTTTTCTTCGTGGGCCCCACAGAGAAAGAGATCGCACGCGAGCTGGTCACGCCTTCTTGCTCGAGCTTGTGCTGTCATCATATTGCCATCACTCATGGTAACGTGTCAGCTGAGCTTGGGATGCGTTTCAATGGAGGATCGGGTTCGTGCTACTGATGCTGCTCTTGAGCATCCTTTTTTTCTCTCTCTTTCATCTTGCGCTTCCATTTCAATGACGGCGCTTTGAATGCTTGAGTTGTTGCAAGGACGTAGGAGGCTTGATATTTTTATTTAGGGAAAGTAGAAAAAAAACGTTTCTTATTTTATTTTTATTGGTAACTTTCTCGAGGAAAACCTTTGAATAAATTTAGAGATTTTTCTTTTGATTTTTTTAACTTTGTGTGGAAAGTTTAAATTGAAGTATATATTTTCTTATAGTTCTTTCTTCCTCAAAAATAGTCTGATAAATAATACTAGCAATCGTTTTGAAAATATGAAAAGGAATGTCCAAAGACTTTTGAGATTGTTAAATTTGAAATATTTATTGAAATAAAATATTTTAACAATCGTAAAATAAAACTTTAACTGTATATTTCTCCATTCTAAATATGTCATAATTCAACACAACAATCTTTAAATGTTTCCTTATTTAGATATAAATATATGATATAATTTTCAATTATTCTTATTAAAAATTAACATTAATTTAAATGTGCAAGTAAGTAGCATAAGTTCCAAATTGCTAGAGTTTGAAAAGTAGTATATAAATTCATAAATACTATAAAAAGTTTAAAAAATCAAGACATTTACTCTATTGATTTTATTACTTAAAAATTAATTGATTCAGTATTTTTTCTTAAAAACTAACTATGATAAATAATTTTCATACAGAAAAAAATTTCTCGTCTGAATTATTTAATGAATATTTTTAAAACACTTTTAAAAATTGCTAAGTAACTAAATTAAATAATTCCATCTGGAAAAAAACATCTGACATTTTTTATGTTACAATCTGTTTCTATATAAAAGAGAGAGAGTACTTTTTAAATACTTTGATAAATGTTTAAAAACTATTCAACTGAATTTGACCTACACCCCATTAATTTAAATTTGAAGTTGAAAATTGCTTACAACACAATGATACGTTTACAAATAATATTTTAAGTATTAGGAATAAATTCATTTCAAAATGAAATCGAGACTGAAAAAATTTAATAATAGTTAGGTACTAACAAGGTATTCTTAAATTAAAAATTAATAAAATTGCCAAAACCAAAATTAATGGATTTGGATATTATGATCATGTTTATCTTAATTTGTGTTTTTAGAAAATAAAAAAAGCAAATTCTTTATCAGCCTATATCTGTACATTTTGAAATGTTGCAATAAGTTGTGCTTATAATGAATAAGAATATTTCTATGCAAGAATTTTTCATTGAAAATACAATTTCAAAATTTTTTATGTATTATTTTGCAATCATGAATTATTTTTAAATGATAAATATTGTAATTAAAAATTCTCATACTGTATAAAATTATATGAAGGAATGAATTTAGGCATTAGATTTTGATGAAAAACATAAAAACATTGACAACTTTGTTTTTAAATAGTTAAATTGAGCTAATTAATAATCAACATAGTTTTCACGATATTATTACTTCCAATCATTGTGAATCAAAGTACTTTTCTATTGTATGAATGATACATTCACGTATTTAAAAACTTTGAAAATTTTTTTCCTCATGTAACAATTAATTTACTTATTCAGTGAAATGTTACACTTTTAGAAAATTGTCAAAACAGGAAATAAACTAACAAAAAAATATATATTGCTTCCGATATTTATACAACATATAATTTCGGAATTAGGAAATTATAATTATAGGTATATATAATTAATGCTATTGAGAAACATGTAATTTTCATAATAAGTAAATTTAGCCAAAAGACAAATCAATACTCAAGAAATTTTGCCTTCACGTCGTAAAATTAAAATACATTTCCTTATTCTATCCTTAGCACCCAATTCTTAACTTGTATGCCCTTTCCTCTTTTTCAACTGTATAGGATAATGCTATCAGTGACTACATTCCGATACTTCTTTGAAGGGGGGGGCGCAATGGGCTGCGGGGCTTAGATCTTATCGGACTTCAGCTCTATTCACGCCGTTAAAGAGAAAAGATCTCTTCTATTGACCATTCCGAGCATTGTGCCTCCTTACGAGATCGATTTCAGAAATGTTGCAGAGCAAAATGTGCTCAGTAAAAGGCCACTGGTATAAGGATGAAATGTTTTCCGCCCAATTTATTTAACAGCACAATTTCTTTTAAATATTTCTTAATATTGGGAATTAGGAGAACAAGTGGCATTTCTGTAAGATTTCAAGATTGATGAAAAACCCTTGAAATGCATAAAATTTTAAATCTGAAATACAGTTAAAAAATTTTCTGTGTTGTAAATGTTTCCTTGAGCAGAGAATTGTTATAAATTTTGTTGAATGTATTCCATATAAGTGTTCATTATTATTAATATTTTAACTCATAAGTATCTAATTTCAAGTAAAATGAAATTGAAAATATTATTCTAATTTTTCATTCTTGATTTTTTTGACAGTGATAGTCTTTATTCTTTTTTTAATAATCACTAATATTGTAGATTTAAAAAATAAACTTATGATGAAAATAAATATAAAAAATTATTTAAACATTTGATCAAGCTTTAACCATGAAATTCAAATGAAAAAAAAATTATTATATTCATTTACAAGAAACAGTATTCAAAATGCATAGTAAAATTAATAGAGCAGTCGAAATAATTCAGTAATTAATTTTAAGGGAATTACTGTATTGAAATATTTTTATGAAAACATAGGAAAATATTTTTGCATTCGAGTGGTGTTTGGCTCTAAAGATATATTTGACTTAGTTAAAAGAATTATAATTATATTTATTTACTTAAACTATCTTTGTGAGATATTATTATTAAATTTCCATGTTAATAGTTTTAAAGCAGACTTTTGTGTTTATCAATTATAAATTAAAGCTCCTATGTAATGGTTGTCTATGAATGACTATAAATAGTATTAATTCGTTTAAAATCGTGGTCTTTTAACTTAATTGTGAGCATTTGAAATATTAGTTTAGTTAAACTGTCGCAATTGTGTCAGAAATTCTTATCATACATTTATCATAAATTTGATAATGAATGAACCTTTTAAACTATTATACAGTAGCTGTACTTGTAAAATTTGAAGAAAGTATTTTATTAAATACCAAATATATTTAATGAAATGCTTTGTACTAATATTTTAACTAATGTATTCAATATTTCACAGATTATCTAATTAAAATTTATAAAATTTTACACTTAAATCAATCTTAAACGAAACTAAACCACCTAATTTAAAGATATCTTTAGTTAGCAAATTATTAAAAAATTCAACAATAATTTTAAGTTTTTTAAATTGCAACTTGTGAAACATGCCTATTTACTGTATAAAGTAGTTGCTAAGAAGCATGATTCATTAATTGCTTAAAATAGATCTCATTATTTGGTAATATGTTTGTTGCAATATGCAATCCAATTATTGCAGTTTATGACAATGACGTATTGTACAAATTAAAAATAATATACTTCAGATATAAACTAAATTTGGTAATCAGAATTATTTTTACTTATAAAGGTGTTTTACTGGAAAAGCATTAGTGTAAGTTTTGCAAGTTGCTAACAAAATCCAATCATACTGTTAACAAAAAAATAAATTAGTTACATTTATTATAGACATTAAAATAAAGAATGAACATTTTTGTCCTCTTGCAAATTTTTAATGTTTTATAAATCATTTTAATTAGTTGATGAGATGAGACTTACACACACCTCCTCTTCAATATTCAAATGTATTTATTATGTATTTAAGCACATTCACAAACACACACGCATATATGTTTGGTCATTTGTTTGTTTCCATATATTACCTGATCTAAAAATTTAGATTTATTCACTTGTTTTACGAATTATTAGTTAATATTAGAATTCATCGTTTAAATTTTTACCTATGTTATTTGTGCATATCTTCAAAGTCCAAAAATTCAAATTTAAAAATTAATTAATTGGAATGTTACAAATGAATTATTTTTTCAATACATACAAAAGTAGAAAATGAATGTTTAAAATAAACTTAACTAAACCATTAAATATAAATGTAAATAAAGTATTATATTTATCAAATTATTTCTCGATTTAATAAATTGAATTAATATCCTTAATGTCTATCATAAATAATCTTAATACCTACAACTAAACTGCGAATGACTTACACCACTAAGCTTCCCATCCTAACTCATATCTCTTAACAGTACTATTCTATTCCGGTCAATGGGTCATAAAGGTTTTGTTAACCCATGGGTCAACTACTGCTGACCGGAGAACTGTCCTTAATCCAGGACATCCGCCATGTACGAGATAAGACTCCTTGGATGATAGCGAGCATCGTAAACGTTCATAATCCCCCCGTTTTTCTTAGAAGCATGATTCCTATCAATACTGCTACTGAACTTGCATTATTGGAACGTTTTTTGGTGCATCAGCACAAAAAAGCTTATTCAATGATATTTGAGAAAAACTATAAGGTCTAATTTTTTTCCTCTTCAATTTAAAAATATTTTTTTAATAAACCATTTGTGAATGTGTCTTGTATAAAAAAATGCTTTAACCGGAATATTTTTATTCATACTTAATGCAATTAAGAAAGTAAAATTAAACCAGGTACGATTTTTTTCAAATTTTTAATTTTAAACAAATCAAAAATAAAACATGAGAATATTTAAAAAGCTTATTTGCTTTTAAAGAAAAAGTAAATATAATATAATAAAATGCATATATTATTTTTCAAATAATTTAAAATTAATCTAGTGCAAACTAAAGGATTTAATAATACTAAAATATATATTCAAATTATTCTGTTATAATTTATTAGAGCATTTAATGCATAATTCAATACAAACAAGAACAAAAACTAAAATCAGAAGCGGAACTATGCTATAGTTTATAACAACGTAAACAAAATTTTTTTTATAAAAATCTATAAACACAGTTCTTAACGAAAATAAATCTCTTCAAATAAGATAAAACTCGTTCGAATTGAAGTTTGTTAAAAAAATTGCGTTGTTCAAAAAAATAAGAATTATTCTTTCCTGTATGAGTTGAAATATTTTTTACACTGCGAAAAAAAATATCAACTATTTCTAACAAAAAATTTGAAAAAAAAATAATTGAAGCAGTTTTTCACTCCGCATCTAAGTATTAAAGGAAAGTTAAAGAGTTAACGATTGCTAAAACTCTTTAGAATTTTTTTTCTGTATGAAGTTTTTGAAATGTTTTTTTATACTCATGTCTCAGTTTGGAATGAAATTAAGCATCTTAAGGACTTTATTTTTTTACTTGATTAATTATTACTAAGCTGTAGGGATTATCTTTACTTTTTCTAATATTTTAAGACTCATAATTAATTGTTTTCCTTCCTTTTCCTTAATATGTTTTGTGAAAATATAAGCTTAAATTAAATTAATTATAACTGACAATTTTAAAAAAGAAATATTTTATTTAGATAAATATAATTAAATTATATCGTTTTGATAAAATATTTTATGAACATGTATTATGTAAATGAATTCATCCGAACCAAAGCATAATTATTTATGGATTATTTTCAGCTTGGTGAAATTAATTTATATAGCATTAAAAAAATTAAAATATATTTTAACGAATATACTTACTGTTATATAAGTAAATTAATACACTCAATGTAATGTTTTGTTTTTTCTTGGTAGCTTCATTGGAAGTAACTGAAGAAAAAGAATAAAATATAATTATTGATTGAACACAAGCTGTGTAATATTTTCATTTAAAAATGAGTGAAATTTAATGAATAGTACTAAAATATTTTTCTATTACAAGGAATTTTTTAAGTTTAAATAAAAAACTTACAATTATTTTTAAATTTTTACTTTATTAGAGTGATAACATTTCATTTATTGTTAATAAATATAGAATATTTTCTTAAAAAACTGAAAATTAATAGGAATTGAAGACAAAAACTATTATTAATTTTAAAGACAATGTTAATTTCTATAGTCTCCTGAAACATGTTTCAATAAATTTTATTTAGATATATTATAATTCACAAATAAATTTTACTTTATGGTGTTTTATTGATGAAAAGTAAATAGTACAAAACAAAGTTAAAGCCTTTTTCATTTAAATTATCGCAAACGAATTATATATAGTAATAAATTTGACCCACTAGACATAACTATCATTAAAAACTTTGTAAATTTTTTACAATTAAAGTCAATTTTTTAGAATTAAATTAATCAATAAAAAGGTAAAAATGTCGTAAATTAGACTACGCATATAATGGGATAAGCATAAATGGTAAATTTGAGAAAAAGTTTAGGAAACTGATAACGCGAAACTTGAGAAAAATATGGAAATTAATAATATTTCAACATGAGAAAAATATTTACCAACCTTAAATATTACTATAAATGATACGTTGACCTAACTATTTCAATAATTATTGTCATAAGATTGTATATGTATTATGTATTAATAGTAGAGATCGGTATTCTTGTCAAAGACATATTAATTCTTCCCCATGATCATAAATTATAGGATTCTGTAAATTATGATAGTGTCGTTTTGGTACTTCATTCAGTTCAATAATTGGGAGTGTTTGAATTTTCACCTATCTTAACAATAAAGCATTATCTGTTATCAACAATTTTTTTCGTAAATAACATACAATTGACTTTTTGAAAAGAAACATAATTGTCCTGTTATGTTTTATTTACAACGCATGTTGAAGACTTAAAACTTCAACTTTGAAAAACATAAAAGATCTAAATAATCATTACACTAATGATTATTTAGATTCCAAACTTAAAATTTAATTTTTATTTTAAAAAAAATTACTTTTGTGTTGTCTAAATTGTAAGCAGAAATTTTTATAGAATAATTGATTACAAATATATTAAATTTAATACCAATATTTATTTTTTTACATTTTACTGTATATAAACAAGAATTTATTATTAATTAATATTTTCAAAGTAAAAGGGAGGCACAATTATAAATATATTAAAAAAGATAAATAAATTATGATCATTGTTGTGCATTTTTCACATTATATCTCATTTTATTTGATGAGAAATTTTCAAAATATAAAGTATATACACATCAGAAATTTTACTACAATTTATTAATTATTATTCTTAAATAAATAGAAAAGTGATATAAATTTAGACATCAGTGTTTCTAAAAATATATTACCAATTTAATTTAAAATTTTATAATAATTGGTGAGTTCCTATAAAAACTTTATTTTGTATTAATCATATATTTATTAACTTCAATAAATATTTTATTAAATGCATGAAATAAATGATTTAAACTCATCTACAATTACAAAAATACAGATTGATTAAAATCCCATTTCAGAAGATAAGAAAATTATTTTGTTGTAAGTTACTTTTTCTAGAACTTATGAAATTCTAGAAATTTGATGACTAAATTTCGAAATTTTTAATTATGATTCAAATGGAAAGTTTTTGCAATTTTTTATCCAAAAAATTCCAGAGTCATTAGTTTACGAAAACTTTATTTTTACAAAATAAATTCAAACACCACACCAGATGTCTTAAATTGCTTCGGGAAGAACAAGACCTCTTTTAAAATTATCGAATGTTTCATTAATCTGCGAATATTAATGGTGCATTTTGTTATTGCGTTTACGTATTTCACTGAATGTTGATATAATGGTCTCGTTAATAATGCTTAATTCATTAAAACTTAAATCATTAATTCATATAAATTTAAGTCAAACTTACGCATTTTTATATTTTTATTAAATTAAAGAAATTCGGCTTTAATATTAATTTTGATTAAATAGAAAATAAAATTATCTGTAAATAAGTAAGGGTAATTTACTTCACTTTTTTATAATAATAATAACTAATATTTGTTATGTGTAATAATCTACTGGAAATCAATGAAGGATATAAAGAAAATGTGATAACCATAGATTCACAAACCTGGTCCCCAGACGTTATTGCAGAAGAAACAAATGTTATCATGATACATTATTGATTCACGTTAACTCATCCGTGAAAGTTGTCTTCGAAACAATTTCTTGAGCATTATTTCATGCTCACAAGACAAATCAAATAATGGAATTGGTGCCACTGAGCTGAAAGAATAAATAATGTTAATACACATTCATTTTATGATATTGAAAATAAAAAGGTTTATATCTTCGTACAATAAATTAAATCTTTCTAATACTTCTTTAATATATATTAATAATATTTTCAATAAAAATTTTTTTAAATATCAGCTTGTAATCTATAGATTAAAAGTTTAAAATTAATTAAAAAGTAACAAATAACAGTTACTGAAATATCAGAAAATTATAATTCTTTATTTTATAATAATATTCAATAAAATATGTCATAATATTTATCTTTTACTGTATATATATATATATATATATATATATATATATATATATATATATATATATATATATATATATATATATATATATATGTATATATATGTATATATGTATATATATATATATATATATATATATATATGTATATATATATATATGTGTGTGTGTGTGTGTGTGTGTGTGTGTGTGTGTAATGAAACATTACATAAAAAATTAAATTACTAAAAATAAATGAAAGCAAGCTTAAAATGATATACTTTGGAATTTTTAAAAGTAGAACACTATCATTTGCTTAAATGATTGGTTCATACTAAATGTATATATGTATGTAATATATATGTTCTTATATAGTTAGATATTCATATTATATAAAGGCAAAAACGTATAAAAAACTTAATTTTTCATTATAATTCTCTTTCAAAATTCTAACAGTCTAAATTAGTCAAAGAAAATAATTAAGATATGCATATTTATATCGAACAAACTTATTTAAAATGTATGGCTTCATACATTAACTAAATCAGTTAATAATAAATACAAATGATGATTAAAAATATTAGAAAAAAATTAGTTATTTTGTAAAATAGATTATCCTTTATGTTATGTATAAAATAAACATTATTAATATTACTGGATATAAACTTAATGTTTTGGGTGAGAACTTAAATGATTTATATCGGATTAATCTGAAAAAAATCTATTAAGAGTTTTAAGCATTTTAAGAAATTTCAACCAAGTTTACTATGTAAATACATTCATTATAGTTAATATTGATGTAAAATTAAATTGTATTAATATAGTTTCATAATCATATGGAAATAAAAGCATAAATAATTCCAGAATTTTCTCTTAAATATAAGCAATTCAGTACAATGCGAAAATTTTTAATTATATATCACTTAAATACAACAAACTAATGCTTTCATTCTAATTATTTTTGAGTGCAAATTAACATTAATATTATAAGAGTAAAAAAAATAATTTAAGATTTTAAATTTTAGAAATAAATCAACATTGATTAACCAGTAAGCAATAGACATTTGAAACTGTATTAGTAAATACAGTAATATTTACTTTTCCTAAAATTGATCATTCTATAAAAATAGAAATTGAAAAACAACAAAAATAAATTAAAGGTTGTGCTCAAATATTAAACAGCATAAAACTCCCGTCTTAGAAAAAATGCCCTATGAAAACTAATTTCATAAGAAATGAATCATGCGAAAAATATTTCAGTTATTAAATCCTCTGCTTGAGATTTTGAATCAGCATTGTAAAAGGAAATCAAAAAATCAAGCAAAGATTTAAGTATTGCAAAAGTTTTAATGGTCTCTGCACGAATTCATAATACAATCCCACCTAATGAATGCGACTGCAATATCAATCAGGCATCAACATCAAACCATTCTTTAATAAAGTCCAAAAGTAGAAAAAAAATGGTAAATAAATATTAAGTAAGGTGTGCCTAAAACGCTCAAGGAAACGAGTTCTTGAACTTTCGTGCATTCTTGAGAAGAAAATTAAAGAAAGTTAAAGAAGAGGAAAAAAACTTTCCTTCCTAACGTTGCCGAAACGTTGTTCATCGATTCTCAGCGCTGTTGCCATTCGTGGAAAAGGTAAAAGATATCTAATTATCTTCGACTCGGTTTTCTTGGCTTTTCGCCGATCGACTTTAACATCGACACTCGAAAAATCCCCAAAGGCAAGGCATGGAAACTCATCTTCTCTGGTATGACAGTTTCTTCTGCTACTTGCTTAATATATGATGCAGTGATTATTATTTTTCTTCCTCTTGAAAAAAAAATGTATACTTTGTTCGAAGCTAGAGGGGAAAATTTTGATGTAGCATGTTTTGGAATTTTGCAAAAATCATTTATGATGCAGAGAGATTTTCTTCCTAAAGTTAATGAACCTTTATTCGTTTCTACATTTTTGTCACAATAACAAGATTTAGTTGTTATGCTGTTTTAACTTCCTGCCTATTTAATTTAAATGTCATATTTTTCTAGTGCTAAGTTGTTAAATATATATTTTTAAGAAATCAGGAAATATAATATTTCAAATTTAAATTAAATATATTTCACTAACTTACATTTTTAACTATAAACATTTTTTTTCAAATAAGGGCTCCTTTTTTGATTAAATAATGTTTTTACATTGGAATGTGTATGATAATACATGAATATATTTTGAGTATTAATTATTCATATAATTAACTTGAAATATTTTTTAATGATGGCAATATTTTTTCTATTCTAATGATCATTTATTTTAAATCAATGCACGAAATAGTTATTTAAATGTTTCTCATAAAAATGAATTCATTTTATCTGAATATATTTCTGGAAAAAATTATTTAGATTTAAAGTTCTTCAGAGTAGTTATTATTTAGAAATAAATTTGTAATTTATATTATATACAATTAAAATTAAGAATAGAATTTAATTCAAGATTATTACTAAATAGTCTTTTGAAATATGGTAATTTTAAAATACATGCCGGTAAATCTTTAAATGACAGAATATAATAAAAATTCTCGTAATTGATGAAATTCAATAACTTTTTATTATTTAAGTTATTACTTACTTTAAACTTAATAAAAGAGTTATTTTTGCTGTCAGTAAAAATTCATTTCTTTCGTAAAAAATTATCATTTATTAACGATATATATGATGAGTATATATTCCAAATCAATTCCTACTTAAAATACAAATTAATTGAGAAAATCTAGAGCATATATTCCAACTTTTTCGTAAATTTGAAGTTTAACAGATTTTTAATTTTTTAAACAAATATTCTGTATTAAGCATTGAATGAAAAAGCATTGAATTTGTTTTTCCTGTTTTCAATAATAAAATGATTTAAAATTTCTTTAATTCCTTTAATAGTGCATGAAAATATTTCTGCATTTTTTGCAGTTTGTTTTGTTTGTTTGTTTTGTTTTGTTTGTCGCTCAACGGTCATTTTTTGCACACGAGGGCTAATTAGACCGGGACCTACGGCTTAAAGTGGATTCCGAACCACTACAAACATCCATGCCCAAGGTGGGATTCGAACCCACGAACTGTTGAACCGAAGGCAAGAGCGCTAACCATTCGGCTGCCAGCTCGGCGCATTTTTTGCAGATTCTACGTTCTAAATAAATATATTTTTGTAAAAATGAATAGTTTTCGATTCGTTTATTACAATTAATTACATAATTTATTTTAATTTAACATTTTTTATAATTTTTTGAAATATTACTAAACTATAAATAATGTTTGTTTCTAAACATAAATCCGTTTTAATATCGCACTTAAACTTACGAGTTTCAAGAAAATAAAGAGAATGTGTTTATGCATATCTTATATTAAAATGTAAGATGATTGTTTGAGTCAACAACTTGAAAATTATAAAAAAGATATAAAGTTACGGATTCTAATTTTATGAATGGATATTAATGAATGAATTTGTAATCATAATTAAATAATTTTTATAACAAATGATTTTTTGACTCCAGAAAATTATTAGGAAATTTTTATTTCTATCAAAGAAATTTTGTAAGATGGTTATAATATTTACAATTACAAGCATTAAGATTTAATGCTCAAAGCTTATTTCCATTTTTTCTTAAATCAATAGTTTTAAAAACTGAGAAAAATTTATAGATATAATTTCACAATGAGCATATTTTTTAAATCAAAATTAATATTGTCGTTTGGTTAAGAAATAAATCATTAATAAAAATATTTGGCTTGAAATCAGTAAAATATTCTTATTGATTTTTAAGCCAAATTACATAATCATAGAAATTAATATTGACAAAAACTAATGTAATCGCTTAATGTAAAATTTTAAAAGTAAAATTAAAATTTCACGTTGTTTGAATACATGCAAGTTAAGTGAATAAAATACGGTTTAATTTGTTTAATTTTTGACAATTTTTAACATTTAAGTTATCTCATATATATTAGTTACTTGTAACATAAAATATATGACATGGTTTTAATTTAAAAATCACTATTTAAGAGTGTCTGAAAACAGTTTAAAATAAATTAAATGCAGAAAAACAATGACCTTTTATTTTAAAAACAAAAACTAAACTGGATGAGAAATGAGTAGTAAGAATATATTTTTTCAAAATGATTTTTAACAGTATTTACTTACTTTTTTGGAAAACTTTATATTATACTTTGTAAGACACATAAACACTTTTAACATATTGCACTATCTCAACTGAGGTCTGTGAAAGAAAACTAAGTAAATCCTTATCAAGAAACAAAAAAGAAAATAAGTTTCAAGAAAGTATTACATACCAGGGGACTTCTGGAAAACTTTTATATCTTATATAATTAAATTCAGTTCTTTATTGTATTAGAATGCTACAAAACTTGTGTTTCTTGACTTTCCAGTTCTCCATCGGAGACAGAAAAGAAGTGCAGAGGGGATAAATGCAATGTGTGGTAAAGTTTTGCAACTACAAAACAAGAATAATTCCTCCTGTTTTCCTTTCAGTAAAAAGAAAAAACAATCTGACATTTATATTTGATACATTACATGGCGTATTTATTTCTATAAAACATAGATAGATAATACAATTAATAGAATTTTTACTACCGACCATTGAAATTCTTTCTAAAATTTATATTATATATATTGATATAGATTAATAACAGAAGTCATTTAAAACTTAATGAAAATACATTCCAGACTTTTAAAAATATATCTATGATTTGTTTATCAATCACTAGAAACTAATTGAAAACAGATTTAGAAAGATAATTCGAAATTTTTCTACGATTCACATATCAATAAGATCAACTATTTTTGCTAACAAGAGATATTTCTCAATATCATTATTATATGAGACAGAAGATGGAAAATTTTCTATTTAAGTGTAAATTACAGTTTGCTTTTATATTTGTATATATCAGAATCGAAATTTCAAACATTTTATCATTTTGCAAATGAAGCTTTTTAAATCTATATGTAAAATAGAATTCTTATTTATTTAAATATCTTTTTTCCGCTACTGATAAACGATACAGATAATCTCTTTGAAACAACGTGCTTAAATATAAATTCCGATAGTTTTGAACACCAGAAAAGGCACTAAAACTTCAATTTTAAAATGCTAACATGTAAAAATAAATCAATGGGTTTTCAATTTTTTCTTTGTAGTATGATTTGTGTAACAGATAATTTTGTGAAGGAATAACACAATTCTTAGTATATATATATATATATATATATATATATATATATATATATATATATATATATATATATATATATATATATATATATATATATATATATATATATATATATATATATATATATATATATATATATATATATATATATATATATATATATATATATATATATATATATATATATATATATATATATATATATATATATATATATATATATATATATATATATATATATATATATATATATATATATATATATATATGAATATATATACATTCATTAGTATATCTTAAAAATAAAGTAGTATATTTGAATGATGTATAGGAAATTGTGATGCAACTAATTAAGTAATGCAGATCATGTACAATAGTGGGGATAACTGGGTTAATAAAAAAATGTCTGAGTTGATATCTATGAAAATGCGTTGCGTGGTTCCCAATACTACCAGATTTCACTGTTTCAGATAAATCAACTATAAGGTAAACAAGAAAGCTTTTGCCATTTTCATATTTTCATTAAATGCAGTGAGAATGAATAAAAAAATTAGGCAAATTAGGGCTTGTGCCAGCTTCCTTACTGACCAGACTTTGCACTATCAGATTACCAACTCCTCTATTCCTTGGATAATCATCCTCGTGGAAAATTCTTTACGAATGAAGCAGATTTATGCCAAGGCATGCCAAAACCCCCGAGTATTACAGCAAGTGGATTTTCAGAACTGGAAGAACATTTTCAGAAGATGCTGGATGTTGATGATAATTACTTTTAGGAGTAACAATAGGCTACACTTTATGTAGGTTATATTCTTTAGGATGGTTAAAATGGTTAGAACATTATTGTTTATCTGGTACTTTCAATTGTATTAAGCTCACAAAATAATATTTTATTTCATCATTAAATGAAAACATTTTAATACCATTAAAATTTTATTTTAAGCGTATTTTTATCCTATCTGTTAAGAAAATTATTTAAAAATAGGGTCTATTATATCATTTACCTTTTCGACAGTTATGATATTAGTGTGTAAACATGTGTTGTTGAAGTCAACAAGAAGAGCACAACGTTTACATATGCAGTAAATGATAATTTTATAATGTATAGCTTATTTTTTAAAGCACTCTTGGTCTTTAATGCAAGTTTTTAATACAATTACATGAGTAATTAGATTTACAAACCTAAATTTTTTAATAATTTAATAGTTTCACGCTTACATTAAACTACTTTTGACGTGACAGGGAAGTATAAATTCAAACGATATGCAATTTCCTACAAAAAATGCATTTTATGTTAAAGAAAAAAGTTTTTGCTGAAAAATATAGGAAACAGATTATATTGATTAATTAAAATAAATAAATTCTTTAAAGACATATTAATATTACTTTTAATTATTTCCTTTAACTTTAAATGTATATTAAACTTGATGATTTGAAAAATACCTTAGATTCAAGTAACGTAACAACTAAAAAGTATTATCTTATAACATGTTCATTGTTATAAATATAGGACATTTTGTAACTCTTATTGGGTAGATTTTACATCTACTCAACCACATGTGTGATTTTTAAATATTAATTCCTATAATGTTTGTTACATAAATCAGTACACAATATGGTGACTTGGAAGTTCTTGAAGTTTTCGATTTAAATGCAGATCGAGAAAATTGTGAAAAAGGCTAAAATATTTTATCTCAGGAATCTTATTATCTCAGAGTAAAGATATAGTTCTATGCATTTACTTTATTCTGGAAAGAATTGATTACTAAAATTATACAAGATATATTTCGAGGGAATTTTTATCATGTGATTTTGCTTTTATCATTTCTCACCAGTGTGACGACAACTTATTGTTGGTTGAAAGATATTTTTATTCTTCTTAATTCCAAACTAAAACAAACTTCTACTTTTATCTCACTTTTTTCGTCACTATTTTTTTCATCTTTTTTCTAAGACTGGCATTTTTTTTCTCGCGTGATCTTCTATTGTGATCCAAAGTGCAGTTTATTTCTGATGTGTTTTTTTTTCCATCTTTTTCTTTTTCTTTGTTTACATTTCTTTTTATCGTTCACAATTTCGTTGCATGTCCCCCGAAGCAAGGTAATGAACTGGTGAGACCTTTTCTCTTTTTTTTTCTTTGTTTTTCTCATTTTCCATTCAATTCCGTGTTATTGATTGATTGATTTTTTTTTTACCCGTTAGGTGCTCCATTACATTAGTTTAATGTATTCTGTGGGGATAAAAGGAAAATTTTTATAAAAACAGAAAATTCAGCCCTTTTTGTGTTTTGTTGTTTAGAAAAATTAATCGATTAAAAAAATCTCAGATTTTTTTTAATCCTCATCCAATTTTCAGGCAAATAGTAATTAACAGAGAGAATTTATCTCTGCCATTTTATAAGTAATGATACTAGGAATTAATTTGGGGTGGTAAATAAGCCTTAAAAATAAAAATTAATTTACAAGAGAATAAAAATTTAAAATTGTTTAAAAAATAAAAAGTTTCTTAATTTTTGCAATTTTATTTCACTTTTAAGGCGACAAAAATTGAAAAATGAAGCCTAAGTGCTATAACATACCAGACATTATTCTCTAAAAGCTTAAAATTCTTGCCAAGAAATTATAATATTACTTATTGAAGCTGAATAAATTAATAAAATTCTAAATGTATTGCAGATCTCTAAAAATGCATTCTTAAATATGTTTCAATTTGAGTCCAGTGAGATTCTAATGATAAAATTTCTTAAGTGAGTTTTAAAATTAAATATTGTTTTAAAAAATATTTTTTCATCTACATAATAAAAAAATGAAGATAACTTTAAATGCATATTGCAAATTGAATAAGAGCATCAAAAGTATATTGGTTTTGGAAAAATAACTTGCACTAAATAGATTACTTTAGATTTTGTGCAATAAAATCCTTAATGAACTATCAAATGCTAGAAATTTGTTATTTAAGTTTTTTCTAGATTAATTAATTAAAACAATTTTAAGACGTATTCATTGTTGCTGTTGTTGTCGTGTGCCAGCTAGGCTGGCATTATGGGGTGCGCTGCTCCACTTTTCCAACTGATCCATATTTTGCATCCACAACTAATCCACATAGTGGAGTCCGACTTCCTCAGTACACATATGCTATAGGTACCCGTTTTTAGGGTAGGCAACCATTTACACAAGGAAAGGACAAAGACAGGATAGATAGAGAGACAAAGTACATCCATGCCGGAAACGGGATTCGAACCCAAGAACGTATTCGTTTAACATGCAGATATAAAAAAGAAAACATAAGAATATTCTTTGATGAATAGAAGAATAAATTTTCTGGAATAAATTCTCACGATGATATGCAAAACTTTTTGCATTCTATACAATAAAAATATTTAATAAATCAGTAATTTTTTTTAAATTTGATTTCATATTTGTTTTTCTCCTAAATTATTTGATTAAGCTAATTTTAAAATAAATCTGTAACCAAGTAAATCTAAAAATAAAATCGGAGAATAATCTATTTTTTCTTACGTATTTAAAAACATATGAGATTAATGTTTTTACTAATTAAAAAAACAACAAATATTTACTTTCGTAATGTGATTTAAGTAGTGCTTTAAAATACTAATTCTATAAAGAAATGAAAAACAAGAATTAAAGGAAGTAGGAGAATTATACACAATATTTAAATGGGAGCCACATTTTGCTTTCATACGACATAAAGATTTCAAAATCATTTAAAAACAGAAATAACAAATTATCAATTGTTTGACATAAAAAAAATAAATACAATGTATATTGTGAGAATCATAAATGAAACAATTGTATTTTAATATAAATGCATATTTAATGTTCCACAAACAATTGAAACATTAATTTAGTTTATTTTTGCCTTCCTCATTTAAAACAGTGGAATATAAAAATAGTTTTTCTAAATAAAATGAAATATAATTAAAATCCGTAATAAAAAATTTAAAATAATTTTATAATAAATATTGATTTTGAGAATCACATGAAGTTTATCACGAAAAAATTTGTTCATCACTCTTATGCCGAATTTAAAACATATCTTGGAAATTAAATGCTGTATATCAATTAAGGAATTAAGCAGCTAAAATAACTAAGCTGTGCCTGATTCATTAATTATTATTATGTGTTCAATTCAATATGTATAACATTTATTAGTATGTTTTTATACAATATCATCCTCACATTATACCTTTTAAAATGCATTTTATTTTACTTCTGTTTACATCTGCTTATAACAACATCTCTGAATTTATGATGTATGATAATGTAGTTAATCATCACAAATATAACACGATGGATTTCTATATTGTTTACATTAGAAAGATACAATTTGTTAGGGAAATTTTTATAGTTTAAATTTTTTAATTTGATAAAAATATTTAAAAATGTTAAATAAGATTAATGAAATTCTATTTAAATTTGCTTTTTTCTAGTTTCATAGTAAGTAAAAAATATAATATTATGCACTAATTTTAATACAGTTGTATATAGTCATATAGATTATTAATTATTTTCTCTAAGCATTTCTGAAACGAGAGTATTTTTCAGGCCTTAGTTATATAGTGTCATAGTATAAATTCATACAATACTTTATAGAGAGAATTTATAATGCGAACAAGGTATCTGTAAAAGAAATAATTTGAACAATATGTACGCATATTTTGCTATGAACTAGTTAATCAACAGTGGTAGCATAAGATGGCTAAATAGATTAAGGATTCACATATTAAAATTTATTCCGAACCAATATAAACATCCACAATCAATATAGGAATTGAACTCAATTAAATTTTAAACCAAAGTACAGAGTGTTAGTTACTTGATTTTCAATTCAGTCATTTTATTATGTCTTACTAAAATAAGTAGTAATCATTTGCCTATATATTTATATTAAAAATAAAAACGAACTATCCATTCTTCACATTTAATAATTGTTTTATTCAGAAAATATTTATTTAGTGAAGTTAATTTCTTACTTATAATATATTCTAATAAGCTTTAAATGTAATTTTTCTTACTTAATAATATTTTTTTCAGTTGATTTTGGTTGCAAAAATAATTACACATAGTAAAGTAAAAATAATAATACATAGTAAAGTAATGGCATTACATTCAATCAGGTGGTAGTAAAGTATCTAATATTTATCCTGTAATTTCTTTTATTCACTGATACCTAGAATATAATTTCAGTTGTAACTGACTCTTTAGAATGTAATTTTTCTTTATTAATAATATATTTTCCATTGATTTTGGTTGCAAAAATAAATTTTAATGTTAAGTAAAGGAATGGCATTATATTCAATCAGGTGGTAGTAAAGTATCTAATATTTATCCTGTAATTTCTTTTATTCACTGATACCTAGAATATAATTTCAGTTGTAACTGACTCTTTAGAATGTAATTTTTCTTTCTTAATAATATTTTTTTCAGTTGATTTTGGTTGCAAAAATAAATTTTAATGTAAAGTAAAGGAATGGCATTATATTCAATCAGGTGGTAGTAAAGTATCTAATATTTATCCTGTAATTTATTTTATTCACTGATACCTAGAATATAATTTCAGTTGTAACTGACTCTTTAGAATGTAATTTTTCTTTCTTAATAATATTTTTTTCAGTTGAGTTTGGTTGCAAAAATAAATTTTAATGTAAAGTAAAGGAACGGCATAATATTCAATCAGGTGGTAGTAAAGTATCTAATATTTATCCTGTAATTTATTTTATTCACTGATACCTAGAATATAATTTCAGTTGTAACTGACTCCTTAGAATGCATTCTACTCTGTCAGCTACAGATCATTCTACAATTCTTATATTTCGTGAGATTAAAAATATATTCGATGTGGGATTTTTCAACTATATTTATTTTAAGAATGTTGGATTCAGTGAACATATTAGTGAAGTTCTAATAGTTATAAGTATTTAAAATTCTAAAAATTATATCCATTACTGATAAATTACTCTATGTTTTGAATTTGTTATATAATTAACATTTCTGATATTCTTACTTCCTCTGCAATATTTGTATTATTTACAACATTTATAAGTGACATTTTTTATAACCTTTAAATTACACGTATACTTTGCAAGAATACATTCAAAGTATTTGTGTCCTTTATAAGTTTTAAATGACACAAATATCAACAAGGACATAAAAATTTTAAATATCAAATGTTTAAATAACACGTAAGAAAAATTTAAACATTCGATTGAAAGAATTATTTAGTACTTTATAACTTGAGTGTACACAGTTTAAGCTTAGAAAATACTTCTTATTAAATGATAAATAAAAGCAAATTAAAATAAAAATTATTCTCATGATAACATTTTTAAATGCTCCTTAAGCTACTCTCATAATCTTCTTTGTATCGAATCTCAAGTTTTGAAATTCTTTTCACAGAAGTTGCTGCATGAAATTCAGTTCACGCACATAGGAGAGTGAACGAAATATGAATCAGTTCCGCATAGCACAATACACTTCCTCGGATATAACAACAGGCTTTACGCTTTTAACAGCCAGCTCCAATTTGTGTTAGCGTAATTACGAGGCAACCTCTTTCCCTTGCCCTGCGCACAAAACCGTTGCCTGCGAGCCTCCTAATTTAGGAGAAGATACAACAATCAAACTACAACGAGGACCATGCAACATAAAAGGGGATTGGGAATGGGGAAGGGAAGAGGCAACCAAAGATAAGGCAACTAATTACTTCAAGATCACTCCCTCCCCACTTCCCCAATCACGCCGCCCTGGTATTCATATAATAATGAAAAGTAATGAAAACGATGTTTGGTATACCGTACTCGAAATGTCTTTGCCTCCCTCTTAAAAGTGAGAGTAGGAACTTTTAGGAAGTGTAATGGATTGTTTCAAAACTTTTCTGTGGGTATAAAATGAGATACATTCGTTACGTCTAAATAATGCAATTTGGGTATGTCCCTGTTGCTTTTGTTTAGTTGTTTTCCCCTCCTGGCATTCTCTTTAACAAACACTAGCATTTAAAAAATGGACACATCGTCGTTTATGTATGCTAATGTTCTATTTTTTCCCCCTTTTCTGGTTCTAGTTTCCTCGTTAGTCTATTTTTTTTATCTTTTGTGAATTAGTCTCTGGGAAATTTGTATTTATGCAGGACATTTACAAAGATATTTTTTTTCGCTTTTCTGTGATTTATGATAAGGCTACGCGATGTTTTAGCGGGTGCAACACGCAAATAAATAGAGGTTAAGGGAGCATTAATTAGGCGGAGAGGGTGTCTTTGGCACATTAAAAACTCGTAAATTAGTTAGCTAATTACATGAGACCTAATCAATGCTGATTCATTAGCGAAAGAGGTCATTAATTGTTAATTTCTTTCAATCCGTAATCCATACGACCATATACATAAAACAGATCATTCTTTACTGAGTTGGTGACACTGCATATTTTCTTATGCCTGTTAAATAGGTCCTGGCTTATCTAATTTATTTGATTATGAGAAAAGTTATCTACATTCAAAAGATAAATGCTCTTTACAAAATGATCCCAAACCAATGCAATAAATTAAAATAACTCACCCTAGAAATAATCCAGAATTTTGCCACAAATTTATCAGCTAATATTAATTTAATTATCTATAAATAAAATGTTTGTGAATGATGAAAAGTCCAAAATATTCAGGACGTTAAGTCTTCTTCATGATTCGTTAGTGTTTTAAAAAAATATTTGCTTATTTCTAGCAAATATTTGTCAAAAAAATTAATTTATAATATTTAAGTCTATTTAAAGTAGAATTTTATAAATTTAGTCTATAAATATAATCCTTAATATGCGATCCTATTATCCATTGGGAACGCCATCCTGGAATAGAGTGAAATTTACTTCAGGAAATACACCTCAGGAGAAGTTAAATTTTAATCTACATTCAATTCTAAATTTTGCCGCCCAACTTGTCTAGTGGTCAGAGTGTCTGACTGCGGATAGGAAGGTCCTGGGTTCGAATCCCGGTTCGGGCATGGATGTACTTTCGCTCTCTATCTATCCTGTCTATGTCCTTTCCTTGTATGAATGTGAAGTGTATGGTTGCCTACCCTATAAACGGGTACCTATGGCATGTGTGTACTGAGGAAGTCGGACTCCACACCAAAAGATGGTTCAGTTGGAAAAGTGGAGCAGCGCATTCCATATTGCCAGCCTGGCTGGCACATCACAACAACATAAATTTTCATTACCGCATTTGTAGTTAGTTAAGTTCTTATCAAGACTGGTTTGAATTTACTGTAAAGTTCCCTGTTCCACAATTGTACACCATTCATTAAATCTGTGCTATTCAAAAATGGATGCATGTGGTTCATCCTATTTATGCTGCTATCTATGCGTAACTGTTGGGGTTAGAGAAGAAATATGTAGATCATCGGATACTTCTCCCTATATTTTCATAATATACATTTAAAAAAATAACCACTTAAACTTTTTTTATTTTATTTTTGGAAAAACATTTTTACTCCCATTGAAAGAAATATGTTTTCAGTTTTCGAAAACACCACTGATCAAATGTATGTTGGAACGTAGATAAAATTTGTCCTGATGTTTCATCATTTAATAACTTCATAACTGAAGACTTTCAAAGATCCATACCTATTTCAATTTATTTATGTGGAACACCTCACTCCGTAGTGTAAAAGGTATTTTGAACTTAATCCCTAAAAATAATAAATCGTTATTTTTTTTCAAATTGCTATCGTTTAAGCTGAGTGTGCTTCCACAGAAGCGCTGGTCTGCTAAAGTTGGGAGCCCTGACTTGTTAATAAGCAATGGAATACTGCATCGTTAAATACTTATAATACCACATGCTTTTGCTTTAAACCTACATAGATATTTTTAGGGATATAATCTGAATAGTGCCAAGCAACATTGCATTACGGTAATATCGCATTGTAGCTAAAAGAGAAATTTATAAAAAGAATTAACATACATGTTCTTTAAGCATGTGCTTTTTTAATGAGAAAACAACATATTAAAAAATATTATTAGGTATAAAATGAAGTAGAGAGAAGGCAGTGGTGCACAGACATTTTTAATGGCAACAGACAATTACAACACAAGTAATTACAATAAAATAATAACATTAAAGAACATTTCCAATGATACACAAAAAAGTCAATGCATCTGCTCTCAAGCAAGACAGAAAGACGTCTGACCAGAATATGCACCATTTGACCACTAGAGGGCGCACATTTACTCTAGTCAGGATGATCTATTATGTTGAGAGGGTAAAAGCAGAGACAGTGATACTTTAATATCCTAACAATTACAAGTTAATTACAGTTATAAAATTAAGTTTCAATAATATTCAATATTTAAATTGCAATCCCTTATTTGAATAAAATATTTAACATAAACGAATAAGTATTTAACACATATAAGTAAAATATGTAATGTGTGTGAATGAAATTTCTAATATGTATATGATAATATTTAATATTCCTTACAGTTTTGAGATTGTCTTCTTTTTATTTCAATGTTTTTACAGATAAAAAGTAAGTTATCTCTAAAATTTAGACAAACACAGGGAAAATTTATAATGATATAAAACATTTTTTATTTATGAGAGATTCCAAGCTAAAACAATTTTATATTTTTAAAACTTTAAAATAAATAGTTCATAAAAATAAAAAAGTTCAAAATCTATTATTTATTTATTGCAAAATAATACGAGCAAAAATTTAAAATCCGTCTTTATACAGTTTCCAACGAAACAACGTAGAAACGTAATGCATCTTTAACATCACGTTTTATTTTGATGGTGAACAAGCCATATTTTTATCTTAAAAGCAGAAGAAAAGAATTTTTAGCATATTAAGGCTTCTATTCAATATCCAATTTTGTTCCACAGGGCACACTAATATTACGCAGAAATTCAATAAATTTTAAGTACCAATTTATCATGAACAATTCGCATGATTCGATGTGTTGCAAAAACCTTAAAAAATCCTTCCAAAATGGAACACATCTGCCTAGAGATAGAAATAAGACCATGATTATGAGCACGTCTTTTAAAGTTTTAGAATAAGGGGAAAAAACGTAATTTGATGTTTTGACGTCCTATTATTTCACATGCACTGATATAACTGATGTAGATTTATGAGAAACTGACAATTACTTAAATGCTTTGAAAAACAATAGCTTTCTTTTAAAGGATAGAGTATACAGAAGCGTACCCTAAATTGAGCTTTCACATCGAATGCCAAACTTTAATCTTTCTTTGAAAAATGATGATAAAGAGTTAGAAATTATCTGGCCGTTTGCCAGAAACAAAAGAGTTTAAATATGTAGTAGCATTAATCTTCATTTTTTGTGCTTTTCATGCTTATACACATATCGCCCATGCAATTTATAAGATTAATGATGGTGGCTTTAACTATGAGACTTTAGTCAAAAATTCATTACATTAATTTCTTTATATATCGCTTACAATATTTGAAATAAGCGTTGTGCTTAAAAATTAGCACCTATATTTCGAAATAGTTTCTATGTTTTTTTCCCATTTTCATTACTTCTTACACTATAACAAACAATGGTAGAATAGACAATGGTAAAAATCTAATTTCAAGACTTTTATTTCAACTAATTATTCTTTTCAAATTATTGAGTTTTAATACTTTTATATCAATGTTTTTCTACAAATGAAGCGTTATTTCAGAAATATCTTTTTACATAGTTTACTCAATATTTTATTAATACAATTTTAACATTATCTAAATAAGAAAAAATTAATTTAGATTTATGTAAATTAGAATTATTATAAAATATATATAATGCGAAACAAATATATAATGAATGATTGAGGTAAAGCATTCATTATATATTTGCTTCGCATAAGAATTTCTAAAAGGAATTTTAGATATAATTAGAATATATAATTCAACATTATCATCACCAAAAACAAAATCTTTCACTTAATCAATCTTTGAAAAATAAAATCATTAAAAAGCTTATTTAACAATTTTTTCATAATCTCATGAACATGTGAATAATAATTAAGAATATAACAAAGAACCAAACTCTTTATAATAAATCTTACAAATTATAAAATAAAGAACTGTAATAAATTAAGTAAAAATTAGTTTACAGAAAATTTGTAGAAAATCATGGAATTTTCCGTTATTTTTGCAATAAAAAACAATTATTTCAAATTATAATCTAAGTATTGTTGTTTTGCTTAAAAATATCAGTTTTTTTTGCGGAAATTACTAACAGCTTTATAAATAATATATATTCCTTTATTCCTTTATTTTGATAAAAGGATTTATAGAACAAAGAATATTTTTTATTAACAGGTATAACTTAAAATGAAGTTGACATTTTAAGTTAAATCTGTTAATTACTTATCATTCCTGTAAGAGTGATTACTTTTGATTAAAAACATTATAAAAATGTATATAAACAAAATAGAGAAGAATTAATGGAAAAATTTTCAAAGAGGAAATATAAAATATATTTTTATAATTCTTATTATGAGAAAATTATTATTCTAGCTATCATAGATAATTTTAGTACATAAGTAAAAGCCTAACTTCAAGATAATATAGAATTTATAGTCAAACGTTATAGTTTTTTACTTAAAAAAGTGCTTTTGATAAATTTTAATGAGGAATGTTTTAATGAAATGAGAGGAATGTTTTAATAGCATTCAAAAGACGAGCATGATTATAAGTAACTTTTACTGTTGCACGGTAAGACTTAGTATAGTCGCATGGTTAATATTCATAAATATTTCAAAATTAAATATCTGACAACTAAATTTAAAATGAAAGTATTACTTTTGTTGGGGCCGCTGCTTCTAATCATACATTACAATTTATCACAGATTGATAAATTTCTACTTAGTATTGTATTGAATAATCAATCATTTATCATGATTAAATTTCTTTCCCTCTAAGAATTTTCCTGATAGTGAAATTAATTAAACTTGTGAGATAGATAGACTCACAATGGTATCATAAGTTACAGGAAAAATTGCTTAGTAAATAGTATAACTCATATTTTGCCGAATTTATTTTGAGAGAAATGGCACACTTATGGATTTAAACTATTTGCAATAAAGCTAAACAATTAACTTGTTGTATATGTATACATTTACAATTTTTAATAGTGCCTTAAATTTATCACAATAAGTTTAATAAAGAACTGCTATTAATCGATAATACTAAATCATTATTTATATTTAATCACATTTTTATTTATATATATATATATATATATATGTATGTTATATATATATATATATATATATATATATATATATATATATATATATATATATATATATATATATATATAATATATATATATACTATATATATATATATATATATATACCGTAATAAATGATTACTAACACCATTCGAGTTTGAAACTAGCCTCAAAACTTTCAATATATATCAAATATTCTTTCCTCCTTTTTAAAACTTGAAGATAGCATAGACAGTTAATTTTGAAAAGAGTAATTTTAATAAAATAATAAAATTTAAGCTTGTTAACAGGTTATTTTACATCGAGTGTTTCATTTCCGCTGAAGTGTACAAGCCTTTATCTAGAGTGAACCAGCACCAATTTTGTTAACTTCCCTACGAAAATATTAACTTTATTTTATAAGCCCTAAGAAGGGAATAAATTCATAATTCTAGATTTTGTCGTGCTCTTCCCCCGAGATCCTTCTGTTACCGCCCTTTTGCTGCAATCCAGTTTCGAAATAATACAGCCTTTTAGTTACAAGGCCATGCTTCAGTTCTGATGACACAGCATATATTATTGATGTCACGTGCGAGTTACATTCATGTCACAAAGTGAAGAACCTCTGCTGCGCAATGTAGGGTTTTCGAGTTCGTTTGCTTAAGTCATTAATTATAATCAGGAGGAGCACTTGTCAAGTCCAATGAAGTTGCTGCAACTTGGTATATTTGCGGTGAGTAGGCAGACGTTCTTATGTTTCAGCAGCTATCCTCACTTGAGGAAATTGCGTTAATTGATCCGGAGAAAACTCTTTATAAATTCATAAAATGAGTTAAAACTAATATAACTTTGAAATAATTAATGCTCTAGTGTGTATACTTATTAGTAAAACTTTTCAAATAAAGATATATTTAAATAATTTTTCATACACAAAGTTCAACAATGAATTTTAAACAAAATTATTAAATTATATTTCATTCATTTATTTCAGAATTTTTGATATTACTATAACTTTTAATTAAATATTTTCTATTTTTAATTACTTTTTGATAATATTTTTGATGCGATTAAAGAAATAGTATCGTAAATTTTAATTGATTATATTTCTTGCGATATGGTGATATTTTAAAAATATGAAGTATGTTAAGATTCTCAACAATCAATAAATACAAGATATTACAAAAAAATTTTGTTTTACTATTTTTCTTTTTTTTATTTATAATGAAAGAAAAAGAAAATTCATTAAGTTAAAACACAATATAAATGAAGTAAAATGGTTGTTAATATTCTGTTGGGACGCAATTTAAATGAAAAATATTTAAATGCTTTTTCTTTTAATAGTTATACAAATCGAGAGAAATTTAATTGATCTAGAATATTCTTGGATAATAAAGAAAAATCTTCAAATTAAGAATTATCATAAAATCTCTTTGCAAATAATTTCTCACTTCTGTTTGAATAATATCTTTGATTCATATTAAACTTTAAGAATATTTGCTGAAAGTATCGAATCACTAATCAAGACTTTATTGACATATTTAGATGAGAATGAGATACAATTTTTTAAAATTTATGTTAATGAATTAACTTTTCAAGAAGATACTTAGTCCTTACCCATTAAATTCAATTTTTTATAACTACGTATTTAATACTGTATTCAATTTTTTAATTTGGAAGTTTTCCTAGAATTTTATTTCATAATCTAATTATAATATTTAAAAATTAAAACTGAATTAAAAAATAAAACACAGTTCCATGATTTTAAAACGAGATTAATAGATAAAATATAAAAGCTTTCTTTAACAGATCTTTAAAATTTAAATCATTAGTAAACATATTTATCAGTTAAAATACAATTTTATTTATTTCTATTATTTTAACATGTCATGAGTGTTTAGTACTTATAAGAATGGAAATTCAAATATTAGTGTCTTAACTTAAGCATAATTTCCCTACCTGTTTCATTATATTACATAATTTTTATTGAATTTATATTTGGAACTAAAATAGTTTTCTTTTAAGACTAAAAAGAAATTCTTTTAATATTTCTTGTTCTTTCCATGGTATTTACGTTTTCAATATTTTTTTGTAAAAGTATTTGTTTAAAGACATTTTAATAGAATTAATCATTTTTACATTAAAATTTAATTTGTTTGCCTATTTTAGAAGTTATAATGTAAGGTTTTCATTGCAAAAAATCCAATATTCTAGAATTTACTAAAATTTGATATTTAGCAAACATTAAAAAATAGTAACATTTTCTATTTATAGTTGCTTATGATAAAAACATATAACTCCATTATTACGAAAATTGTTGTTAATCTATTAACTACTTTAATGATATAAAGAATTGATGGTTTTAATAGTTATAATAAATTTCCATTTCTCTCTTTCTTGTTAGAAAAATAGTGATGAAAAAATTCTGTTATTAAAATTAATTAATTTTTCAATTGTAATGAAAAGAAGGAATACGGTAAACAAATTAACATAAAAATATTTGGACAAAATATTTTTTTATGTTTTCTATTCAATGATATCAATTTTTTACTTAGAAATATTTTCATGGTTTACCAATCTGAAATAAAATAAATCATAAATATTATGTAAATAGCATTTTTACAAGAAAAGTTTTATAAGTATCAGTTACTTTTGCATCATTAGTGATAAATTTTATTTTCACTCCAATAATGAAATTCTCCTGAATAGCTGAAACTGAATAGCGGAAAAAATTACTTTACTTTAAATTGTGATATGATAGGTTTTAAAAAATTTGATAAATGTCCTCGAAAATATTAAATTTCGTGATGTGTTTAGTTTTTCAATACTATTTTTTCCTCATTAAGGTACCACTTACTAATTCAAATGGCATTTCCAAAATAAAAAAGATTCTAAACTACTGTAAACATAACGTAAAAGATGAAAATTAACAGCTCTTTGGAGATGTAAGGCACAAAACTAACCATTTATGTATTCGTAAGTTTACCTAGAGTATGTTTAACAATTTTCTCTATTAAGCGATGTTTTCTATTTCTTAAATATTTTCGTAAGTCCACCAAGACAGATCAAACTTTGCAATTAATGTCATTGAATATTTAATATGAACTCAAAACTACATTATTTTATCTAATCTAAACAAAGCATGGAAAATTGCCCTTGCTTTGCTTTATGATTTTCTGCTAATTAAAAATACGTTTGACTTGAATCCAAAAATGTTTAAATTTTTGTGGTAAAATGCATATGAACGCAAGTAATATTTCTCTTTCAGAAATGTTAAATTCAAAATCACATGTTATTAGATAACTTCATTTTTCTACTTTAAACTTAAATTTTAAATTGAAACTTCGTAAAATTATTTAAAACTGACGAGAAGCTAAAACAGAAGTCATAAACATCATAACATGAAAAAAATTATGATTACACAAAAGATTCGTGTAGAGAAACCTTAAAAATTTAAAAACCATACAATTGTATATTCTCCTTACTATTGATCAGAAAGTAATAATTTCATGATAATAGAAATTATAATTGCGTGAAAAATTTTTAAGCAAGCTGAAATTGTAAAAGGATTATATCTAAATTTTTTCTTCATTCAGTTTCCTCAACCTGTCTTTCCTGTCTTTTATAATCTTATTATCTACAAGGGAAAATGCTTCATTTATTTGCAATTGTTATGCATTGTTACTTGAGATAATATATATATATATATATATATATATATATATATATATATATATATATATATATATATATATATATATATATATATATATATATATATATATATATATATATATATATATATATATATACTACTGGCCATTAAAATTGCTACACCAAGAAGGAATGCAAATAACAGAACGATATTTATTGGACACATGCATTATAGTGGAAAGAACAAGTGATTAGATTTACAGAAAATTAGGATGTATAGATCTTGAGAAATCAGTACCCAGAGCAGCCAACTCTGGCTGCAATAACAGCATTTATCAGCCTAGGCATGAAGTCAAACTAAGATTGTATGGCATGTACGGGGATCTCAGTCCATGCAGCTTCAACACTATGCCACAGTTCATCGACAGTAGTGGATGGTGAGTGATGGCGTGCCAATCGCTCGGCAACCATTGACCACACGTTCTCAATTGGTGACAGATCAGGAGAACGGGCTTGCCAGGGTCGAACCTGTTCGGTGTCAAGGAAGTTCAGAGCAGTACGGGCAACATGCGGTCGTGCATTATCCTGTTGAAACAAAACATTAGGGAGGCCTCGAAGATAGGGCAGAGGCTTGGGCCTTAACACATCGGAAATGTAACGCCTGCTGTTCAAAGTTCCGGTAATGCGAACAAGAGGTGACCGAGACGTGTATCAAATGGCACCCCATACCATCACTCCAGCAGATGGGCCAGTATGGCGATGTCCAATGCAAGCTAGCAATGCGCGTTCTCCACGATGCCTCCAAACATAGATGCGGCCATCATGGTCCTGTATACAGAACCGAGATTCATCTGTAACGATGACGTGATGCCATTCCCGCGTCCAGGTTCCTCGCTGATCGCACCATTGAAGGCGCTCCTGTCTGTGACGCAGCGTCAATGGTAGCCGAAGCCATGGTCACCGTGCAGACAATTCATGCTGCTGCAAACGTCATCGAACTGTTCGTACAGAAACTTGTTGCCTTGCAAATGAATCCATTTCTCGACTCAGGGTTCGTGGCTAGGCTGTACGATCACTTGTGACCATGCGGATAATATGTCTGTCTTCTCTGCTGTTAGTGATGGGGTGTCGCTGAGATCCTGCATGACGTTCCGTATGATTGTCCTGAACCCATCGATTCCGTATTCTTCTAATAGTCATGGGGTCTAGTCCGACGCGAGCAGCAATATTGCGGTAAGATAAACCACAATCCCGATAGTCTATAATCCTTCCTCGATAAAAGTCAGACACGTGCTGATAGACATTTCTTCTTCTTACACGAGGCATTACAACAACTTTCTTTGCCGTAAACAACGTTGAAACGGATATTGAGTATGAGAAAACTGCTGTCAAATCTCTGGTTTTATACACATTGTAGATGTCGCTACTGTCGCCTGCTTTGTATGAATGCGCTGAAAATCTAATTATTTGCATATCACAGCAAATTCTACCTGTCATGCAAATTTCACGTGTGTGGTGTGCTTCTTTCCTGGTGTAGCAATATATATATATATATATATATATATATATATATATATATATATATATATATATATATATATATATATGTATACATTTGAATAGTTAAAAGGTTGTACGTTAGGTAAACTTTCACTTTCATGCTTTTTTGTTAAAGTTGGTATAGAAAATTAATAGTTTTCATGAATGCCTTGAGAAGCTGGCTTTAGCAACTTTTATCATTTCGAGCAGCTAGCAGTATATATGTTTTCGAATGTGAAATTATGCTTTTGTACCTAAATATTGACAATTTATGATTTATTATGAAATCTAATGATTTACTTCTGTGCGTGTGTACTAATGTCTAACAATTTACGTGTGAGTTTGCACATAGTTTATATTTTTTTTTCTGTGCTAAAACTTTTTTTTTCATCCTACGCCCGTCCTCGTCATCTCTGCCATTAATTGACGAACAGCCCAATAAAAAGATGAACATGTATAAAAACAAGAATAAACTCCTTTAGTAGCCTCAAAAGAATTGTCAGTGATAAACTTTAAAACTTCAGGTGAGTTCTTGAGGTGATCAGTGTCCATATCATCATGATTGCACAGTGGACAAGGAGAAGAGTCCATTACACCTATTCTATACAGATGCCCTTGTCCAGTAGTCACCCGGAAACAAGCGACATCAACAGGTCGTGGTAAGGAGCCAAGGATTTTATTGTTCCCACCAAATATTTCCATTGCTTGTCCATAGCCGCATCATTATAAAGGGAAACTCTGCCATCATTTATTTTAACGAGGATTACATTTTTGATGCTAAGCAAAAGCAAAAGGGGATTTGGCTGGATCAGAAGAGAATCAGCTTTCGCAAGTCTGTCTGCCTGCTCATTTCCAACTCGTTTAATGTGCTAAAATTGAAACTGTAATGAATTTTATAAAACGCTTGTTTCCCAGAGGATACATCAACTAGTATCATTATGTAAAACCCATATTCAGCTTATAAAATATTCTATAATTTAAATAATGTTTTCAAGTGTATAATTTACACAACATTTAATAGAAAAAAATGATAAATAAAAAATTTTCTGATGATTTTCTATGCTATTGCTTTATTATTTTTAACATAAAAACGTTTTTTAAAAAAAACCATTGTCCTCTCTTTCGATACCTTTTATTTTGTTTATTTATGTAAACAACACATTTCTAAATATAGAAATATTCTTAAATTAAATTAGTTTTTAGAAGGTACTTCATCATATTTTGAAATGTTTTTGGAATTATGAATTTATTGGGTAACACATAAAACTATTATATATTTTAAAATAAAAAATTGAGTCAAAAAATTTTATTTTATATAAGAAATTCGAATTTTCAAAACAGTATCCACTTTTACAAATGTTTTGTTTTTACATTCAGATATATGGCAGTAGAAAATTAGTTGTAATTCCATTTGCCATTGTAAGGCTTAAATTCGGTAAATAGCCATAAAATAATTACATTTACAGATTTTCACTATCATGTGTTTAAAAGCAGCTCGTCACTTTATTTTATTTCTACATTTGCTTTATTTTAGTTACATATATTTATTACTAACTAACAATTACTCATTTTTCTTTTTAATTGTATTCTGTTTGTTGTCACCGAAAATGTTAATTGGACGTGATTTATCCTGAAGAAAAAAATTATACCAAAAATTATAAACATTTTTATGTTATTTTATTAAAACTTTTTGTAAATATGTGTGTGGTATTGGTATTTTAATATATAAACAAAAAATTTATCTATTTAATTTCGTTGATATTATTTGTTCTTATTTGACAAATAAAAACTATAACTGAATTTTTTAAAAAAATGCTCCGTTTAATCTGAACAAATTTAAAAAATTGCTTTAAAACTTGCTTTTATGAAATTTGTTAAAGATAAACTCGTTTTTAAGAAAGATATAAAATATTGGTAAATACTTTAAGATGAATATAATATTAAGTAAGCAAATAAATACTTTCATTTTAAAAAATACTTATACTTATTAGGTTTGCTATATGAAAGCATATATTAATTTTTGTAGTTAACTCTTCGTGATGACAAAATCATATTTGAGAGTAGTAATACAAAGTAATTTCTCAAGCCTTCAATGTTATATTCTCAATATTTAATCAGTATTGGAATTAGAGATGAATTTTCATTTTTTTAATATCAATAAATTTGATGAAATACATATTATAGCTGCAAGACTCCAAATCAGAATAAAATATATTTTCGAAACCAAATATTAACTTGGTCTTATTTAATCCGCTTAGATACAATTCCGAAATATTTAATACACGTATTGCAAATAACTGCACAGTGTTTGAAAATATTCAAAATAATTTTTAATTAATAAAAATCAAAATAAATTTAAAATAAGATATATTTTTTACACTACTGAAAAAAATTAATGATTTTTAAATATTCCACTATAAAAATTCAAGAACACCATCAAAGAATGGAACTCAGATTTTGTTTCCTCTCCTAATTGTAAGTATGGACTAAATCTTTTTCTCTTCAGTTCCCTGCAGAATTAAGAGCCACTGGATCTACGCTGATTTCAAAATTACTCAATTCCTCACCGAACATGGAAAATTCTACAGCTTCCTACACCGTTTCCATATTAAAAACAATAACCTGTGCATCTGCAACTCCGGGATATACAACCCTTCACACATTCTTCACATATTTGTTATTGTAAATTATTAAATAAAAAGACTGATTTCTTTATGTTATTTGAACTAGGATATTTCAATTTCATCCTAAAATTTAATTTAAAATTGTAAACATTTCATGATAACTTTAAGTAAAATAAATGATATTTAAATAGTATTTTTTCTATTGATTTAATATTACTTATGACATATAAATTAATAATTTTCATATTTCTTCAGGAAAAAGTTTATTTTATATCATTTTTCTTGAATTTATTTGCATATTTTCTGCTTTTGTATCCTTTGTAAATGAGATTAATTCTTCAGAATCGTTTTACAGCAAAATGTGATTCTTATTGCTACATACAACAAAACTCTTAAGCTTTTATGCGATCATTTTATAAAATATATCCTTATAATCATCATCCTTCTCTCAACACTTTGAAATGCCACAACAGCTCCAGCTTGAGTGACAGTATGGTTAATAGCTGAGAGTATTATCTTAAATATTTCAGCTATAATTGATTATTTAAATTTTTTTAATTTAGGTAAGTACTTAATCTATTTTGACAAATTATTACACACTGTAAATTATATCTATGAATTAAAATCTATTTTCCCATTATATTTTATCGAGTCTTTTGGATTGGCATCTGTTTCATCTGTAACAGCCTGAAAATTTGATAAAATTCATTTCAAGTAGTTCTTTTGGGGCCACGTGTTTACAGGCGAGTGAAATATATGGGAGGCAACTTTTCAAAATTCAATACAATCAATGGTTGACCCCAATACTGAGAAGAGGGAATGCAACAAAAAAGAACAATTTATCAACCGTTTTGGAACAAATTTTCTGACGTCAGCTGAAAACTCCAATGGAATTTTTATTTTTACTTTTTTACTTTCTTGAACAGCAGCTACTATTTTCTAGACGAAAATCTGATTTGCAAAATGTGCAAAAAGTCGATCTTTCTATCTTTCTCTTGATATCGGGAAAGAATTTGAATTGCAGCTGAAAGTTTTTCTCTATATCTTCTTCCGCAGTTGGAATTGGAATCGAACAGTTATTCTTCCTCAGGAGGAAGTGGAAATCTGTCAAAGACTGGAATGAGAATTGTGTTACTTGTTTGCTTCACGACAAATACAGATAGACAGATATTTGTTAAGAGAACATGACGTTTCGTTAATTTCCTAACTTGAAAAATCCTTCCTTTTGAAAATTAAACTATATGAAAATATAATTGCTTTCAAACGAATGTATTTTATTGACGATTCAAAATCATATTTTTGAAATGGCATATTTTATTGGGTCAATAATTAATGCATATTATAAAGTAGCAATCATCAAAGCTATGAAATATAATTCTGATGAACATATGAAAGATATGCATGGTAATACCACTATTAAAAGTTTTATATTATTGAAATCCTAGATGCAAATTTCAGAAAAATTAACCAAATATCTGTATTTTGCATAAATTTACTTATGTGTTACTTCAAGTAATTGATTTCGTTATATTAATAATATCGTCTTCCTAATAAATGTATTGAAAATACTATTAAAAATTAAGTCTGCTTAGAGGTATTAGAAGGTAAGATAACATCAATGACATCATAGCCAGTTTTCTAAGCATTTGCAAATAAAATCTAATTTAAGAAGATTGACCAAAAAAACTATGTAAAAAAACGGAATAAAGATTTATCAAGTTAAAATTAAGAAAATTACGAACTAATTTTTGTGGTAAAAGCTTAATATTTGTACCATGATAATTTAAATATGGATTGATAATAAAAATATTAATGTCAATTTCTGCCCTGATAAATAATATCGCATTATAATATTTTCCAAGATCTGTCGAAAATTATCAAAAGAACTTATGTAAAGTATGTAATTTCCAATGTATTTATTTTAGTTACATGGCTTTATTTTACATTTTCGACCAATACTCAAAAAAATCTAGATTGAAGTTTTGCAACACTGAAGTTTTTTTATAAAATAAATTTAATTGTAAGCAAAAAATTTTTATGCATCATCATATGTTCTTTCATAAATTTATTTTAAATGAAAAAAAATCACTATATTTGTCGAATTTACTTGAATGTTGGTATTTTGTATCCATGTGTGTAAATTATAAAGACTGGAAAATAATCCTCACATTTATAATTGTCATTTACACATTTTTGTAATTGGACAAATTTAAAGGCATCATTGGTCTATGGTAATATTTTAGTTGCATGTATCCCTGTCCAGGAAAGCAAACAATGCATGTGTTTGGAGATAAGTTTCTTAGTATAACTGAATGGGAAGATCATCAAACATCAAACAGTAAAATAACTTAAACACATTATAAAGTTTGAAGTTTAAATATTTCTAACCTTTCACATATCAAATCATTTTATATCACTGCAAAAGGTGTATATGATATAGCCTTTATTGACTGATAAACTTATTCCTGTAATATTAATTTCAGAATCTAGAATAACTTCTAGACTTTAGAATAACTTGCTCTGAGGATGAATTAAGAACCACCATTTAAACATAATAGAAAAGAACTACCTTGATTCTTTTTTAATATGAATGTTTATAAGAGAAGCTCAGAATAATGGCTGATTTTCAATGTAATTAATTACCCATACAGTATGTCTGAAATAAAGATCAAATAATATACTCTCTTATTAATTAAATTGACCCGACTCCATTTCATGAAGTAAAAATATGCAAAGGAATGACATCTGTAATACTTTCTTTTTGGTTACCTTGGACCGTAGAACATAATAATTATGATAAAGTGATTTTATGAATATCGAAAAATTTAGTTGAAATAAGACAATTATGGATTCTTTATTATTTTGACAAACAATGATAAAAGTAACATTACATACCTTTGGCCTTTCATTTGACAGACAATTATGGATTCTTTATTATTTTGACAAACTATGATAAAAGTAACATTGAATACCTTTTACCTTTCATTTGACAGACAATTATGGATTCTTTATTATTTTGACAAATTGTGATTAAAGTAATACACTGCATATCTTTGGCATTTTATTTAATACATAAATACATATTTATGCACGCGGACCCCGGATATTGCTTTAAGGTTAACAGAATTTGGGATGCTTGCCTATCATCAAGCGCCTTCCAATTTTGAACCATGTCCAGATGACGAAGTTACACCTGAATTGGCATCCTCTTCTCCACATCTATGTCATACCATTGCAAGGACTAAGGATGTCTCATATTAGTTTGGGCACATATCCAATCCATGTAGCAATTGTAATCCAGTGAGGGGGATTGTGGTCAACCTCCAAATCACTCACCGTGGCAATGTTTCATTTTAGTGATCTAAGCAGTATGAAGGTACTGAGCTACCGAAGCATTTTCTTTTAATACACGTTGTGATATATTTATCTATTTGGGAAAGACAACTGAAGTACATATTTGCCAACAATGGAGAAATATTAAAAACATCACTGTACCAAAGGAAATTTGCAATTACGTTTTAATATTACATAAACCTAATTCCGTTGTAGCACTGATATTTAATATACCATCTATGAATGTATAAAACTGTAATCTTACATTTTTACATTTTCATTTTTTCTAAATGTACTGTAATATTAATGTTAAAAACTGAAATATCAAAGAATGCAAGGAATAAAACAATTTTAAGTGATTGTTTTCAAAATATTCCATTTTTAAAATCATAATCTGTACTTTTAAAATATATGAAACTTTCTCATCCTTTCTGAGTGTAGATCCAATATTATTTGTAGAAATATTTAATTTGTTTTTAAAAATCATACATCGAGATTTAAAGAATAGAGCTGCATATGTAGGCTTCAATATATTTTTTCAATACAAAATTCAATAAACGAAATTAATAAATTCTGAAATTGCAATATATTTTATCCGTTTATTTAGGTTAAGAATAATAAAAGTGATCTGAAATCATATTCATTCTGATAATGCAACTCTGATTACCATCGTATCGCTTTTAAATATCTAAAATATTTATTGTAAAATTATTTTTATGTTATAAATGAAAAATTTTATATCAAATCACCAATATTCTCCAGGTACTAAACAATATAAATCCGCTTACAAAAAAGAATTGATATCGTGTTACATGCTAAATGTAATGTCAAAAGTTAAAGGCAGCTTTTAAGATAAAAAAGCATTTAAATTTTATTACCAAAAAATATAAGATAAGGAAAACATTATTTTAAATGAATTCAAAAATGTTCAAATAAAATATGAAAAATATTCAAAAATATAAAATTTGAATATAATATCGCAATTAATAAAAATGAAGTGAAAAAATGGCATGTGAAATAATTGATTCGAATTTTTTTTTGCAAAGAAAATAAGAGATGAAAGAATTAAATTTTATGAATTTATTAAAATATTTGAATAAAATAAAATTTCTTCATAAAATTTAAAAAAACTTTTAATTTATAATTCAAATTGAAATTACTTATTTAAACAAATAAGGGATTTATTTTAAAAAAACGCAAAATATACGAAAAGATATTAACATTATTTAGTAAGTCCATTAAAAAATTTTAGTAAATGAATAATCTTAAAACAAACAATATTTAAAAATTCTGGTAATTTTTTTCCATATATAATGTTTGAACTTTATTTTCATTTATAAACGAAAATATTATAAAAAAATATTTTTATATATATAATTTTACTATGAATTTATAATTTACTTATGAAAGTATAACAAAGAAAATGAGCAATTTTAAATACAACTTAAATAATTTCACTTGATAAAATAATTCAGAATATTCTATTTATTTATACTTTTTTTCCAGTGTTATAATCTACAAAAATGTTTAATGTGTAAAGATGAAATTATAAAGATTAAAAATTGCTATAACATTTAACTTAACTTTTCTGTATGACAGTGTGTTTGATTTTATTTAACTATATAGAATATAACTATGTAGAATCGGATAAACCTCTTTTTATAATAAATAAATACAGTTTCAGTGTTTTTGAAAACTTAATAAGCATTTTATTGGTCTTATTGAAGAATTTTTTTAAATTAGATCTTGATATATGGTTCAAAGTATTTTTATTAAATTATAAGTAAATTTACTTTTAATAGTTTTCGTTTTTTTAAAACAGTTTATCTACTATTTAGAACGAGCTAAATTGGTTACAATATAGCAGTTTTCAATAACTATTGCACATGATTAAACATATTTATCTTAAACACTTCTTATGATAAGTATTTCTTTCACAGATGCAATTGATAATATAAATAAATAGTTTAATTACTAGTATAATATTATTGGAACTATTTTGTTCCACAAATGTCATAATATTTAATACCAACATTTCCATTCAATAAATATTTCTAAGCACTATAACATATGCTTTAAATATATTTTTTTAGGTATGATACATTAAACATTATTTTTTCTAACTTTAAATTTCTTTCTCCATATGAATTTTTAACTTAATTTTTTTCTTTTAAACAAGGTTTGTGGTACATGACACTTATTTTGATGATATTAGCTTAGCATACATAATAATCAAAACAATGTAATGATATATATGGAAAATAATAATCTCTTTAGACAAAAATTTCTAAACCACTGAGTTTGATCATCATAAATTAATTTATATTTTAGATTTATTGTTTTTAAATATTAAATCTATCAATAATAAATAATAAAGAAAATTATCTTTGACATAATATAATGTCTAATCAATAAAAACATTGTCTTTGAAAATGATAATCTCAAATAAGCGGAAATCAAAGTTTAAGTTTACGGAAAATTTAATAACAAATTTATCTTATTCCAAAAGTGACAGACGTACAAGGATATTTGATTATTTATGCTCATCCTTCAAAATCAAATATTCCAAGCGAAATTCAATTCTGACAGCTGTACTTATGACATTTGAATATGTAATGTTTAAAAATATGGATTATAAATTTATTAAACTTAAGACATATTTTGCAGAAAATTGATAACTCAAACTTGATTATATATGATTTTTATCATACTGAAGAATTCTACAACTCTTCATATGTAATCAAGTCTCCAATTTATGACTTTTTGATTGGTAAGGAAAAATAATTTCAATTTTGTCCCTTAAATATTTGTAATCATTTCTGACATACAGAAATATTCAATTTAAATATTTATAATCATAACATAAGTAAGGGAAAATAATTTTATAAAAATATCACTATTCTAGTTTTTTTTCAATTTTGGATACTAATAATACTATATAAGTTTAATATAAAAGTTATTTTTTCATTCTATAAGCATTTAAAATACATAAACTTTCAAACCATTATTATAATCATAATAAAAATTACTGAATAGATCCTTATATGGATATATTTATAAGGAGATGTTGTTAAGTTTTATTTTTCTAAGCCATTAAAATAACTTAATACCATCAATAATTTACAGAAATTAATTAAATTAAAGAAACACGAGCAAAGGTTTAGGGTCCCTTTGAAGAAAAATACAATAAAAAATTCAAGAGACTTATCTTTTAATTTATGAGTATTTTAAGAAAATCTTACTTTTAAAAAGACTGAGACTCACCTGTCAATTTATACAACAGAATGTGGTAGATAATTCAAAATTTTTGTCTTTAATTTTACAAAATAATTTCCTTAAAAATCTTATTTTTAAAAAGTCTGAATTTCACAGATGCCTTAATTATTATTATGTACTTTATTATACTTGATGTATTTCAAATGACTGGAAAATTAACTATGATACCATTATGTCTCATTTTTTTGGCATAAGGAAATAGGAAATCTTGTATAGTAGGGTATGTCTACGTAATTTCAAAAGTGAGCACTCTTATAGCTTAGAAAAAAGATCAAGCAGAGGACACTCAGAATTAACTGTGATTTCTAGAGGTATTATTCCGTTTATAGGACATTGCAACCGCAGTTATTTAGGGTACTCAAGCCAACAATTAGGAGACACGATGAATCTTCAACTTAGTATGTACATCACTATCTTCCAATTACAGAATAATATATATTTCAATAAAGGCACCATGTTCAAGATGCTTAAATTTATATCATTGAAGACCTGCATGAATCATGATCATTCTATATGCTTGAATCAAATTTATAAAACGAGCTTAACACACTCACATGAGATCGTGGTTGCTGCTTTGTTAGGGCACCTTTCTCATTAAATGTAAGTAATGAGTTAGAATCCAGGATTAGTCACAGATTCATTGTACTTGCGGTCCTCCAAGTTAAAAGATACCTCTGGAGGTAGCAGGTCAAGTATTAGAGGTCTTCTGTTTGATCCCTGCTTCTAAATTACCAAGACTCCAACCTAGTTGTTTCCACTAACTAGCAGAGCCCGATTCTAGGTTAGGTACACGAAAATAGCTGGTGGCTCAACAATGCATGAACATGAGTAAAAAGTAAGTGAGTAAGCATATCAGTAAATATAAATGTCGAGAAAGATTTGAAGCTACATATGAAAGACACAAATATAATAATTTCAAACTGAGTAAGAACAAAAAAGTAGTATCTGTTGAATACTAGTTTATTACTCTTATTCAGAGTAAATTATTCTGATAAATTTATTTTTTCTGGGTAGCGAACTGCACAAGCAGTCATAAAAGCTAACAAGCAGAATATTTTATGCATTTTGATGTATGTATTTCCCAACATAAATACAATTATCAGAAGGTTTCATACAAAACTATGCACAATTCTTGCAAATTCAATAAAAAGTATACTTAATTATCATAGAAAATATTGCACCATTTAAAAAATAACAGAACTAGGCAAATTCAAGCAGAAAATTTATATACATAAATATTTTTTAAAATACATATTGTCGTAAAAAATAAACCAGAAATTATCTTAAAAATGAATTTTACGTTATATTCGCGCATATTAATTACATTATATTCCCACATAATAAATGATTACAAACTCAGAGGGAAAAATGTTTGATTGATTTGTAACAGAAATATGTTCATTTACGTGACTTATCAAGTTGCTTGATGAGTCATGACATCAGTAACTTAAGATGCCATCAATTCCACAATAGACTCCTTATTTTATGTGCATTTATGCCATATAACTTGACATCTATATGACATAAAAGCACATAAAATAAGGAGTCTATTGCGCAGCTGATGTTAAGTTAGCAATTCAGTTACCAATTAGATCAATTGTATTAAGCAACGAATGCTGCTATTTTTATGACATGTTCAAAACGTGTTTAGTTTAAAAATATCCGGTGATTTGGAAGGACCATAATATATTTGTAAATATTGATGTAATTTTAGTGAAGTATGCTGTCAACCACTAGATTACTGATAAATGGTAACTGTTTTACCCTGATAAAAATGTTTAAAAAAATCATCAGTTTTGCTATTAGGTCAAATTATATTACCACTAAAGTTGTTTGATAATCTCAGCAAGTTATTTCCTTAAATTGTTGCAACATTTGTTACGACCATTTTTTAAACAGCATTAAATACTGATAACCACTAACTTCCCTGCTAGTGCAAACAAGTGCTATAACTACACTAAATCAAAAACCTGAAATGATTTTGAATAACGACATTCATTGCTTCTAATGTCTATCAAAGTTCAACACCAATACAAACAACATAGCTGGCATTGAAAAAGCTGATTTAATAGACATTATAGATTCGAATTAAGAACCTGATACTTTTAATATCAATAAATATCAGGTATTTAATTTAGATTTTAAACGTTAAATATGCATAAAAAAACGCATACATTTGTTGGTATCAAGAAATAGATTTTGATATTTATTGATTGCAACAAATTTATGCCAAATAATGTAAAATATATGATAGTTGCATTGAGGGTTTTAAAATTACTACTGTCTTAACTGTTTGATTATGTCACAGATTTGCAATTTGTAAATCGTTCAAATTAATACTTCTTCAGTGTTTCACTGCTGTAAGGAGTACACAATTACAATAGCACTCCAACCAAAGTTCTGTCATCTACTTGTTTCTGTTCTGTCATTTTACCTGTTTAGGTTCTATCACTTTACCTGTTTTAGACTTTTAGGTGAACTTTGTTGAAGTTAATATTTTATAGAGTCCCTGAAAGCGTCTCTGAAAAATATCTTTCTTTAGATAAATGGATTTTAATTTTCAAGAAGTGAAGTCTAGTTATATGTAATTTCAAATATTTAGTGATTAATTTTTAATACAGCTTTTTTTTTAAAAAATAATTCAAATAATTATTTTTAATGCCGCTTGTTTTATATGTACGTTCACAACTCATTACTTGACATTAATATTGAATTAATTATTATTTACATAATTCATTAAGTCATATCTTAATCATATGTAAAATTTTATAGTTTGTGCCAATCATTTTTGAATATATATTTTATTGTATTATAGAACATATTAATGTAAAATGCACTATAGATTTTAAAGTTTGTTGAAAAATTTAATAATGCTACACAAATCATATCTGTAAATAAAATTTAGCTGCTGATAATCAGTTATTTTTGGATTTATATTTTGTTTCATTATAGAAAATAAGTCAATATAAAATATATTAAGGATTTGGATGTTTGTTGTAATACTTAATTGTGTACACAATGCTATTTTTTGTACCTGCAATAAGCTTTCCTGGTGCAGTGAAAAATTTTTGTGATGGACAAACTATCATATTCAATAGTCCATTGATAATTATGTAACTGAGTTAATCCAAACAAGTAAATTTCAATGAATCGTACGGCACAGGTGCCGTATAATCCATGATTACAAATTCTGAATTTTTTTGGCGATGAAGAAGTGTTGCCAAGATGACGTATCGGAACGTGCGCGATGACGTAAATACTAGGGTTACCAAAACAGAATTTTCTTCATAATTCTTATAGGTTTCCATATGTATGACGTAACAAAAACAAGGTTGCCAGATACATAAGAAAATCTGTCAAAGAATCGCCAATCTCAGAATTTCGCGCATGGATTATTCGGCACCTGTACCGAATCATACTTTACACTTAATCAAAGACTCTAAACAAAATGAAGATATTATACATCCTTTAATGCATTTTTTCTTATGATGATTGCAATGTGGTGTCATTTTTATATGAATTTCGATTAGCAATTTGGAAATACCTGAAGTCAAGGAACAGGAAGTAGATTTATTATTTGACTTGAGACAAAATCGTTTAAGTATATTTAAACTCTTAAATACAGTCGTATAAAACATCTAAAAGTGTCCTATATTATTATTTTTTCTTCGTTTACTTACATAATTTTGCATTTCAACTTTTCTAAGCTTTCTGTTTCTAAATTAATTGCAAAAAAACACCAAATTGTTCATGGATGTAAATCACTTTATTCATATGTTATATTGACATAACTGTAAAATGAAATCTTAACATTTTGGGTTTTAAAAATCTAAGTAAAACCAGAAATTAATACACATATAATACTTGAATGAAAATGTTATATAATGTACTGATATTACTCCAATGTATTAGTATTATATTTTTCGAAATGTACTTAGAAGTAATTTAAATCAGTACTTTAAAATAGAGATTTATTTAATATTATTTGGATTGTTTGTTAATTTCTATAAAATTTAAATGCATATGTGTAAAAATAAACTAAACAGCTTAAATATAATAAAAAGTTTAGTTAAAAATATTAATTTTTTAAATAAATTGTATACAACATATTGAAATTAACTTATAATCAATTTTAAAAACTATTGAAAGCTATTATTTAAATTAAGATACAAATTTTAATTTTTTTACTTGTGCAGCTTAGTAACTTAAATTATATTGTGCATGTGATTTTCTTAACATTATAGTATAGCGTATCAAATAAAAAGTAAAATTATTATATTAAAATTTTTAAAAATCTCTGTACAATAAAATGTTAGTACATAAAATGATTTGTATGGTAATTTTATTATACAAAATCAGCATGATAAATTTTTATAGCAAATGATAAAATCTAATATTAAAATAGAATTGCATTGGAAAAATATTCTTGAAGGAAAAAAATATTCTTCTAGGAAAAAAAGCCAACTAGTTGAAAAATTATATTCTTATAGAGGGAGAGAAAATGAAAATTTGTTTATTATCCATGCAATAACAGTAACAATGACATATAGGATCCATGCAATAGCAAGTACAGCTAAATAATATCATTATTTTCATGCAATAACAGGTATTGAAATACATTGTGATTATATACAGGCAATAACAATAGCAATAACAGGTGCTATTGTTATTGCCTGATGTAATAACACAAGCAATAACAGGAAAAATATTGCATAAATATATTGTTTGCAATGAATTAAAATTTATAAATTTTGAAATTATAAAAATAAACAAAAATACTTACTCATAAACATAATCAAAAATTAAAATTGGAAATTTATGCTTAATATAGTAAAATAGTATAGAAATATAAGGAAACATATAAAATAAATTAATTTAAAAAATAGTAAAGAAGAAAAAAATTGTAAAAGCTTCTGTTTTTCCTCAATGATTTATTTGTTTAAATTTATTATTCAGGAATAAATTTTATATTATTATGCGCTCTATATAGAACTTTTTATCTTAAGTTTTAATTTTAATAATGCATTTAACCAGGAGCATCTTCTTGCACCCTAATTTTTAAGTTTTATTAACAACATAATTCTAAAACAGCAAATATGAAAACATTTTTAGAAGATGATAAAAAATGTGTGTATATAAACTATCAGATATTTTTCATGAAAATATATAAATTGTCGCTCTGAAAAAAAGTATGTTCTTAAAGCATTTTTAGTCAAACCATATATATATTCTCACTTAATTCCCCATAGAAATTTTCAAAAGCTTGTGTAAAGGGAAAAAAACTGAGTATCTGCTCATTAAAGATAAGGACATATAAATTTAACATAATTACATTAGTGCACATTACTAATAAAATTAATCTATTTTTACTTACTTAAGTAAGTAAAAATAGATTAACTTTATTGTAGTCTGCGAGTATGTATTACCGTAAAGGCTTATTTCTTGTTATGTTTAATTAAAATTGCAGTGAGCATCGCAAAAAATGTTTTTGGGCATGCATAGTTATGGTAGTTGCTATCAAAATTTGTAATTGTAGTAATACGCACTATTCTAAAAATACTTAATTTTCCATCATGCTTGATGATAGTAATATTTAAATTGACTTTCTGTAAAAGGCTTTGACGCTGAGTTACATTTTTTTAAAATTTTAATTAGTTCAAATGAAAGCAATTCATAAATTAGTCAGAAATTACAAAATTTTCAGAAATTTACTCTCAGAAATTTTTGAACTACACATTCTTTTCTTCTTTTCATTTCCATCTGTTAATAAATTCTTTTTTGCTATTGTTTTGAAATTGGTGGTGTAGTAGTAACGTTTCGAACTCCCAAGACGAGGTCCGATGTTTGATCCTCGGGCTGGACAAGGACGACTTAGCCTTTCATCCCTTCAAATAAAACTGAGTACTAAGAATACTTGAGTACTATACACTGGAGATTCTAGAAATGTCATTTAGAAATGCAGAAACTATTGAATGATTATATTTAAAAAATGTTGGTTTGTGCTTTCAATTTGAGTCACTAGAAAACCTGTATTTTTATCACGATTCCAATTGTGTTGAAAGTCCTTGATTTGACATTGCTCATTATCTTATCATGGTGTAATAAAAATCATGGCAAAATCCCTAACAGATCTATGAAATACTTTCCTATTTAAGTTATTATTATTTTTAGCCTGTTTATTGAACTCCGCAACTTATGAATTTATTCGTTTTTCCACAATGCCTGCGGTAATTATACAGAAATATATTTCCACTTTGACTTCAAAATAAGTACTAGGCCACACAAAACGTATAAACAGATTTCAACAGAAACAAGTGCCGTCCAATTTGTCTTGAGGTCAACGTGTCTGAATGCGGATAGGGAGGTCCTAAGTTCAAATCCCGATTCGGGCATGGATGTACTTTCTCTCTCTATCTATCCTGCCTTTGTCCTTTCCTTGTATGGATGTGGAGTGATTGGTTGCCTACCCTATAAACGGGTACCTATGGCATGTATGTACTGAGGAAGTCGGACTCCACACCAAAATAGGGTTCAGTTGGAAAAGTGAAGCAGCGTACCCCATATTGCCAGCTTGGATGGCACACGACAGCAACAACAACAGAAACAAGTGTATGATTTTCAGATACTTTTTTTCAACTAAAAGCAAGATTTTTTGCGAACTTTGGCTCAAGTATAGGAGACGATTAATTCAACGTTTGTCATCAAAACACTGGAAATAATAAGAATTATGTTTTAAGAAGTTAATCTCCAACATATAATTGCAAACATTATTGCTGATGGTTGCCTAAGGAAAACAATGGTGGTACTGAAGCAATGCACCATAAAAAAAAGTGAAAAGAGGCAGGTAACATCTCTCAGCAGTTTCTCACAGCAACTAAATGGTTGTAAAGCAGCTCATTTGCTGTTAAATAACTCTATTAAGATCGACTCATTTATCGTTTTGAGTTAGACGTATTTTTACGGTTAATCCATTGATTACACAGCTTTCAGAGACATAGAAAATACAAAGTATAGACACACACATTTCAACAATGAAATGGCGTCCTCTTTAATGATAAAAATTGTTTCAATTTGGCTAGCAATTTTTAGTGCCAGTTAATGGGAATAAAATAAGAACAAATTTCTATGCGAGTAACATCAGTGAAAGCAACTATGAGAGTGCATCTGGAGATCTTGAGTGATAAGAAATTATAATGGAAAGATGAATGGAGCTTCACACTTTCCTTATATGTTTAATTATTGGAGGTGGTTGCAATGATTATGTATTCCTTGTGGCTGTTGTTTGCTTTTTTTTCTGTGGAGGACAATATATTATCACACAAGCTTAAATAGTTAAAAACATTCTTAAAAGGAAATGTAAACACGAAACGAGTTTATCAGAATTATACTTTTATTTGTATTATTGAGAAAGCAATATGTAAAAGAAACTTAATTAAACATTGTCTTTATCTTTGAAGAACATCGAACTAGAATAAATACTTGAAAAGTTAACACTTCTGTAGCAAAATTTATTACAAAATTTTTGTTTGAAGTAGTGAGAGATGGTATCACAGGATTATTTTTGACATTTTTAAATTATATATATATAGGAGTTTATTTGAGGAGAATTTTATAAATTAAGTTACTTATCAAGATTCAATTTCTGTAGAAGCATTATTTTTAATATACGATAAAGGCAATTTATTTTTATAAAATACAATCAATATCATTTTTAAAATTTCCACAGTTTCTTGAAACAAAATTAATTTTTTTCTGTTAATAAGTAACACATTTCTTCAATTTTTTTTGCATATTAATTAATATTTATTTACAAACATTGAGTAAAATAAAATTCTGATAGGGGATTATTTGTAATGAAATAAAAAAACACAATATATTTTTATTAATTCTTATTAAATACTTAATTGTTTCACAACTTATAACATTATTTTCAACAGTAATTTTTTTATTATTTCAGATGAGAATATTTTTACCTTTAGTACGATATTACGTTTTTTATATCTATGGATAAAATTCTCCTTATATATTGTATTCAATAATATTATGTTGCCAAGAAATAAATTATTATTTTATAACAAGGGCTAAAACTTTTTTGGAAATTTTTTATATACGTTAAAAATATATACTTTCTAATATTTAATGTATATATATATATATATATATATATATATATATATATATATATATATATATATATTAAATATTAGAGCAAAGTTTTCATTTAATTTGCAGGCATAAAAAATATTTTTCAGACTAATGCTTTTTGTTTCTGATCAATTTTTCTTTTCTCTTAAAAAATATTGAACATTTTCGTCACATTCATGAAGAAAATTATAGTGGGAATTGTACTGTCTCTCACCTGTTATAAAATTCTTATCATGGGCATCATAAGCGAGATGCGCTCGATTTTTCTCTTCAACTTTAACAGATAGTAACATCTTTAATCCAAAGTAACTATGGATTTTGATAACGCACTTCACAGAATTATCTTCCCTCGTAATTCATGTTCACGCTTAGGAGTATGAAGAGAATAGACAAGTAGACACAATTTTTATTGAATACTTTTTTAAGATAAATATAAATTATAATTTTATAGATATTTTCTTTATTGAATTCAAAATGTTTTCATGATATTCACATAAACATTTAGCGATTTTTATGAATTAAATTAAAATGTAATCATATATTTTCAAAATAACTTTAATATATATATATATAAGAGATAAATTGAAATAAAATATTTCAAAGAATATTAGTTATTAATAATTTTCTACCAAAAAAAAATTCTTTTCTTCAATGCACTTATAAAAGTTTATGTAATGTAACTATTTGTGCATTTGAAAAAGTTGTTGATTTGACTTATGACAAATTATTTGACTGAATATTCACATTTATTGGGGATGAAATAATGCAAAACAAATATAGAAAAGAAAATAAGTTAAATTTCGGTACAGGAAAAAAATATTAAAATACGGAAAATACTGAAATATATACACTGGTGTCCATAAATAAAGGATAATGGAAGTTCAGCCAAAAGAAAAGAGACAGAAATAAAACAAATGTGACTTTTTTGTAAAGTCTATTTATTAAACAAAGGGTAAAGAGCAAAAAGATGCTATTTGGTTGACATAATTAATAAAAATTGCAATTTTTATCCCTGAGGAAATTTCAAAAAAGAACTTATTTACAAAAAGCAATATAACAGGGCTGGTATGATGGTTAATACATAGTATGCCCCAAGTCGATGCAATACTACGCCTAGGCATGCTGAGTATCAAATTATCGATCTGATCTTAGGAAATAATACACCACTCATCAAGAAATGCTCTTCGAAGTTTCGGTAGTCATGTGGGAAGGGTTTGACGGGCTGCAATTCATCGGCCAAGCATGTCCCACACATGCTCTATTGAATTTAGGTCTGGTGAGTATGCTGGCCAGTCCATACGGATCATATCCTCTGATTGAAGGCATTCATCTACAATGTTTGCATGGTGAGGATGGGCGTTGTTATCCACCCTTGGCACCCCAAAACAAACGTACATGTTAATCCAAAATAACATCCCTGTAGATGTGGCCTGTCATGGTTGCATTCTGTACATGCAGGTTAGTTCCGGAACTCAGAATAATCCCTCCCCAAGCGAGTAATCCTGTTCCACCGTAACGGTGTCGTTCAATGGTGTTCTCTTGGTGGTAACAGGTACCTGGCCCTCTTCATATGAAAGTCCGGTGAGACTCAGACTGAAAGCTAAAGCTGTAATCATTGGGAAACATCACACAAGACCACTGTTGCGGTATCCATAATGCATGCTCTCTACTCTTAGCTAACCGCAGGGGATAGTGAGTTGCGATTATTTGAACACATCTGACTGGCCTACGAGCATATAAACCAATGTGCCCTAAGCGTCTGTACACGGTCTGCCTTGAAACTGTGGTACCTGTAGCTGGAAAGATCTAACGAAACAGGTCTAATGTTGTGCTCCATCTGTTTCTTTTGGCAGTAACTGCCACACACTGGTCCTCATTCGGCATTGTAACTCGGGGGTGACCTGTGCTGTAAAGTCAACTCACATTACCATTGTCTTGGAACCGTTGCCAAAGCCTGGAGATGACACTCTGGACTCTTTGGATACTTCCAGCTGGATACGTCCACATTCCAGACAGCCGATAATTCTAACACGTAAAACATCATCCACGTGCTTCCTTTGTGCCATAGCTATGCGGTTATTGCACTGAAATGCTTTTAAAGCACTTGTGTACAATTTTACTTCTTTGCAACCATTTCTTATATACCCCTCTCTCACTCTCTCGTCATTCTGACATACTATTTAAGCCATCTGATAGTTTCTTGTAATTTGCATATTATTCTTCAAGATGTGTGAATAATTCTAAATGTGAAATTTTTATTTTAGAGTTCAATTTCTGTGTAACTCTGAATTATTCTTAATTTATTGACATGAGTGTATTTTTTCGATAAAAGGTTCGAAAAATTAATTTGTATAAAAATCAAATACCTTTTGTTTGCTAATTCGTTTTTCTATAAAAGTAATCAAAATATAGTCAACAAAATAAAAAAGCACATTATTCTTTAAAATTTAATAAAAATTTTTAATATATTTTTTTAATTAGTATGTTAAATTTTTTTAAAAATGTTATTTAATTTTTATTTTATATTTACTAGGAAATCATAGTTTAAATGAAGATCAAAAAGATTTAACGAAAAAAAAATTTTCAGCGAAGTATAATTTAGAAAAATATTAAAAAATATCATAAATTATTTGTTACCCTAGCTTGAACGTATCTTATAGTTTTGTATTGGAAAAACTATCAACTGAATTCAAGTATTTTCTAAGATTTCAACTATCATTATTAATTATTAATATATCTTGCTATAATTTTTTAAAAACATAAATTGTTTTTTTTATAAATACAAAATAGATAATGAACTTAATTCAATTTATTTGATTTTTACAGTTAATTTTGATTTTAAGAAGCAATTGTAAAAAAATGCTTTTTAAAAAGCCTATTTAAATTTTTTCATTAAAGAGTTTAATAAAATTGGTCAATCCCTATTGAAGGAATGATTATTCCGATTATTTGTAGTAATACATTGTTGATTAAGTATTATTTAAGCGGTAAGTGTAGAAAGTTGAAATCCATTACCCAATAAGTTTGATACCACACAATAAAAGAAATAATTAACTTTTTTGACCCCACAAATAATAAAACAAAACTTTTGGCATAAATAAAACATGACGTGAAAAATAAACTATAACACGAATAAAATAAAACATGGATAATATATTATGACATAAGTATAAAACTAATTTTCTTTTTTAAAATGACGAAAATCACATGTTAAATAATTGCATACTTTATGAAGTAGAACATAATTTGTAAAATATTGCTGTTTCGAATATTTAACTTCTTACAGCTTTAAAATATTTATTAAAAAACAAAAACTTTATATGAAATTTTGTTTCCTTAGTGTAAATTAAAAAAACAAAGAGCTAAATAAACAGACAGCAGAATTTCTCATAAAAAGGTCAGTAACGATTAATCTTTGATAAGATGACCACTCCATAAGATAATCAAGATGTCAAACTCTTGTGCAATCGTTGACTTCTCTTAAGAGGGTAATTTTTTAAAAAAAAAACTTATATGTCATTGATGTTAAATTGTATACTGTTAAACAAACTGTGCAATAGAATAATTTATCCGCATGGAATAAGTTCGAGTTGCCAGCCGAATGGTTTATTCTCTGATATTCCTATCAACTGAACATGGGTTTGAGTCTAATCTTACAGATTGATGTCAATTGCGGTTCGAAATCCTCTATAAATTATAGGTTCCTGTCTTACTAGCCTTCGTGTATTGACTTAGAGTTACATGTAAAGCAAATCAAACCTATGAGTTAAGAACGTTTGTGATATGTTGAAAATTATGTACCAATTCATTTAGTTTAAATTCTTTCATGAAAGCAATGTTAGGTAAAAAGAAGTTTTTTTCTATCATTTATTCAATTCACTTAGTTAAGCATCCAAGAGTTTCTCTGGTTCTTAATTAAAGTAAATTAAAGCTATACTGCAAAACTCTTCTTGCACATTTCTTGTGTAAATTTGATTAAATTTATTTGTAGGAAATTTCACAGTAATAAATTTTAAGAATTATATAGGTAGAAAAATTAAGCGTTTTATTTTGATTATTACTTAGCACCTTTAAAATTATAAACTGTTTAACCAAATAAGTAATTTTTAGACTTTAAATATGTAAATATAGAAATATATTGTAATAATAATGTACAAAAGACATAAATGTTGTTTAATTTAATGGATTGAAGCTAATTTATTCCAAATGAAGTTTTAATATATTCCAATTGAATTATTATTTGCAAAGTACGTGTCTTTGTTTCTTAAAGGTCAAAATTATTTTCATCAAGGAAAATATTTTCTTGAGGTATTAAAGCAAATGTCCTTGGCATGTCATCTTATTTTTGGGGCCTTAATTAAATCAAGTAAGTCTTTGTCCTCTAGTACACTTTATCCTTTCTTTACAAAATTTCTATTATAAGATAGTTTGAAAACTTATTTGCATTCCTCCTCATTTTATACATAAAATCTAGCAAAAGTTTTCTTTAACGTTTTAAGTCTTGTGCGATATTGTGGCACATAGGGATATATATGTTGATATTTTGAAATAAAAAATCAAATAACACTGAAAAATTATCGGTACCATTTTAAAATATATTAAATAAAAAAATCTTTAGTTTTTCTAGTTCTTTTCAAATTTAATACATTAATCAATATGGTTCTTAAAATATGATCTAAGATTATTTTGAAATAATTCCAAATTTTAATTTTGATATATCTGTAATAATTTATAATTTATAAAAGGTTTATTCTAAATATTTTTCACTAAACAGTTTTAAAGGGTGTAATGAATTAAAAATTTGTATTTAGCATTAAAATCTTAAAAAACATGGATTAAATGTCTTTCGAATGAATTCAAAACGTGTTCAATTGGATTCAGGTTCGATGATGAAGTTGTCGATTCTATGGACTGAATTGTCCAATGATAAAGAAAAGTATCCCCAATGCATGCCATGCATGATGTTATGTTGTCGATTTGAAATATGAAATAATTTTTCTCTATTCCAAAACACGAGGACTAAAAAAACAACACTGATATCATCTATGTAGGTTTATCATTCACAATTGCATGTCAAAAGACATATACGTCTATGCGTCTACTTTTTGTCCTCACTTAATGTGAGAATTAATTTATTTTTCTACACTTTTCATAAAACAAATTACGTTTTTGCTGTAAATAAGATTTCTTACAAATTTTAAATTTTGTAAAATGTTCTCTTTTTAAGGAAATTAATGCATATAGCATAAGATAATTATTTGTAAAACCCGATTTTCACAGTAACATTGGAAAAAAAAGTGTCAAGTTTATATGTATTTAATGAGACTAATATTTCTCAAAAATTGCATATAATTAGAAAAATATTCAATATTTCATGAAATAAATAAAATTTGGAAATAATATCTTCTCTTTAGAATTAAAAATTTTGCTATTCCATTTAATCTGCTGATTTATCAGCTATAGCAATCAGCAAATTGCTTCTTATCAATGGAATTTTTTACATTCTTAAATAATAATTTTTGAATACACTTGAAAAATTTAATATTTGCCAAATCCGTCAAAATTAATTATTTTTACTTAATACGCAGATCATTTTCAGAGCAAAATACCTTACACTTAACTTTATAAATATAACTTTGTACTTGCTTAAAAATTTACAAATACAGGCAAACATTTTGCTCATTGCTGCTTTATTTGTAAGTCTCAAGTCCTGAATAATATATATATATATATATATGTATAACCGTTCATTAGAGGAAAAAGCTCGAACAAATCACTGGTTGTTGAGATATTTGAGAGAATATGTGAAAAATTTCTTTGGTTTGAAATTGGTTGTTAAAATAATTAATTGTATAATTAATGATACTAACAAACATTTATATAAGGATTCTACGGTACTGAATGTCATTAGCTTATGAAGTAACAAATCATTATCCATACTACATTGATAAGTACTCGGATGTAAATGTTTAAATAATGATCACACGATTTAGCTAAGTCGAATTAGCACTTCCTAATTTTATAACTATGTCGAATTAACACTCCGTAATTTATTTTTCTGCGAATATAGTTTTGAAGATATTAACTGTATTTTTCAAGAAACTGAAACTAACAAAGAGTTTGTTAAATATAAAATAAGTTATATTTGATCAGTTTATTCGAAACCAAATTTATAGAATTATATTATAACGAATCAAGTAACCTACTTTAATTTTTTAATTAAAGTGAAAATTTTGCATCTCAAGCAGTTAAAATATTTTTCATTTGATTTCAAAAGAATCTTCAAGAAAACAATAAGTTTTTATCTTTAATTTCATGGATCATTATTTTAATTCATGTTGATTTCATGTCTTCAAGAAAATAATACCCAAATTCCCTTCAAAATCCTACAAAAATAAATACTCAAAACAAATACCTATATATAATTAATCAAAAATAAAGAATAGAGTTCAGCTTAAACCACTAATCTTAACTATTAATTATCGATTATACATTGTTTACGTTTCTGCTTTGCTTAAATAAATTATGATTAATAAATATATTTTACTCTCACCAAAACTAATTTGTAACTTTTTATAAATTAGCGGACCATACTTTGAAAATTATAAATGTACATGATTTGTTTCTTTGAATTTATTTATAATTTTGAAAAACCACTTTAAGTGTGTCTTTAATTGCGTTTTCAATACATCTTCAATGCAAGAATTGATATAGTAACAAATTTAAAAACATATTTTTCAATACAAACTAATTTTACTTTAAAATAAACTCAAATATTGTTATTAAAATGTGAAGAAAGTTCGTGGTATCAAAGTATAGTCATATAATAAATCTAATTTAGATCTTATAACATCAAACATTGATAAATATACATTTCATGAATTGAGTAGTGTTTGAATATTTTTCACAACAAATCATCAGTTTCCATTGATATTCAAACTGAGAGTTAAAAATGTGCGAATATTATTTTTAGGCCTAAAATTTTTTCAATATCTTGTTTTTAATATACAGTCATTTCTTTGAATTAAATTACGAATAAAAAAATGAAATATGTATAAATTTGTCAAATATTTGCGAACCAAAATCCATATTTTTAAACATGGCGTAATGCACTGATGTCTGATGCAATTTCACGATGAAAAATGGGAGATACTCAAAACTCATGATATACTTTTGGTCTCAGGTGTGTTTTGAGAGACTGTAATGCGATACAATTTTTCCAGCTCCCACTCTTGTTGCTTTTCTCTATGTAGTACATATTTTTATAAAACAAATAAATGCATATCTATTTTTGGTTTACTCTTGTAGAGAGAAAGTTTTATTGCACAAAATAAAGTAAAACAATTTTGTTTAAATAAATGTTTTGTACGTATTGAAATTTTATTCAATTTCTAAAGTTTTATTTTCAAACGATGCTAGAGATCAATCTTTCTACAATACAAATTTTTGCATAGTATTGCTTGTTTTCTATATATTTCTCCCCTCATATGTATTTTTCATGTTTTTAAAGTAAACAGTTATAAAATTATTTATAAAATTATAATTTGAATATCATTTATATCAGATTTTTTCTCTTTCCAAGTGTTTAATTATAATGTTTGTTTAGTATTTTATATTTTTTAAATAAAAAGCTTTTAATTTTAAGTATTTTGAACAAAGAATATGAATTTATATCCCTTTATGTATTATGTTTCTTAAATAAAACAATATATTAAAGTAAATTGTTTCGGCAAAAAGTTATAGTTTTTATTAGTTAATTTAAATTAATTAAAAGAATTAATTAAAATAATTTCAGCAAATTAATTTCAGTAAATAAACGCCGAACATTATAGCTGCTTATTTGCATTAAATGTTAATATATTAGTTAACTGATTGTCTTTTTACTTGCTTTTTCGCAATTTTTCAGAGTACTTTTAAGCAGCCTTGTTAAGTTAATGAATATCTTTGTAACTTATATTCATTATAAATTGCAATTCGTGCAAGTTTTTAATATTTAAGTGAATTTGTATATAATTGCTTATAAGGATCATGTAACTAATTTATTTGTTTTCAAATACAACAAATATTTCAGCAATATTATTTTATTTTTTTTTTTTTTACTATTATTTTGTTTACTTTCATCTTATGATTTTTCCTTGATTTGTTATGTAGTACATTTGTTGTAACTTTGGGTCCTGTGTGGTATTTCTTGGTGCACAAGGAGATATTTTTGTTTTCACAAATAAAAAAATACAACAAATAAAAAACATTTTTATAAAGTTAAATTATTCTTCTATTACTGTTTAGTTTATTTTATGTAAAAAGCTAATGATAAAAAAAGTAAAAGTAATTGAGATAAATACAGAATGTGCTATATTTTGTTTTGATTGTTTTTAGCATATTGCAGGAATTTTTTTTAGCTGGTTTAAATTTAATTATGTCATTCTTTTCAAATCGCTTTAGATATCTTGTAACTTTTTAATGTGAACAAAAAATTTAAATCTGTTTTTGGCTAATATTTATCTATAAATATAGCAAACTGTAATTATTACTGTAATTGTATAATATATGAAGCTAAATTTTTAATTACAAAGCGAATTTAACTACATTATTTTCAAAATTGAAATTAATATTTAATAGATACAGTTTAATGGAATTTTTAGGAATTGTTGTTTAGAAATAGTCTCTATTTTCATTAAGGAATAAAATATCGTAAAAGTCATCAATTTGTAAACATTTCATTATAAATTCTTAAATTAGTTGAATATTATTAATAATATATTATATTATAATTATACACAATAAAATACATCTGATGAAATAAAATCCAAATTTGTTTTATTTTTATTTTTGAAAGATCTTGCATAAAATTAATTATAAAATGCTTAATATGTAATAAAAATAAAAACTAATAATTTTTTATTCATGTTTAATTCACAACTTTCATTTAGGAAATTAAAACAATTTTAAATTATATAATATTTTATTAACTTTAAAGAAACTATTTAAAACACTATAATATAAAGGTAAGGGTTAAATAAAAAGAGTAATTTTCTCGAAATTAAAACTAAAAATTACTTCATTAAAAATTTCGATTTGTAATTCTCACTAAACTGCTTTAAATTAAATATTCAGTTTAGTAATATGACCATTAATTTTTATCAAGTAATTTATTAAATGTTATAAAAGCTTTAGGTTTTCAAAACTTTGTTAGACAAGATAAAATATAAATTTTTATATATTAATATTTCCTTAATCATAACGATTTTTATCACGTAATTTATTAAATGTTATAAAAGCGTTTGGTTTTCAAAACTTTGTTAGACAAGATAAAATATAACTTCTTATGTATTAATATTTCCTTAATCATAACGAATAAAATATCTGCCATACTATAAAAAAGCCCAAGATATTTTTTCATGAGTTAACAGATGTGGAAGAATTCGCAGCTCAAGCCAATTTACCTCTCTACTGTTCAATACTCTTGGGAAAAGCCTCGAAACAAAGAAGAAATAATTGGGAAAGTGTAATTATCCCGAGTAATTTATTGCCACATTTGTTATAACACATAACAAGATTATGCCTTCGCTGTCAGCAGGCCCAATGGTTCAGTTCAACAAGTTTTAAAGTAATTAAGTATTCCGCCAACACCGCCGACAAGAATCTTCGCGATGGAAAAGGACGCCAAATGAAAATGAAGGGAAGCATTTTATGTTCCACGAAACCTAGCTATCTTTTTCCACGGGAAATGTTCTTCATACTGCAGAACAGGCTTTAAAAGCCTGCGAAAGGGAATGTCTAGTTTTCTTTGATGGGTTACATTATCACCATTTTGTTGAAAATTGTTCTCCTTGGGGTTGTTCCGTCAGTGGCAAAGATATTTCGTTTATGCATACGAAATAAGAGTTTGTAACAGCAAGTGTTAAATGCAAATGTCTTGTTCCATTTATTTTTGTCCCGCGAACATTTATTTTTTTCAGCTGGAAAGTGATGCGAATGGCGTTTTTGACAGTTTTCATTTTGTCAGAAGCAATGGTTGTTGCCTTAAAATATTATCAAAAGGAAAAAATTGAAAATATATGTCAATAGTAGTTTTTTCTTTGTAAAACTTTTTAAATTACTTAGTTATTATGTTTTGCCTCACTAAAGGGTAAAATTTAAACATGGAAACATTTGAGACACCAAGTTTAATCTATTTTATTATATTAATGCAACTTAGTGTTGAAAAACAGAATATGTAATACTTATAAAAGAAAAAATATTTCGAAAAATAAGTCTTGATATTTCTTAAGTAAGCTGATAATGTATGATGTTTTAAAATAAAACTCTGTTTACATTATTTAGATGTTTTATGGAAACAAATTTACTAATATATAGAGACTTCTTTGAAATATTTATAACCATGAACATACGTTCATTTGTTATACAGTTTATGTTATCGACTAAATTCCTGTATTTAGTGTCTCTAATAACTAAAATAGTTAAGCATTTTATGGACATTTTGGAATTTGAAATTAGACGTCTTCCAATTGAAAGTTACTGTCAAAACAAATATTCTTTAACGGATTTCATTTGGTTTGCTAATAAACTATTAGAGAGCCCAGCAAACACAAAGATGCCGGGCATCCATCGGGCCGCTGCTGTCAGCCGTCTTGGCCAGCAGCGGCCCGCCGCTATTTGGCCTCGTCGGCTCCGTCAATAAAGTGGTCGTCGTCATTGCTGCTGGGCCGGCAGTACGGTCCGCTGTTGGCCCAACGCTGGGTGGCCAGCAATGCCGTATTGGCCGTGTGTGGTCCGTATAATTGCCAGCACATGCCCGTATACGGTTATCCGTCGGGCCTTTGCAGTTTGGCCGGCAATGGCCGCATTAACCGACGTGGAGCCAATTATAACTTTGATTTTATTTCTACAGATTAAAATGAAATATTTACCCATTTTTTAATTGCTAAGAATTTATATATTGTAAAGTTACTATTGAAATATATTGGAAATGCATTAAATTGAATCTGCTTTGGTTATTTAGAGATGCCGCTCTCTTCCTATATTATTTCTTAAGAAATTATATATAAATTAAAACAATTTCAAAAATTTTAATTTTCAACTTTTATTATAATGAGCTTATGAATATTAGTTTATTTTTGTTAAAATTAATTTAAATACATATATATTAATAGTATAACATTAAATATGTTTTTATTTCTTAAGAAATAATTATATATAAATAAAAACAATTTCAAAAATTTGAATTTTCAGCTTTTACTGTAATGAGCTAGTAAATATTAGTTTATTTTTGTATAAATAAATATTTATATTAGATTTGATTCTTTTCTAAAATATTTTTTCTAATAGAATTCATTTATATGTTGATTATAATCATGTTTTACCAATTTGTTAAGATTACTTTTGAATTAGCAGTAATTATTTATTTTTATTCAATAAACATTTTAATATATCTTTGAGAAATTTTCACTTCATTGTTAACAGTTCTGTTGTTAAATTTTCAGTTCTGTTGTTAAATTCAGCGGATGAACATATACATAAAATTCTAAGTTAATTATTTTATGATATTTGTTTTATTGTATTTTTGTAAAGCATGCAACACATTTAACTAAACACACATAAACTGAACTTTTTATATTAGATAATTTATATTATATCAAATTATAATTTATATGATATTTTTATTAATGATGGCTCAGAACGAGACAGATACTGTATAAAATTTTTTTTATTTACAATCAAAAATCCATTCACATTATTTATTTACAGTATTTTTAATTTAAAAGTTTTCTTCTTTTGTTCCTTCCTCCTTCCCGATCTGGAGCATTTCGAAGCCAATTTCTTACATACTCTTCTATTTTGTGTTGCGAAATGCTAGAATATTCTCTTTGCTGTCGAACACTTACTGAAAATAAAAATCAAATTAAATTAATACAGGTAACATCAATTCAGATTACTTTTTGTAACCTGTAATAAAATAAATTCAGAATTATTTAAAAAAATAATTACAGAAAAGAGAAATCTTTAACAAATATAATTTTTGTAGTAAATTACTTTTTTCTGTTTGCTTTATATTTATATATGTTAATAAAATTTTTAAGAACAATACAATTTTTCACTAAGAAATAAATCAAGAATTTCTTGTTTAAATAAATGCTGGAAGTTATCCTTTTATATTGAATTGGTGCATAAGTTTTCACTTTAAATTTCAGTGATCAATATTAATTTTGTATTTTCTCTTAACAATGAAAGAAATATTTTAATATTTGAGCTCCTCCTTATTCGCTTATATTTTGGCACTATTTTCTTCTATTATAACAAGTCTAGGCTCTAAGTATTGTATAAATAGTTCGTTTACCAATAGCAAAAAATTTATGAATATCGGACTAGTTGTTGTTAGTTTTACAACAACTCTGAATTCTAAGAAAAATGTCAATCTACATAGATAGTTTTAAACAAGTGAATTTTTGATATTAAAAAGGTCTTAACATTTAACAAAGTAAAGTATTTTAAGAAAAATAAAATATAATAAATTACCTCTTTATAGAAAACTCATAAATCAGAAGAAAAAAGATAACATTTCTAATATTTGTTTTTGCATATTAAAACACAATGTCAGAAAATGAATTTCCAGTTCTTACTGCAATAAGCTCATAATGAAGTCATCAAAGTGTTACAGTTCATTTTTATTAAAAAATTGAAATAAAAAATGTATTATATTTATTTGTGTATATTATATATAAATGCATGTAATTTGTCATCTTTTACAAATTTATTGCTCAGCAGATTATTTTTTTCACTAGTTATTTTTATTTGTTTTTTTAGTTAATAATGTTTCTATAAGAAATTTTCGATTCTTTGCTAAATTTTTAGTAGGAAAGTATACTTAAAAAACCAAGTAAATGATTATTTCAAAGTGCCATACTTTCGAAGAATAACCTAAAAAAAATATTTTCCCATTTAAAAAACATTTATATTTTAATTTATAACCAACACACAAGCCAATCATTGCAATAGTTAAAGTAACACAGTCATCAATTCAACAGTAAGGGGTTTGATTCTCATCTTAATTGTGAAATTAGTGATGGAGTACACAATTTTTACTGTAGATATTAGCCCTTGCATGCAAAATATACCAAAAAGTGACAATCTATCAACCAGTTAAAATAAATCAAAGAGAATATTGCAATAAAATTGCCAAATAAAGTTGCAAGACTTTAACCTAAAGAAAAATATTTTATTCTTTTTTTAAATCAATGACATTTATAATCCCTTACAAAAACAGAAACATCAGAAAATCTATGGATAGTATTCACATTTAAATAGGTATAAGTTTAACCACCAAAATATTTTGTTTTTAGCTACTAAATTTAATTATTTTAATTGATTAAGTTTTTGGAAAATTTAAATACAGATACATTTAAGTACACAAATTATTTAATTTAAAATATAAATTTTAGTTGAAAATATTTTTGGCTTCAACACACATTTATAAATTACAATTTGGAGAAACTTCATGCATAACACTTATTTTCTAGTATTTAGGTATTATTTCTCAGTATTAATTATTTGAATAAGGAGAATCCAACACAACTATTTTTAAACTTACAATATTTTACAATTAAATTTACAGTCAAAGCAAAACAAGCCAAGCACTTGAATAGGTTGTGAATGCCTATAATAATGTAAATTTTCATTCAGAATTAATAACTCATAAAAAAAATTACTAATACAATCTTTTATGATGGACTCTTTTACTTAATTTTAGTTTTATCTCTTTAAAAAAGGGGGAATGGTTATTAGTAAATTATGTCCACAATAAGCATGCTTGGGAACTAAACACTGGTGTTTTGCGTTATGCTGAGCACCTAATCAGGACATGTGCTTTGCAGCCCAGGAGCTCTTGGTCAGGAAAATAGGCACTGTAGGCCTTGGCCCATGTGGTCTGTCCTGCCAGAGTTTAGTTTTATAGTTTATATTCATATTGATATTTCAATATACATACACATTATAATAAATAACATTAAGTAACAAATGAAAAATCAACATTCATCAATTCTGACAATTCTTTGATTAAAAATAGAGACAAATAATTGGGTTATATGAAAACAATTTCAGTTCAATGACTTAATAAAAATTCTAAACATCTGACTTCAAAAATGCAATGTAATGTTTTAAGCAGAATTTTACATTTTCAAGGTTATAATAGAATGTAATTAATTTATAACATACACTTTGTATTTCATGCTTTTAAAAAATCATTTTGAACTAATAAAAAATGATTAATAAAATATTCATCAATGATTACCAAATTATTTTTTACACACAACTACAATTACAGATAAGTAAAGTTTATAAAATCATAGTAATTAAAATTAATATTGATGAATTTTAAAACAAATATAATTTTGAATTATTTATGCAATATTCTATGCAAAATCTTATTAACATGAAATATTAGCAAAATAGCCATCAATAATAAATACAAGCAATAATTTGTTACTTTACTTTAAAAATGTTGTTGTTGTTGTTGCATGCCCCCAAAGGCCAGCAGCGCTAGACCAGGTCCATGACATTGTACACTCTACAATAATCCAAAACCAGAAGAGGGTCGTCAAACCAAAATCCAAAACCAGAAGAGGGTCGTCAACCAAGTACTGCCTGACAAAAAAATATTACCTATATTTACTAGCTAATAGTATTTATAATTACAATTATTTGTTAATATTATTTACCATTATAATTTTTTGCAAGAATTATATTATTTACAATTATTTGTTAATATAAATAATTAAAAAAATTGTAACACAAAGAAATAAATTATCTGGCTAGTAATTACCAATGATATTGAAAAATATTAAGGAAAAATTATTTGTATTTATGGTTAGATGTGGTCATTGATCGAGACTACATATAACCATAAAATACCTATTAAAGGTCACTTTCCAGTATAATATATTTATACCAAATGTTATTGATAAAAAAATTTCTATAACAAATTAAAGTTTTGCAAGCAGCCAGAAAAAGGATAAAACATATAAATAAAGAAGACCTAACTATTTCCTTTATGTAATTGGGCAATACTATTTTCTTTTCTAAGTTTTGATCTCATAATCATTTGCAATTCATGTAGCTGGTCCATCATGTAGAACAGTTGTAAAACACATCCAACACGTTAATGAATGATATATTAATTTTAAAATATTAAATGCTTAACTGATAAATAAGATTAAACTTATATTCTTTCTCTAATAAAATGATTAAATTATTCTCAAGATGGATATCACAAAACTTTACTTCTTTGATAACAAGTGGTGTTTTGAATAATTTCAACCTATATCTGGGCTTTAAGTTTAATCGTTTTATGTTATAAATTACAATAAGAAAAACAACATACAAAATAATGTCAACTATCAAAAATGACTTTAACCTCTGTATTTTCTGTAAAAGACACAAATAAAACTCACAACAAAAGAGATATCGAGAAATTAAAAACAGTTAATAAATTTAGAAATTATATATATACATATATGTAAATGTTTGGAGGATTAACCTAATTATGCTTACAGTATTAAAACGATAAAATAAAATAAACATGGAGTTTACTAATGCAATATTTTAATTATTTGTTATTATTTAGAAATTGTATAATGAATTTTAGAATTAGAGGTATTAATGAAATCAAAAATAATAAACTTTTTTTTTTTAACTATTTCTCATATCATACTCATTTTACTTGTATACCTTACTAATTTACTGTTTAAAATTATGTTTAAGTTCTTTATTTAACTTCAATTCCTTGAAGAGAAAAATCAAAAGTAAATAAAAATAATTCTATCTGACAATATTATATATAGGACAATATTATCATAATCAGACTTTGTAAATCGGTAAAGGAAAAAAAATTATGTTTTAATTGTATGTTTATGTGTGTATATATATAAGATTAGATATATCATTTACCCATTATCCGGTCGACTATTTACTCTAACAGTAAAACCATTTACATTACTACAAAAGAATCAAGAGATCAAAATGTCAAAAGTATCATCAAATGCTTGAAATGTTAATCACTTTCTCCAAAATATAAAGGAACAAATATTCTAGTTAACTTATATTTTCATTAAAACAAATTGAAATTACTGTTAATTCATACTTCAATTTTTCCATCATAAATAAAAACATAAAATATGGTTTAAATATAATAATGTAAACACAAGAGTAACCACTAAGCTGTTACATCTGACAGCATTCTTTACATGGAAATAGTTAACATGCTACACAACTAATTTATATAATAAAAGTTGTTCCATATGAACATTTTTCATGTGTTAATATTAATTTTCCAACCACATAATTCTAGATGTTTTTTTTTATTAATTTGTGGCAATTAATCTGTCAGATTCCTATAGAAATTTTAAAATTTACTATTTTCAAGTTTATACAATTTTTCGAGTTTTAGATGCAATAATATTTCGCTAAGAAATCCACAATGATTTTAATGGTTGACAGGATTATACATAAAAACCAGGTAATATATGCAATAAAATATTTTGTAATATTATGCATTGTACAATTTTTCATTCCTTAAAATAGATCTTTGAGGAGTATACAAAATTTAAAACCACGAATCCTTATAAGACAAAATATTTCGGTCAGTAAAAATTGACTTAAAAATAATAGTAAATAAGAAAGCCTTTTAAAAATAAAATAATTAAAGTTTATATGGAATTCGCACATAATTTTTTGATCAGAAATGCTACAATATCATATATTAATTTATTGAAAGTAAACATCTAAGCGCTTTCAAATAGAATATTTTTAGACTCCATAAACTTGCTTCGTAAAAAACAAAAAATGTAATAAATACGTTTAAGCTTTGTAGCAACCGAATTCGATTCAAAAAATTGAGCATTGAAAAATTTATTATACTAATTGATTAAATATAACTAATATATGGAATGAAAAAGTGCTTCTGTGCATGATATATTTTTCTATTCCTCACACGGTAATGAAATTATTCTAAAACATACAAAGACAAACATTTTCCAATGTTTTTCTTTTGTTGTCACGTTATCAACAGCTTATGAAATTTTCTTAACAAGTAATTAAATAATATTTCAACATAAAACAAATATATTATTCTTGCATCTCATTCATAACAATTCTATCCTGATAAAAACAACAATAATAAATGCTTACTTACCTTATATTTCTCTTAGCTCACAAACACAACATTCCGCCATTTCACATTAATGGCTGAGGCTGACGCTGACTCAAGCATTTCGCAGTATCTGACGTCATACTGTCACGCGGAATACACAATAAATGTGAAAATTAGATTTCTTTCTGAAAAGTTGTTTTTAAAGAGTTTAAAAAGTAAGAAGTTAAATGAAAATTAATTAACATCACAAAAAAAATAGTTATTTGGAAAAAATAGTCTTTGCCGATAAAATAAAAAATAGCGCTACAACTAATTGTCTTAATTTTGCTGGCCAACAGCTTCAGGGCCAACAATGGCCAAAATCTGTTGGCCCACTACTTATCATCCAGCACCGGCCCGGTTCATTTTGGCCAGCACTCATCCGTGGCAGTAATGGCCGGAGCTGGGCCATCAAACAACCATGAGCGGCTGGCCGTGGCCAACAGATAACCGGCTTGGCCAGCAGCGGCCCGGATTTTTGCCGGCAGTTTGTGTTTGCTGGGAGGAACTATATTTTATTGTGTAAAGCATATTTATTTCTAACAGAAGAACTAAAGTTTCCAAAAAAATTTTATAATTTAAAACAAAAAAGCATTTTTTTCTTATAAATATAAAACACTTGAAAAAGTGCTACAACATTGAAAATTGTTTGAATTAAACATGTGAAGTATAACATTATTTAAAATAGATTTTAATTTTTTTTTATTTAATCCTACTAGTTCTTTCGGTATAATTACAAAAATAATTTCTTTGAAATAAAATCCATACTTGGAATGAAATTTGTTTTTACATCCATGTATCATTGCCTTAGAAATTTATTGACAAAAAATTTTACTTCTATTGAATTTAAAAGTTCCTATTTCTCAGAGAACATTTTTAATAATATGCAAAATATTTTTCAAATTAGATATCAGGCTACATAGTTTAGTGTTTCATTTTTCCTTGTGGCTTTTAATCAGTCATGTTAAACGTAATTCCCTCGAACAATCTAAGAGTTTCGTTATCACTGATGGAAAAAATCTCTGAAAACTTGAAACTCTTCATCTTGAAATAATATCTTAGTTATAAAAGCTTTTTGCAGTTCTTAATTAATTTGAAGCAAAATGCATTATTGATAGATTTGCAATTTTATTAGCAGCTTCGTGTATTAAACATATAAATTGTATTTTGAAGATGTTTGTGAAACATTTTGCTTACTTTTGTAATTTTTCTTTTAAAATTCATTTGTAATGCAAATATATCATTTTAAACAATTTGCTTTAACTGTTTTATAGAAAAACTTCTATATCTTATTTGATGTAATTAATATATTCACAAAAGTATGAAAGCATATAAGTTTTAAGTGAATGAACTTTTTTTAGAAATTTAGGAAACAGTTTGTTAAATAATTGAAATTTGTCAATTTTAGAATGAAATTTTTATAGAATATATCAAATAAATATTTTTATTACATAATGTCAACATTCTGTTAATTTTTTAAGTATTCATGCGATACTTAAACTTAAATTTAATATTTGCGTTACAGAATTTAATTGATTTTAGAATCAGAAGTGTTTCGAAATATTTTCCAAAGTTAAGTTAAAATTTCATTCTTAAAATTAAGTTACAATGATAACGTAGAAACTATTATTATGCAGAATAAATAATGAAACTAAAAGCAACTATGTGATTATTTATGCATTCTGTAAGATGTTTTTACATTCTAAGTTTTCCATAACTTAAATGTAAAATTAATCTTAACTTATGCAAAACACTTGTTTTCAGAAATATTTTAATTATAAGTGCTAACTATAACAAATATAAAATGTAATTGCGTTTCCATTTTCTAAAGAAACATTAATGCGAAGAACGTGTTTAACTTGTATTAATATATAATTAATGAGTAACAGTTAGCGTAATTTATAATTATTTATTTAAATGAATTTGAAATAACATTTTTAACAAGTCTGATATTAAAATTTAGAAAAAATTATCGTTTATTTTTTGTACTTTTAATAAACTAAAATTTAATAAAAAAATATTTAATATTTATTTGCATCCATGTTCTCTTTAAAAAGAAAAAAATAGGTACATTGAAATATTTGAAAATAATGTTTATATTGCATAGGATATACTGAATGGCTATATAAAATGAACATTGCTTCGTTTTGCTTGTTAAAATAAACTTCATGTTCATAAAAATTTGCATCAAAAATTTTTTAACTGATCAATTATATATTTGTTAGAAATAAAATACTATATATATATATGTATATATATATGTATATATATATATATATATATATATATATATATATATATATATATATATATATATATATATATATATACATTAGGTATACGGAAAATTGTTTTCCGTTGATCTATGATGGTGTTAAGACCATATTAGAGTAAGATATTTTTCTGAAAACGTCGGAGATCGACAATATTAATTCAGCTCAGCAAACTGTATCGGACAATATTTGGAAGATATGATTGTTGTGGAAATATTCAAAATGGGAGCCACATGAATTAAGTCAGAAGAATTTAGATGTTCGAGTCATTACATACCTGTCTCTGCTTGTTTGGAACAAAGTTGAGCACTTATTGATCCGGATGATAACTGGTGATGAAAAGTGGATTATCTACAAAAACATCATAAGGGAAAGAGTATATCGAACAGAAAGTTTAGCCTTTTTCAACTTTTAGACAAATGTGACTTTGGATAAGGGAATATTGTGTATATTTCAGAATTAGAATGAAAAACTGTTTCACGGCATTTTCTTTTGGCTTATTCCCCTCCTACTATCACTTGTGTTTCAAAATCAGAATTCTTTGAAAGTGAAAAAATTCACAAATGAAGAAGATATTAAACACGAATAGTTGTGTAAGTGATGTATTAACATGTATTATTAATTTAAAGTGAAATTAAATTGTCATAAATGGAATTCTTGACCATTAAACGTGCTTCAATAAATTTGCAAAATATAGTTTCTAATGATAAAAATCTACATTAAATTTTGAAAAATATTTCAAGGACATATCCATACAAGTGTTTTAAAAAACATGTTTTAATGAAAATAAATTTTGATGTAAGATTTAAATTTTTAATAGTTAAGCAATATTTTCAGATACTTAATAGAACAAAACCAAAATTACCTATGACATTCTTTAATTTTTTATATACAAAATTATTTCTGCCTCGTGCGAATTCATAAATATTCATTTATTTACAAAGACTAATAGTAAATAATATTTTAATGCTCTTTATTTATATACGTGATTGTTTTAGCGAAAGAGAAAGTTCTTGTTTCATATTCATTCAGAAGAAAATGATGTTAAAATCACATAATTCGGTTGATATCGCATCCGAAAAAACTTCTTGCATGTAAGGAAAAAGGATAAGAGGACCATTAATTATAATTGAATATCATTTAGCACTAAATGAAACTGCTCTCATTTCTTAATATTTAATAAGCGCTTCTCTCAAATAAACAATCATCCTGTCACAATTCCATACTTGCTATGTTAAATGAATCATTGCATTTCATTTATACCAACTGTTTCTAATAAAAAAGTATAATGTAAGTATATGAAAAAGTAACTGCAATTCACGTAATTATTTTCATGTAATTACACTCCATTAAATATCTATAGTTTATATGTTCTTCAAATATAATAAAAATTTTACTTTGAATATAAATTCTTTTTTACTAATTGCATTCAAACATATAATATTAATAAAATTATTGATCCTTTTTATATTTTCTCACTGTAACTTTATTGAAATTGAAAAAAATACTGTTTACAATAAATGTTAATTTCTTTCTACAGTATGCAAGTTAAATTTATTGTAGCGTCATGTTTCTTCTTTATTGGTAGAAATGTAAATTTTGTTTCTTTTAGAAACCACAAAATTGAGTATAAAAATCTTACGTGGAAATATTTATTGTGCGTGAGATTGAAATAAACATCTTTTGCTTAAATCTGATCACCACTTTATATTTGTAATTAAAAGTTTCCACAGAGAAAATAATTTACCATGTTGATTTAGGAAGTTAGTGCGTTAATAAACGCGCGATTCCCCAAGAATATAAAAATAATAAGAAAAGAATTTGAGATGAATTTTGCCGAGGAAAAACTGTTCTTGAAAGAATCTTGTTCTGAATTTTAATGAACCACTAATTTATAAGAAGTTAATATAATTTGATTCATAATTAAACATATCGTCTTTCAAACTTTGTGCATTTATATATATATATATATATATATATATATATATATATATATATATATATATATTATTATTAAAAGTAACATGTAAGTTGAAAGTTATGCATTCTGTAATTGTGTAATTGTTTTCATCATTATTTTTTATTAATAAAATCAGTAACTTCCTTACTTCTTTAATTAAATATCGTTTCACTATAAACTTTTGAACAGTTTCAACATCTTCATATGTATGGAGATAATAAAAGATGCTATTAAATTTAAGATAGTTTAAGTGCAATTTGTAACAGATAAATATGTTAAATTATAATAGTTTAACTACTTGAATCATACGACAATCATAAATAATAAACACATTTGCTTTTCTAGAAATTTTAGTACACATACAAATGTAAGAAATTCGTTAAATTATGCAATATTTTTATATAAGAAGAGTTTTAAAAAGAATTATTTAACATTGGAAAAGTTCAAAATAAATTTTCAGATTCTTCTTCTTCCAAGTATAGAATTGTTTTCGAAATATTATTTCATTATATTGACAAAATATTGAATGAATAATTCTAAAATGATATGAAGATGACGCACTTCATTTCACTATTGCGTCATTTCAAAAAGAATATTTCATTCCCATTTTTTAAAAATTAATGTGCGAAAGTATATTCGTAACAAAATTGAAGACATTTCAGATCACAGGTTCATTATGATCTGGTTGATAAGTTTTTGATTTCCAGATGGGAATGCATCAAACTCATTTCTTTGTTATGTTGAGATAACAAAACAAGGGATTTTGCTTTGGTTTAGTTCTTGAATTTAACAAATGTCTTTTTTGTAGTGCACGAAGGAAGTTCTCTAAATTATTTTTATTGGGATACATCTTATTCTTAATTTATAAGACAGTTAGACAATGTTGAAAGTTTGAAGTTATTTTTATTGGGATACATAAATAAAAGTAATTATTTTATGAAAGTTCCTTTCAAAAGCCAGTATCTGTTAACGTTATAACGAATTATGCTAAATATATAAACTTACTTCTTTTAATCTAATTATACAGTTAATACCACATAAATTTCCCACCTATTATATTTTTCCTACATTTTTTATTTCTTTTTTATTATTAATATTATTATCGATAATGTGTCCGGTGGTTGTGGGTTTAATCAAAACAGCCTTTAGTAAAACAATAATTTAATTATTCAAAGTTAAGTTACACACAATAACAAACAGAAACACTAAATTAATAGGATGGTTAAAACACATCTTAAAAGTTCGAAATCAAAAGCCTAACTAACTGTCTTTCCTTTTCCCCGCCAGGGGCGCTCTCGGAAAGGAAGAGAGAGAGAGTAAAATGTCACAGGCTCCACCTTTGGCTGCAAAGTCGTCTCGACGAGTAGCCAGGTGAAAAGTTTGACGATTGTTCACTTCTTGACAAGTTGTTTATTTGAGGAGTCTTAGGAGGTCGATTCCTTCTTTTTATAAGATTTGTTGGCACATTTGGTGTTGTGGTGTTGTGGGCTTCTATGCATAAACGTAGAGAAGATGTGTGATAGGCTCCAAGAGGAATATTGGGTTGGTCCAGGCTGGCAATTTCGTAGCTTGTTGGGGAACGTTGTACAAGAATAATATACGGTCCATCTCGACGAGGTGCAAATTTGGCTGTTATCATTTTTGCTTTGTTGCTAAGAGGATGTAAGGTTACCCATACCTGATCTCCAGGTTTAAACTGATGACCTTTTCTTCTATCCTGATCAGCATATTTCTTCCTTTGATCTTGTTTTTGTTCAACAATGTCTTTGATCTCTTTTGAAATACTTGCAAATTTTCTCAAATATGGATTTATTTCCGCTACCAAGTTGTCATTGCAAATAACTGTGCGCAAATCATGTTGGATATCATCAGGGGTTCTAAGTTCCCTTCCGAATTGTAGAAATGCAGCCGTGTGTTCTGTCGAGTCACATACAGCTATGTTCAATGCAAAACGTACTGTCGGAAATTTTTGTACCCATTCAGTGTGCTTGTCTCCAACCAAAATTGCCAATCTCGGTTTGAGATCTTTATTCTTCCGCTTAACAGGATTAGCTTGTGGGCAATAAACTGGAGTAAGTATTTGTTTTATGTCAAGAAGATGACAAACCTGTTGAAGAACTGCACTGACAAACTGTGAACCATTGTTACTTATTAGTCTTCTTGGAATTCCGAAACGCAGGAATACTTCTTCCATCAACACAGTAGCACACTCTCTCGCGGTAGCGTTTTTCAGTGCGAGAAATTCTACCCATTATGTTGCAGTACCTTCTACAATGAAAATCCATTTTTTCCCTGCTGGGGACTCAGGCAAGGGACCAAACAAGTCGATGGCCAAAGTTTCAAAACGTTGTGAGTAGATTGGGATTCTCAATAAGCCTGCAGGTTTTTGATTTGATGGTTTAAACCTATTACAATCAAGGCAATTTTTAACATAGTTTGTAATATATTTTCCCATTCCTGGAAAATAATATATTTTAGAAACTCTTTGATATGCACCATCTGTCCCATAAAGGCCTGCTGTAGGAGCATCATGATGCTCTTTCAGTACTGTTTCACGCTCATGATTGGGAACTACTAATTGTGCCTCCTCCTAGTCAGATTCTTCGGAATAATGATATAATACACCTTAATTCATATATAACCTCTTTGAGTCCAATTTGCAAAACTTTCATCTTTTGAATTACTTTCAAAACTATCTATTATTTACTTTACATCGCCATCCTTCATTTGTTCTGCACGCAGATCACTTACTGTTTTGGAGAGCAAATCAACGATAACTGTGCAGATTTCGCAGGTTGTTCTTTCACGTACACAATTTGGGCGGGAAAGCATATCAGCACTGACGTTCGCTTTACTCAGAATATATTCTATTTTAGGTTCTAAGATTGTAATTGCAATGCCCATCTTGCAAGACGACTTGTGGGAGATTTGAGACTTAAGAGCCATATTAAAGGTTGGTGATCAGATGCCACAGTAACTTCTGAACCTTCGATATATCCTCTAAACTTTTCAAGGGCCCTGATCACTGCAAGCGCTTCTCTTTCGATTGTGGAATAGTTACGTTCAGCCGACGTCAGTAAACGGCTTGCATATTCCATCGGGTGCTCTTCAGGACCTTGTCCTTGTAGAAAGACTGCTCCAAAAGCATAATTTGTCACATCTGATCTTATTACAAAAGGTTTTGATTCATCTATTTGTTTTAAAATTGGTGGCGAAATCAAACATTTCTTAAGAAATTCAAATGCACTTTGCTCTTTTTCACCCCACTTCCAAGTAGTTCGCTTTTTAGTGTGATTGCTTAAGGGATAAGAAATCTCAGCAAATTGAGGAATGTAGCGTCTATACCAGCTGTATGTTAGCAAAAATGATTGCACCTGTTTTGCATTCTTTGGGGAGGGAATGCTAATAATTGCTTCCACTTTAGTTGGGTCTACCTCAATACAGGAGTTGGTTATATAATGTCCAAGATATTTAACTTTGGCACAAGAAAAATTGCATTTCTCACGATTAGCTCGTAAATTAAACTGCTGGAGTCTTTCAAATACTAAACGTAAATCTTGGATGTGACTCTCGAAAGTGGGAGACAATACTATGATATCATCTAAGTAAGCAAGCGTATTAAACTGTAGTCCATTTCGAAAAATGTCCATTAGACACTGGAATGTTGCTGGTGCTGTTTTAAGTCGGAAAGGCATTCTGTTGAACTTAAAGACACCAAGTTGGCATAGAAAAGCAATTTTGTCTTTGTCCTGCAGACGTACATTAATTTGATAATAACCAGATCGCAAATCTATAGTGGTCATAAAAGAGGTTTGTTTAGCATTGTGCAGAAGATCGTCTATTCGTGGTAACAGATATGGATCTGATTTGGTGACTGCATTGAGCTTGCGGTAGTCGATGCAAAGTCTAAATTCACCATTTGGTTTAAGTATGAGCACTACTGGTGATGCGTATGCTGAATCACATTCTTCTATTATCCCCGTGGCAAGAAGTTTTTCAATTTCCTTTCTTAAGATATCTTTTCTGGCTGGAGAGAGTCGATAGGGAGGTGAAGCAATTGGAGCTGAATGCCCTGTATCGAATCGATGTTCGATATAAGTTTTTGCTTCTCCCAATAGTTGGAAGATATTTTCATACTCCTTCAACAAAGCATTAAGTTGTCTCCTCTGGTTTGAGTTGAGATTTTACGCTTCATCTGATCGCAGGAGCGTTGAGCTTTCATCACTCTTAGTCCCAATGAAATTAGAACATTGTTTTGCAAATTCTGTTTGAAGAATAAAAGAATTTTCTGGAAGAGTGGTATTTAAGTCTATGAAGGAATTGTCTTCAGGTAGATCTTCCCACTGTTTTGTTGGGTTAGTATTTTTTTCCAATTTCAGAGGAATGATCTTGAGAATCTGGTTGGAGTGAATCACAATTCACTGGAAGAGCGAGTTTTGCAAATGAGAAAGTTTTATGCGGTCTATCACAAAAGTGCCACGAGTGTTCTTTAAGATTTAGAACGATCACTGTTTTCTCTATAAAGTCGATTCCAAGTAGAGTATTATTTCTCTGTGCGTCTGGAATAGCGAAAATTGGAACTGAAAATCTTCTTCTATGTATCCAGACCATAACGAAAGCTTGATGTACTTCCTTTTTTGAATGGCTGCCATTTACTAAAGTTATGTCAAGTACTGATTTTTGGAAATGGATTCTTTGTTCTCTAAAAAGGTGGTACAGAGTTTCACCAGCTATAGTATGAGTTGCAGCCGTGTCCACATAGGCTGTACCCCACATTCCACTGATGTTTTTATTTAATATTGCCATCTGGTTGGATGTTGACAGACTGTTCAACTTTATACTGTGAAAACGAGCGGAATTCTTTTCAGATTTGGAACAATTCGGACAGTTTGATTTAATATAGCCAGGCGTACGACAATTATGGCAAAAAACGGGAGAAGGTTTGTCCTGCTTAAGCTGGTCGAATTTTCCGCCTTTAACGTTTTCTCCAACAGAGTTGAATCTGGGATATTCTTCTCTGGTTTTGGGTAATTGTTTCTTATTAATGACTGATGGTCCTTCTTTATTAGCTTTGTGACGAAGATTGTCGTATGTATCAAGTTTTTCTACCAAATCAGTCAGAGAAGTGAAGTCAACACATTCATCCAAAAAGTGTTCTTTAAATTCAGGAGGGCATTTTTTCTTGATCTGATCGGTTATCATAAGGTCTTTCAATTTTTCAAATGTGTCTACTTTTCTATCCAATTTTCAAAATAGCTTTGAATTTCAAAATAAAAGTCATTCCATGTAGTATCTGGATTCTTTTTATGTGTCACAAATAAGAAACGAAAACGTTCAGCGCTTAATTTGAATCTTTTTAGCAAGATCTCTTTTATATACCTGTAATTTTCAGTTTTTTCTTCTGGCTCGCGGGCGATTATTTTTGCCACGTCACTTGGAAGAACTTCAACTAGGTAAGCGATCCATTGATTTTCAGGAACCTTTGGAAATTTTAACTGTCTCTCAAAACGATTCAGAAATAAAGAGATGTCGTCTTCTTTTGCATTAAAGTTAGGAATTAACTCTTTTAACTCAATTTTTGGTGGATCATTTCATTGATTGGGTAATACTGGCGATAGTGAAGACAACTTTTGAACTTCAAGTTGTAGCTTGAGAACTTCACGTTCATGGGCTCTTTCTTTTTCTATTCTGTCTTCCTCTATTTGTTTTTCTTGTGTTATACGTTCACTTGTTAATCTCTCCTGTTCTTCTTTTGATACTCTTTCTTCAATAATACTGGATAATAAGTTTAGTTCCTCATCATACTTGTCAGATTTGACGATTAAATCCTTTAGCTGGATTACTTTCATGTTATTCCCGATATCCAAGCCCAATTCCTCAGCCAACAATATCAAATCTTCTTTTCGACCTTTTGCGAGGTATGCCATCTTAAGCCTATCGTAGAAAGGTTACCAATTTCGAAAGTCTTAAATATTTATTAAAGTTTGAGGATAAATGAAAACATAATGGTTCTTGTAAATATCTTACAATTCCTAGCATCACTGTACTTAAATTGGTTAAAAAAATTTTACTTAGTTTATTTTCACTACAGAATAAAACTATAGATCAAAGTAATTTTAACATATTAATCATTGACACATTTTTAAAATTGTAGAAGTCACTAGAAATGTTTAATGTAAAACTCCTTTAAGCCAACTTTTGTGATAACAATTGTAAATAGAATAATTAATAAGGGAAAATTAAATTCACAAGTTAAAAGTCTTACACATCAATTATGAAAATTTACCCAGAAATCAAATTTCAATCACTAAAATAATAACTATGCAAAATTCTTATTTGGTTATTGAAAAAACAATAATTACTTATGACAAATATTACTTATGATAACATAATTTTATACATATACGTACATTCAATAAACTTAGTGAACACTTTCAATTTCATTTTAAATTGCAAAAACAATTAACCATAGTTTAAAACTCTATAGCATTTATTCTGCTACAGTATATAGCAATCAATAAAATATAATTTCAACTCAATTTATATAAGTATTCAAACAACAAATAACACCTATGGGTATTGTTTTCTATAATCGAAAGTAACTTCAACTATTCTAAAATGAATCGTGTAAAAGTAACACTATATAGATTTATATTTTGATCAAAATCAATAACACGAAAACTTTCTAAATGAAACACTAAAATATATTCAATCTTCACAAGTTCTAGCAATATTTAATTTAGCAATTAAAAATTCACATACATTGAAAAAAACGTTACTTTCATGAAACAATCAATCATACATTATATATGTGTGTTTCGTAAAACCTTTTAATATTCTTTCAGAAATAAAATAATATGCATTTATATATTTTCAAATTGTGATGACAAAAAAATCTATCCCTTCAAATAAAAATAAAAAATTCAAACAATTATTAATTCTATGTGAAGAAGAAAAAAATACATATCTTAAGCTAATACTATTTTCAACATTTTTATTTATGTATTTTAGAAGAAACTAAAACACAAATGTAAACATTACCAAGGATTTGGCAAGTACAGTTTGGTATCAAATGGAATATTTGTTCTAATTTAGAACACACCACAAATCAACAATTTCTGGTTTGCTGGGAAGGCCTCTAAAATAAAAATTCAACACAAAATATTAAAATGATTCATTTCAAATGCAATTCGATATGAAGAAAGAAAAATAACTTTTTAGAACAATATTTTATTTTCAAGGACACTGTGTTATTCATTAAAAAAAACGATGAATAAGCTATCTCTTTATTTTATTTATTTCTATCATTAACTCACTTACTTTAGAAAAGAAAGCGAATATCAAACTAAACAATTAAATTTAGTTTTTTACTTTAATTAAACTGTGATCAACAATTTTAATAGTAGTTATGATTCCTTTTAAAATTGATCACACAAATTATTTTATAATAACACTTCCAAATTTAGGAAAAAATATATTAACATCACAGTACCTTCAAATGACTTTTGTTTTCGGGATGAAAACCAACTATACCTTGAAATCAGTTTTTCAGGATAAAAATATTATTCAAGTAAAACAGGAAATCCAGGCCTTACTATTCGATCATATACTCAGAGTAGTTTTGATTCGATTCACCTGAAATAAAACATGAGCCGAGCCTTTGTTTTCGATAACTTAGAATAGGTCTCTGTTTGTAATAAAGGCTATAACTTTGAAAAGCGGTTGGGCGCCAATGTGTCCGGTGGTTGTGGGTTTAATCAAAACAGCCTTTAGTATAACAATAATTTAATTATTCAAAGTTAAGTTACACACAATAACAAACAGAAACACTAAATTAATAAGATGGTTATAAAACAGCTTAAGATTTCGAAATCAAAAGCCTAACTGATTGTCTTTCTCTCACAATTGTACAATTGTTTTAAATTGATTTTATATTCATTAATTTCAATGATGGATGTAATTTTTCCTTCTCCCCGCCAGGGGCGCTCTCGGAAAGGAAGAGAGAGTGAAGTGTCACAATAACAAATTTTATGACATATTCGCTTAAAATTAAAACCTGTGAAACAATTAATTTTACAAACTTAAAATGTAAATAAAAAGAGCTCTGTTAAGATTTTAACTGAAACTTTGACTGATGATGTTTATATTAAGATGTAAAATTGGTGTAAAAAGTTTAAAATTATAGAATTGTAAAAAAATAAAATTACCACATCGAGGAAATCTTAATATAAAAAACAATTTTTTACGTGTTGTTAGAAATTCTTGATTTTGGTAGCTGTAAATGACTTTATTTGGTACATATATTTGACTTTCAAAGGAATGAGTAAACTGCTGAATTAAAGAGCACATTAATCCTAGACATAGATTTGAACGCATCAAATTTTTTTGAAATTAGTGTGAATAAACTTGATGGACCAAGAAATAGCGTATTTTACTTCCAATTTGTATAAAATTATCTATGGATTTGAAGTACTTTTTTCAGTCTATACTCATATAACTTGATAATTTATAAAAATTTTAGAAACAAAGATCCCTGTTCCAAATTTTTTTTGACTTGTGCGAAATAAAATTAAATATTTAGATGATAAATATACAATGCTTTTTTAACTGCTTATTCTCTTTTCGGTTAAACTACAAATTACTTCTTAAGCAAAAAAATCTCTACTACAAATGAAGAAAAAATAATTTTATAATTATGAATAATATTTTTGTACTCAGTATAAAGGATGGGAAAGTGAAAAAGTACTTTATTAACATTCTATGTGGAAAAACAAAGAAACATCACCTGATTTCATTTCCTGGAATTTTTTTGTGTTTTAGACAATAAAAAAATGAAAAACGTAAATGAAAGAAATAGTATGATGAAAAATAATGGTATATAAACATAAAATACTTTATGTAAGTAATAAACAAAATTTATAAATTTTATTTTATAAATTCTAATTTCTTACTCTGAAGGAATTGAGATAAATGGACAGAAAATTCCATTACATGTTAACTATGGAGTCTCATAACGCAATAATAAAGGGCGGTTTTAAAAGAATATAAAATAATAAGGGGCCCTGCTATGACTCTAAATACATGTTTTATTACATCTCCATTTTCCATAAAAAAAACTCTATAAACTGCGAATAAATTTGAATTTTCCCTTTTTTTCTAGCAAAGAGGGAAAAAATAGCAAAGAGCTTCGTCGTTACATCTATAAACAATTTATATCCCATTTGGCCCACATCAGCCACTTTTTTTCCCTAGCTATTTTCCTTTTTTTCCACTCCACTTGGAGGAAAAGATGGAGCGAATCGTTACGGAATTTCCAGTTTTTCCCACTCCTAACCTCATATCCTGATTTACTTCTCCCGTTTTCGCGTTTCTGTTCTGAGAGAGGTCACCCAGGTGACCGTACCAACTAGAAAGATGGCAATTCGAAGTTGTCAGAGAAAGACGTCGCGGTGACGAAGATTAATGGCGGCCCGCTTTCCCGTTTCCATGACGACCAGTCACTCGTTGTATCCAATCTATCTGTCTTTACCGTCGGTGTCCTTGGAATTGGGTTTGCACCGAGTTTTCATCCTGAATCACAAGGGCCTGGGTCTTTTGGTTTTCCATGATGCTAAAATAGGTACTGATTGGATTGGAAAGGGGTATTTCAAAAATTAAATATTGCTTTAAAACGTAGAAAAATAATGTATTCTTATAATTTTAATAAAAATGGGGCTCTGGAAATTCTTTTTTAATTTAAAATGGCATTAAAATGCATGATATAAATTAAGATTGAAATTTTATAATTATTTAATTTTTCAACAATTATCCTTTATTAACTATTATCCTTTCTTAGCTGTTATATATCATTATATTTCTCAGGTTTAGTATATAAAAATGCCTTAAAATATTTGGTAAAAAAATTAACGATGAGATTTTGGGTTCAATTTATAAGATTAACAGAAGTGGTCTTTAAAAGAAATGATTTGTTTTCAATTTGGTACACGTTTAATGCTTGTACTAGAACAATATGTTTTCGGTTACAATGTTGATACCAGAAAATTAATACTTTTAACTTGCGTTATACTTAAAAAATACACGTGTGATGTATAAAATTTATCAAATTTAATTTAATAATTTGTGAAGAAAAATTTAATTTCTGCAAGAATGTTATTGATTTCTAATCACAACGGTTAAATTGAATGATTAGAAATTATTAAAGTGGAACCAAGAGTTTCAAAAATTGCAAACAAATTTATTTTAATTGAAAAATAAGGAATCATTATGTTAGAAATACGTCAATAAGTAATGAATGGTTATGAAGTTAAGTTATACACACATATTTAAGAAAGAAATAGCAATAAAATTTCTTTAAAACTTAGTAAATCACTTAAATTTAAAAGGAAAATTTAACAAGAAAAATTTATAATATCTTTCATATCTATCTTACTTTTACTACCAATAATCATTTACAGATGATTGAAGACCAGATTAATTTTAAATTTTTGTAAATTTACATGTTATTATAAATGAATAGTGATTCTTTAAAAAAAAAATATTATCACATGAAAATAAAAATTACTGTTATATAATTTACAATCATATATGCAGAACTAAAATGTAATTGCATTTTGGTAATTATTGTCCCTTATTTCAACAAAATAATAGTTTTACGTTTGCATAAACAAGAAAACATCTTCATGTTATGAAATGAAATTACCATTTAGATTAAACTGTTTTGCATTGCAAAATCTTAAGATGAAAAACTAGTTTCTTTCTTCAGAGATCCTGTATTGATTTATATATTTGCTTAAATTCAATTATAATAGCTACTTTTAACCAAAAAGTGATTGTTTCTTTCGTTCATCTTGAGATCATGCTTATGTCACTTTATTATAATTCTCATTGGTTGAAAATATCCGTGACATCAGTTAGCATTTTATCTACGTCATGTATTGAGACGGAATTGTAAATCCAATTGTGTCAACGAATTAGTAGTCTACCTTCAAATAGCATTCTTCGAGTGGCAGCAAACAAGGCAAATTTCATAATCTAATGTCTGAATGTTATCGGTGATGAGAAAAAATTTATTAATCATTTTAACCAATAAAAAAATAAGTATTTATTTAATTATATTTTTTCCGTTTGTAAAAGTTTTCAAAATCATGAAATTCACCAGTTGTTCTTCATAATTATTTTTCAAATTTTAAATCTTTAGCGATATCACTTTCACAATTGAACACTTTGAAAATAGGGCAGAAAAAAATGAAAGAAAAACAACACAGAAGATCCACTTAATGAGTTTAAATTGTCAATTACGATTTAAATTTTTTATTAAACTTTCTTTGATTTCACAATTTTATTTGTGAGTAAATATTACCATGTTTTATTTTCCATTAGAATGGTGCAAAATTTAGAAAATAATAAGTGTTTTCAAATGTAAAAAAATTTAAAAATATTCATAATGCCAAATATTTAAATAGAATAAAACTTATTAAAAATACAAAAATGCATGACATGATATCTATAATAGATGATTTCATATCGCCTTGATATGTGTGTGTGTGTGTGTGTGTGTGTGTGTGTGTGTGTGTGTGTGTGTGTGTGTGTGTGTGTGTGTGTGTGTGTGTGTGTGTGTATGTGTGTGTGTGTGTGTGTTTTCACATTTTATTTTTTTGGTTCTCATACATTTAATGTTAAGATTGTAAAATTCAAAGGACTTATACTTATGCAGGAATTCAAATATTTTTATTGATACAGTGGATTTCATTTTGGCATTCTATAAATGTTGTTTCCTATTTGGGTACATTTTGTGGGATTTATATTTATAATCATTTCAGCAGATCCTTTTGATATAAAGAGTTAAAAACAAAGAATAAATTGATTAAAATATTAAAATTACATTATTTTTCTTAATTCTTAATTCTGTACATATATAATCCATTGGATTTCATGAAAATATAATTATAAGGCTGTATTTATATATTCCATCATGTTTACCATAACAGTTACCACAAATTGAATGCTTATGTTTTAATTTAATTTTTTTTTTTGCAATGTTAATACTTTTCTGAGAAAAATATCTAAATTTTCATCACTTAAAATAGACATAATTTTAACTTTCATAAAATTCCTATATATTTTACAGCTTAAGAAATTTACAGTGTATTTGAATATAATTATAATCATTTAAACTCTTTGAATTCAATTATTTTATAAAATTGAAGAATTGATTTTTATTTACTATATATCTGTATTACTTGATTCATAAAATATTTTTTCATTGAGTATTTTTTCATTGCAGTTTTATTTTATTAAAATCTAATAATTGTAAGTTTAAAAGTGAAGATTTTTCCATGAAAGCTTTTTATTTTTTCTCAAAGTTTGAATTTTATTGTGAAACATGTATTGAAAAATCATAAAAAGCACTGATAATGTTTCATTCGTAATAGAATTTATATATTCAGCTCATTTCAAATAGGCTTGTCAAAAAATAGAACATAATAGAATTTTCAATTATTTAAATGCATAACTGTAAAATTTAGTACACGCTGAAAATCCAAAATGAAATTTTGATTAAGCAGTGAAATATATTTTATTAATCCATTCTAACATTCCCTCTTTCTTTTATATTATGCAGAAATATATTTTCAATAAATGTTAACAAAAGTTATTTGGAACATTGGAAATTTTCTCAGTTTACTAATAAATATACTTAAAGCTGGATCTAAGTATAATATATATGAATATTTAAAATTCGTAGATTTTGGGAACTATTCAGATTTACAAAACAAAAATAATTTTTATAAAATATAAATCTAAATAGATAAAAACGGTTTCCCTTGAAAAATTAATAACTTAAGTTTTGTAGTTAAAACAGCTTATTAAGTTTATAATTTCTTTAATTATTATGTCCTATTATAAACATAAGTGCTTATTTATTTACAAAATTATTAAATAACATATCCAAAGATTTTATATATCAACTTATCATAATGTAATCTCTTATTTAATAACAATGAACTAATTATATTGTGTTTTATTTAATATCGACTAATATTATTTGCACATAAAGGTTGTAAGTACCTGTTTCCAAAAATACATCTTAAAATTTAAATCCACAAGCTCTCAATCCACTGAAAACTTTTAAGGGGATTTTAACGATATATCAATAAAAATGGAAACTAATTTCTTCATAGCACTGTAACATATTTTAAGTGTTAGTTAAGAGATTAATATAAGAAATAAATCATTTGAATATTTGAGTAAATTTTTAAAAAATCAGTTTCTTTCTTTAATAAAATTAAACAGTTTGAATTCCCAAATATTATATTTATATTTAAAACGCAATTCTTAGATATCTCACAAATACTTTTTAACATAACTAAATATTTCTTCAAATCTATGTTCTTCTTCTTTGCGTCTACTTAATAATTTTTTAACGTGAAAAATAGAAATCATTAGAAAGTAATATTTAAAACCCTCTCAAGGTTTCAATTCGAAAAGGTTTTAAATTTACTTCAAATCTAACATGGCATATTTTCTATAAATTCATAAATACCACGTTTATAAATTAGATTAAATCTATTGTTATTTTGAAATGCGAAATTTTATTTGAAATGGTAAAAATAAATTGCGCATTGATATTTATTTGTTATTGTCTAGAAAATTTATTATTTACATCAATTCATGTTTATTTACGATCAATTTTATGAATATTTATAAAACATTATTTCACTTGCATAGCAATTTGCTTAGACATGTTTTGAAGGAAGAAATTTAAATACCTAATGAGACTTGACAGGGTATACTTTATTATAAAATCATTGTTTATATATATATATATATATATATATATATATATATATATATATATATATATATATATATATATATATATATATATATATATATATATATATATATATATATATATATATATATATATATGAAAATGCATAAAACAATAAGATAAAAATATTAAGCGTCATTTATTTTATATTCTATGATAAAAATTTTATTTTTGACATAAATTATTTATAACAATTTAAAGTGAAGTAAATAAAACTTAAAAAAATTTTTTCTGTACAAGAATACTTTTTCATAAGCAGTAAGAATACCTATTCAAAAATTTAACTATGAAAAGGGATTATTTTTGATACTTATCGTTAAAGGGATTATTTCATTCAAAAAAACAAAAACAAATGATAAAAGCCTTTTGTGTCATGTTTCCATTCGTTCATAACAATAATGCTCACATTTGCTTATGATATCTATCGCTAGTACAACGCTATAAAATGCTTAAATTACATTTGAATTATATACTTTTATATCAGTATATGACATTTAAAATAAAATTTAAATTAGAACTAGATTATATTTAATTAATGTTTAAAAACCAAGATCATATTCACTGTGTTACAATCATGTCTAATTTTCATAGATTATTTAATTTATTATAAAAATATATCTGTTAAGTTTTAATATAATCGAAATTTTAAAAAGTAACTTCAATAAACTATTAGGTTTATTACAAATTACATTTGTCCATAAGCTGAAGAAAATTTGCCTTAAAAGGCAAAATCTGTCTAAAATATTTTAAAATTTCAGATATAGTTAATAATTATCTAACAAATATGTAACTTAAGTAAGGAATGTATGCAGTAGATTTAATTTTATAATTAAAGATATTTGTTCCGAAAATTAAAACTTTAATTTTTTTTCTTATTATAGCTTCTCATATATAAGTATAGCTTATATCTAAAATAACAAAAACTTTGAAAGCACACTAAACAATATTTGTATGAAATCTAAAAGAAATTTAAATGTATCGAAAATTACTTATTCTTCCCAGGAATCATAAATTGTAATATTTTCATAATATGCTTCTTCTACAGTTTCATATTCTTTGAGCATGACATACAATGATTGATCGATAAATTTGATAAATGCATGGAATCGTTCGCTTCGAGAAAAAAAATCTGCCAAAAAAATATAACCATTTCGTTTAGTGTGTAAATGCACTTCTTTTCAACATTATTCAAAGAAATCCCAACCAACTCATCTCACACTAAAGAAGATTTAGATCGACTTCCATTGCAGGGAACAGCGAAGTCTATATATTTATAGAAAAGTTACCACTATCAAGCTTAGACCCATATTGTACTTGCCGAAAACAAGTCCTGGCGCTCAGCTGTTAGGGAAAGCCTCTTTTGTTTACAGTGGCTGTAAACTTGATATATATCCCCCTGAAGTTTTCTCTTTGTTTTAAGCCCCCCACTCTTTTCATTCTTATCTTTCTAGAGCCTCTCTCTTCCTAGTGCATTTTCTAGTCTTGGTGTTCGTGTGTACGTGTATATTTATACATACACATTCAGGATCATACACAGGGAGTATTTTATTTTTCCCTTTTCAGAATGGGAGAAGAAATTTATCATGCTTTAGAGGCGAATTTTTGGCACATCTTTCATAGAAAACCGTTCCGTGTCCTGACGGAATATGCCCTTAAATGTGACAAATAGCTCAGCTATATTTTCTTTGCAATGAGTTTTGGAAGAAACTTTTCGGGTGACGCTAACTCGACTTGGCCATTATATTTGCTACTACGGATTCATTGTGGGCGATAAGAATCGCCATTCCAATTCCTTATGAAACCGGATAAATTGAAGTCATTTCCAGAAATCCTATCGATGTTCGTATTACTATAAAATCATGAGGACTCTGTTAGATTTATTTGAAACTTATATAAGGGAAAATTTATGTACCAAAATGGACAGATACTCTTCATTGAAAATATAGAATATACATGATTTATATTTTCCTTATTTTGTGTTCCTGAAAAAAAATGTATAAATTTAATTCTCCATTCATGATTTTGATTTATATTTTTCAAGTTGCTGTTATTTTTCCTGAAATGGTAATATATATCAATTTAACTGAAAATATTATTACATATTTGGACTGAAAAATTTTATCAAAATATAAAATTCATATAAATAAATTAATTAATTAAATAAATTTTATTATTTATACTTTTTTCGTATTATTATAAAATGCTGAGACTCTCTTAGATTTATTGTAAATTTATAAAAGTGAATATTTCTATACTAAAATGGACAGAAACTCTTCATTGAAAATATAGAAATTATATTATTTGTATTCTCGTTATTTTTGGTTCATGAAGATATGTATAAATTTAATTTTCTATTCATGATTTTGAATTATATATTTTTAGTTGCTTTATTTTTCCTGAAATGCTAATATATATCTATTGTTAAATATTTATATGAAGAAATTTTATAAAAATTACTAGATTCATATATTTTTTTCACATTTTTATTTTAATCAATTTTTTTTATTTTTTAGATACTTGCATACTTATTGATTAAATATTTTTCATAAGTCAGATGATTCCTTTTTCTCTGTCATACTTAAAATTCATGAAATTGGTATACATTCAACTTTAATTATATTATGATTTATATTTTTAGTAAAAAAATTAAACCTAACAAAATATTACATTTTTTATGTACTCATAATTCATTTGACTAACTGGTATAAGCAGTAGGAATCGTAAATGAGAAAAACTGTATAAATTTATAAAAAAAAATTTCAGTACTATATAGAAAATAAAAATCTCAACAATTGCATGTTTTTTAATCCTCTGAAATAAATATTTACCTATCTTTTGATAAATATCTAACCTATCTTTTGCGTGCATAGTTATTAATTTTTTTCCATTTCTCAACCAACCTTTATAATCTTTTCATTCAGCATGTTTACAGCTATTGTATAATACATCTGTAAAATTCTTGAACACCTCAGTCTGTTAAGAAAATTATAGCTGAATAATGATTCAACAGATAAAACAAAGACTGGCCATGAAACACCTATCTAGTTTGTATTCTGTAAATTGATAAAAGATTAAGATTTGATCCTGTATGTATTCTATACATTGATAACAATATTTGATCCAGCTTGCATTCTGTACAAAATACAAGATTTCATTCAGTACGTATTATATAAATTGATATTAAGATTTGATCCTATATGAATTCTATACAATGATAACAATATTTGATCCAGTTTGTATTCTATACAAAATATAGACTGAAAAATATTTCCAAATTTCTATTCACAAAGAAAATTTTATAAATATTAATTGATCTTTAATATATATTCCCATCCAATAAATTAGCTCTGAAAGACATCTTTTTATTTTATTTTTCCTTCAGTTAGTTTAATTATTTTTAAATGTATAGCCCTAAATACACAAAAATAAAATCTTAAATGAATCAAAAAATCTTTTTTTTATGCAAATAAGATGCTTTGATCAGAAATGGTGTTGGTAGAGATGATTTGAAATGGTGAATCCACAAGATAAATATCGATATTTTTGACATGCTGTGTTTGTTGGTAATAATGATGAATAGTTTTCATACAAATGAGCATGTAATAAGTAAATTAGACAAATTTTGTCTGATATCATAAAGGAAGTATAATTTGATAAAAAATCTTAGTATATCAAAATTTTCAAACGTAATAATAATAAATTAACCCCCAAATCAGTAAAGAAAATCATTATTAGACTAATCAAATTTAAACTATTCATAATTTAAATTATTGATGCACTTGGAATTAAATATTTTAGGTGCACAAATCATATTCAATTTATAGACTCAAATTATTTCAAGTGACTTATTAAATATATTTTTCTTCTCAGATACTTTACTTTTCTAAAAATGTATACGTTTTTCTAGGTTTTTTTACATGTTTAATATTATTAAAAGAAATTTTGTAAAATAAAAATATTTGCATTACGAAACTAGCACATAAATTCCCCTTCAAACTCACAAGAATAAGTTAGGAGAATTATATTTAAAGGAATTAATAAAATGTTTATTAAAAGAAATTGTTTTAATAGGGTTTTTACTCCTTAAAAAAACATAAATTTTTATTAAATGCAACATTTGCAGGATAGAAATTCACACTTACTGTGCGCACTTTAAATTAGCAACTGAAAAATGTTAAACAAAATAAATCATCACACTCGAAGCAAAATAAAATATATTTTTACTATAATTCTTTATTATAACTATTATATCTGAATCATTAAGTTTTGTTCTGAGAAATAAATCATTATTTATTTTAGAAAAAATAATTTGTTAACCTAACAATTATTTATAAAATAAAAATATCTTCACTTATAACTTAAAAAAATTGCTGATAACATTATTAAATATTAATATATTTTTGTGCCTCTCTGATTTCAAATGTAATACCTAATACTTTTCTATATTGTTTTACAAATCGCATATATCTTCAACACGGACATCAAGTTTCTTAGAAATAAAATATTTTCCTCGATCATATGAGAGAAATTTCCATTGTTATATTCAACGATAATCATGAAAAAACTTCTGTGTCTAATTTCAACCTATAAGAGATTTTAACTTTCATTATATATATATATATATATATATATATATATATATATATATATATATATATATATATATATATATATATATATATATATATATATATATATATATATATATATATATATATATATATATATATATATATATATATATATATATATATATATATATATATATATATATATATATATATATATATATATATATATATATATACATGCATAATAGGGGTTGGAGAATAACTTCGTAGCGTTTTTACAAAACAAAGACTTATTTAAACAAAAAACAAAACAATAATTATTATATCAATAAGTTAATCAATTATATATTTGCCTTTGCTGTTTACAACCTCTTCTTACTTCTCAACTAATTTGTTGATGCCGTTCCGCCAAAAATCACCTGGTCTATTGTCAAAGAAGTTGTTAAGCCAGTTTTTAAGGACCTCTTGGTGCACTGGGAAATACTCGAAAAAAATGACACACTCAACAAGGAGCTCTACATTGCCCAGCTGCTCCGCGTGAATGAGGCTATTCGACTGAAAAGACCTTGATAGACATGGTCAAACCATACTCCTTCACGACATCGCCAGGGCCAATGTTGCACAAGTTATCAAAGCCGCACTCCAAGAGCTCGAATGGGAGGTCCTTTAGCGTCCGCCGTATTTTCCAGACCTTGCACCGACCGATTACCATTTTTTCCGCTCCTTGTCAAACCATGTGAAGGGCGTTACCTTCGATAACAAAGAGGTCCTTAAGAACTGGCTCAACAACTTCTTTGACACCACACCAGGCGATTTTTGGTGGAACGGCATCAACAAATTGGTCGAGAGGTGGGAAGAGATGGTATACAGCAAAGGCGAATATATAATTGATTAACTAATTGATATAATTATTGTTTTTTGTTTCGATAAATGTCCATGGTAAAAATGCTACGAACTTATTCCCCAACCTAATATATATATATATATATATATATATATATATATATATATATATATATATATATATATATATATATATATATATATATATATATATATATATACACACACACACACACACACACACACACACAAACATTTGAAGAGTAGACAACAAAGCAATTATTCCATACTAGTCTAATTCTTGAAATTTAAACTTTAAAATCATACAAATTATTTTTCTACTCAACAAGAATGCATTCCTTAACACAATCCAAATCATGAAATTCAAAACATCTCACATCTTCCAACATATAGTGAGAAAACAAAATTATTCACATTGTCAGTTTTTTATTAGAAAAATTTAAACATTTACAATTTTCATTTTGGTGTGAGTTTTATATTTCTTCAACACAATTTCAAAACGTTATAATTATATATCTTATACATTTTAAAAGATAGAATTTGTTTAAATTCTGAGGGCATAGGCTTCTCTAGATAATTTATCAGAATGTGTAAAAAGATACACTTATTTCTCATCTTTCTTTGTCATAAATTATTAAAACAGCTATAATTTATTTAAAAAGGATTATATCGATAAAAAAGATTTATTTAAGTGACGTATTTAAAGAAAAAATCAAATAAATTGCTGAATCAGACTTTTATTTATTTACTTGAAAAAAAAACCGTCATTATTAATTACTCTTAATCTATATAACTTTATTTAAAATAAATTATTTAACGTCAAAATGCCTTTTTAAAGTATTTGAAAGAAATTTAAATAATTATGAGATCAAAGTATTATCTGGTATATATCCAAACGCACAATGTTCATTTAGTAAAATTACATTGGATTTTTTCTAAATTAGTAGTTTTTTTTTTTCCTAATCAATATAACATAAAATTTCTTTTTAAAATATTTATTTTATTTAACGCTTATCTGTATACATTTTCTAAATAAATTAGTTTATTGTTCCCGAAAGAACCACCACAATATTTATTTCAACTAAATACACAATATCTATTCAACTAAAATCATTGAACAATGCATCATTTGTTTCCAGTATCATATTAAAAAACAAAAAACCTTATTCAATTTCTATGTACACTTCATTTTTATCAAAGCAAATAATCTTCCAGAACTCGGTTGAGCGTTAAAAATCGATCTCTATTAACTCTTTATAAAATAAAAGAAGAGTTACTCTGCTATTTACGCGAAAAAATACCAACAGATGGCGACGCTAAGAATTCTTCGCAATGGCGCAATATCGGTCAACTTTTTCTATAATGCTCAACTGCACTTCTATCGGAATTCGCTAATGGCTAACGTTAATCAGTTTCTTGTGAGACACTCTTTACCCAAGATAAGGAAAGCAAAAACCAAGAAAAATATTTCTCCTTCCCATATCTCGCGATATGTAATATCGATTTGTTTCGAAGGAACACATGTCGCGATATATAAGTGCATTCCGCTTAAGCTCTGAATATGGGGAGAAGTTCTAAAAAAAAGAATTTACTCTGAAAACAAAGTACTAATTTCATCAAAATAACGGCAAAATTCGATATATTTTACTTGTTACTTTAAGTAGAAGAAGGATTAAAAAATCATTATTTATAACACAACTTGTTAAAGAAAAGATGGTGTTTTTATTTTTTTAGTTTCATATATTGACAAAAGGAATTTTCCACAGCGATAAGAAACGCATTTTTTTTTAAATTTTTTATTAATTTCGGAAGCTTAAAAGGATTTTATTAGATTCTGTTTCGAATTAGAGTTATTTTTCTTCAATTATTTGCAAATTGCATTGAATAAACAGCTGTTGAGTAATAAAAAAACACAAGTGCTAAGCGCTTTTTAGATTGATTAGTTCAATACCCGATTATACACTTTCAGAGCAATAAATAATAAACTTATTTTTTTTTATCATCAAATTTACTTTAAGAATACTTTAACATACAGTAATCGGGAAACATTAACATTTAAAGTTACATCTACTCAAACTTTTTTTAATTTATAGAAATAAACTATTTCGAATTAACATTGATTTCACATGTGTTATTATATCATAAAATGTATATGAGAAACATTGTAAATCTCATAATTTTTAGTCTCTTATGTATGATTCAATATAAATTCTACACTATAAATTTTTAAAATGTTATATATTAAACTTTAGAAATTGAAACATTTTGCGGAAATGTTAGTGAATTTAAAATTCGCTTTAAAATATTTTATTTTAAGTAAAATGATAAATTTTGAAATTATCTGACTATAACTGTTTTTTTAAAAATTCAGTTGTTATTTTTTATGCAAAATTTAAGCTTCTTATTGTATATAATAAAAAGTTCATGAAAATATATAATAAGCTTTTAAAATCAGCTTATAATCAAAATATATAATAAGCATTCATTTTTTATAATGAAACAATTATGATATCTATATTTTAATTGAAATTCTTAAATAAATATTATAACATTTTACATACTTCAATTAAAAATTCCTGTATGCAATCATTGTCATTCAAAAACGATATTTTCTCTTTTTTTAATTTGTATTTTTTATTGCAAATTATTGGTACTGTACACACACATAGTCTTTTTATTTTAATAAATGTATTCCAAAATTGTAGTCGCTTAGCTTATTTATACTTTGCTTCATATAATTAAATTTATTTTAATTTTCAAAAATTAAATTTACACAATATAATAATGAACTTCTTTTAAGTTAGTGTTGAATTGAATATCTCATGTTACAAAATTAAAATTATTGTATGCATTCTTTTAGCATATAAATGTAATGATTACTTTGCAAAATTTTATTAATTTAACATGTTTTGTCTTATATTCATTATATATTACATATATCCTTTACAATATTTAAATGATATAAAATATTTTCAATGAAAGTTTAAATAATGCCAATGGTATAAAAAGAATACTTTTTAAAAATATCAAAACTCTTGAAAAGCTGTGATAATTTATTAGAAAAGAATTAAAATGACTTAATCTAAAGCGTGACAAATATTTTGCTATTATTCGAAAACTGCAAAATGTTTAGAAGTGGTTCGAGAAATAAATGAAACATTTGCGTCTTTCAATTTGCTATGGTTTTTTATAGCAAGTCTAATATGTACGACATACTAATTTTTTTAAAAATTAATGTGATCCTATTATTTTCAATTATTTAAAATAGCCAACAATACTATATATGGTTTTACAAAAGCATGTGTATTTATAAGCCATAAATTTGCATATGTATGTGCATATATATTTTGGCTAGCAATTGCATATTTGTTTTAAATTATTGTACAGGAAATATGTATAGAATTATTTATCATGATGAACAAAATAAATTATGCATTTTGAATAAAAAGACATTTTAAATTCTAAATATTTCCCAGAAAATAAAAAAAGTGATTGCCTGACATTTAAGAAGTAAAGATTCCAAATAATAAGCATCTTATAACTTATTCAGTAAATATTTCCTGGATTATAGTTTTAAATTTCAAATTGCAGGCATTTTAAATGAAATCCGCTCCATTCCTGAAAGATTCATTAACGAAAGAAAGAAATACACAATAAATTAAATCTTGAATGAAAGAAAATTTCGCCGAGGAATATAAAATCAAAAGCAATGAATAATGAGGATAAGATTGAGTAAGAATTATTTAATGATAAAATAAAAGAGCTGAAACTACATTTTTCAAAAGGGTATTTGTAATTGACGTAAGCTGAAATTTCTCTTATGTCTTATGGAAATTTTCTTGAAGTTAATAAATCAAGTTGACAACGACTAGTGCTTGATTTAATATTGATGATAATACTTTAAGTTTAACTACTTCTAAACTGCCGATACACATTAATCATCATTAAAATGCATGAAATATATTGAAATTTAATAATGTAATTACTTTTTTCATGAAAGATTATATCCAAAGTACATTTATTGAAATATAAGTATTTTTGTATAATATGTATCTTTTAAATCAAATATCACAAATAGTAATGTCCCAGTATCCAATTTTTAAACAATAAACTTAGTTTGAAATTTTTTTTAATAAAATAAAGTATATAACTGAAATAACCAGTTTTATCAATATAAATATTGAAAAAACAATTTAACTGCTTTGTTTAATTTATTAAATGAGGGAGATATTCAGTACACATAGAGCTCCAAATATCCCAGCCCTTTGCATCCGAATCGCTTTAAGAATTTCAGAAAAATAAATTAGTCTGAAGAAGAATTGGAAAATGAAAAAAGGAAGAAGCTCATGTAAAGAAAGAGTAAGAGAAGGAAAAAGATTTCAGTGAGAGAGAGAGAGATGATTGCTTAAGAAACTCAGAAACATTCTTTTGAAAATTCCTGAATATTCAGAAGATAGTATTCAAGATATAGAAGGATGGATTATAAGTTTATTTCTGGATTTCAAATTGCAAATGGAGGTAAAAGTGTTCAGGAAGAAGATAACCTTAATGTTTAATTTGAAACACACAATATTATCAGCTAGTGAAAGAAAGCAGTGTCTTTGAAACTGCTTTGAAGTTAATCGAGGGTTAGCCCTCGTGTGACTAGATGCAAATTCTTACTGCCAAGGAGATTTACGACTTGGCTGCCAGCAAATGGATAAAGGATGTGAAATAGCTTTCACTGACCAAGATCTTCAGAAAACATTGACTTTCCTTTACATTATTATGCATACTATATTAATGAACAGGGCGCTCCGTGGCTGAGTGGTCAAAGTATCAATCCGCTAATCGCTTGAGAGTGTAGGAGTGTGGGTTCGATTCCCACTGTGGCCCTGGGTGTTTTCTTCATTGTTCTTCTGTGGTTGTACATCTGTCATTGTGCTATTTGTCCTATTATCGACGAAGACTTACAAGCGGATCTCAAGAACCAAGCATACAAGTCTGAATATGTATGTAATGTAATAAATAAATAAAAAATTAATGAACAGTACTTGTATGTACCTTAACATGTAAAAGTGTTGCATTTACATTTAATTGATTAAAATGATTTTTCTTTAAAATTATGTAGTTTTTTCCTCCCATTTTTAACATACAATAATAAAATATTCTTTTTTTTTTTTTGGAAAAAATCTACTTATCCGAATTTTTAACTATCCGAATGAGATCCAGTCAAAATTGATTCGGATAATTTGAGAGTTCTACTGTACTTAATAATTTAAACCTAAATCATAAAAAAAAATCATTTAAGTGTATGATGAGCATCAAACTGGAAAAACTTCGAATTTTTTCAAGAGCAAAATGTCTTATTTTAATTTAAAAACTTTTGTTTAATAAATGAACTATAATGAGCAGACAAAAATGTTCTAGTCAACAATAAAATTTGTTTCTGTTTATAATTTCACAAATAAAGTTGAAATTAAATAACAGATGTAAATATATCATTCTAGTCTATAATGTATGTCAACTCTAATAATAATATGTTTCTAATTTTACTTATAATGCTTGGCTTTATTATTTTTGTGTTGTATTTTTACTTATAACACTTGGAGAACTAATAATATCAGATTACACATGAAGTAAAAATTGGAATATTTATGTTTTCGTTATTCTTCGTAACGTGAATTGTAGCAAGCTGCTATATAATGTCTTATGATTGGTTTCCCATATATTATTTTTATTATACGGAAATATAAATATACTAACTATGAAATTCCTATTACTTTATACTAAATACATTTAACTATAATACTATGAAGAATTGAGCCTTTTCAGCAAAAACTAACTTTATTTTTTTAAAATTTAATAACTTTAGTATACTAATATATTTTATAATATTTTAATATTCATATATTTTTTAATGTCAATATATAAATACATAAAAAGTCGTTGTTAAAAAAGCTAACATAATGTTTGCATTTCTTAGTGCTCAAATTCAATTATTTATAAAACTTTTATAAAAAAATTCAAATGATCATGTACATCTTATAGTACACAGCAAAAAGTAAGTATTTTAAAGTTGAAATAGATTTCATATATATTTATTAATGCATGTACCACAGAATTTTTGATAAGTAGAAATATAGTAGAATAGTATATATATATATATATATATATATATATATATATATATATATATATATATATATATATATATATATATATATATATACTGCGGTGGCCATGCCATACACCACCGCAACTCCCAACCTGGCGGCACGGAAAAACTAACTTTATGCACTTATGTCTTATGTAAATTACTCAACCTTGCTTGGAAACTGTAACTGTATTGTAACTAACTGATTATATAATCTTGTAACGTGTACCGGTATTCTTGTAGCACGCACTTCACCTCCTACTGCTAATAAAAGTTTGATCACTTTTGTGGAGTATTATTCTATTCACCAATTTCGTCGGCGATATAAAATATCCGACTTACGACATCTAAATCACTGCACTGGTGACCCGGACGATTTTACTACGTTGCTGGATGTCTCTCGCTTAAGGAATCTCAATGATAATTTCCTACTTCAAGTGTCTATGGAGAAGAAAAATCTAAAAATATCAGTATCTTCACCAAAGGTAATTTATTATCTGTTTCAAACAACTTTGTGACAGGCAGTTTTTACGTCGCTGTTATGCCAAACGACTGGGCGGAGGCTGATATAGCTAGAATAAGCCTAAAATTACCCCCTTCTGGGACAAACATCCCGTGCTATGGTTTGCAAATATAGAGGCACAGTTAATAGTTTCTGGTATTACACAGGACTCGACTAAATATTATTCAGTGATTTCCGCTTTAACGTCGGATATTTTAAATTACGTTAATGATATTGTGCTCATGCCGCCTGAGGAAAATAAATATGAAACTTTAAAAATTCGACTAGTTGAGGAGTTCTCAGACTCAGAGCAACGGCGTATTAAAACTCGAATTTCAGAATTAATTCTAGGTGATGACAAGCCTTCATCGCTTACTACGCAAGATGAGGCAATTAGAGGGTAAAACTTTAAATGAAGATTTTCTAAAAACGTTTTGGTTGCTGCGTCTATCTCCTCAATCTCCAGCTATTCTTTCAGTTTCCGAGAATAAGCTCGACAAGCTTGCTATAATGGCCGATAAAATCTACACTACAAACGCGATGGTGGAAGAATTTAAAGTCCCAAAAAATTCATCTCGTGAATTAATCAAATTGTGGAACATGAAAAACAAATTGAAAGTTTATCTTGAAGTCGCAGGTGCAAATCACGGGACCCTGAAACCCGAGTTTCTCCTACCCGCCAACGTTGTCGAATACCCAAAAGAAAAACTCACTCTCAGTGCTGGTATCATTTCAAATTCGGTTCGGCTGCTAAACGTTGCAAATTTCCTTGTTCATTTACAAAATCGGAAAACTAATAGCGAAATCGTATGACCTGGTACAATGCGATTTCAAATTCGGCAATACAAGCAGCCTTTTTGTGTCAGACCCAATTACAAATTTAACTTATCTAGTCGACACAGTGGTATGGACATTTGTGTTTTATCACGCTCAAAATGCAAGTTTTCAAAGCAGAGTAATAGCAACTTTAAGTTTTATTCAGATAGTGGCTCTACAATTAAAGCTTACGGAATTAAGTTACTAATTCTTAAGTTTGAATCTTCGCAGAAAGTTTTCTTGGTATTTTATAATTGCTGATGTAAATAAACCTATTATTGATGCAGATTTTCTCAAGCATTTCAGTTTACTTATTGATTTGAAGCATGCGTGTCTTAGGGATATTAATACAAATTTAAATACTTCGGGTAAAACCGTTCACAATGTATCCAGTGTAACTTTAATTACGGATACTTTTCCTTTTAGAAAGATCTTGGAAAAATACAATGAGGTAATTCGCCCATACCCTTCAAAGCGAATAATAAAACATACTACAACACATCGTATTATAACTAACGGGCAGCCTGTATTTGCAAAGCCGCACAGATTACATCCCACAAAATTGGCAATTGCCAAGAAAGAATTTGAATATATGTTAGAACAAGGCATATGTAGACCTAGTATGTCAAATTGGTCGTCCCCCTTGCATTTAGTACCTAAGTCATCAGGTACTGACTTTCGTCCGACTGGTGACTACAGAGCCCTTAACAGAATTACTATTCCTGATAGGTATCCGCTCCCCCACATGCAAGATTTTTCGAATCAGTTACATAATAGAGTAATCTTTTAAAAATAGACTTGGTAAAAGCTTACCATCAAATTCCTGTCCACCTGGACGACGTCCACAAAACTACAATCGCTACACCTTTTGGATTATTTGAATTTCTATTTACTCCATTCGATTTGGCCAATGCAGCTCAAACTTTCTAAAGGTTTATTGATGAAGTCTTAAGTGGATTTGACTTCGTATTCGCATACCTAGATGATATATTATTCGCAAGCAATTCCAAATCGGAACACAAACTACATCTAGAAATGGTACTTAAGCGTCTGACAGATTACGGCATTCGTATAAATTTAGGTAAATGTGTTTTCGGAGTTTCCGAACTTCCTTTTCTAGGATATTCTGTCAGCAAAAATGGTATTAAACCTCTCTCTGACAAAGTGAAACCTATACTCGATTGCCCATTACCTCAAACACTAAAACAACTTCAACGATTTTTAGGTTTACTAAATTACTATAGGCGTAATATCAAACATGCTGCGCATATGCAAGCATCATTAAATGAAATGCTTAAAAATAATAAAAAGAAAAACAACGCATTAATATGGAGTACCGAACAAATTGCTGCATTTGAACTGTGTAAGCAACAACTGGTGAACGCCGCTATGTTAGCTCATCCTTGTCCTGAAGCTCAATTAATGCTTTTCTGCGATGCCAGAGATAGGGCGGTAGGAGCAACGTTAAACCAGCGCAAAAATGCAGATTCACCGAAGTATGAATCGCTCGCATTCTTTTCGGCTAAGCGTACACCGGCTCAGCAGAAATGGTCAAATTTTGATAGGGAGCTTTACGCAATATACGCAGCGATAAAGAATTTCAAACATATGTTAGAGGGTCGAAACCTTATAATCCATACAGACCATAGACCCTTAACATTTGCGTTCAAACAAAAGCTAGACAAGTACACTCCTCGTCAGTTAAGGTATCTGGACTTAATCGGACAATTTAGTACGGATATTCGGTTTGTTAAAGGTTCCGACAATACGTCAGCTGACATGTTATCGAGGCTTGATTCGTTAGAATTCCCAACTGCGTTGAATTATGCCCATGTGGCCCAAGCTCAAAGCAATGATTCTGAATTGAAAGAGCTACTTCAATCAAACACAAGTTTAAAATTCCAAAACATGACTTTGCCTGAAACTGAAGTGCAACTTTTGTGTGATACTTCAGATAAAAAGATCCGCCCATACCTTCCCCAGGAATTTCGAAAAACTGCTATTTACAACTTTACATAATTTGGCTCACCCAGGGGTAAAAGCGACAGTACAACTCTTGACATCACGTTTTGTGTGGCAAACATACTGAAAGACGTTACAACTTGGGCACGCGCGTGCATTCAATGCCAAAGAACAAAGATTCACCGTCATACTATCAGCCCAACAAACAGAATGCGCGCGCGGGTACGAGATAAAACATTCGATCGCATACACATAGATCTCATCGCACTCCCGCCTTCCGAAGGATACACATATTGTTTAACAATGATTGATATATATACCCGTTTGGTGGAAGCGTGTCCGCGGTTTCTAATATAACCGCTGAGACAGTTGCTAAAAACTTCTACGCCAATTGGGTAGCTCGTTTTGGTGTACCCAGTGTAGTAACTACTGATCAGGGCAGACAATTTGAATCTTACTTGTTTCGAGCTCTCACAGAGCTTTTAGGTATTAAGCATATCCATACCATAAGTCTAATGGCTTAATGGAAAGTTGACATAGATCCTTGAAATCTGTTAAGTCTCGGCTGTCTGAACCTAGACTCACCAATCGTTGGACAAAAGTCCTACCAACGGCACTGCTGGGTTTACTTTCTGCATTTCGTGAAATATTCAAAGCCTCAACCGCAGAATTAGTGTACGGCAATTCTTTGAGGTTGCTGGGTGAGTTTTTCGTTCCTAGCAATATAGATGTCAACGCTGCAGATTTTGTTAACCACCTGAGGGACATAATTAGCGCCTTTTCACCACCAAAAACCACCAATCATGGGAAGGATTGAATATTCATTCCACAGGATCTCAAAAATGGCACTCACGTCTTCATACGGCATGACGCCGTACAACCTCCACTACAACCACCTTACGATAGGCCGTTCCCGGTCATTGACAAAACGGACAAAGTGTTCAAGGTATTAAAGAACAACAAAGAGGTTTTCATCTCAGTGGACAGAGTGAAGCCAGCCTACCTCTTATGCGAACAGGAACCAACGGACCTCCCCAGCAACCAACGGACTCCTTTACAACCAAGCAACGAGCTCAACACAAAAGACTTACCTCCTAAGACTACAGCATCGGACAGAAATCGACGTACCCTGGTCGGCACGTCGTGTGCACTTTACAGCACAACTAAACTAACCGTTACACTGGGAAGGGGGTACTGCGGTGGCCATGCCATACACCACCGCAACTCCCGACCTGGCGTGCCAACCGGGCGGCACGGAAAAACTAACTTTATGCACTTATGTAAATTGCTTGGTAACTGTATTGTAACTAACTGACTGTATAATCTTGTAACGTGTACCGGTATTCTTGTAGCACGCACTTCATCTCCTACTGCTAATAAAAGTTTGTTCACTTTTATGGAGTATTAATCTATTCACCAATTTCGCGTCGGTGATATAAAATATCCAACTTACGACATCTAAATCACTGCAATATATACCTAGATATAAAACTACGAAAAACACTTCTAAAAACCACGCCAATAATTTCATCTAAACTTAGACATCCTTTAAATATAATTTTCTGAAATTTAAATTGTTTAAGAAATAAAGATGAAGGAAAAAAGTAATGGGTAACATAAAAGGCACTGATAAATTGTGAACGCTATGCACATCTTAATAAGATTTACTAACGGATACTTAATACAAAATATTACGAATGTCTAGAATCAAGCCTTAGTAACCTTCCTTAGTCTTTTACTTACACATTTAAAATCTTATTTTCACACTTTTTAATGTCTTATTAATTTATTCTCACTTTTAATACTTGAAATTCCATAAAATATTAATCTATCAAAATTAAAGGCATTGCACGTTTTGAATACATATGTATAATAATCTTTCTGCTTTAAGATCATTAACTAAGAAAAAAGTTATGTTTAATATATCTAAATTTTCTTAATTTGTAGGGTTAAAAATTTATTAAACTGCTTTAAACATTGAATACAGTATAAAAATAAAGAAATAAAATATTTATTTAAAAAAAATTTAAAACCAAAAGTTAATATGTTTAGTTTAAACTTTCTGTATCATAGAATTAATCATTTATTGACTAAATTTTCTAGAAATATTGCTCAAAATATGATATGATTTTAAAAAACAAGTGACTCGGTGAGTATGACATGAAATTTTTATATTATTCTGTAACATAATTGTGTATGTATATGCTCAGAAAGCCCTTACATTTACTCAATTTCTGATTATCTAATTTACGTAAAAAATCGCATGTGATACATAAGTTGTTTGATTGCAGCAGTTTGCATGGTATGCAGATATTTCTGATAAAAGAGATAGCAAATTTATGCAAAACTTCTCTAGTGAATAAAATTCATTCAAGTTAAGATATTATTTTCTAATAATGTGTTTCTAAATTTATTTACATATATTTGGAAAGTAATTTAAATAATAATCAATTAAAATATAAAACATCTTACACTTGGGAAAAAGAGTTATGAAAGCAATTTTCAAACACTTACTAAAAATCATACAGGAAAAACAATGCCATAAATTTACTATTTAGACAGGATGCATAACATTAAGAGGTCATATGATATTTATTTTGGAAACAATATTTTAAAACTCGTGTAGTTAATCATTTAGATGTATTCATATCGTTCTGACAGTCAACTCTTCAAATTGTTAAAAAATGTCATTTATGATTTTGAAAATACAAACATAAACTTACTTTCTTTTTCAAAATTTGTAATAAACATTATATTTTTATTCATCTTTAAATTTTAAAAGTATTTCCAAATTTATTTAAATAAATCCATATATTTAAAAAATCTTTTTTATTTTGTGGTGTATTATAAGCACATTTAGCGAATCTGCCTCCTACGTTAGATTTGCAATAAGAAAAAAATCTTAAATTTGATTTTTGTACTTTATTTTAGGATTAATTAATAGTATTGCTTAAATTAAGAAAAGTAATTATTTTTAGTTGAATACTAAAATGAGTTTATAACTTTTTAGAATGGTAAAATAGAGCAAATTAAATATTTTTAATGCAGTATTTACATTACTGAAAATTTAGGTATTATCTTAAAAAATTTGCAGACCTGAATTTTCCGGCTCCGGCAGTGTATATATAAATAATAAATTTATGAAAAGATATTATTTTGCAATAATTACAGTAAAAGTTAACAATTTTTAGAATGTCATAAATATTTACTACTTTTACTAGCGCTAATGACGACATAAAATATTGCGAAGCTTTTATATATGATTACAGAATAAATTAACTACATTTTTACTGAAGTTAAATTCAGTTATATAAATGCAAAAAAAAAAATAAATTTTTATTTAAAGCAACATGAATGTTAACAAGCTGTAATAAATAATCATACTTTATATAAAAAAAACATGTAATGCTTTATATTATCCTAAAATGTTTTGTTAAAAAGAAGTATTTAAACAGTAAAACAGTAAACAAGTTTAATAAATTTAAGAAACTTTTAAATATATATATATATATATATATATATATATATATATATATATATATGTATATATACATATATATGTATATATATATATATATATCCTAAAGTTTCCCGAATTTATTAAACTTGTTTACTGTTTAAATACTTCTTTTAACAAAATATTTTAAGATAATATAAAGCATTACATGTTTTTTATATTAAGTATGATTATTTATTAAAGCTTGATAACATTCATGTTACTTTAAATAAATATTTAATTTTTTGAATTTTATATTGTGATAAAATAATTGATAACTAATATATATAAATATATATATCTGGGATTGCATTTCTAGAATGCAATTAAAATATTATATGTAAATTGATTTAATAGCTGTAAAAATTTGATCCAAAATAAGAATAATTCTTTTTGTTTCTTAATAATTCTCTTCTTCACAAAACAAATATCAAAAATGATACTTAGAAATTATGACTTAAAACTAATTTGAGACATTTGTAATGGTGTTATAGAATTGAATGTCAATTTTGTTGTGTTGATAGCTCAAAAATACAGGTTTTTCATTTTAGTTACTTTTTTAAAATATATTTGTGATATTATTTATCTCTTTTTCAGCTATCGATTTTTCTCATTTTCAAATTATGTTAAGTATAAGTTCATTAGAAAATATTAAAATATAATCTTTTTTAAGTAATTCTTGATTATGCTAAGATGTAGAGCAGAAAAATATAAAAATAATCAATTTCAATACAGCTTATACATTTCTTTTTAGCATCAACAAAAATAAAATGGATATCATATTTAGGAAAAAAAGTATTTATAAATACGAATTCACGCTTACAGTTAAATTGATAGCTCATAAATTAATTTTTCTAAAAAATGTTTCCTGCTATTTAAATCATAATGTAAAAAAATTAATATATTCTGTAACATTTCAAACAAATAATTTTAAATTTTAAAAACAACCTAAACAAAATTTAATTAACCCAACAATATTTAAAAATGTAAAATGACTCTTAAAAAAATTTTATTTAACATAAAATTTTGTCAAGAAATTACTAGATCAATAAATAAATTGAAATATTTTAATGAAGGTAAAAACACGATTTACTAAGAAAATAATGATTTCAATCATTTACTTCTGTATGTAAAAATTGAAGAATCATTCTAAATGATACCCAAATGTTACTTTTATGAATTACTTCCCTTGCTTCATTGAAAGTTTTTCTCCTTTTGTTCTTTTATTACGGAAGAGAAGAAAAAGTATTTTACTATGTCGAAAAATATATAGCCTCTATTATTTTATGATTATTTTATCGAATTTCTAGTTTTCTATGTTACCACTGTCATCAAAAGTCTGAAAAGGGAACCAAAAAAGAAGAAAGGTGAAGAAAATCTATAAACTTTATGAGTTACTTTTTTTTCTCCCTTTCTCAGTAAAGTTTATAGGTTGGAGAAAAAATAATATAATAAAGTGACACTTAAAGCAAGTGGGAAAATAAAAGGAAGAAATGGAGCCAAAAATAAAGAAAAAGGACATGAAACAATTCTCTCAAACACACACCAAATGAAAAATGAAGTGAGAAAAGAGGACGACTAAAATATATAAAAAGAAATGATAAGAAGTGTTCTTCGAAATTAGGAGGCGATGTATAATTTTTTTCCAACTTTATATGGAAACATAAAAGTAAAAAAAAATATAATAATAATAATAAAGTCAAAAAATCTTGAGCTTTGAAGGCTATGAAGAGAAAAGAAGGAAGAGGGCCGAAGATGAGGATAAAGATGGAGATAGAAAGGATCATTAGAGGAGAGAAAGGATGCGAAGGATGAAAAGAGAAAGAGATGATGGATGTGATGGAGATTGCAGCATCCGGGCATTAAGGCAATGCATCGCTGTCTGAAGAGGGTTTTCGAAAGATATTCAACCCCCCAGGGAACTTCGACTATAGGACAATCGCATGAAAAGAGATATTTTATGTGTGTCCAACTTTTGGAGGATTTTCTAAAAAAAGAATCTTAAGTAATATCCTTTTTATAAATTACTGCGCAACTCTTGACTAATGTAATTACCAAAAGACTGATTCATGCCCTAAAGAAATGTAAGTTCAAAATGCCCCTATTCTATTTATTCTTTTTACCTGCTTGTCAAACAACTTCCGAATGCGTTTATTCAACTAAATTGTAATTTCTACATGTAATCTAGTTGATTTTGCTATGTATTTCAATAAGACAAGACTTTGACGATTGATAAAATTTTTTTAATACAGTTTAGTTTCTATTTATATTTAAACTAAATCGTTGTGTTTGAAAACTTTAATTTTATCAAGTAATTTTTAAATGTCACTTAATAAAAAGTTCTTACTACTTACAAATGAAATTTTTATTCAGTTTCAAAATCCCTTCTACAAAAAAGAGACTTCAATTTTTGATGCAATTTTTTTTCCAAACCTGTAAACAGGAAGTTGTTAAAAATTAATTTAAAGATAATAAAATAATATAAACAAATAAGATTAAATTGTATTTCAATGCTCTTCCTCTTCTTAAAAATGTTTTTAATATAAGAAAATTCCCTGGTTTATTTTTATTTTACACAACGATAAGATATATAAAAATAAAAAAAAATTATATGACATGAAATTTTATAACAAATTAAAGTAAAGTTAAATAATAATATAATATAAAAAACTTTATTTATGAATTCAATATGATTTATTATATTGATGTATGCTTAGTATAAAAATGTCTTTATGAGAACAAAATATCTTTATTCATATTGAAAAATTTATCACAATTTTAATAAACTATAAAAGCATTTCTTACTATTAACACCATCCGTTTAGAACTTTAAGATTAAATGCGCAATTAAAAACTCTTTACAAATAGATAGTTATACGATTCTATTAGTTAACGAAATTTGATAGAAGAACACATTTGTGCTTGGATTAATTTACTTAGAAGATTAATCCAATTATATTTAAAAAATTCTTTTTATGAATTCTAGAATTGATAAAGAAATATTCTCTACTTTTCACTTGGAATACTTTTTAAAGTATTTCTGAAATGAGCTCTATTAAAATGTTTTATTAATGTGTATAAAAAAAATATATGTTTCAATATGAAAATGTTTACAAACAAAGGTGCTAATCAATTTAAAATTTAATTCTGAAGATGCACAGATCTATTTATAAGCTAAATGTTAGATTAATTTACGAAATCTAAACGTTTTAGGATTAATAATTCTTGAAATAATTAAAGTGTATTTAAAGTAATAACATTAATGATTAGTTATATTCAAAACATCATGACCCTTGATAATGAATTTATATTTGTGCAGTTTAATCTCACGAAGAATATCAAGGGATAAATTTCCTGATAAGTAGGAGCAATCATTTCAGCATTTTTAGAAGTTGTTGTGGTTGTAATCCTGGTTTCTTGATCATCAATATTTAAAGCCTTTCTCTTGTAAATGATGTACTTTATAAATCTTCAAAGTAAAATCCAATGTACTACATAAGGGGATCTGAAGCAGAGTAAATTAAGAATCACGCTTATTCTATACTATTTTGAAAAGGTTAAAGAGAACAAAGAGTAAGATACAATAAGACGCAATCTTTTTGAAGAAAGATATATCGCTGAAGCTTTTCACATTATGGATGTATGAAATTATATGACATTTATATTAACAAAAATATTCCAGTATCACAGCCATGCAAATACTCATACCACTGAATAAACGTTGGAGAGTCCTAAAGAAATACATAATATATTTAAACTTCTATTTGAGCACATTTTGGATACCTACTAAAAACAAACTTCATCAAGAAACATTCAATGATTAAAATATTCTACTACATCATTGTGTATCCTCATTAGTATGATAAATGAAAAATCCATTCTTAAAAGCTTGTTATTTGATTTTAAGACATGAACACCATTTAGGCAACAGCCTAACAGACGAAGATCGTTTTGAATCTTCTAATTTATGTACCAGGAGTGTTAATTATTTTCCGGAGAAGATTTTACAGACAGTTGGCCTTATTTACATGTTTCAGAAAATTAAACACTAAATATTCATATATAAGTTCTTATTTTCTTATTGTTGTTCTTTATCTCACAATAATTATTTGTAATACAACAAAATTTCAAATGAGACAAAGAGTAGTAAATATGAGTGGAATATGTAGCATTTATATTTAAAAAAATCGTGAAAATAGTTATGGTCATTTTATACACAAGAATCTGGATTATATAGTATAAATTAAAATTTTAATTTTCTTAATACTGCGGAATTCTTCATTCAATCTAGTAAAATTTTTAATGTGGTTGATAGGTTTTTTTATAAAATGCTGAATATTAACCAAAAATATTTTATAAATTTTCAATTTACACTTTAAAATTAATCTACAGTTTAAATTATTTGATAACCTTATCATTGCATTTTAAGTTCAAAAAGTCACATTACTCTTTCCATAACAATGTGCGTTTAGTCTTATCGCAGATAAATAATCATGTTGTATATTGAATTGGGATTCTGAAGAAAAAGTACGGCATAATTCAATATTTTATTTATTCTGTTTACAAACTTTATAATTTATAACGTCAACAACAATAACCTGGCGATAATGCATATACAATACACGCAATCAATTTGAATAATTCATTTATAATATTCCCAGTACAGATTGAAAAATTTCACAAGAATAATGTACTTTCATATATGTTAACAATAATGTTACTTTTTTATAATTTTAAATCCTACGTATAATATTTAATATTAAACATAAATTTAGGATAAAGAAGCCATTTGTTAAAGAATAAAGTCGTTTTACTACAATCTGCGAGCAGGTAATAACAACTAACCATTTTTTTAAAAAAATTATTTTAAACTTATATTTGGATGCATGTAAATTAAAACTACATTGATTTTTGGCATGATAATTGGTTTTATGATAAACAGATTTTAATGTTGGTATATTACATTTCTTGTTTTGCCATAAACATGAACATTTTAAGTAATACTTTTTTAAGAAGCTCAGCTTGCAGCTGAATACACATAAATAGATTATTGGAATGTGTCTTTTGTAAGTTATAATTCTTATAAAATAAAAGTATTCACAGTAAAAATAAAGTGAAATATCCCTAACATTATATAACAATATATAATGCTGAATATTCTAATTGAAAAAAACATGGAATTCGATTTAATTTTCTTATCTTTCTAATGAACATTTATAAAACCACTAATTTTATTAAACAACTTCGTGTAGAATATGTATATAATGTTACAAATTTAAATCAGTGATCTAATTTTTAAAAAAAATTGGAACTCGCTTTAATTTTCTATCCTTCTAATGAACATTTATAATGAACTAATGTTATGAAACAATTATTTGTATCTTAAAAATTATAATAAATTTTCACGATTTTTTGAGAGAGTATTTTGTTGGTAAAAAATTAGAGTATTTGGTTTTAAAATACAAATTGGTGATATTAATTTGAATACCCTATTAGTATGTGTGTAAAATATTTTAAAATTTAATATATTTCATGCTAATCTTTTTAAAATCTTGTATTTTTTTCAATTTTCACTTTATTTTAACCTAAGAATTTGAACTAATTAATTTATTTTTGTAACTTTACTCATTGCCAGTCTATATAATTATATTAAAAAATTAAATCTTCCGATATAATTTACGATTTAATAAATTCTATGTTAAATTTATTTTCATATTCACTTAATTAATTGAAAAATAAATTAAATTAAATAATTTTGATATATTACACAAAATAAGATTAATATAAATAAAATAAAGCCATTAAATTAATGAAATTACAATTTGATGAAAGAATTACGTCTTGTCAAAATGTAAAATAGAAAAAAATTGAATATCAATCTTGAACAACATAATCATAATTACGTCAATTCAGTAGCAGCATCAATTCAATCATTTATACATCCTCTCTTAACAAAGGAACTGTGGTCTTTGTAAAATCGAAAGTACTAAAACACATTACACATCTTTATGACAAATAGAAAGTTTTGGTTTTTGTCTCCCAAACATAATGGAACAGGGAATTAATCAACAGAATAAAAAGATTTTATACGATTTTGTTATTTGGCGATGTATTAAAAGATGGGAGTTTTCATTCAGATACCATTCCTATTATTGTTGAATGCTCGTTTATTACACGAACAAAAAAACGAAATCCGGTTAAAACTCTCCGAAATATAATTTCCTAGCCAATATTGTTATATTCTATTGGATTAGATTTTATTATTTTTCTTCTCACAGTATTGAAGTAATTTTTTAACACAAAACAATCCCAAAGAAAATATATTTCTAGAATAATAGCATTAATTTAAATTAGCGCATATATTTTTAAACTAGCATCGAAGTACAAAAAATATTAATTTTCAATGAGGAATCAAAGCATTATTAATTCCCAATATATTTTCGGAAATTTAGAAAACTGTTTCAGATAAAATGTAATGATTCAAATTTGCTTTAAACAGTTTATTGTATTTTATTACATTAAACTGAAATTGTATTCGTGCAATAAAATCAGACGTTTTATCAATTAAATTTTAATCATAATTTTATAAACTATTTATTTAAATTCTGTTAAATTTATTTTGCTTGTAATATTATATTGAATGTTTTTTAAAATATAACAATATTAGTAAGCATTTATTATCTTAACTTATAATAGTTATTATCTAAATGTGTCTCATTCTTTGAGTTTGCTAAAAAAAACATTAAAAAAATAATATAAATAATTCTATTTCAAATGCAAAAATAAAATTCCATTATAAGGTTTTCATGAAAAAGGTGTAATATTTTAATTGTGACACAGTACTATAAAAGCACGCAGACAGCTTTTAACACTTAAAATATTTGATGAATTAACTTTTCTATCTCATTATAATATATCTTATATTAGCCATATATTAGTGTACATTGTTTGTTTTGGTTTATTTTCAAGAATGATCAAGAATGTTTTAAAATAACACAATTTTACTACCAATTTTATTATATCATTGTAAGAATAATTGTAAATGTGATGATATATATATATATATATATATATATATATATATATATATATATATATATATATATATATATAGTGATGATATATATATATATATATATATATATATATGTATGTATAATACAATATATAGATAAATATGAATATTTTCATAAACTTTCTAATTGTTAATTTACATTTTTATTTTACAAATATATTTACTTTTGCTTTTTTCATATAGATCAAAAAATTTTCTTTTTGAACAATGTCTTTTATTCATTAAATAATATCTTTCATTCTTACACATTTTGTTTTCGTAATCAATGAAGAAAAATAACATTTACATTGATATTTCTTCCTGCATTAATTTTTATTTAAGCAATAAGCATTTAAGGAAAAATTTTAGATATTCTATGAAGCTCTCATAAATTTCCTTTGAGAATTCAGTTTCAATTAAAATCTACAACACAGGTCTAAGTTTATCCGAGAGTTAAGCTAGGGATTAAATACAAGAATTCTGGGAATTTCTGCGGATTAAATAGACCACAATCCTAGAATGCAGTGCCGTATTGTAATTTATCTGGAATTGTTGACTTATTTTCTATTCCAAAATAATTATTCTTTTAAACATTAACTAGCAATTTTCTTAATACAGATTAGAAATAAAATACATATAGACTTAAAAATTTAGTCTTAGCTTATATTCATTATTATTAGTCTTTGTATACATTTATTGTATCAAGTTTTCATACTCGAATATGGATGACAATTAAGAATCAAATCCTAGGAAACTTTTGGGGACTATTTAATTAGATAATTTATGATTATAATATCAGATATATAACATTTTCAATATACTAGCAAATGTTCACATCTTTAAAAGTATAAACAACGTGAATCAAGAAATCTAATGTCCCGCTTAATTTCATCTTAAGCTTTGCTTTAGAAATCTAGAAAAATAAACTTATTATCTTGAACGTAATATCTCTATAGTTAAATGGAAGCAACATTTCTCTAATATATTATTTCAATTGATTACTATTCATTAATAAATAATTAGAAAATATTTTAATGTAACTTATTATAGAAAATATTCTATTTTAAATACGAATAGAAAACTAAAGGTAAGTTTTTACCAATTAAAATGATTTATAATGTGACTTGTTTCTGATTGTACACACGGTTGTAAAAGCTGCTCACTTCAAATGAAACTGATTTGCATTATGCTGCAATTAAGAGTAAGATAAATATTATTCTTCCCATCTATTCTTATCTCTCACATTCTTATGACTCACATCACTAGCATAAATTTATAAGCACTTTCCTTTTGATTTCTCAATTGTGCTATTTACCTGACTTACAATAAAAAAGTATATTTTAAGAATTAATATTTTACAGATTTCGTATTTTCTGGGGAGAAGAACTACATTCAAAAGTTTTTCATGTTTACATCAAACTAATTTATTGCTTACAGATTAATATTTGCACTAACAATTTATTTAAAATCTTCACTTTTATGTCTTATTATACATTGTTAGATAGTTGGAATATCAATCAGTGTGGCATTGTACTACACTGCTGGACAATTGCTAAGGACGGATCACAAATTGCAATGTAGCATAACATTAAGCGAGACATGAGGCCTAGTAGGATAAAATATAGTTGCCACACTGTTCAGACATTAGAAAAAAGAATATTTATTGTTCTGGAAAGTACAAAAGCTGGAAGAAACATCTGAAGAAAAAAATGTTCATTTGATGCTGCATACGGAAAAATGGAACAATGCATTTAAAAGTCAGCAGGCATCTTGAAGAAAGGTATCATTACGGGATATGTCCACCGTGGAGTGTGATGCAACATTCCACATGTCGTATCATACTTTGCACAACATTATCCAGCAGCTATTGAGGCAATTTATTCGATTCCTCTGGGAGTGCTCGGATGAGGGTGTTCTTGTTTGTCGGAGAATAGTTTCGACCAGCAACTTGCCTCCCCAAAGCGTCCCACACATTTTCAATGGGGTTTAGATCTGGAGAACGTGATGGCCATACGAAGCGTTGAATACCCTCGCTGTCTAGACAATCCTGAACAGCGAGTGTTCGGTAACATGTTGCACTGTCGTCCATAAAAACAAATTTATCACCGACAGCACCACGGAAAAGACGAACATGAGGAAGTAGAACTTCATTAATGTATCGTTGGCCCGTCAAATTCCCATTCGAAACCACATGTAGCGGCATGCGGCCATTGATCATGATGCCGGCCCACACCATGACACTGCATGTCGGATATCGTTCCCTTTCCTTGATATTTTCTGGACGATAAGCAGTACAACTCTCACTCCAGGTCAGTTGGCGTCTACAATCTGATGGCAGATTAAACCGACTCTAATCTGAGAGATTATTATTATAAGATTACTGAGAGATTTAAATTATTAATATAAAAATTACGCATGCCCAGTCCTGTTCAATCCAATTGCGATGCTCACGACACTATTGCAAACGGGCAGTAGGGTGCTGTCTGGTCAATGGGACACGCACAACAGGTCTGTGGGAGTATAGTCCTCCTCCCCTCAAACGTCTGGCAACAGTTTTTCGGGAGATCTGCTTTCCTGAGACAGCAAGAAACTGATTTGCCACCTGTTGAGCAGTGGTGCGCCTGTTCCTTTTTGCTGATAGGACGATATATCTGTCTTTGCAGGCGTCGTACTTCTAACACGACCTCCCCCGTGCCGCCTACTACACATTCCAGTAGTTTTAAATGACTTCCACAGCCGCGAAACAACGCTGTGAGCGATGTTGAGCTCCCTGGCTACATCTGTTATTTTTCGCCCTTCTTCGATCTTTCCAATAATTCGGCAACGCATAAAATCATCTAAATGAAGTCGGGAAGACCTGCCAAAAATTTCAAGTTCGTCTATTAAATCTTTCCTGTAAGACTTTTACTTGAAACAACAACTGTCCATACGCTTCAAAACCTTTAAAGCACTTATGAACGCTATCACGTGATGAACAGACGTGGAAAAAATTTGCATACGCATACTTCTTCTTACTATATCCCGCACTTATTCTAATTTTCCACATTTTGCTTTCTTTCATTTTGTAGTTGCTATGGATGACAGTGTTATCCGTCCTTCGCAATTGTCCAGCAGTGTAATTATCTTCTCCATACATTTCTCATGTAGTAGAAATAATTACCAATTATTTGGGTGATTTTAACCTTTAATATGATATATATATGTTTGTGTGACATTCAACATGCACTAACTAATCCATATAATGCAAAATTGAGAGAAATGTAACAAATTGTGCAGAAAGGGATCCTACATTTAATTGAAGTGAAATGAAAGAAAATCAGCTCTGTTATGTTTAAAACATTATATATATATATATATATATATATATATATATATATATATATATATATATATATATATATATATATATATATATATATATATATATATATATATATATTAAAACGAGTTTCTAAAAATTTAATATCAAAGAAAATGTCCTTGCAGCATTTGAATGAAGAATACGTGGAAATATACATTAGTAAAATATATATAATAATGTTTCAAGGCTTAAGTAAGATACTTACCGAAACTTTTACCAGGATCACTGGGATTGGCAATATCAAATATTATTGAAGATCTCATATAGTCACAATCACATATACTCTTCTCACGCAAGAGTTTACTACAGTTGTAGTTTTCTTCAGAGAAGCTTTGTTGATAAGTACATACTAACCCAAAATTTAAGCCATGAATGAATTTTGAAATTTCTTGTCATTCCTTATCAGCAAATCACTTCTATTTATCTTTGTATAATTCGTCTCTTTCACATATTTGTTCTATCGTTCTTACAACATGTTTCAAAAAGTAGAAGAGCAGAATTCGGAGGACTGTTTCTTGTTGTCTTTTTCCCTATTTTGGAGACAGCATGATGTTCGTTAAGCAAAGCATTAGTTTCAGATTGTTGGACCACAATGGACTATTTCGTTTCATTATCTCATATTTGGCAACCGTTTGCAACAATTAGTATTTTTTTCAGTACTTTAAGTTAATAAAGTTTCATCAAGTTATTTTTCTTACATTTTCTTCAGAAAACTTTTACTTATTTTCTATAAAATTGAACAGACTTTTAACTTTTTGAATAATGTTTATTCCTAGTAGAGAGAAATCACTCTTTACATCAGGCAAAACAGTAGAATTCTGAACTTTCTGCTAACAAGAAAGATACTTTATTCATTGCGAAAAATTTCTTTTTAAGTTATCAAACAATCAGAGAAATCTCAAGCGGCTACTGAAGCAATAGCATCGTTGAAGAAATGTAAATTGTATAAAGTCTTTGAAACAACAGTTTGATAAATGATTTGCTATTGCAGAACACAAAAGTGGTATTGCTGTGGATAGCAGTACATTGCGAGATTAAGGGAAATGAATTCAAAGATAATCTGGCAAAGAAAGCATCTGCAATTATCCAAATACCATTTAACATAATACAGCTATAATATAGAAAGAAATCAAGGGAACTTTTTAAAGAAACTTGAAAACTAGAAATAATGATAAATTTTGGTTTTTGAACCATAATTTTATACCAGAATCGAATAAGGTACTTTTTATTCTTTCCTTTTTTGAACCACAAAACTTATATTAGAATCAAATAATCAAATAACAGTTAGTAGCTATGATGAAATTCTTAACTGGTCATGACTCTGCAGGTCTAAGCATCTGTTTCAGTTGAAACTTTTATATGCAGACATGTATTGCTTTCACCGGTCGATGCTTCTGCGACAGATATTGGGAAGCGAGAGAGCGTTTGCCTTGCTGATTTCTCTGCTTTCTTCTTTGTATTTCCGTTTTTGTTCTACACTTTATTCTATATTTTTGTTTATTTATTGCTGCCAGCAATTAGAAGTTATAAAAAAAACAATCAGAGAAAGATGCTTGTAGTAATTTCTTTAAACTATTTCACTTTGTTGCTGTTGAATATTGCAAAGTACTTTTATGATTGTATGAAAAGTAGTTAAGCGGTCCGCTTGTAGGTTCTGGACTATGCCATAAAATTTTTAACAGTTCTTAAAATAAAAATAAAAAAATGTCTAATTTTATTTCAATACTTTAGTAATGGAGTACAACACAACTCAACAGTAATGACAAAATTATATTTACAGATAAAAACAACAATCAATATATAATTTTGAAAATTACTTTTCAGCTACTCATCTTATGGCAATTGCAGTTCGATTTTCAGCTTGTAAGAATTTAATGCCATCTGGATAATTGCCCCTAAAAAAGTTTAATAAAGTGTTTTTATTATTGTTCCAAATAATAAACTTAATTTCTGAAATATCTGAAAGGTAAATCCTGAGAAAACCAGTAGCCAAAAAACCATTTCAGACAGCCATAACAGCGATCGTGGCTTTAAGCAGAGATTGAATAGCAAGTATATATAGCTGACTATGCAGCTTTAATAATATGCCATATTGTAACGGAAAAAGTAATTGATATATGGTAACAAACAAATCACTAATGAATAGATAATGTTAATTGGAGAAAGTTCTAGAAGAAATTTGCCCAGAGCAGCAACCAAACATATTCTATATCAATGAAGATCAGTAACAATATCGTCAACATTTAAACATGCATTATTATGTTGAAGTCTAGTGTTTCATGAGATTCGAATCACGGGACTTAAGCATAACAGAAATGTAACGACTACGTTTCAAGATGCTTTTAATGTACACAAAAGATGACCAAAAAGTACACAATCATTTAATATGATGGTCAATATATCTTAGTCAAATTCACACTGGCAATGCATGTTTTCCCCGAATGCCAACATCATTATGTTGAAAAATGATGGCACTATGTCATTCCTTTCTTCAGATTTATTGTTGAACACATTATTGAAACTGTTGCTGTTTGTGATGTACTACTAAGGATAGTCAAAGTCACTGTCTCTGAGCTGGTTATCCATGCTTTCGAAAACTTCGTCTAACTGCTTGTGCAGATAGTTGTTTCTTGCTCACGATCCTATTTCTGCATTCTGAATCGTACGGAAGTTGTAGGATGTATTAAAATCTTATAAATAATATGTTTATCTTCTTAATTTCTATGGATAAATTTCCACCAAGAACATGATAGAAATCCGTATGACCATCCTAAACTCACCAGTCCATTTTCTGAAAAGAATTAGGCGAGCTCAACTAATGGGAATTGTGAATTTGTGATACGATAAAACATAATATTATCTTATATATATATATATATATATATATATATATATATATATATATATATATATATATATATATATATATATATATATATATATATATATCAACCATAAAATATATAAAAAACAATAACTGAAAAAAATAAGAAAAAATAAGTGCAAATAGAAGATTTATGAGAATTAACTCGCAAAAAAGAGATTTTAATTTCAGTTTTAGTTTTTAAACAGGAATTGAAATTTCTATTGCATCCATATAGTATAGTGTTAGAGACCAGCCACAATTTCAAAAAATCATAAGTGTTCGTAAATTAGAAGTTGGTAAAAATGAGACTTAATAATTAAATTTTATTTATACAAATAAATATTTTTTCAAAATAATATATAAAAATTGTTTTCAATATATATATATAATTATGTCAATAAGTAAAACTTACGTGAAAATGTAAAAATGTAGTGAATGAGTCTCTTAAAAATGATGAAAAATTAGTTTTTCACATAATAGATTGTGTAAGAAAATTTGCTATTATTTTTAGAATTGTTTTTCCCTTTAAATTGTACAAACAAACTGTTTTGAATTATGGAAAACATACTCTGTTTTTTAATATTGTATATAGATATCAGAGTTAAACGGCAAAACTTAAAATTTTACATTTGTAAAACCATATTTTCAAAATTCACTATCAAAAAAACAAGTATGAAAACTTAAATCATAATATAATTTATTACTTTAAATTAATATTTTGTGTTATGAAACATTATATATTTAATAAATTACTTGAAAAAAAGAATAATCATAACATTCCACATCGTTGAATATAATCTTGAAATAAAATATCTTATGGTATGCATAATGAGGGTGCTTACTGTAGTGAAATAAAATAAACGTTGCAATTAATAATTGTGATTTCATCGGATTATTAATATTTAAAGACTTCGTTATATGAATTTTAAATAATCATATTCTTTTCCATCTCAATCAAACTTCGAAATATGATCAATAGTTTTTCTGAAAAAAATATGCTCCACAGTTTTCTATGTGAACTTTTGATTTTTCCGATATACAACTTCTTAATGTCAGTAAATATTTTAAGTTGAGATTATAATGAATAGTTTCTTTATTAAAATTAAGTTTTTAATTGAGACAATGTATATGATCAGTTACAATAACGTTAAAAACCATTTTTAGACAATATGCTTAAATCTTACTTTACTTTAATTTTTACTAAATTTCATTTTACTAATCAATACTTTATTAAATCTCACTTTACTTTAATATTTTATGTATATAAATTCAACATAATAACTAGAAAAAAATGCTGGAACTTATTAACAGTTTCCTTGTAAATAAAAAACTTAATAATTACTGAACTAATTAAACTTATATTAACTAATTAACTAAGAAATCTGCATATTAAGCAGTTCAAGATGTATTATAATCTTAAACATTATGGAATATATATGATATGGCTTTCATACCAAAGCACAAAAGCCATCTTTCATTCTTAACATAATATTTCTGGATTTGGAAGACAACATGTCACGCTTATTTCATTGAAATCCTCTGTCGCTAAGTCTGATAAGTCCATTCCAAATTCAGACACTTGTTTACTGCGGACACTGCATTCCACGGCTTACTTTTCATGAGAATACAAGGGTTCAGAAAGATAAGAATTCGTTTCTCCAGATGAAATATGCATAAGCTTCGTAAGGTTACGCTTTGAAGGCTCCTTTCAGACAGTTATCTACGTGTTCTTGTACTTTATGATGTCCAGCAATGTCATTTTTCTTTTCAGATTTATGAATGCATTTACTTCTTACTCCATTTTTGGCGGTATTCAGCCATGTCGGAGAATTTATTCTCCATCTTAAGGTATCTACTGGATATGAGACTCAGAATACAAGAAAATTCTTTGTTAAATAAAATTAGGTTTATATTTAAGCAGTGAAATTTCAAAGAATTTAAAAACTGAGAGAGAGAGACTTATTAACTTAATACAATTTTACAAAGAAAGAGGAATCAACCTTATTTATATTCACATGTATTAAACTATATATTACTCCTAAAGTAAAAGAAGTCTGTTTTGAAGCAGAAATTAAATGTAAAACATTTAATACTCATTTTATAAATGTGAAATTAAATTATATTTCACTGCTTACATGTTTCCGAAAAACTAACATGTAACGAAATTTTGATTAACTATTGCTACATTTAAATTTTGATTAACTATACATAGACATTCACACAAATATCTCAAATTTTAACGCCCTCTGATACCCACAAATAAAAGGTTTAAATAAAAATTTAAATTTAATTTTTACTAAAAACTAATTTTTGTATGAAACAAAGTTTATTCATGCAATGGAAACAAATAATCTGATGTTTAAAAATTGTGTGATTTTTCTATAATATTACATCATGCTTATTCTCTAATTAACTTAATACTGCTTATTCTCTAATTAATGTTTTCTTATGTAATCATGATTTTTATTATATATATATATATATATATATATATATATATATATATATATATATATATATATATATATATATATATATATATATATATATATATATATATATATATATATATATATATATTAGAGCAATTAATGTAAATTTTCTTTTTTATTTTATTAATATATTTTTTTTATTTCCAGTGAATGAGTTCTATCTACCTTTAAAAAAATAGTATTTAAGCATTTTTGGTCTGTGAAAAATGTAGGATATCTTTAAAAATATTCTCCTTTCAGAGTCTGTGGCAATTTAATATGTTAAAAACAGTGTCCTTTTAAGCTGTCTTTTTTTTCAAAAAATATATTTTGTTGAAAAAATCCTTAATTTTGTACATTTAAAATTCTTAGGGGTGAAACCTATAAGAGAATTTCAAAATGACCAAATTGTGTCATGTAAAGATGCTGACAAAGGTGTAAAAGAAATTGCAAAAATAGTATTTAAGCATTTTTGGTCTGTGAAAAATGTAGGATATCTTTAAAAATATTCTCCTTTCAGAGTCTGTGGCAATTTAATATGTTAAAAACAGTGTCCTTTTAAGCTAAACATCAGTCCAAATGCTCTGTTTCTAACTTCTTAAAAAATCCAAAGTGTCAAAGAAAACAAAGACTAGCAGACCTGAAAAATTGAAGAAGCGTGATCAAAGAAAAATCTTTATAGAACTTAAAAAAACGTGTGGAAGCATAGGAAAAGGATAAGACCCAACTGAAATCACACATGTAACCAGAAGAACAATTTACAACCACATAAAAAGAGAGGATACGTTTATATATAAGAAAAGAAAGCACCATATTAAATGGAACGAAAAGCACATTGAGCACTGGCTACAATGGGTGAAAGAACTCTGAATGGACTTCATTTATTTTCTGATGAAAAAATTCAGTTTAGATTACCGAGATAGTTATCAATATTATTGACATTGTTTGGGTACATAAGAAGGCAGTTTAATGATTTGGATAGCAGTTGGACAGAATGATCAATCTAGTGTTTCTGGATGAAAGACAGAAGCATATAGATTATATTCAAATTTTAAATTCAGTGTTTCTTTCCTATGGCGCTGAGGTAGACAGAGAAAGATGGATATTTCCGGAATATGGATGACCAATGATGTTGTAAATTGGTTTGAAACAAGTAATTTTCCAATTTTGAAATGGCATGCTTAAAGTCCATACCTCAATATTGTTAAAAATATATGATCAGTAACTGTTTGGCGTGTGTACGAATTATCAATATGAATCCTTGATTGAATTTAGAAAAGCTTTGTATTGAGTTTCAGAATTTTTTTTCAAACCAAAATTCAACACTTACATAATTCAAAGGCAAGTAGAGTATTTGAAGTAATTAAAGCAAACGGAAGAAAAATTGCTTAGTAACACTACTTTTATTTTCATTATTTAGAACCGTCCTTCATCTTTTTTCACACAGTATGATGTGTTTGAAACTAATTTTATTTTGTAATAAGCAAGTAGCTTTTTTTTATTTCATGTTACAGTTATAATTATTTGATTGTAAATAAATTTATGAAATTGCTGTATAATTATTTTTTAAAAATTAATTGTTCTTCTCATATTTGAAAAAAAAAACCTAGTGACTTGTACTTTTTTCAAGCAGTAAGTGTGTGTGTGTGTGTGTGTGTGTGTGTGTGTGTGTGTGTGTGTGTGTGTGTGTGTGTGTGTGTGTGTGTGTGTGTGTGTGTGTGTGTGTGTGTGTGTGTGTGTGTGTGTGTGTGTGTGTGTGTGTGTGTGTGACGATTAAGATTATTCATTGCTGCAAGCAGGCTAGCTATAATTCTGAGAATAATTAGGATTTGTGACTTTTTCTGAAAAACATATGGGGTCAAATGGGGATGGTTTCGTAAAAATTTCGTGGAGCTTAAAAAACTCAGTCATATCATATATATATATATATATATATATATATATATATATATATATATATATATATATATATATATATATATATATATATATATATATATATATATGCCCCACTGAGGTAGGCTCCACTCAGTTCAAATATGAAGAATGGGTTACGCATCCCACTCGAAACCGCATTCCACTTTTCACTTATTGTTTCAACACATTAGCTCTATGTTTTCCATGTATCATATCCACGTATCGTATCCACAATCATGTCATCATGACCTATAGCTACTAGGTATAGGCAAACATTTGAATCGAAGTTCACCTCTTAGTGATTAAAAACCGCCTATCAATGAGAATAATTACATGTATATAGGAGAATTAACAATTACTTACTGGTGATTCGCCTATTCTATTATGAGGACAAAAAGTAAAGTACATCATTGTATGTAAGAACACAAATAGCAATTTACCTCACGTGTTACTATAGGAAAACTAGTGTGCTATAAATGTGTTGATTAGTCCAGATGATATAAAAACATGGAAAGATTAGGTATAAAGTGTCAACAAGAATTGAACTCTTTACTTTCTGTAAACATTATCTTGAAAAAAGGAATTTTTCCAAATGATTCAAATAACTTTAAATCTTCTCAAACTACCAACATAATTTCAGCTCTTTTATCTAAAATCTTTCCTTTTTCCCCGAATAACAATTAGCTTTCCCCATTCAAGACGTATTTCTCTCCGGTTGTTAATTCTCTGAAACCAAAGACCTGGTTTAGCAAAAGTAAAGGAGGTTAGCAAAAGGAAAGGGAAAATTTTCTGACCAAATGATGCATTGTCACAAACATGGGAGGAAACGATTGATATTTCTGTTCAATTCTGATAGCTATATTTTTCAACGTTATTTTGAGCTGGAAATATAGCTGCTGGAATCTTCTAGAACAGTATCTATCAAGAATCTTTGTTTATACAGAATTGGAGTAATTGCTGAACAACATATTATTGCATTCCTGAATAGTCTATAAATGTGATCTAGAGTGTACTATAAACTCTGAATTCTGTGAGACAATGTCAATGTCACATGAATTGATGCTCGTTAGAAATTCTGGTGCTTTCCATAATGTTATAAGCAGACCACATAGTTGGATATTGTTGTTTCTAATGATGATGCAATACTCGAAACAAATTGGGGAATGATGAAGAATTTACAGAAACAAAAATTCTCCTTGGGTGATTTTAACTCTAATCATTACCTACTAGGTCCTAGTGTAATTTAATTTGATAGCGATTCCACTAGTGGTTGTTAATCAAACGGTTGACATTCAAGGCTTAGATAATCTTGGATGATCATTCCCTGGAACATGATGGCAGCAAATGTTTTCTTTCAGCTGCTGTTGACAGTTTATTTTCCTAAATGTAATTGAAAAATAAAGAATTGAGCACAAAAACCAGTTGTCTTGAATGCAACAATTTTATGTGATATATGAAATGATTATAATACATTAAATTTGACTTCACATATTCCATCTGTTATCATTAAAAGTTATTTAACCTTTTAACATACATGACCATATGACCGCTGTCAATTCATTTAATTCAAATCTTAATACACTTAACCTATATTACACATTTGTATTGTGCATAGTTCTTTGATAAGTTGAGATACATTAGTAAACAGAAACATGCTTTTACAAAAAATGTTTCAGAAATGGATTAAGAAACAAAAATCTTTTAGTGTAATATTACTTTTTATTTTAATAATGGTATAGGTTATTATTATTTTGCAATGCTTAACAAAATTTAAGCATTGCACAACAAGTTCTTAAATTTTAAAGATTGTTTGATTTAGAAATTAATCATATGAAGTAATTATTCTCTTATAAATCTTAATAAAGTAATGCACTATCTTATTTAAATTAACCACAAGTGTGCACTTAACATTAAGAAACCATAATCCTTTCATGTTTGATTGCTTGTAAAAGGGATAAAGGGCAATTATTTAAATTCATTCTAAATTAGAAAACGAAATTAAATTCACTTCGGGAAATTAACAATCCATTGACAATAGTTCAATTCAGTGCAAAGCAAAAGAATTTTTTTTAATCTACGTAAACATGAATTTTTCCTTTTTTTCAGCTAAATCGAATCCCTTTTTATAATCTCGCCATGGAATTCCTCCAATTTACATAAAGATTTATCTTGAGACGGAAGCTTAGTGGAAATACACTGCGGATTGAATTCGTAATGAAGTGGAGGATCAATCGAACGACAATTCTGAACTCAGTTGGCGTCCAATGCGCTTCTTAGTCTGCATTCGAACTCGCGTGAAGAAATTCAATCAATGAGTTCTTGAACATCCAATCATTCACGCTCGAACTCTAGATCGAATCCCAGACTGATCTAAAAATGTCTTTATAAGAAAAATGATGCAAAAAATCAATTCGGTTACTTGGACCTTGACTGAATCAAATGCCATAGTATTATTATTACTTTATGGCTACATATAAATTTGTATATATATACATATTTATATATATATATGATAGTATTTATGCATATATAAATGTATATATATATATAAGAAAGCAAAAAATGTGTTGATTAATAGGAAAATATATAAATATATTGATTATTAACGTTATATTTCTAGTTAAACAGAAATTTATTTTAAAAAATCTAGAGCAGTAGTAATTTTAAAACTTGCAAATATATATATATATATATATATATATATATATATATATATTTATGTATATATATATATGTATATATATATATATATATATATATATATATATATATATATATATATATATATATGTATATATATATATATATATATATATATATATATATATATATATATATATATATATATATATATATATATATATATATATATATATATATATATATATATATATATATATATATATATATATATATATATATATATATATATATTGTACAAATATATGCCTTAGTTCGTTTTTTATAACAACTTCATCATTTTTCTCAGATTATTTTATAGTTTGCATTGTTTATATTTTAATTTTCATTACATTATTTACTAGTTATAATTATAAGTTTTCGTAAGACTTTATTTCATTATCTTTAAAGAAGACCTTTATTATCGTTAAAGTAGAGAATACTTTCCTCTGAAATAACTTTATTTGCCTCGTTATTGAAACAAAAATTTCAATAAATGTGTAAAATATTGAGACAAAATCATTTAAATGAGAAAATATTACTTTCATAGGATTAGATCTAAATATGCCATATTTTGTATTATTTTTTCCAGTTAATTTCCTAAAAAATGCTCGTACATTAAATGTAATCAAGAATGTCAACTCTGCTTTTGAAAGTTTAAAATTTTAAGGATATAAATCAGAAAATAGAGATGGAAACAAAGTTATAATTAATTATAACTAGATGAAACAGTTATCATTTGTAATAATATCTCTCATTTAAAATGTAAGAATATACGATATTTTTATATTCTTTAAACTTGGAGCACGTTTTTAGAAAAAAATAATTACTTTATAAATTATAAATAGGATTTTCGAATTTATTATTGAAGGTATTTAATTATTAGAAATATTGGCAATAAAATAAATCAATTTCATTGCCCTAAGCAATATATATTTAGTTTTTCAAAACCATTCTACTCAAAATGTGTATCCAATTTACAATAATGCTAATAGACTATAATTTACAATTTACTCTCCAATTTACAATAATTATGTAAATTGAGCCATACATAATTATTGTAAATTCGACTCCAATTTACAATAATTATGTATGGCTCCTAACAAATTAAACTAAACCAATTTCATACAATATTTTAGCTTTCAGATATATTTTTTCAGACGAATAAACAATTTTCACAACCGCTAACAATTATGAAATATGAATTCTTAAAATTTAAATTTATCGATGAATTTTTATAAATAAATTTTTCACATAAAGTTATACACATAGTTTATATTTCATTGCACTGTGATATAAGCAAGATTGAATAATAAGCATTTTGAAATCAGTGAAATGAGTAAATTGTTTCATTTCAGATTCAAATTTGAAACTAATCGATATTTTATCAGAATATTAATCAATTAGATCATTTTTACCAATCATTTTTCCTTAAAATACCAAAAATAAAGTGAAGCAACCGACGTAAATAATTAAATTTTAATATGTATTTTCAATATCATTACTAAAATTTAAGGAATCTTTCCTAAATATATTACGCATTCAAACTAAACAAAGGAAAGATGTATGTATGGAAATCTGAGCAATTTAAAAAAGTTTGGAATAAGAGTAAGCATTTTACATAGTGATGTTTTTTTAATATGTATTTTTCATTGATAATTATCATTACAATTTATTAAATAAGCGGTTTTAAAAAATGAATAGCATTTTTATATTTTTTGCATTTGAAACATGTTAATACAAGGAGCTGTACATAATACCTTAGGTGGATAAATTCATTCAAAAATCTCAATTGCTGAAATTTAATATTATGTTTAAAATTTAAAAATTAAGTTAATTAGATTACATCAATATTTAATTAAACTAAAAAATAGGAAGCTAGATTTTGTTTTTAAGGTTATTATGCAAATCTGCTTAATATTCATTAATTGAATATTCTATTTAATATTTATTAATTTTTTTCCCAATTCATACTAATTTTTCCAGTTCAGGCAGTTTTTTTAAAATAATATCAAAAATATTTTAATACATTTTTTAAAAACTGAAAATAAATACGTAAAATGTTATAATTTATATTTAAACGTGATTCCCTAAAATATGTCATGTTATTTTTTAACAGTATTTTATATTTGCTTATGGTAAATTTTTAAAAGATGAGTAAATACAAGCCTATAATTAACAATACAAATTATGAAGCAAAATCTTCAAATTCTGTGTTTCGTTTTATCAACTCGCATAAATTTGAAAACAATATAGTCACGTTATTTTTAACTCGTGATAAAATATCTTTTTTTTTTTGCTTACGAATTTTAATAAACTCCTAAAAATATTTGTGTCCATTTATATTTAATTCACTTCCTATTTAACTTTTATCTACATGTCTTTAAAATATTTACTTGCATTTGAATTTTCATCAATGCAAACATTTTGAAAATGTTTGCAAATGCCAATTCTTATTTCTTCCTAACAAATCTCAGGATATATATTTAATCACAAAAACATTTGTTTTTAAATTTTTCAAAAAAAAACTTTTTTGTAGAATTTTTTATTTATGACGTTATATTTTGAGACTCTGGCAAAAAAATGAGAATTTATTTTGAATACATTTGTTAAAGTAAAGTGAAATGAAAAATTAAAAATATGTATGTCATAAAAAAAGACCTTTGCACTTTTAGATTACAAAAATGTTTTTAAAAATTTCAATGTTTCACGTATATCATTTCTTTGTGCTATTCCCCTTCAGTCTTTATTCTAACTAGAAAAGACTGGTTCGCCATTATAGAAGAAACTAACTTTTTCAATAAAGCACAACTCTGCAATCATCAAAGATAATTTTCCGATGTATTTTTCCTCCAATATTTTTCAGTGTAGCTGTAGTAAATAACCATTCATTATCTACATTTGCTAAATCACGCGAAAGGATTGCAATCCTTAACTGAGCAAAAAATTTCGACAAAAAAGCGTGCCTTCGATTTGGCATACATGTTTCAGTCTATTAATTTATTGTATCAATAAATTAAGCTTCTTTTATAACCTAACTATCAAGTAGTAATGCCACACACACACACGAATTTCATTCCAACCTCATAAATTAGTTATCTCACTTTGTTAAATTACGATGTTATAATACAATTTACACTTATTTTCTGTATGTTAATCAGTTGATTTGTGCTTTTTAAAATGTGAGTCAATTTAAAATAATATATTTAAATATTTTAAACGTAAATAAAAACAAACTAAAACTTAGGAAAATATTTGCATAATCTCACTACTTGTTTCTATAATTTGCATGAATAATAATATGTATCATAATAATAATATAATATATCTATAATCATTGGAGTCTTGAATAATAAGTACGGAATTAAGATACAATCACATGAAATAATAATTTACTTTTATATTAATTAAAGAAAAGTGACATTAATTAACAAGCTTTATATAATTTTAAAAGTAAAAACTATTCATATATTTCAAACCAAGAAGAGGTTAATAAAATTATCACGTAATGCAATAAAAATATACACTGCATAAATGAATTTCAATAGATAACAAAAATATTTTTATAAAATCATTGCTCAAAGCCTATGCAGTTAAATAAAACGTAGAACCCTGATGTAATAAAATATACACAGCAGAAAAATATACAAAAAAACGATGAAATTTTTAATTTTTAGAAAGAATATAATTTTATTTTTTCTTAAAATTTGGTAAAAGTAGTTCATTAACTACATTAATGAACTACGAAGAGTATCATCTTTCAGCACTACAAAGTGATGACATTTTTATAAAGTGAAGCACCCAATGCGCATGACACCGTCAAAACAAAAGCACGTGAATCTTCATAATCTGAAAGCTAAGACCTAACAAAAGAGAGTATAATTTCACATGAAGGACATTGTCATTATGATATATATATATATATATATATATATATATATATATATATATATATATATATATATATATATATATATATATATATATATATATATATATATATATATATATATATATATATATATATATATATATATATATATATATATATATATATATATATATATATATATATATATATATATATATATATATATATATATATATATATATATATATATATATATATATATATATATATATATATAAACTCCATGGCATGACAGCCTATGTGGGCCAAGGCCTACAGTGCCAATAACTGTTTTCATGACCGAGGGCCCTGGGGTGCGAAGCATATGTCCCAGTTAGGTGGTCAGCCTAATGTAAGACCACCAGTATTTAGTTCCCAAGCATGCTTGGTACTCAGTTAATCAACGCACTATATATGTGTGTAGTAGTGTGTGTGTGTGTGTGTGTGTGTGTGTGTGTGTGTGTGTGTGTGTGTGTGTGTGTGTGTGTGTGTGTGTGTGTGTGTGTGTGTGTGTGTGTGTGTGTGTGTGTGTGTGTGTGTGTGTGTGTGTGTGTGTGTGGCTTATTCAGCCTGGGATGGCTGAGGCAATAGGAGATTGGGCCAATAAATAAATCAAGCAAACTTAATTGCAAAATATTAATATTAAGCATTTATTTACCACCTGTATATTATTCTGATGATTAATTACAATGAACTATGAACCGATGACTATTTGCAAGGTTGGTGCAGGTTGTTCGTAAGAATTTTCGATCAAATTACTGAGTTCAGAAGAGCTGAGTTTTACGAATTCTCTGGATATCTTGGGAGGTATCCGAAAGGTCAACTCGCATTCGGGCTATTTGTAGTCTCTCTTCCGGAACTTAAGTCAGGGGGACTGGACTCACCCGGAGACTTTTCGGATCAGCAGCTCAGGCGGAATCTCCCAATCTCTGGTTGCTCCTTTCTTTATAAATATTATTCGACCTCCTCGTCATCAGGCAATCCAGAAACTTCTGGAACACTTCTCGTAAGTCATTTCTGCGCCACCTGCTTATGGTCGAATAGGTGATTCTCAACCACATGGGATAGTTAGAAAAAAGGTGTTTAAGGAATCGTTAAAAACTCATTAAAGAGACACACGATAGGTGATTTTGATTTCCTACAGACGGATTAATTTTTCTGTGGAGAATTTAATGCCCCTTCTTGGGATATTTTCTGTCGTTCCCACGGTATCGCGAACGAACCACTTTTCATGAATGTATTCTGGTATCAGTTAGTTACGAGGCTATCTGGGAAATCAATCTCTTTGACAGTGTAAATCTCCAAAGGACGCAGGATATTTGGGGTTAGGAAGGCAATAACTTGGAAATTTTAATATGTGTGTGTGTGCGGGCATGTGTGGGGGGTGGATATGTGTGTGTTATATGCCACAAACGCCGTTTGTTGTTGTTGCACCAAAACTACCAAGCATAGAGCCGATATAAGTGAACACGATGGATCTTAGGTTGAGTCAGGATGCGAGTTCGCTAGAATAGCAAGAATGCCCTCTAACCAACAAAGTCACTGCAGCTACGATAGAAAAAAGATAAAATGATTTTGAAGAGCGATTCAGTTAAAAGTAAATAAAAATATTTTCTTTTACACTTATAAAAGACATTTAAAATGCGGCATTTCAAATAGCTGCGATGACTTCACTTTTGCCTACATGTGATGACTTTATTAGTAGATTTTGAACAATGTAGCTCCTTTTCTCTTGAATAAATTCAAACTCAAAATTTTGGTTTAGTTCTAACAAGTAAATGAATAAAATCAGGACTAGAAAAGACAGGCACCTTCTTTATAATATTAAATTATAAATTATTAATATTAATTTTAATTATTTTTTTAAATTATTTATTTTTAATTTTTATTAATATATTAATAATAATTATGAATATTTAATTTTAATAATTTAATTAAAAAATAAATTAATTAATAAAAATAATAAAATAATAATGGTATTAATAAAAAATATTAAATAAAAAAATAAAAATAATATTAAAATAAATTATTTTACGATGAAGCAATTTAGTATAAAGTAATTTGCTTCACTGAAAGACTTTAATGCATGATACAATGTCGAAACATTTTATTTTAATGCATAGTTCGTTCATGAAAATATTTTAATAATCATTTATTGTTTTAAATTTTAATCACAAAATATTAGTATCTCAAGTTTGACTAAAATTAAAGGATCAATATTTATGTTAACAAAGAACTTCGGGTCCATAGGTTTTTCTTTATAAAAATTTAATTATGCTTTGATTTCTATACTGAAATAAATATTTTAAAATGTTGATAATTTCAATAATTGACATCAATTCAAAACTTCCAAAACATTGATGCCACGTATGTTTTGAACCATGCACAAGAATTTCGTAAATTCGCAATGTAAAAATTTATAATAAATGTTTCGTTAAACCCTACACACACATTCCTGTTTAACATATAATTGCTGAAATTACCAAATTACTAATTTCATTAAAATGTTTTTCTATATATATTAGTTTTCATAGGATTTATTGTTGATCCGCTGCCATACACAAAGAATTTTCAAAAATAAGCAAGCATTTAAGTTGTATTTCTTGTGTATAGACATTTTTCTAAAGCATTTCAAAATTATGAAAATTTGTTGATAACCATGAAATTATGTGAAGCTAAACTTATTAAAGAAATACTTTTATAATTCTCAATGAATTTTAATAAAATTATTATTAATAACGTTTGCATTATTTTTTAAAACATTTTGTTTTAATTTATTAATGATTACAAGTATGCATATTTCATTTTTTTATATTTAAGTTACAAGTTTTTACTTACAGTTAAATAAATGTGTTAAATTTTTACAGTTAAATAAATGTGTTAAAATATTAATAGTTACTACTTTATTAGAGAATTAGATATTCTTGTCACTTCACTTCCTAACACAAATGGAAATTATGATACGAAATCTATACTAAAGAGTAAGTGTTGATTCGAATTGGAAAAATTCTTCCTCGTTAGATATAGATTTTAGTGCGCGAAAAATAATGCCCCCACTGAATTCTGGTGCTTTACATAATCACCCTCTCATAATTAGAAACGCTTGTGCCCGAGAGAATAATGTTCTTCCTACAACAGCATAGTGCATCACTAGAGACACAAGCAAGCTACTAATAGAACTGCTCATGATCATTACGAAGGGCTTGATCACTATCGTTTCGAATTCTGAACTTACGAAGGGTTAATTATAGTTCGAAGCGATCTGAGTATTGAATTAAACACCAGTATCTGTCTTAATCTTTATAACAGAAGGGGAATGAGGGGTTGGTATTAATCTATTACAATAATCGAGTCTGTTAACGCTGTAATGCAACCCTGTCCGTTGAATTTATTGGTTGACTTCTTAATTATCAGATGCATCAATTTTCATACAATAAATGGAGAAAGTGTGTCCGATGGACACTTAGATGATTTAACATCTAAGAACTTAATTTCTTAATAATTTAAACATTTGGACTTAAGTCAAGGATTGAAGTTGATTTACATTTCTCAATAAAATGATAGCGCGTAAGGGCATAATGCAAAATTTTGCATTATTATAATATACTGTAAGTATTACAAGACATAAAAAAGGTGTCATTTTAATTATTATTTTTTTCTAATTATTTTTCGTTTTCTTTAATATCAGTCCCACATATGTATTTTTTATCTTACATGACTACAATTATAAAATAATTTAATCGTATTTATGAATATTTAAACTGCACAAAGTATGGAACGAATAACAATCATATCATGCTACCTATCAACCTAGCTTAAATTTATCCATGCAGTTAAGAAAAGTTTTGCTTTCTCTTTGAAAATAATTAACTGATATTATTTCACTGAACATGTCCATTTTATCTGTATTTGGATGGAAATAATAGTGTCCCTTTTCATTTTTCTAACATTTCCAAAGCATATTTTTTAAAGAAAAAGTATATAAATTAAAACTTCTCATTACATTTGTGAGTCTCGATTCATACATTTAGAGCATGAGCTGGACTTCAATATTCTGATACTTGTATTTAAATATATGTAAGTTATAACTGTGATTAACTATATTTTTTTCTCTTGCAAAAGAATATCCATTATTCCGTAAATTTCCATTTTAAATACAAAAAAACAATAACTTTAAATGAAATAATATTGTAACAAATAATACCTAATGTAGTCTATATATCTTAATCTACATAGATTAGAGTTAATATAGTATCTTTCAAACAAAAATAGCAATAGAAACTCTTTGCAAACATATCTGTATTTCATAAGAGGTAATAAATGAAAATTTATTATTAAAAATATGCATTTATTTTTCAAAATCTGCATATTTGTATTTTGAAAGAAATATCGAATTGAGGCAGCAGTGTCAGAAACAGAAGAGCAATGTATTGAAGGTACATTCTGTTTTATGCAATAAGATTGCTTATGAGTGAAAGCACTTTTTATTTAAATATTGATTTAAGACCAATAAACTTTTTATAATGTATGTAATTACAATCCTTGTCCTCTGTTAATAAGTTTAAAAGAATTTGCCCAAATTTAGACTATTATTGATAAATATGTTTATGATCAACGTACGTTGTAATCAAAATTCAAATTTCTTAATTTTGATTTATGAAAAATTTAGGGTTTAAGACTTGAAGATGCTTTTTAAATTTGAGCTGAAAGCAGATACTATTTGTAAATTTTCCCTAAAAATAATGAATTAATACATATATAAAAACGATTTCAATATTTTTTTAAAGCATTATGTAGTTATTTTGATAACAGAAAAAACAAAATTCAAAACCAATTTCGATACAATTTTTTCTTTCTTTATAAAACACTCATTTCCTAAACTACTATTAAAATCTTAATTTATATGTACACAATTTTTAACTTTTTCTATATCTTAATATTTAACATTTCAAGACAGTATGAATTTTAAAGCATTTATTAAATAATACTTAACATTAATTATAATATTTAACATTTTAATATAGCATATTGCACATAAAAAACTCAAGAATAATTTTTTTAAATAAGAAATTTAAATTTAATCCTAATTTTAAATAAAACATATAACTCTGTTGTTTATTCCTGTTGAAAAATATTTTTACCAAATTTTCAGTAATAATTTCAAAGAAATATTGTGTATAGATTTTTTTTAAAAACTTAATTCAGCATCCGGATTTTAAAGATACCAACGCAGAATTTTAAAAGCACGAGAAAAAAGTAAAGAAATCAATTCTTCTAGTTTTCAGAGTCACGAGCGATATTTTGTCCTTCTTTATAAAAACTATTACTGAACTTTTTAAAATTATTAAAATATTCTAAACTTGAACAATTAAATATTTATAAATTCCATACACTGATTGTTCAAAGTGTTTTGCCATAGTAAAATATTATTAAACAAAAATTACTAAACTAAATTAACGAAAAGTATAAAAATGTATGAAAATGAAGAGTATTTTTGATATTGTTATCGATTTTTTTTAATTAAAATGAAAATCAATTTCAAAAAGATTGTTATATTGCAAAATTTAAGTTTTCTTAAAAATAGCTTGATTTTGAAAAGATGCAATTATGAAATAAATATATAAGTACATAAATTTATATGTGAATTTCAATAATATGAGAAATTTAAATACAAAAAGGAAAACTAAACACCTAAACAAAAGAAGCGAAAATTTATTGCACATTTCATAATTCCCTCATATTTATTTAATTTTTTAGAAAGTGACTTGGTTATGTTTGAGTTGAGTTTTCAAATTACAACTGACTAAGAATATTATGAATTTTACCTGATGATAAAAAAATAAAATGACTTTTTATAAATCACTGTTATAAAAACTTATAAATAATTATTTAAAAGTACAAAGGCAAATGAAGGTCATAAAAACTTATAAATAGTTATTAAATGCACAAAGTTTTATACTGATTATTTCATGAATGTATCTAATGTGAATGATTCAAATAAATGAATGGGAATTATTCATCATTCATGTACATGATATTTTCAGGAATGATTCTTAAAATATTCGTTAGATAAAGCAAATAAAAAAATACAAAAAAATAATTTTGAATAAATTTTAAATAAATTAAGTTACATTAATTGAAAAAAGGCTATTAACAATTATAAAAAGTATAATATACATGGTATTTTTGGAATGGTACAGCGGGAATGCAATATAGTACTTAGATTAATTTATTAAGAGACGATGAAATATTTGTCATAAGTTGAATTTAATTTTACTCGCATAAAAAGTATATATATATAGTTACTTAAATTTAAAAAAAACGGATTCAAAACATGTAGAAACAAAATATAAAATTATAAAATGAATTATTTCATTACCTAAATAATTTTAAGAACATTTGTTTTTAATATAGATTTATACAGCCAGTATTTTCAAGAAAATCATTAAATGAATTTAAACAGCGTAGTTGTTGTAAAACATTAAAACAATGTGCAATGGATTTTCATCTCCAAAAAATTGAAGTTTTATAAATATCATTTAAGGAAATCAAAATGATATTATAGTACATAATTTTTCACTCTAAAATTTATAAAATAAAATAATGTAATTGAAATTAAATTCTGTAGTAATGTTTAAACGTTTTGTTGGACAAATATGTGAAATTTATTATACTCTTTAACTCTGTAGTATTTCAAACATTATGCATAGGATTTTTTACATTTTATGAAAACAAGCAAAATATATACTAAATTTAACTTCATTATATAGAGCATATACATAAATAAACAAATATCTAGATACATATGTAAGTAAATATCTACACATGAATATACAAGAAGTACATATTTACAGCTATTAAAATTTTTATTTTAGATTATTTTTGGAATATATTTTAAATGTATCTCTTAGATTGAAGTTATTTGTTAGAAATGAATTTTCAGTGAATAAATATCGATAATCACATAATAGTATTTAAATTAAAATAACCAAATCGTTCAGATATTTTTACATATCTGTGTTTACTTAAATTCTTTAGATTTCAATAGAATATTTAGTTCTTTATTTAGGGAAATATGGAAAAGATAATAAAAAACTCCAAAACTTGCTTAAAAATTAACGATCAACAATATAACAGAAGTTGCATGTATTTTTTCAGAGAATTTCATAACAACATAAATGGGAAATGTTTTTATACTAGGTGAATGATTCAAACTCTAATTAAATAAATTCCTCATTTATTCAGTTAATGATTTCTTTTTTTGAATTTCAGAAGTTTTTATAGACTATTTTTTCATTGCTCTTGAATAAAACAATGTATTCGACCATATATTTTAGCAACCAATATTCAATGTGTAAGAACTTGAAGGATTCCTTACAAATCTTTGTAGACTGTACTTTAATTTACTAATTTTATTAAGCTTTGCATATAAGTATATTCAAACTAGGGCACAGGTACCGTATAATCCAGGATGCCAAATTCTGAGTTTGGTGATTTTTTTGGAGGATTTTCTTATTATCTGAGAACCTGATTTTTATTACGTGATAGAGATGGAGACCTATAAAAATTATGCAATAAATTCTATTTTGGCAACCCTAGTAATTACGTCATCGCGCACGTCACAATACGTCATCTTGGCAACATTTCTTCATCGCCAAAAAAATCAAACTTTTTTAACCCTGGATATACTGTGCCTTAAACTGGGCAACATTTGTGCAAAAGTCATTTTTAGACCAAATTAATTTAAGTAAAGGCATTTTTTGTCAACAAGTATGTAAAAGAAGCAAAATCCCTCAGATCGAGATGTAGATGAAGTTACTATTTTTAATAAAGACACCAAAATATTAAAAACTATTCATTATAAAATAATGTTTCATAAAATTCAATAATTCAAATAAAATCAAAACTTAAAAATTAAATTCCTTATCTCCTTGTAACATCAAGTCTTCATTTAACATAAATAACATAAAAACACTGGATATTAAAATTTAGATGAGAAGCTTTCGTGAAAACTAAATATTTTTCTAAAATAAATTTTATAATATTAATTTAAACTTAAATACACTTTAAAGCAGCAGTAAGCTATTTCAAGAGAGATCACATGGCATATAATTAGAAAATTATATTTAAACTTTCCAACATGTCCCCCGAATCAGTTTGTTTGCTTTAAATGTAGTGAATCATTAAGATTGCGATTCAGTTCAAGCACTTATAATCAAATATTTAAATTAAATGCCATTTGGAATAAATTCAATGAACCATGCTTTGAGTTTTAAATGGAATCAGTCAAGTGAAAAAGAGAAAGTCTGTTGAATTCAATTATATTAAATTGAGACTCAACTAATTAATTCTAAATAGTATTTTGTTTAAAGCATTTCTTTATAACAGTTCATATGTTATTTGATTATATCCATGTTTATACGAAATTCTAAAACATATGCTCAACTGTTATCTAAGAAAGAAATTCATTTTCAAAGGTACATGTAATTCCAAATAAATTCTTTTGAGACTGAAAATTTCATAAGTTTAGGCTGTGTTTTGATTTAACAGAAAAACAACTTCATCAATTTCTATTTTTATGTAATAAATTTAATTCTAAGAAGATGAAATATCATAAATGTAGGAATCCGTTCTATACTATTCATACTTTAGGAATTCGTTGTAGAACATATTTAAATTTATGCAAATCTCTTTATTAAGCTATATTAATTATGCAGATGCAAGTTTGAAAGTATAAATCCATGCTAAATAGAATGTAATATGCACAGCTACGACATACGAATTTTTAAGCAGGTATTCATATTTAATTGGTTATAAATATTTAATATTTTAAAGTTTCATTTAAGTACTATAATATTATAATTAACAAAATGCCTTCTTTGAAGTTATTCCAAATTATCTGAAAATAAATTTACATAATAAATCAAGAAAAGTATATAACATAAAAATATTTTCATTAGATATCCAGATATTTAGAATGAAATATAACTTTGCATACAAATGAAATGATATTGACTTTTGGGACAATGCAAACACCCATGAAAAAAACGAATGTAATTTATGACTGAAGATTGACTTTTAAGAATTTAGAACTTAATTACAAGAAAATAGCAAATAACTCGATCAGTTCATTTTACGAAATGTATTTTATGTATGAATTTCCTTTAATAATCAAAAAATTCATTATAACCCAAAACCTATATCTTTAATTTGGCAATATTTTGAAAAATCATAAGTAGTTTAAAAGGCATGAAAATTTTAAATAAATTATTTGGTGAACTTTCAGATGGTTTTTATTTTTCTAAAATTAAACCCAATGTATGTCAATGCTTCTGTTTTGCTAAGTACTTAGAATTTCACCTTTCATTTTGAATCATAAATATTCTACAAATGGAAATTCCTCATAAAAAGCAACATAAAACAATCAAAATTGCCCTTATTTTACGCAGTTTCAAAAATCTTATGAAAAGTCTAAAGTTAAATTTCCTTTGGAAAAACTTTATAATGTCTTGAATTTGTTTTACTTTTTTGTTGTGAATATACTAACAGCTTACGAATACATCTTTCTAAAACGTTTCATCCACAAGGAGACATTTTATTAATACTGGACAACATTCACATGAAGGAGAATAAAAAGTTAAGGAAATTTCCCACACTGACAAATAATTATTTTAAAAGCAAAAATTTTAGTCTCTTTTCTCAAAAAGGGAGAGAATTGCTTTTGAGATATTTCATTGTAAAGAATATGGTCTGAGAAAAAAGGAGACATCTTCAAACATTCTTATCTTCTTTCTTAATAGCAATGAAAGTAGATTTAAGAGTATTATCCAGATAGTGATAGTCTTTTTTTAGTTTTACAAAAAAAATTGCATATATATTCAATATCATGAAAATGAATTGAAAATTCAAATTTTACTACTTCTAGCTTTAATGATTTTTTTATTTCTTATTAATTTATATTAAACCTCTAAAAATTTAAATTTTTTAAAAAACTGATTGTTTGTGCTCAAGAAAACTATTTAATGATACATATTAATTAAAATTTCCAATTCACAAAATATAATTATACATTGCTATATTTATATTACATAACCAACAATGCATTTTTCATTTTTTCACTGTCAGTTTGTGAAAATCTTGAATGGCTTTGAAGTTTTTTAACTAGTGAAAAATTAAATCTTATCAGCACAATCTATATTAATTTTCTAACCTCAAATTAGCTAGATTAATCTGTTACTATTATGAAAGAAAATTAATTCTTGCGCAAAGTAATGTCTATAGAAATATTTTTTACTAGTACTAAATTAGTTTTAATGTATGAGTGCGTTTATATATGGTATAAAGATTAAAAATATAAAAAACACAAGCAATAAAAAATATTGGATTTATCTAAATTAGTATAAAAAAACTCTTTTTGGTATATTTTTGAACAAAATGAAATTTCATTTCATTTTAATTTGCTTAATTTTATTTTTAGCATTCTTTTTCAAGTTTGTTAAAAGTAAACATGACACTTCTCACATACACAATTAAACTATCTCAAATTCTCGCCAAACAATTCCTCGTATAATATCTTGCATTTTTTTCCTGTACAATCTTTTCAGAATATTTTATCTGACCTATGTTGCTCATGCTAAATACTAAATATGCAAATTTATGAATATTTTTTCTACATTTTTTTCATTGTTTTTATACTTTCATTACTTTTATACAATAAGCTTTCAAATTTTGCATTAAGAAATATTACAATAGATATATATTTAAGCAAAAAGGAATTCTTTTTAAAAAAAATATTTTAATTAATATTTGTTTTTAATTTATGACTAACCTGTGCTTCATCTAAAATATTAATTTATAATAAGACAAAAATATCTTTTGTTCAATCATATTAGTTAACAAATACAAAACAGTTTTAGATTAGATTTTTACATTTAAGATAGGGTGGTTCCAAAAGAACCTAGCACCGCGACCATAGGTCTATTGTACTATACCCCTCAGAAAGCCCTATTTGAAGAGACCAGGGGCTAAAGCAAAATTCAGCAGACATTTTACAGGAATTTCCTGCAACATCCAAGGTTCAATCAAGTGCTGACCCAGGTGTTCAAATCAATGTGGAGAAAAGGTTTCATATTCACATAAGATGTCTATTTAAGTTTCTTCCATAAAATGACAACCTCCCTTGCTTTGTTGCGACGCCTTAAATTGCGTCTTTGTGTTTTTATGAAAACTTCTGACTCTCCAACTGTGGTGCCTGTGTGCTGTCTTGTGGCAACTCCACTTCCTCCAGCAGCCACATTGCCAGTACTCTCCTTTTTGCCGGGATTCTGTTCCTTAGGAACCATTTCGCCAGCTGATTGGATAACACCAAGAGATGTATCCCTTCCTTTTTTATCATTTTTATTTTTTATTATTTTGTTTTCATCCTCCATAAGTGACCTAGGAACTGGGAGGAAATATGAAGTCAGCACCTGCATATCCTCCCTATACAGGTGGAAGGCAACATACAACGAGGTTTTGCCTGGTTCCTCGAGAAGCCCGTTAGCAACATCATAACCCTGATGCCATTCATCCATCGGCACGGAGTTTAAAGCCTTGGATTGGGTCACCTTTCTGTATTAGCCAGGTGTATTACCACAGCCTTCTCGCCATGGGTTACCCTACCAGGAACCTAAACCAAGTTTAGATTCCAGACGTATATCACTTGTGCTACCTGTGTACACCCTCACACCACTTTGAGGTTACAAAATAGGATTTTGTGAGGGTGTACAAAACAGTTAGATACAAAAACGTCTATATAATATGACATTATTATTTAGATATGAGAATCCATTGACTCTATATAATAGAGTTTCAATGATTATCAGTATATATAAAATGCACTTTTCATATGTAATATTTGTCCTTTATATTTCCACATAGCAATTAATAATTTATACTTAGATTTTGAGATTATAGTTATTATATACATACTAGTATCCATACATTCAGAATCACGCCGGAACTATCAATTAAAAGTTATTTAATACATGGAATTTTTCTTATAAATCCCATGAATTAAATAAATTAAAAAAGTGGCGCTGTATATATGATACTATGTATACACGCAAACCACGATAATAATTCACTTGAGCCCTTACAGCATATATCGCCCATATAACAACATAGCAGAACATTGTTGGTATGATGGTTAATGTATTCTATGCCTCCCATACACGTAAATACAGTCCTTACAACGCCGAAGCATGCTAAGGATCACAATATGGAGTTGCACTTGGGACAAAGGTCTTCACTTACAAAGCAATATACTTAGAAAGTCCAGTACAAATGTTGGAGGTGATTGATGGGGTGCGATTCGTAGGCCAAGCATGTCCTAAATGCCTTATCGGATTCAAATCCGATGAGAATGATGGCAATTACATGCATGTGATATCCTCCGATTGAAGGCAGTTGTTGATTGAAGCAGCTCAAAGGTATGGACAGGCGTTGTGATCCATAATCACAAATTCTGTACATAAGGCATCTCTAAATAAACAAATATGTTGTTCTTCCAGAATAAAGTCCCAATAAATTTGGCCTGTCAGGGTTCCAATTTGAGAATGTGTATATGTTCTGTAGCCCAGCATAAAGCATTTCCATACGAGTATTCCTGCACGACGGCAACATTGGCATTCAATGACTTTATCTTGGTGGTATTGGGTACTTGACTTTCGCCGTCTCACGTAAGTCGAACTGAATTCTAATCCTCCACGATTAGGAAACATTACACAAGCCATCATGTCCACATTGTGTTTTCTCTACATTAAGCTAAATGCTGACGACAATGAGTTGCCATAAGCAGAACACTGCGAGTACATAGATTATACTGTCCTGAATATCTGTAGAAGGTTTGCTTTGAAACGGTGATACCAATGGCTAACAAGAGCTGGTGCTCTTGAGCTCTGTCTTCTTCTTTTGGTGGTTACTGCCACATATGGGAAGTCATTCGATGTTGTCAGTCGAGAAAAAACTGTACTGCAACGTTTACTGGAATTTTCATCATCTTGAAATCGTTGCAGCACCATAGAGATGACACTTTCAGCGATTTCAAGTTCATTTGCTACTACTATCGCATTCCAGATCTCCAATAGTTCTAACATGTAAAACATCCTCCACGTGCGTTATGTGTATTATACCGATATGGCATGGCACTGTGAGCCGTACCGAGCAATTATGAACACATTTCTTTCTTTTCCACATACCATTATATAACTCTCTCTAGCACTCTCTTCATTGTTGTACGCTTGGCTTCATCAAGTGCTTTCCTGTCCTTTGCATATAAGCTTGATAATGAGTGTGGTATGTACATGATATATATATATATATATATATATATATATATATATATATATATATATATATATATATATATATATATATATATATATATATATATATATATATATATATATATATATATATATATATATATATATATATATATGTATGTATAAACTATTTTAAAAGTTAGTATAAATATTTCCTCAATCCTGTAATATATTTTAAATAATTTTGGTGAGAATATTTATTTTTCTTAACTGCTAAGAACTATGAATAAAAAATTGAATGTACTTAGTTTTTTGTAACTTTCTCTACAAAGTGCATTTAATTTGAATTTTAAATCTAATATGTACAAACATAGACAAAATACTATATAAATTTTGGTCATTATATACTTTCAGTATGCTAAAAGAAAGAATTTCTTTGTATTTTTAATTTTGATACTACTTAAAATGTATAAAGGGATTAAATGTTGGCTAGGATACTTCTGAAACATTAAAGACGTGCAGATAAGACTCAGAAGTTTATTTTTCAAGATTTACCCAGGATTTCGACATCCCATTGAATTGTGGATGCTCTACATACTTTGACTCGATGTCTTTGTGTGTTGATTTGAAAGATAGATCCAAATTGTCAATTACACGATTCCTCATTACGTGTTACATAAAAACATGAAGTTGTAAGCATACAAAATGAAAATAGTAGGGGAAACTCGAATAATTGATTGGTCAAACAGTGAAATTGTTTGCAATGAACTTGCTATTTGACATTAAAACGGTACATCATACTTTCTCCCTCTTAGGAAATAATTATTTCAGAAATAAATACATTAGATTCAAAATTCAAAAAATAGTATCCCCAATATATAGGACATAATATTCATAGGACTGCATTTTTTGTTAAGGTTTATGTGAGATATTGCGAAACTTTAACCAGACAATTTGAAAAAATTCAAACAATAATTCTATTTAAATTATACAGACAACGGTTACTTTCCAATAATATGCATCAATCTTTTGTTAGAGTGCTTGTTTCCAAACACGTTTTTATAAATTTTAATTATTTGATAAACCTGATAGAAATTAAATGGTAGATCAAATGTATAAGAAAAATCCCATTTCAATCAGTATATTTATGACATATTCTGGAATTGGCATAGATGTTCTTGTCTATCTGCATATCATTCAAAATGGTAACTTATGACCAAACTTTACATTGCGCCGTTATACAAATTTCAAATCACTAATGTTTTATATGTTACCCTATAGATATAAGGATTCTTTTCTTTTATTGCATAATAATACTACATCTTTTACTTTTCATTTTTAACAAAAAAATAAAACATGCTTTAAGCTGAAACACATGAAATAAGCAATTCTTGACGTAAATCCCAACAAACTCGCTTAGGACACATTCGGAGGAAGCGTTGCTATTAGGACTTTGTAAGAGTAAATTCTACCTATTCAAAATATTAAACATTTTATGTGGTTTATAAACAAATCTTTTGTTATTTAAGTATAATCTAATACCTTCTTCGAAGCCCTTATCTTTTTCTTCATCATTCACTCCCTCTCGTACTTGATAAATAAAGTTCACCTATCATTCTTTTGCATCCTTTTTACACGTTCACATTCACTCCATTTTGTTTTGATATTTAGCTGTAGGCTTATGATATTTGACTTAATTCCCTAATTTTATTGAGATGAGTTATATGAATATTAATACATATATATATATATATATATATATATATATATATATATATATATATATATATATATATATATATATATATATATATATATATATATATATATATATATATATATATATATATATATATATATATATATATATAATAGAAAATATTTCCCATGTTGTATATTTTAAGTATAAAATATCATATCAATTTAAATTTCTTGTCATATTTTATTATATCAATTTCTCTGTCATTATATGAACAAAAATAAAATATGAGAAGATAACATATGGAAATATATTTTTTTTTAATTTGTTAAATGTAAACAAATTTGTTCTTGTTTATGTAATAACTTCTTTAATTTACAGTTTTTTTTTACGGAAATTTAAATTATACCCTTTTTATTCGTATGTAATTCATGTATGAATTTTGACTGTAATTTAGGGTGTTTTTTCTAAATATTTTTGCTATTTAGCTGTAAAAATTTCTCCTTAATTATAAAGCAAATTTTCCGTGACATAAACCAAACTAATTAGTTTTGATATTAAGCAGTAAAAAAATTATTGTAAGGTTTTGTTCTTATTTGCGTTTATCCTTCAACTTATAGTAATATATTTTCACGTGTCCTTAGTAAAAACAAAGTGTAACCAGGTTTTAATTTTAAAACATTATTGGGTTCATTTTTAAAATAATCCCAATTTTGTAGTATTTTAAATAACTTTCATAATTTTCACATACATACACACTTTTTCCTTTATGTAATTTTGATATATATATAGAACAGAGGTAATGATATAAATTATCTGTAATGAGAGAGAATATGCTATTTATTAATGAATTAGTAGTGAGTAAACTTCTTTAGTCAACATCTAATAATATTTTTCCCATTGAATGTCAAATTTAATTTAATTTTATGAAAATGCCAAATAAATAATAAGGAGTTACAGCAACTGAATTTTGCTTCTAATAAAACTTTACAAGTCTTATAATTTTTACAAAAAAAATACAATTTATAGTTAAAGTTTGATTGTGTTGAGTAATATCATTTTATTTTTTTGGGAGAAACCTTTTTTATTCTCTCTACAAACCCTCTAGAAAAAAAAATAAATTGAATACAATTAACAAAATAAAATAAACAATATTCTGAAAAATTTCCTACTTATCCAAAATTTCAAGCGTGACTTTATTTAGTAATTGTTATTTCCTCAATGAGATATTTTATATATCTTTTAAATTTGATAGGTTAAAATATTTTTAAAAAAGAGGCAATACAAATTAACAATAAACAATAATATTTCATGCACAATTTGCTTAGAATTTGAATTATGCAAGCTTTCCTTATTGTATTATATATATATATATATATATATATATATATATATATATATATATATGTATATATATATATATATATATATATATATATATATATATATATATATATACATACATATACATATATATATATATATATATATATATATATATATATATATATATATATATATATATATATATATATATGTATATAATGTATATATATATATATATATAGATAGATAGATAGATAGATAGATAGATAGATAGATAGATATAAGGAGGGGAATAAAAAACTATTCATTATATTTGATCATATTAAATATCCAAGAAAAATTACTTACAATTTAATATAAAAAGTGAGTAAATTAACAAAAATTATTAAAGACTTTACTCTTTATATCAATTGATGTTTTAGGCAAAAAAATATTATCAAAAAATAATAAAATAACATATATGCGATACTTTATACGAATATATAATAAATATTTCATTCATTGTAGTTATTTTTTTAATGCTTCATAATAAGTTCTTATCAAAAAATCTAATAAATTTCAAAATATAGATAATAAACAAAAAAATAAACGATGACAAAGAAACTTTGGCTTAATTATTTACTTTCTTCAAACATATATTTCAGCCAATTTCTGGATTTAAAAAAATATATTAATATTAATTGATAAAGTTTTGTTGAAGTATTTATTTTTTACTTCAAAAGGTGTCATCACGATATTGCAAATTTTTCAAATTTATGCGTATTAAATAATTATTGTTATGAACAAATACAATCTTTAATTATGTAATTTCTCAAGTAAATCATATAATTAAAAATAATATTTCATTTATTACTGTACTAATATAAATTGAAAATCCTAAATTAACTGTGACAGAAGATAATTAATTATTAGTAATTGTACAGTTCCTTTTTAGTTTTATTTTGATATAATAAATAAAACATTTATCTCTTGTTTAAATATAATTGATGAACATAATTAATCAATTTAAAATTATTTTAAAACTAAGTGACTTATTCCTGTTTGATACTTAATAGAGTAAAAATGTATGTAACATTTTTATTAATATTCAAATCTTGACAATCTATCATAGGGTGTAAAATTCTTCAAAAGTAAGTATGATATTCAGAAATTAGAGAAGAATTTGTCTTCTTGATTAAATGGTTATAGATGTAACTGTTAGAAGACAATTTTTCGATATTATAAAAACAGTTAAATTTCTTCCGAATGTTTTCTTGCATCTGGTCTGCAGTAGAAAAACAGTTCAAAGAAGTTTTCTTTTTTAGGTCTAACAATATTTAATCTTTGTTGAAAAAACGGATAAATTGATTTAACAAGTTGCTTAGTGTGAATTTTGCTGGAAAAAGTCTTTACACAACAGTTTACTTATAGTTGATAACGGAAAATAAAATTTTACAGAATATTTAATCTCAAATTTTCAGAAATATTGACAAAATGTATTGCATGATTGGAAAATTTTTGAATATTATATTTCATCTTTTTCCAAAAAATAATTTTCATGAATACACAGAAATATTTGAGAATAAATCTCCTACAAGATTTAAAGATTCCACCCTTTTTTTAATTTGAAATGGAAATATATATTCATATATATTATTTTAATGGAAACTAAAAATGTTGTTTTAATAAAATTTTTAATAATATTCCAGCTTTCAAGGATATATGTTAACTCAATTTCTATTGATGGAGATTTTGTATTCTACCTTGCTTTATTCCTTTGCGGGTTACTATTGGTTTTGTTATGCATTCAAAAAATCTTTTCAGTGATTTTTGGAAATAAATAATTTGAAAGCTTTCCAAAGTTTTTTATAGAAAGTTATTTTTACGATATTTATTTTTTGACAGTGACTGTCCCGATGTGAAATAAATACAGTAGTATTTTTAGTGACGACTTAACCACTATTTCTTGACAAAATATTTGAAAGATGATGATTTTACTCTTAAAATAGAGTTTTACAAGCAAATACATGAAATCATTAAAAAAAATTAGATTTTTCCTACATTAAAACATTTTAAATACACGTTTATAATAAATTCCACAGTATAATAAATATATTCTTATACTTTATAGTTTTTTCTTAAATTCTTTTCTACTCATATATAAAGCACATATAAAATTATTTCACATAATATTTAACTCAAGGTTTATCATTCAATTCGCACATTCATGTGTTGCAGACAATTTACCCAAAATTATCTTTATTTGTTTTTAATATGAGATTATTTCAACTTATAAAACTCAAAATAACAAATTATGCAGATATTTTTAGTTTCAATTTTTTTATCAACCTAAAAAATTCATTTTTATTGCTTATTCCACTATTATAATATATAAAATAAAAATATAATTTCGCTTTAATATTTAAAAATTTCAAACAATAAATGAAGCACTTTCTTAAAAATAATTATTCTAATTATTGTTAAAATCATGGCATTTTATTGTAAAATATTTTCATTTAATCAAAAGAAAATATATTTCCTTCATATTTATATAATTTTCCTTATTTATAATATATTACAAACTTCTACAGCAGTCTTCATAAACTTCCTATTTAACTGTATTTAATTGAAACAAATTATTCTTGCAAATAAAAACGTTTTAGGAATTCTAATCTCTTAGAAAAAATAATTTACTTATTCATAAACTTAATATTTTGATGAATATTAAATCCCACTTAATACAATTGAATATTGTGTGGTCGTATTGATAAACAACTAAATTTCGATTTAACCCTAATTATTATTCAATTAACTTTTTTATTAAAAATATTAGCTTCTGATAACGTCTGATGCATTTCTAATTACTCAATCTGTGATCATGAATAATATAGTTTGCTAAATTGACAAAATTCACTAGTTTAAAACATTGCTCATTAAATGCAAGTTTCTTTTTCAGTCTGGAGCATAGAACCTTCAGTTTTCTGAGTGATTTTAAATCAATTTGTAGACTTGCTTGGGCAGCTGCATAATGGTTTTGTGATGGTAAAATCGATACACACGTCTACTAAATGTGAAGCGAATAGCGGAAAATCACTGCTCTTTCTAGCGTACATTAACAGTGAAACTATGAAAGAATATTTATAGATGTTTTCTTATGTTTCACAAAATGATCAACCAATGAACTGAGAAATATTTATCGATAAATGTTTTTTAAAGCATTTTTCTCGGATACTTTATCAAAATACATTACGTTGTTCGAACGTCTTCTATGTACATGTAAGCAAACAGGACATATCTCATATAACTGTTTATAAGAAAAAATATTTGATTACAAATTTACTTCATTTTAGACCAAGAAAAATTTGTAATAGAAAATCTTAGATATATCTTAATGTCATATTCTTTATAAGGCGAAAATAAAAGAAAACAAATTTTATTAATAAAATGCACTTTTCAAAACCACAGTTTTTTTTTCCACAATCCTTGTCCTAGGACTGTAAAATAAGTTTGCAATCCTTATAATTAATATTTGTTTTTTCCTACTTATAAAATAGGTGAGTAAAAAAAGTTTATCTACGAGAACCATGTGATTTTTGGCGATATTTTTGATGCCAAGATAGGCAACAAAATGTGAGTAACAAATTAGTAATTGTAAAACTACTTTAGTTATACCGATGAAAATACCAGAGTTACTGAAATTTAAAATTTATCGCTAATATTTATCGCCAAATTTTTACCAAAGCAAGGGATACCCTATTCTACACCGAATCCAATGCCAGATATGCATGTATGTATGCATGTATAAATATGCCTTTCTATTTAAGCATGCAGTCAAGTTTCTTTTAATATTTTTGTAAGAACATTATCATTTACCAGTCATTCATTCGTGCACACACATGCTTTATTTTCTCCCTAATATGCATACCGTTTTGTTATTTCTAACGTAGTATTAAATTAAATTGTATGTAATATTATTTAATTTTAACGATCATATTATATATATATATATATATATATATATATATATATATGTATATGTATATATATATATATATATATATATATATATATATATATATATATATATATATATATATATATATATATATATGTATATATATATATATATATATATATATATATATATATATATATATATATATATATATATATATATATATATATATATATATATATATATATATATATATATATATATATATATATATATATATATATATATATATATATATATATATATATATATATATATATATATATATATATATATATATATATATATATATATATAAATATATATATATATATATATATATATATAAAATATATATATATATATATATATATATATATATATATATATATATATAAAATATATATATATATATATATATATATATATATATATATATATATATATATATATATATATATATATATATATATATATATATATATATATATATATATATATATATATATATATATAAATATATATATATATATATATATAAAATATATATATATATATATATATATATATATATATATATAAATATATATATATATATATATATATATATATATATATATATATATATATATATATATATATATATATATATATATATATATATATGTGTAAACAACCAAAAATATTACCTGAAAATATTTCTTCTTATAATCTTCAGTATATTTGTCGATTTATTATCATGACAAAAGCAACTAAATAAGTTATATCTACTTTGCACATTTAAACAATTTATCATAATTTATTAAATCCCTAAATTTATATTCTAATGTTCAAGACTTGAAATATCCTTAGTAAAACATTTAATGCAAACACCGAATAGAAATATATATTTTGAAAATCTAATTTATTTTCTACTTTTTATAATCTTTTAATTAAAGTTTTAAAAAAAATACCGTCAAATCAAAAGCTGATTAAATGATCCATAATTTTGCATTTATTGTAGAAAAAAATGTTTCAAAAGTGGTACTTTCTCTTTTTTTTGAATGCTTTAAATTTATTTTTTGAAAAATCTTCTTTTTATAGCTTTTCAATTTAATGGTTGATTTCACTTCTTTAGAAATTTCAGTAATTTGTGCTTAAGAACCAAATACAAGAAACACTGGTATTTTTAGCTAATTTTTTTTGTATTCTTGTGTTTGATTTAAAATTAATCTTGAGGCTTGTCGTAAAAATATTTGAATTATTTTTGAATTTTTTTGAGTTATAAAACGTTTAATTTCTGCTTGTAAATAGAATATTTGAAAATTTTCAAATCATTCTCAACGTATAATCAAATTTAAAGTATCTTTTCATAAACTGTTGAAAAGCAATACACCTATATTAATCATTTACCAAAGACTGAAATACTTGATTCGCTGCTCATAATGTCTTGAAACAATAAATGATTTTTTTAAATTACATAGCCTTATCTCCTTTTAAAGATTTCCCAAATAATTTCATATCTTAACATACATAAAACTTTTTATAAGGAAATTTTATTTAGATTAATTATAGATTATTTTTAATGTTTTAATTGTCTCGTGAGCCGCTTACTCAGTCTAGTGGCCAGAGTGCCTGACTGAAGATAGGGATATCCTGGTTCGAATCCCAGTTCGGGCATGGATGTACCTTCTCTCTGTCTATCCTGTCATTGTCTTTCTTGATGTGAATGTGTTGTGAATGGTTGCCTACCCTATAAACAGGTCCTTATGGCATGTGTGTACTGAGGAAGTGAGATTCCAACCCAAAATATGGATCAGTTGAAAAAGTGAAGCAGCGCACCCCATATTGTCAGTCTAGCTAGCACAAGACAACAACAACAACTGTCTCTAGAATGAACACTTATTCATTAACTGCGATGATAAAAATTAAGATAATTTCTAATTTTTTGATTATTTCCAAAAGTATAACATATTTTAATGAAATTTAGTATTGTAATATAAATAATATAATAAAAGTTTTACACAAATTAGTTATACACAATTAAAATTTATGGATGATTCATTGGCACATAAAAAATGTTTCCAATATAGAAAATAATATAAAACAAATATTTTTTCCACGTTCTAAAAATATAAAAAAGGAGAAATATCAGAAAAACATAACTTATAATTTGAAATCTTTAAGAACATGCTGAGTTCTTTAAATTTTATTTTAAATAGAAATCGTAAATTAGATATTTTGTTTTCTATTAAGTTTTGTGTTATGTAAAGCTTTATATTTTCTGCAGTACTAGTAACATAAATAAAATGTTAAAAAACAATAAGAAGATTCCATTTACGTATATTTAGCACTGAATCGAATCTCAGTTTGCTTTCATTTCATAAAACTGTATCAAATTTATTCTCTTAACTTTGTATTTACTTTGAATATTAGTGGCTGTAATAAAAATACTTTCCCGATTTGTGCTATTTTTTAACTGTATAAAACTCTATATAATAAGAAACAGGTTCATATCAGAATTGTATCATTTGCAATTCCGCAATATCCACATTTTGCGATTTTGAAAAGACAACTTTCCCATCAGTCATTTATGCAAGCTTATCTACTATGTTCTTATAAATTTAATAACAAAAATTCAATTTTTAATTTCAATTTATATTAATCAATATTAAAAATCACACTGAATATATGAAAGGAATAAATTTAATGCGAAATTTTTTTTCCTATAATTGAAAATGAAATTAATATAATGGTGAATATATAATTAAAATATATAAAAATCCAATGTTTTACAAATGATATAAAATAAATATTGGGGGGTCCCTAAATTACTTGCAATTTTCAAAGTGCAAGAAAATGCAATATTATTAAATAAGAAAAAAGGGTTTAAATTTCAAAATGTCAAAACCAATGCTAAATTTATAAACATTTTTATAGCTCTTATAATAAAGCTTAGTAAGAAAAAAAGGGTTTAAATTTCAAAATGTCAAAAGCAATGCAAAATTTATAAACATTTTTAATAGCTCTTTAGTCCCTACTTTTATGGCACCAATCTGTCGATTAAGTCACAAATAACCGAATGACAGTTGATCATTATGGCACTTTTGAGATAATTTATTTAACCTCTAATCAGTACCTGTGAACATTCGCATTTTCTCTCTGACAGTCCTATATTCGATGCTTAAGCGCAGCCTATTCAAAACAAAAATAACGGTTAAACTTTAGAACGAACAAAAAAGAAAAAAACTGAAAATAGAGGGGTGGAAAAGGGAAAACTTCTCTTTTATGGTATTCTGCCCCTTTAAGTTAATTCAATCCGCTCCAACTGCTGCAGGAAACGCAAAAATTTTATGGACTGAGAAAAATCCCATAAATCAAGTCACGGATTTTGAATCCATCTTTTTTGGCCGCTTATCTGTACTTTAGCGAGTTTTATATGCAAGGGGGTTAACTTTGACTGCGGTTCACATCGTTAACTGTCCCAGTTGGTGGCAAAATGGCATTTGTCAGAAGGATATCAAAAGTAAGGTATCACAAACTCGATTATATTTTCTACTTTTGAAGTATTATCTTTAGTATTTTTGAAAAGCTGGACATAATAATATGTCATTCAATTAAATTGTTCTAAATTGTATTAAATTTTTTCCTATCAAATTGATTTATTAAGTAAAACTTAATATTTTCAATATAAAATTATGTATATTTCATTCTTATCAAATTCTCATTTGATAGAGAAACTTTCCTGACATTTTTTGCGTGTGCTGCAGTTTTCTATTAAATATTTCATATGATTTTGCTATGATAACTGATAACAAAATTTTATTTAAGCAAATATTTTCAAACATATATCATAATCAAATGCTCTCAAAATTTTTATAATACTATATTTGTCATTTTGCCGACCGGTTGGCTGAGTGGTTAGCGTTCCTGACTCCTGAGCTGTTGGTCCCGGGTTCGAATCCTGTTTCGGGCATGGATGTTTCTTTCCTTCTCTGTTCTCTATGTCCTTTCTTCTGTGTTGTTGTATGAATGTGGCCCGCCCTATAAACGGGTTTGTGGTGGTATGGCGTGGGTAACGCTACTCGCCTCCGTGACTTGGTACACAGAAGCCCCCTGGGTAACAACAAATGAGTAGCTGTTTCTGGCCTTTATGTGGCATAGGGTTCAACCCTCTTGTGCCCGCCATATGAAAAAAAATATTTGTCATTTTACAAGGAAATTTTATAAACATTAAAAACATTAACTAATTTTTTGATTAATGAATTAGGTATTAAATGTGGTAAACATAATCATACAATTTAATAACCTCCTAGGAAACAATAATTATATTAACCGATATTAAATTAAATTTTCATAAAAATATTCAAAATCATTTTATTAAATATCTATAATAGCATTCACTTAAAATTATTAAATTTGACTTTCTTACTGGCTGAACCATTGCATTTCAAAAAGCAATTTTTAATTTCATAATTTTTATAATAAAATATTATCGTCGTTATTTTAAACTGATATTTTATATGCCGATCATGCTTAAAATTTGATTTAAAAAAAATAAAATAATCGTTGAAAGTCAACACATCTCTGTAAGTAATTTTCTCAAGCACAACTAAAATATTATTTACATATCTTACACATAAAAGCTTTAGTTTTGATTTTTGGAATACATGAGTTTATAAATCTGATTTGTAAAGCATTATACAGCAAATACAGTAAGGCAAAAACCAAAATAGTTTAGATGCGAAAACATCAAATAAATTTATTAAATTTTCATGATTATGCTTAGAAATTCTATGACTCAACTGTCGTTACTAGTTAAAGTAAGTAACTCACTATATATACAATTTTCTTCAAATTTAGTATATTTTTATAAAAATCAAATTTTGTTTATTTTATAAATAAAAAAATCATAAAAATCAAGAAAATCCTATTTTTTGATAGATATTATTTGAATTCATGAGGTTCCAAAGATCATATTTTATAATCATGCTTGTACTTCTGTCTAATTTCTAACTGTCTAATTTCGATTTTGATATTTTAATTTTTAAGACGGATTTTTTTTTTGTTTTGTTATTCTTACTTCAATTCCTATTTCAAATAAACGGCAAATTTAATATTACCAATTAATTTATGTCATTATTATTAGTAGTAGTTCATTAATTAGCAGTTCAGTAATTCACATTATCAGTTCATTTACTGTGCACCACGAAGGGGTCGTACTTTCCCCTTTGTGGTGTTCTGATTAAACGAAAGATGCACCCTACTGACTTAAATTCGCATAGCCAAAGTACAGCGAGCTTGGCTTGTCCAAGTGTCATAAGTAACAACAATAACAACATTTACTTAATATCCTTTTAATGTGAACAGATAAAAAGCACAAAAGTTCAACTTTATTTTCTCAACAAAAAAAATTCCCTAATGTAAAACATCCCCTTTATAATAAAGGAATTTTTCAAGTAACATTTTCCATAATTCAATCCATGCCAATAAAATTAATTTCTTTTAACTTTCTATTTAGTGCAAACTTAATTTTTATTATTTAAGCAATTAAAAATATTATAATTCTAATTAAAAGCAAATTTAGCCATTACAAACAGTACTTTCTCAGAAATTGATATTTCTTAACTTACATTTTTATAATATATGAAAATATACATCATATCATTCAAAGTATTCAGTTTTAGTTTCTAAAATTAACAACATTAAGCAATATTTGATTTATATACTAAGATCAATACAATAAAAAATATTAAATAATAAAATAAAAATCTATATTTTTTATTAAATGGTTTTTATATTATTTTATTTTTATTTTTTTTTTTAAATTTCAAGAAGAAGCATTAGAAATTAACTGCTTTCCTGCTTTATTTTTCATTGGAAATTTATCTTAATATATTATATGAGATATTTAGTTTGGGAAAAACTAAATAATATTAAATTTAATTACTAAGCAAGTTGCACAAAAATACTCATAATCAAAGAAATAAATTTGAATAGTAATAATTTTCAGCATTTCCTGAATGGTAAACAAAACGTAAAAATATAAAATTAATTTAACTATAATTTCATTATAGTTATTTAGAAAACTGCAATATTATAACAAAAATGTTATTTAGATCAATGCACAAATAATAAGATAATTTGATTAACAATAAAGAATTATTTAAATTCATAAAACACACACAAAAGTAAGCAGACATTGCAAAAAAGAGCAATTAAAGTTAAATTAAAAGTGTCGACTTAATTGATTACTTAAATAGCATTAATTTACAATATTAAAAACGAAATTCTAATAAAGACTTTCTATTTCTTGTGTTGTTTATAAAACATAAAATATGCAAAACCGTTAATGTTTTATTAGATTGTAAAATAAACCTATGCAAGTAGTAATATTCAAATAGATAGAATAAACATTCAGATAGTGTTTTAAATACATAATTTATTGAAAAAGTAAAACTAATTAGTTTCTTTGTATAAATAGAGCAACTGAAATTTAGAAGCTAATGCCTATATCTTATTTAAATATATGCTAGCTTATTAGAAATGAAATTTTAATACCTATTACGAAAGAATTCATTATGTATCACTATAATGGATTTTAGATTTAATCTCACGTAAACAAAAATTTGTTTTAAGGAATTTATGTTGTTGAAATAAGATATTTAAAGCAAAGTGCATTTCGAAACTCCTAATAGAGGATTATAGAGAAATAGTGATTACAACTTTATAAGATTTACAAAAATTTTGATATACTTCCTCTGAATTTTAAATTTATTAGTATTTAATTGTTTTAAAAATTTCGTAATTAAATTTTTAATTCAATTTAGAAGAAATCAAGAGAAATATTCTTCATTTTATGCACGCAGTTAGAGATGCATATTTGGAAAATAATCAGATGAATATTTTTTAAATTTCATAATTAAATGTTTTATTAAATTTCAAATTTGTAAAAATTTTAGCACAACATGTAAAGAAATTCAATTATCAAGATCGGTAAATTCTAAGATTTATGTTTTGGTTTACGAGCAAATTAAATAAATATGTAATTAGTAACTATAAATTGGCATTTACATTTCAAATTGATTTTCACATTATTAATGAGCAAAAGCTAAAGTAACAACTCATGTTTAAGAACTTATACAACCTTATATATGTCATATAATTCATTTAAATTTTATCCCGATAAAGTAGAAGTAAATCTGTACTCATAAATAATAACTTATTTTTATTAATAAGTATTCTAAAATCAATATTGTGAAACATCTTAGAATAATCAAAACAGACAGTACATGTATAACATTTTTTTCTGCCTTGTGTTAAAATCTAACAGAGTTTTACTGCTTAAAGATGATAAGTTAGCTCTTCTGAAACATTTAGGCCTATTGATGCTTCTAAGGAAAATGACAAACTTATTAAGAATTTTTGAATCGATGATTAATTAATTAAGTAAATTGAGTTATTACTAAGTTAACTAAGTAAGTTGTTAAATAACTAACAACTTAATTAGTTTAGTTCAATTAAACATTTTTCTAATAACTAATTACCAATAAAAATTTTAGTTTTAAATACATTAAAATAAATACATTAAATCTTATCTTTAAAAAAATGCCGATAATGATTGGTCTTTTACTCAAGCTTTCCATCTCTAATCCAGATTTACACCATTTTTCCAGAGATCTCCCGAAAAAGGGAAGAAGGCAAACAGTTATCAGCTATCCCGAAAGTTATAATTTCACTTCTCCAGAAATCGGCAAACGAAATTAGTGCCAAACGTATCGGAAATAAGGAAGGCGATTTCGATATTTTCAGTGGTTTCCCATCACAAACGATTAGTTCGCAGAAAAGTGTGCAGTAAAAGTTAATGTTTCTTAAAGCGATTAATTCTCCCCCAAAATGCGCGTCATTTGTTAAATAATGTTTTTTCAAATGAGTTTAGGGTGATTTACTTTATTTGACGTGATTAATTTTGAATTATTTGCACATTTGAGTCCCACTTTAAATCCGGTTGTTAAGCTTAAGAAAGTGTTATGACAAGTTATCAAGATAAATAGACACACCTCCTCTTTCGTATCATAAAGAACTATTGGAGAGGAAAATTTACATTTAAATCACTCAATTTTATGTATTTTTAATACATTGTTTTTTTTCTCGGTTCAAAATATGCTTGCACATAGAAATCAGCCTTATATTTGATATTCAAATACATCATGTTTGTCCTTATACATAATTTTTAAAAAAGTTTAAATCTAATATCATACTGATATGAAAAATAATATTTTTATAATAGATAATTTATATTTTCTTATAGTTTTTACTACTATCACTTTTAATCAAAATAAAAGTAATGTAAGAATTATGTGTGCTTTCTCTTTGTAATAAAAATTGTAGAAATTAATTATTTTTCAAAAAAAAAAAAAAGACTTGAAGAAATATTGAAATAAATAATTCTACCCAAATTGTTACCATTAAACTCTGGCAATCATATCAAATGTTTTTTTTTATCTAAAAAAAATCTACAATTAAAATCTTGGAAAAATTATAGATGGTGATTTAGATCGTGTTTCTTTAGAACGTATCTAAACAATTGGTTATTACTGATGTAAAAGTTATGAAAAATACTTTGAATGTATTTTGAAATTAGAAAAGCTGGGGAAAAACTAAAGTAAAACTGAAATAAACTTTAAAATGTTAAGCACTACCTAAATAAAATTTTTGCTGAATGTAAAACATTATATTTCAATAGAAACTTTAAAATGGTATCGAGACATTTATTTTATGATGAATGTAGAAAAATCAATACATTAATAAGACTAGAATACTCTTAACGTAAATTAATTTATTGGAATTTTTTATGATAATCAAATAAACTCATTAAAGTTTTCCTCAATTTTCCGAAAGAAACATTTTAAATTTTTGAACATTTTAGGAATCGAAAAACATGTTTCATATTATGCTTTCTTCGAATAAAAATCCTAGAATAATAAATGTAACAATTAACGTAGAAAATCACGAAAATATATTTCACATACATTTCATACATAAATTAAATATTTCTTTTAGAGAAACAATCAATAAAAAATTACAAATACAAGCAAATAACTCATTTATAAGTCCCTATATTTATTTCTTCATAAAAAGGACCATATTTAATGAAATTATTCACACATTTATATACAATTAGTTAATTTAATTATATTTCCCATTGTATTTTATATATAAAATTAAAAAATTAAATTAATTCAAAATTTTCTTCATTTATATTTTTTACAATTGCACTTTTTAAATTATATATTTACTAAAAGTAATTGAATAACACTAAGTATTTCAAACATTCACAAAAGAAATCTTTCACGGAAATTTTTTTAAATAAATTCATGATTCCAAAGGAAATTTTTAGAAACAAGAATTTAAAACTCAGTTCATAAATTATGTTACAATAATTATGCAATATTTATGTAGTTTATATTGTGTTTATTTTCAAGAACCAAATTAAAAATTCTATAATTAAATTTAGCACATTTTTGAATTATGAAATATGTATGTATATATAATATAGTTTTCTACTATAAAAACTTCACTTACTTTCTTTCTTATAAAATTATAATTAACACATTTAAACTAGTTAATCACCTAAAATGTTCACTTATTTGTGACAGAAATCTGATAGTTTGTTAATTAAGTATACATCTTAAAGTTTAATCTCCTTTGCTTTTCATATAATTAATAATTACTACAAATAGAAATAATTTGTTCTCTATTTTTTGTTATTTATTCACTTCATTTTTTATTTATTTTCTTCTTGCTTGTTATCTCATGCCTCAAATGAAACAAAATATACAAGAATTTTTATTTCTGTTAATATTTTTTTCTTTTATATGTCATAATTCATTTTTCCTGAAAATCGTGTATTTTATAGCTGCTACATTTCCCCTTAAATTGTGTATTTCCAATTATTCGTTTTATTTGATTGTTTTACTATTCTATAATTAGTTTTGAATAAATGATTGAATAAAATCTCTGATTTGCTAATAAGGTTATGTAATAAGAACTGATAGTGTAGGAAATCCATCTATTTTTCAAACTGAAAGCGTCAAAAATATATTGTTAAAGAACTTTATTTCAGTTGGTTGACCATATTTAAATATTTAACAATGGTCTTTTAAAAAAGTAACATGAAAATTAATACAACTTACTGCAAGTAAGACTTTAATGAATGTGAGAATTTCAAAAAATATTTTTTTTACATTTTGATAACTAATGTAATTATTTTTACAGGATATAATGAATTAAAATAAGCTATACATGAAATTTTGCTTAAATTTTTTTTGTTTGATTTATCCAGTAAATATTTGTTAAAAGATGCTTTTAGTTTAAAATTTCCTTTAATATGATGTGTATTTTAAATACACATCCAGCTACCTTCTTTGGTAATAAGTATTCAATCTAAAAGTAAAAATTGGTTTAAAATGTATCAAATTCACATTTACATGCACATGTTTAGAAATAATGAAAATCAAAAATTTAAGTTAAATGTCTTTTTTTTAACCCATAATTTTTAAAAATGTAAAATGTCTGTACTAAAATACACTACCTTTTTTATTCTGTGGCGGTTAAAAATTGTGTAATTTTATAATTATAAATCCTACCAATGAGAAAACTTTTGTATTTATTAATATGATTTAAATTTTTATTGTTTATAATTAATTATTTAAATGAGTGTATAATGTATACCTTAACATTGATTCATTTTTATAAGCTGTCATTAATTTAATTTTTGTAAGCAGATTTAAATTTTGTTCAACTGAAACCATCTATCTCTTTTTCGTATCAAATGCATTAAAATTTATTAAATGTACCAATAAGAAAATTAACACAAATAATTATTACATAAACCAGTATATATTTATAGATATTAAAATATAATCACTTTTAAAAGTATTATCAATAATAAAACCTTAGAATTCTTTAAGGGAAATAAATTAGTTTTTTGTAGTTTTAAACTATTACAAAAGGAACTGAATAAAATTTAAAATTAATGACTTTAAAACCATCAAAATCTCGTAAGGATAAATTGTAACTTAAAAGTTTCAATTCTAACTTTAAAATAAAAATAGTATTTACAATAAGCTGATTTCCATTTTAAATTATTCATGAAGTTAGTTATCATTCTCCAGAAAACCAATTATTTATTTCATTATGAATTGAATAAATAATATAAATACTTAAGCTAAAAATCCGCTTCAGCTGTAAGAGAGTATTGAAAAATCTCAATCCATTTTCGGCACTCCAGGAAAGAAACCCTATTTCTTAATCACACATATGAGGGGAAACTACAAATACTGTTGCCAGCTAATGGCTATAAAATCAGAAACCCTGAAGCAATATTCGAAATTACCTTCTGCGGTGATACGCCATTTTGCATAATAAGTATCAGAACTCTAATCAGACAAGGCAATGAATTGAAAGAAAATATTTCAAAAAGTTATCCCAGAAAAGGACATGAAATTACGTTATTCACTCCAGACAATGCGAAAATGTCACTATTATGTGACTTAAATACTAAGCCCGGGACGGAATAGCGTTCTATGCAAATAGCGGCGAGTTGAAAATTCTTCCTCTTCCTCCTATTTTTTCATTGGTTCATGGTTTGAATACTTAAATTCTTCTTTCTGAGTTTCATCCCTGCTCTTTTTTTTCTTTATTTATTTATCTTGCTTTTGGGCACAAAGTTTCCTGTAAGACCTAAAAAGGATGAAAAGATATCAGAGATTTAAAAGACTAAGGGAATTTAATGGAAAAAATTTTTTTCCTATTTTGATTAATATCAAGTCTCACAGACATTCATTTTTAAATTATTTTATTATTATTATTTAGTTTAGTTTATATAAAAATGAAAGTATGTTTTTTTTATTTTTAGGATTAAGTTGATACTTTTATCTTTCGCTGAAATATTTGGCGATAAAAAAGTTGAGCAGAAAATTTTCTTTGTCTCATTGTTTTTATTTTTTCGAACATATTACACAGTTTTTAAATGGGATCTTTAAATCAAAGAGAATAGATATTAAAATTGAAAATAATAAACTTATGATGCCACTGAGAGTTTTTAAAAAAAGGGAAAAGTTAATTGGGAAGATTAGAAAGTTAAAAGGAATTTAAGAAACTGGTTTAGAAGAGAAGATTCATTTTCAGGAACATTCAACCTTAACGTAAATTTAATTATATATTTCCAGGAATCAAAAGGCTACTTTTAATCTTCCAACTTACGTCATTAAAAAAGATAATAAGAAAAGTCAATAAATTTGATCGATTTTTATAAAAAGTTCGGGGTAAATTGCATTTGTCTAGAAGGAGCATATATTACGTTAGTTCCCAATTTCTGCATAATATGTATCAGTAAATATTATGTTCACAGGAGCATATATATATATATATATATATATATATATATATATATATATATATATATATATATATATATATATATATATATATGTATATATATATATATATATGTATATATATATATATATATATATATATATATATATATGTATATATATATATATATATATATATATATATATATATATATATATATATATATATATATATATGTATATATATATATATATATATATATATATATATATATATATATATATATATATATATATATATATATATATATATATATATATGTATATATATATGTATATATATATATATATATATATATATATATATATATATATATATATATATATATATATATATATATATATATATATATATATATATATATATATATATATATATATATATATATATATATATATATATATATATTGTGTATATGTATGTATGTAACTTAATTTGTATGTTTTTGACACTATCAAAAAGGATCATATTTGAAAATTGTCTTTTAAAATATATACGAGTATATAGACGCCTTTATTTAAATATTATATACCATAAAATTTCTTTCAATTAGAAGAATATTTCCCGTTGTGAAAGTTTTCGTAAAATCTTTTTTTCAATAGTAAGTATTTAGTTTCATAGTTCAAAATATGATTGTATAATGTTTTAAATTTGGTTATAGTTTTTGCGCTATATATTTATTAAAATTCTCTCTTGAGTTAACAATTATTACCTAATCATATTATTAAAATATTTTTCTTAATCTGCATTAAGTATTTTAAGAAAAATCACCTGGTTCATAATTAAAGGATGTCTTATCACAATTTCTAGCTAAAATGTATTGTTGTTATGAGGCATCCTGAAGAAATGTTGCTCCTTATAGCGCAAGTACTTAAAAATTCATACTCCACTTACATACTCATTCTTTAAAGGTATCCAATAAAAGAGCATGCTTTGGTCTTAAGTCTTAAAGTCTGACGAACTTTTAGCATTTAATGTAAGCGCTCATAGCTTATCGAGATAAGTAGTTCTAGATATCATGTACATGCATGTAGCTTGCGTGTAGCATGCTATATGATGCATGTAGTATCATATACATGTAGCTTCCGTTCATACTCTCGCACTAAAGTTTTTAAAAATATGTGCACAAGTAAACGAGGTTATTATCTTCAGAAGCTTGGTATTTGAGGGTGGTAGAAAATTTATTTCAACATTCATTAAACTAAATTATACATTATTTATTTTCCTAATTATAGTGATAGCTAAAAAAGACATATTTAAAATTCCCTCATAAATGATAAATATTGTTTTATTTCTCATGGACAGGAAGGAAAGAAGTAAGTTATTTTTTCTGCTTCAAGGAAAGATGTTAATGTAATTCAAACCCTTTTGAAACAATAACGAAATTAAAATAATTAATATAAAAATCTTAAAAATCAATTGCGGGAAAACTAAAATATATTTTGCATTATAATGAATTTGATATTCTACAATCTGTTATTGATGTCATTTACTTCAAAAATTTAAGTTTATAAGTACATGATTAAACCAAGGAGTGATTGATTAATAATTTGAATTATTTTATTTAAAAGAATTATTTTCAGTAGTTTTCAGTAAGTGTTACCTAAACCCAGACACACTATCATTATCATGATATATCATTACCTTAAATTTTTTAATTGTTTTTAAAACATTGATGCATGTTACATTATGTTACTGAAGTAAAGTTCTGAAATTCTGTGATCAAGTAATCTTACAACTTGTATTTAAAAGTTCACCATTTATTACCTTAGTAATTGAAATTTATTTGAAAATAAATCCCTGAAATAAAATAATAAAAATATGAAAATGTTGAAATTTTCCAAAATCTTAAGATGAAAAGTATGATAAATTTTATTCAGCTGATAAACGACAGGTATTCGATCTAGAGTCAAAACTAGCGTCTAAATGACAATAATATTTGTCACTGGGATAATATCCAATAAATGCAGGATTTTTTTTCACGATTTACATAAAAAAAATTATTCCTAAATTAGATTCATTAGAGCATATACTCAAATATTGCTTAATGTTATATGCTTCAAAAGTAGATATCATAACTACCGTTGAATTTTTTAAATATATTTTTACATTGCTAAGTTTTCAAAATGAGAATCAAGATTTCATTTTGATTTTTCATTTTTTTCCATCAATACTTTGAAATATTTTAAAACTTTATTGATATTTTGAAATATTTCAATTGAATTTTAATATTAAGTGATCTTGATTATTTATCACATATTTAAACATTTTCATTTTTCAAAAACTGTCAAACATAAATTAAATGTAAAAATGTTATTAGAAAATCAAGTTACTTTAATTTCATTAATAACTTAAATGAATTTTCCAAGTAAAAAATCATGTTTCTCAATTATTTAGGTCTTAAGAGAATGCATTTAATCTCTTGTAAAAAAACTAAGCCTCTTTTTTAATTTTAGTTGTAGAATTTTATGGGCTTCATCCATAGAAATTTGGGATCTTCTTACAAATATATAGTAAAAATTACGTTTATTAAATAAATCTAAAATGTTTTTTAATCAGTTGAAAGCCAAATGAAAAATGACATATGAACTCATATTTTAGCAAACATAAATTCACTTTTTTTGTAGACTAACCTTATTTCATAACTGAAAAAGTTTTACATTAAAATTTTATGAATTAAATACCATTAGTTATATACTTAAGTTATTAATACACTTATGCTATATTATATTATAATATAGTACATATATATATATATATATATATATATATATATATATATATATATATATATATATATATATATATATATATATATATATGGGCACGAATTGAAAAAGTTACTCAGTTCATAATAACCACAAATTACTTATACATACGTTTAAGTGAAAAAGAATAAATTATTTCCCTCATCAAAAATAATCATCTGATTGGCATCTCGTTTTTGGAAATAAAAATTTGGAATGTAATTTTTTGGAATTTCTTATTAAAATTAGAGCTATTGAGTGATGTTAGTTAACTAGTATAAACACAATTCCTTTTCAAATAATTTTGGAAAACGAATATGATACGAAATTCAAACCAAATTCAATAGAATTATAACAAACAAAAATGTGCTTTTGAAATATCTTTCACTGTATAATAACTAAGACAAAAATTCCCTTCATTTTTTTAGACTTTTCGTTTACTACCATATCTTAAAACAAAAATCGATTTCAAATTTTATGGGAAAAAATTCTTAAAGAGGATATGGCTTGAAATTTTAAATTTTATGTGTAAAGTATTAATTATCAAAATTACAATATTATTTATTTATTTACAAATGCTTGTCTTTTGGTCGCAAGGCAATTAGACAACGGGCTCTCCAATATCTTGCAACACGACAAGAAAAAATCAGATAGTGCAGAGCACTCGTCCAAATGTGTAGCAGTCATAACGTGTCCAGACACGCAGGTAGGCCACAATGTTAAAACGGAAGAGATGGGCATGGAGACAGTCGTGACCAGTCAGCATTCTAAATGCAGCAACTGCAGTCGCTCGTGGGAAGTCAGGAATAGTGTGTGGAGCCGAGAAGAGTACAGTCCTAGGCTTGCCATTCGAAAGGTGTAAGACAGTATCACGGCGAAAGCGCCTAGACATTCTAGAAATTTCAAATTTAGATGAAGTCTCAGTTTAGATGAAGTTAGATGGAATCTCAGTTTCACAAGGGGTTTCTGAAGAATTAAGGTCGCTTTTTTGGCAAAGAAATCAGCTCTCTCGTATCCTTCAATGCCACAGTGGGAGGGAATCCACTGGAAGGACACTTTATAAGGGAATCTCTCAAGCAAAGTCCTGCAATTTAGGACTCTTTGGTTCTTAACCTCTTTATTAGTGCAAAGAGCTTGAAGCGCAGAAATAGAATTCGAAATGATTACGGCTCTTTCAAAGGAGTTTTATCGTATGGAGAGTTGTTGTAGTGCTATGAGAATAGCTTCCATCTCACCATCAAAGTGAGTCGAGAAAGTACCAACCGGAAGACGAAAACAGAAAAGTTCACTAAAGATGCCAGCACCGGCGTCTTGAGAAAAATCAGAAAGTGAACCATCCGTGTAAACGTGCAGCCATTTATCAGGTAATGGATGGTCTCTAGAGCAATCGCCCGAATAATTTCGGGAGCGAGTCCCGACTTTTCAATTTTCTGAGTAAGATCCAATCTTACATCGAGATTCATGTAATGGAAGGGGCAAGGAAGGGTAAGCAATTCAGTCGGCAAATCATTAATAATTTGATATCGTTCAATAGCACGGACACATTCAATAAAACCTCTTTGAGTCTTCATAAAATTACAATATTAAACATCTCATCATGTAACTTGTCAAATTTAATCTTAGTCGTATATACTTGTATGGTTCAGAATTTATTTTATATTGATGTATCTGTACAACTAATCTATAAATATAAAAAATGGATGCAGAAGTAATAAACCAAACCAAATCTTTCTAAAAGTCTCATCTGATATAGCCTAGAATCACTATATTTATCCATGTATACATTCATACATAATGTTGCAGGTGAGTACAAGACTGTATCTTAAGTTTAATGGGTTTCAAATACTCACCCATCATCAAGTACCTCGTAATTTTGAACCACGGTGAGGTGACGAAGTTAAATCTGAGATGGCATTCTCCTCTCCACATGCATCCATGTATAGTAAGACATCTGTCTACCTTCTTTTAAATTTAAAGTATGTGTTTAAATTGCATTAAATAATTTTCTACAAATCCATTTGTATATCTCCAATGCCAAATACATAGATCAGATAATTTCAGAGATACTTCTGTGGCTGAGCTCAAAGATTCACGTTTCCGAAAGATTTTCATAATTCTTGTGACAATCATTTGGTTTTAATTTTTTTATAAGATATAATTAAATATCGTATTATTAAGAGCTAATTAGCGAATATTTTTAAAGTTTTTTGAAGTATTGCTTTAACTTTAAAGGAATACATATATTTGGCTTCAATATCAATTATTTATAGCAATTTACTTCAAAATTAAATAATTTTTCTATGTTTATGTTAGAAGATGTCTTTTAATATAAATTTCTAATGCAAACTTTGAAGGAAAAAATAGCAATTACACCTAATATTTTTCTGCATGCATAATATTATTCATTTTTTAAAGTATCAGTTTTAAATTAACCTCAATTTCCATAAATCAATTCTAAAACTGTTAACATTCGTGGAGAGAAAATTTTAACGTATATATTTTTCTTAATTTACTTTCAAGATAGACTTTAAATACAGCTGCGTAAAGACATAATAATAGTTAGTAATAATAAGAAATAAAAATAGTAATATAAATACATAAGAATATAAGACATTTATTTTAACAAAAATTACCATTGAGATAGAATGATATTGAAAAATATTATGTGAACATATATATGCTCTCTCTCTGTTTAAATATTTATTTGAGTATAATTTTTATATTAAGCTTTTTTCTGAATTAAATAGCTTAGTTTTCGTATGCAGTCTATTAAAATATATATTGGATATATATGTGACATATTTCTTAAATTTGCGAAATACACGCTCACACTTTTCTAATAAATTTCCAGTGTTATGAGTTCATTAACATCCAAATAACCTTCGAGATTTGTAGAAGATATTTGAATGAAATCCAAATATAGTATGTGAATACAATGGTAGATTTATTTAGATTTATTATTAGATTTATTAAGTAATACAATAATATTACTAAATATTGTTGTATTACTTAATATCTAAATAAAATTTGCATTAGTCTTAATAATATTTCATATTTTAAATTAATATTTTCAATAAATTTCTTAATTTATAATGCATGATTTTGGTAGCAAATATATTATTAACTTGACATTTTTTAACATAAAATGAAAAAATAGGCACCATATTTTATTAATAAGATTTCATTTGCTTTTCACCTTTGTTTACTTTTTATTTTAGGAATATAAATATTTATTCAATAAATTTACGTTACAGAAAATTATAAACATCTAAATATATTGTTTTTGCTTTTAATACCAAGTTTGATATACGTGGAATAAATAATGAAGCGAAAGAATCTTCAATATTATTCTAGGCAAAAAATTTTTCTGTGAAATTCTTTCTTGGAAGACTGCATTTAACAGCATATTCAGCATCTTTATTGAATTTTAATATCTTCTATATATTCTTAATGTAATTGCAAAGACTTAGTGAATTTTATATTTTTCATCAATAATTAAAGTTTAAGCTGCCTTTATATTATTTTTAACAATAGATTTAGAAATCAAAACAACTCAATACCAATTTCAAAACAATGTACTTAATGGATTTTCTCCTTTGATTAGCATAAATTAGGTATAATTTAATGGCATTTGATTACTACATATCCTAGTAGATAAGCAATGCTCGAAAAACTTAACACATTTACCAATTAGTGTCGCTTCTATAAATTCACTCCTACAAAATAATTAAAATAAACATGTGTAAGATATTTACTGATTGTCCTATTAATGAAAAATCATTATACTCATTTTCATTTTTAAGATAATGCCTATTCCTATTAAATAAACATTATATATTTTTTCAAAAATAACCCATTAAAGATTGCTTATCCTAAGCATATTTATATTTTTAAAAGCCAATTAAAAAATTAATTATTTACTAAATTTGAGTAAAATTAGCACATTTAAAGAAAACATTAATGTATTGCTAACGTAAATATCTTTCATTTAATGTAATTTCACTTGAAGTTTTTGAAGTTTAATTGAAAAGAAAGAGATTTAGGGATTTAATCTGAGTGAAAAGAACCATTTTAATTATAATAAATACATGGATACTTAATTGAATATTTTTATGAAATTAATTATTAATTTCTTATGTGTGTGCTAAGATAATGAATAAATAATTAATTATAATTATAAAATTTGAGTCTTTATTCAATATCATTGCCATAGTTAATTCTTAAAACATGCACTAAAATTTAATTTACATTTATTTCCTAAATACAAATGTAATTCAAGCATTTATAGTTTCTAACGATATAGTGGGAAGTGGGAGTACTTTATTTCACATAGATTTTTTATTAAAAAAAAAATTCATTTGTTGTTTTTGTAAATCTTTATTGTAATAAAAACTCTATGTCAAAATTTTCGTAAATTAAAATAATTTAATAACTTTAAAATTTATTTTAACTATTCAACACTTGTTGCTTGTCTTATTCTGGCAATTCTCTCATTTATGGCTATTCCTAAGTAAAGGTATCCATAGACATTTATGAATTAAAACTTCCTCGCGACAAAGGCAGTTGCTTTGAAAGGAATATTTGACACAAAGCAGTTTCCTTTCATTGAATATTTCAGCCATTTTCCTGCCCAACCTTCTCAGACACAAGATAAACGTTTGAAGCATTGAAAGATACTGCCATTTTTCTATGGTATCTTAATGCTGCTTTCTTATACTTCAAGAGAGCGATAAGATTTTTGGCACGCAACGCAAATTTCTCCTCGAAAATAAATTTCATCGATATTCAACACTTTCGCCATAAAGGTAGAAATACTTTCGTCGCCGCAAACACTCATAGCTTATAAGCCGGCAAAACGTTAAAGAACAGGCGAAGCGAGAGGGGCAAGAAATAAAGTAAAAGTTTTCTAAAGGGGGGTTGACGTTTACCACGCCATGAATTTCAAACGCTTGCTCAAGCTCTTTCTGATGGCGTCGCCAGGCCTGCGGAAACATTGGATGGAATGCGGGAAAGGCGATGAAGTGAACATTTTGGATAGTCTCCATTTTAAGCTTTCAAGAGGTAAAAAATGACTTTCTATGAATTGTTTGAAGATAAAATGGCAGAAACATTCCTGATAAATAAATAAAAGTTGAAAACTAATTGATTTTATTTAAATTTTTATACAAAATTTTAAACTTTGAATATTTCTTATAAAAATACTAATCATCAAAAGAATTTAAAGTAATACTAATGATCTTACTCTCACACATAAGTTATAGAACTAGTAAACATTTATTATTCATTAATTCCGCTCATACCAGTCAAATTCTACATTTACATAAGCTTATAGTTCTAAAATAATAGAAAAGTCCCTACAAAGATTTAAAGAATAATATGTTTTCATAGAAACTAATTTAGTGTGAGACTGATTGCCATAATAATTAATTTAGTATCAATTAAATAGATGGTACGAAATCTGATTCGATAGTGAAAGCATTGTGCTCTTGTCATTTGAAATTAGCTGATGACTACTTATCAAAACCATATATCATAACATCGATAACATGCATGTATGTTAATGAACCATAGTCTATCACTTCTCCTGTATTAAGCATATACTGATGGACACAGTATTATGTGATAGAATATATATAGGGCTCATTAAACGACGATATTTGAAATTATGAGATATTGTTAGCTTGTGTTAGATTCAGTCTAGAAGGATAGAAATGCATAAATCACTATGAAACCCATTTAATGCAACATTATTTTAATAAGATATCAATAATTGATAAAATAATGATTACACTTACTACAAAAAATCCAGGTGCGTGCGTTAAAATTCAAAAAATTTTAAATATTTTAAAATATTCCTAGTATTAAATATTTACATAAAAATATCTATATCATCAACTATAACGACATATATTTCAAGTAAATTGAAATATTTAATATAACGGATAATACATTTTCCTAGCTAATGTAGAAATATTTTACTGTTTTTTAACATTCACTTGGGCTTGTTTCAATAAGAGATGTGTTTAATATACAAACGTTTATTTGAAATTATTTATCTGAAAACATTTTTAAAGATGTTCATTTTAGGAAAATCGTTAAGACCTTCTTTCTTAATATAAGGAAAATTAAAAAAAGTTGAATATATTATTTTAAAATATTTTTATAAATATTGACTAAATTGAATAGTATACATTGAGTAAATTCTACACGGATAAATATTTTGCTAAGGAAACTTAGTAAAATTTAATTATTATCAAATGTTAACTTTTTTGAAACATATTGAGAGCTCAATGCGTTTATCTAATATCAATGAACTTATGTTGATTTACTGAATTTATGTTGATCCTATAGAATGATCTCTTTGTTGATCTTATGTTGATCCTATAGAATGTTCATCCTATAGAATGATTTTTTCATGAGTTGTAGAATAGGAAAATGGAAAGTACACATTTCCTCGTGAATTTAGAAATTTTCTAATTAAATTTAACATGATTGCTGATGGAAATTCCTGTTGAATACATTCAATACCTTCCTGTTCATTTTAATCTGTAATAACATGTATTCAAACGAAAATTTTTGCGTGCACGATTATCATTTTGAATACAAAAAACTTGATATTATTAATACTTTAAAAGCCAGGATATTGGTTAAACTGATGAAATTGCTTAATAAAAGCAGAAAAAATGTCTTAATTCCTAAAAATTTAAATTTCTTGGGGTAGGAAAAACTTATACAGCAATATTACTGAAGCAATGAAAATGAGATTGTGAATTTGTCTATGGAACCAAGAAGGGCAACGCAGCATAGATTACAAATGAAGCTAAAGTAAAATGATATTAGTAAAAACTATCCTTCTTGTTGATAGAATTTTACTTTCGATGTTTTTCAACAACTTAGTAAAAATAAATGAGTTAACCATTCCGCGATTTAATAACAATGCCACCAATATTGAAAAATTCTAGAAAAGATAAAATCTCTAGACTTAAAACATATGTTCTTATTATGCTACAATGAAATATTTCAGCTTCTTCCCCCTTCAGATCAATGTCATTATTGAGGGAGTGGATCCTCTGGTGGTGCCATCTATCGGAGGAGATTAGAGCAAAGTCGTTTTTTCACCTTAATATTACTCTGGTGAAACGAAAGAAGCCCCCTATTGACTTAAGCTCGCGTAGCCAATGGCATAGAGAGCTTGGCTTGCCCAAGTGTCATAAGTAACAAAAACAACATGAAATATTTCAGTTACATATAAGGCACATTTCTGTAGATGCAAGTTATTTAACTATGGCTACACACCATTAATTGAAAAGAAATATAAAACTAATTAACTAATATTTGATTATAAGAAAACGTATATTTTCTAATTAAAACTTAATGCTAAACTTAAGCTTTCATATGAAATCTGATTGAAAACATAAGCAGTAATATTTGGGATTTATACAACTTCATTAACGAATTGTTGAAATTGAATAGAAATTAATTACTAAATGAAAAATAAGCTCAGATCAAAATTACAATTAGCACTAGATGGGAGAAAATGCATCATATTTGCCATTCCAATTCTTATTGAATTCACTGAAACAAATAAACCAAACGTTAGGATATCTAAATTTTTATTTAACATTATTTTAATTAAATTTTGTTTCATTACATGAGTTAATAATTAACATTAATTATCCTTTTCATAAAGTTACATGGATTATTTTTTATTAGTATTTCCAGCATATATTTATGTTGGAAACATATTTATGTTATCCACAATTACAGCTCTCTTCTAATTTAACGCTAAGCAAAGGAATGTTTATTCATTTTTCTCTTACTATTTTAATTAAATACTAAACTGCAGAATATTTATTCATAACTAAAGCTAAATTAATGAGTACAGAATAAAATGTAAGCTGTGAAACGATTCTTTGGTTTACCTGAATCATGAATAATTTATAACGTTGTTATGGAAATTTTAATATTTCTTAAGAAGAGATTTTTGCTGAAAGAAAGCATCACGTTATTTTCTAATGAATATTAAAAAAACTTCTCTTCCTTAATACTACTTATTTCATGCAAACTTTAGGCAACTAATAATATAACAAAAAAGAGATAGTTTCTCATGAATTTCATACATCTCTAATGTATGATTGATAAAAAGTTTATTTAAATAAAAGTTTATCCATTTTATATGTATGCTTGAAAGAATTACTTATTTCCAAAATTTAAATTATTTAAGAGCACAGACAATTATTAACGTTTGCATGAAATAGTTCCCTATTAAGTACTAGTAGTTAACGTTATTATGACTTCTATTTTGTGTTAAAAATTATATATATATATATATATATATATATATATATATATATATATATATATATATATATATATATATATATATATATATATATATATATATATATATATATATATATATATATATATATATATATATATATACTATTATTATTATTATTATTATTATTATTATTATAAATGTCCCTTATTGACTCTTAAAGGATTATTGATGTAAAATTTTCAATTGACGTAAGAAAATAGTACTATAAAATTTATTTGAATTTTTTTTCATTATTATTATTGTGTATTGAGTGCAGAAATTGACATAAACTCCCCTTCGTAAATTTCTGATATGAGTAAGCTCTGATTTGTTCTGTTTCAATAATAAGAACTGTTTTTCTCCTTCAACTCTGAGTTATCTGACTATCATTTCTGTTGTTAAATTAATAAACATTCTCTATATTTTTATTTTTTTATCATATGCATTATATATTGTTAATCAATTCTATTAATAACAATCTAAAGACAAAAAATAATGTATAGCATTATTTTTTAACCAGTAAAGGATATTTTTCTTAAAGCTCTGATTTCTATTAAAAGCTAATTTAGTACCCGTTGAACAATTTTAAGCAATTTTTTGTCATATAACTGATTGATATGATTGGTTCAGTTTATTATTTTTGGTAACTTATGATACACAATAAATAAACGGGGGCTGGGAACAATAGGTGGACACTGAACAATACGAACATCCAAGAACTAAGTAGAAATCTATTCAGTAACTGTTAAACTCAGGATGGTAACCATTTTGCCTTCACTTTGATTTTGATAATAATAAATAGTTAATATAACTCAATATAATTAACTCAATAGTTAATATAAGCCATAGATTTAATAAAATTAAATAAATAACTCAATAGTTAATATAAGCCATAGATTTAATAGATGCTCGTAATAATTAACTCAATAGTTAATATAAGCCATAAATTTAATAGATGCTCGTAAATGATTTACTGTTAATTTTTAGATACAAAGATGTTTAAAACTTTTTGTCAAAGAAACAATAAAGAAAATCTATAACCATTGTCAAAAAGTGCAAATGCTGTAAGAAATTTAATTATTTTATTCAAACGTTGCCTTGAGTACTCTTTTCAGTTTTGTAAATTACAGATAAAACTCTGATAGAACGCATTAGTTTCGATCCCTAATTCATACCTTCATATCATATGTCAGCATTTATTTCCAATCACTATACACATAACGTACACAATTATTTGGAAATATAATATTCATGTGCAAGTTTTAACTGATAACGTCTTCCTTTAGCAGGAAATAACATGTTGAATTTATGATACTATACAGTTTTTGTATGTGTGGGTTACTTTTTGTTAAAATAAAAAGAAAAAGAGGATGGAATATTCAAAACAATAATTATAAATATCGCAAAATTTCTAATGAATTTAATTTTTTGTAACTTTTTATAAACGTGAATTCCTTTGAATACTGGTAAAAAAATTTACATAATTATATATTTGCAAAAAAACGATTTTTTCATTTGGTAAATAAGCAAACATTCATTTCCTATTTATTATAACTTTATTTCTCACATTAATGGTTCAACTTTAATAATTCTTATAAATAAGTGGGTATAGCCTCATTTATACATATATAATTAATTATGCGTATGTGTCTGCGTGCGTATATATGTGCAAATTTTCCTCATTATATTCTTCTACATGTATCACCTTATTTAACTTAGAGATTTAGCATTTGCGGTAATTAGTATTCCGTAGTTTTAGACAGTAAACAATAACTTTATGATTATTGAGTGAAACACATAAGCGAAATTTTAATTTAGTAATACATGCTTAGTCTCCTTAAATAATGATGCACTCATTTTATTGCTTCAATAACATTTAAAGTAATTTTTTGTAAAATATTCTTTGACTTATAGAAATAGATTTCTGTTTCAACACTTTAATGAGAGCGGAATTTTTCTCAGGTGCATGCTTTATATGTCTGCAAATGGATATCAGTCTCTAGCAGTCCTGATGTAGGAAATGCGGAGGATACGATAATAATTCAAAATGCATTTTATTCAATGTGCTTATTTTTACGATTGATTTGTAAGTATATATATATATACTCGATTGATTGTAATGATATATACTCTATTTATCCTATCACTCGTAGTTTCTCTAGTATATATATTTATGTTTAACTATCATCAATATATACTATATATAGTATATTGCACGTATGACGGTATCTTTTGTATCTCATAGCTATACTATATATATACATATATATATATATATATATATATATATATATATATATATATATATATATATATATATATATATATATATCTTAGACAAGCCAAAATATTGATCCGAAATCTTTCCAAGTTGCCTTTGCATTTAGATTGCTTTAGTCAATTGTTTTCTACAAAAATCATCCTATATGACTATGGATTAAAAAATGAATTCATGTTTCTTATTTTATCACATACCACAAAGAAAATCATTTTTGTTGCATTGTAAGAACTACAAGTAATATTCTGAATTATTGAGCGTTGTTGCTTTTTGTCAATTATAAGTAAAAAGATATTTACAAATAAAATTTTCTCTTGGTCAAATGTTAATACAAACCGTTAAATACACTACCTTCAAGTATCTTTAAGGTATTTATATCTATACCTTCTGATATCTATGTACTCTTCATTGATATCATAATTCAGAAGATATTCTGTTATCTATCTTCTGACATTTATGTACTCAGTTTCAATTATAATCAACAAAAAATATCTTGTTCATGGTTCAATTTCAATTGTTTTCATAAAACTCTTCCTCTTTTAAGTTTCAATTAAACGTCTTTGAAAAATCAATTGATTTGTTAGAGGTTTTGATATAATATTCTTTATTCTAATTATAAGTTCATAAAGTACATTTTTTAGCTAAAAAGTATATTTTATGTATATTAATAAAAATATGGTTATTGAAAAATATTGCAATAAAAATACAAATTTTGTGAGATCAATTACAAAAACATTTGCATGATTATTAAATAATTTTTAAAAACTATATAATACATTACTCAACACAAAATTCCATTAACAATAACATTTTGAAAGTTTATTTACAATAAACTTTCTTACATAGAAATTAATTTAGGTTCTTGATAGTATTTTTATCATAAATATTAATGTTTTCTTTTTTTTTCAAAATAGTTTTACACTATTTTGAAAAAAAAAGAAAAAGAAAACATTAATATTTATGATAAATAGAATAGTTCAAAATAGTTTTACACTATTTAATTCATATTCTTAATCAGAAATTTCCATAAAATGTAAAATTTTTAATGATTCATTACATTTATTCCAAAAGGATTTTATTACAATTATTTCTATAAAATATCTCAAATATATGAAATAAACATCAACATATTCTTGAATTAAAGAATTGTCTATTTTCAATCTCAAAGCCAATCTCAACAATCTTTGATTATCATATATGATTTATTAAATACAATTTAAAAATTATTAAACAAGAGCTTTTTAAAGTGGTTATTAATTAGCTTTAATAATATTTTAAGTTTAGTAAGTTAGGCTTTTAAAATAAAAATGAAAACTTTTTGGAATTGCTATATTTTTATTGCATTACCAGAAATACTCAGTTTTGTTTTGATTTTTTCCTAGTAATATTTCTCTTTGTATTACAGGTAACATTAAAATCATTCATGCTAAAAATTAACTTTAATAGCTTTAAATAGCAACAAACCGTTGAATGGCCTATAATTTTCAGCTTAACTCTTAAATGCCTGGACATTAATTCCAAGAGTGCTATGCTTAAGACATTCAATTTAATAACACGCAAGTAAACTCTTTATTATGTATTCTTTTCTAAAAGACATGAACATTCTAATTCTCTTTCCACTCCGTATTTCCTAATATTCTGGAATGTACATAACAGCAATACCACGTTGTCGCAATTAGCGAATTCTGCATCCCTTAAAATACCAACTCCTATACTCTCTCTCTCTCTCTCTTTTGAAACAACGCTCCATTAACTCTCTTCCAATTCCGAACAACAGTGGTTGTTATTACACTGTCTGTGCCTCAACCAACCCTTTAAATAGCTATTTGTGTCTGTTACAAGACAGTTAACTTTGTCTCATCTCGGTCTGGAGGCTGAGCAGTATTCAATTGCGAAGGAGGGAGTGTAGCTGGTAGAGGACACACACACAGAGATTAAAATAGTTTTAGAATCCCGTTTTAAATAGAGAAGATAGCGGTTCCGGGTACTTGAATGGCCCATTCAGCGAAGAGAAGGGGTGGGATTATGAAGAAGGACTTCCTGGTGTCCCGGACAGCTGCAGACTGCTTTTCTGGAGAGGTCGGTTTCCGGAGAGGCTTTTATCGAGGAAAACCGGAGGTTGAGAGATTCGGTTGAAGGGCAACAGGGCATGTTGAAAGTGGAATTTCCTTCCTGCCGAGATGAATATCGTGAGATCATAGTGAGACTAGAAAGCGGAATAAGTGAATTCATTTCTGAACTTTCTCAAAAGTTTAAACCAAAAGCGAAGCGTATAAAAGCGTTTATAAATAAAAGATAGCTCGGTTAAAGTGCCTTATCATTTTAAAATTCAAACTGATTTGATAGAAAAAAAATCACCAACAGTAAAATATTTTTACATTAATTATTGTTTCTGAAAGAGTCAATTCCTTTGAAATATATTTCATACCTAATCAGTTAAATTTATTATTTTGTAAAAAAAATAATTGGTTTAATTTATTTCAATAAGGCAGTTATTTTTGGTTAGTGCACACCGTGCAACGTAATAGAAGTATACAGCTTATACATGCAGTCGATTTATAAAAAAAATTGAAATTCAGAGGAATGGCTTTGTAAAATACGTATAAATGAATTTTTTTCATTGCTGAAAAAGGTGCTACATTTTTAAACAAGTATTTTAGTCAATTTAAATTATTTTTCTCTTTCCTAAATTATGCAATTCAAATTAATCAAACTAAACAGTTAAGTAATTCTTTTGATTACCCATTACGAGTAATCTATTTTCTTATTCAAATTTCTTTTCTATTTTTCACATATCAAATATATTTTTATTTGAAATTAAAATAAAAATATTATTTTCTGTTATGCATCTTTAAAACTATGACACTCGGCTCTCAAACAATTTTTTTTTTTTGCTTAACTTGACAGGGAAATTTTTGTACAATTTTTTTTGTTTAATTTCATTTTCATGCATTTCGAACCAATGAATATATATTAAAATATAAATGTTAAGTTAAGGGTACAATAGCTAGGGAAATTATACAACGTGTGATAATAAATTTTAAGATATCAGTTAAAAACCAAAAAGTGATTTTTTGCAATGCTATTTTTTACCAGAAAAAAAAAGAAAAAGATTACTCTTGGAACATGGTTTTGATTTATATTTACCCTCTAAATTATTAGTTGTAATTAAATTTCTTAGCTATGCATAAACTACTGAAAAGCAATTGATAAATGTAGCCCTTTCTCCCGGTTATATGAAGGTCAAATTATTTTGGTGCTATTCATATTTATGTCTAAATCAATTATTGTAACATTATCATCATGAATGAGATGTATGAAATTATCACTTTAATAAAGTAGATATATTTTATATAAATTCAATAATTATTATAAATAAAATTATAAATTCAATAACTAATGAAACTAAATTATTTTGAACACTAAACTGTGAACATGAAAACATTTTATTTTCATGAATGAGAAACATAACATATAAAATTATTTTAATGGTTGAATAAAATTAAATAATATGAAATTTTTTAGTTCACAATAGTGTGTTGTATCTACCATAATATAAAAGCTACCAACTTAATACAAATAAAAAGAATATATTCAAAGAGCTGCTAGCAATATCACTTTGTCATTTAATTATTAATAATTACATATAAAATTTTTAATAAATAAATTATAACAATTGTAAAATTTTAAATAAAGTTTGTATATTTAAATGAAAAACAAATATATTAAAATAACTGTTTAATTATGTAAAAATAAATTTTTATTAACTTATGTTGATGTAAGTAAACCCTGACAAATTTTAACTTTTAACTTAATCAGTTATGTAACTTGTGAATCTCCAAATGAGAAATATTGCATTATATAAAACTTTAATTAATATCAAAATTTGCGTATTAATTATAAATTTTAAATTAAAAAAGATCTTTAGCATTTATTAATACTTTTTAAATGACAAGTATTTAATAATCGTATTATTTAAAATGTTTAATCATTTTAGACAATTTATGTTTAAAAATGAGATTATTTTAGTGTATTCACATTAAAAAAACATTAATTATTAAGAAACTTACCATACGTTAATAAATCAGTTATTTATGTTTCAAGAAATATCAAGATATATAATAAGACATTTTTAAAACTCTCATAAATTTAAGGTTGTTAATTTTCAAAATATCAATTGAATAAAATTCATTGAAATATCTTTTGTAAATAACAATCAGTGATTATTTAAAAGAAATCAATATCAACAAATTAAAAACTTTATAATTATAATACTTAGACAAAATCAGTTTTAATCAAAAACTTACCTTTGACTATTTTAATTTTGAGCAAATCAACTTACTTTTAAGCACATTTCTTTTCCTGTTCATCAATTTGATTGCCAAAAGCGATTCTGCAATTTTGTTCCCTTAATCAATTAAAGAGATTGTTAAGCGAGAGATCCAGATACGCTTAATACGATGTTCCTTTTCTAGCTTAATTCTTCTAATAACATTAGTTTGAATCGTTAGGGATTAGTGAGTAGCTTATAGGGAAAAACTATTATTCTAGGGAAACATTTGTTTTCTTGGGGCTCTAGGTAAACTTCTCCTCTGTCTCAAACTAAAAGTAACATATCTTTTACTTAACAATTGTCCAGAAATAGATTAGTTCATTTTAAATATAAAAAGGTAATATTTTTTTTTATTTTCCATGAATATAAGAATATTTCTATCTTAAACAATGAAAAACCGCTTACCTTTAAAATATTTGATTAAAATAAATGTCCTTATTAATTTTTTAAAACTTTTATTTCCTTTTTTCATTGTTAATAGACGTTTAAGATTATTTTGGTTTAAGTTATATATAATAAATGTAACATTATAACAGAATACTGTATTGTGGTTTTAAAACATTATGCGGTAAAACACTGTTAATGCAATCTTTCTCGTAAATATTTCCCAATGTACTTTATGTTTAAAATAAAAAAGGAATAAGTGTACACAAATTATTTCAGAGGAATTCATTAAAAGTATTATATTATGTATACACTATTATTATATCATTATAACTTAATTTCTTATTCATATTGATATTAGTATAAACTAATGAGAAAATAAGACAAAAAAATCAATTTTCTAAAGTTTAAAGTAATTTATACTCATTTAAACTTATAAAAAATTTTAATCTTTTATATGAAATATCTTCAGTTACAGATTAGTTTCCTTAACTTCAGATTTAATATAAAAAAAATCCAAATCCAAGTAAAAAAGCTAAATGTTATTTTATTTAAAATATTTAACTATGAATGTCCTATTTCAAAACTAAATTTAAGGGTATTCAATTCTTTTAAAAATTTAAGCTTTATATTCCTAAGATAGTTCTTAAAAAAATTTAAATAAAACTTACATTTATAAAAAATATATTATACAAAAGAAAAGAATAAAATAACTATACAATACATTTTTATGAAAGAAATTAAACTTAAATATATGTTTTCATTGTAGTTAATGCATAGCATTTATTTACAATTCAATAGCTAACATTTTTATTAATAAATTTCCAAACAAAAATTCAGGAAATACAAAGATGAATAAATGCAAATATGATCACATAATGATCAAGTTATTGAACTTTAATAATTCTCATCGTCATATAAATTTACTATAGGGGTTATAATTTTGAAAGTATATCATTCATTTATATCCACTTCGCTTATATACACTGAAAGTTCAACAAAATATAACCTTGGTTAGCTTTTTAAAAAATGTCTACTTATAATATACTTTACTTAATAATTTTGAAAACTTAGAAGCATATTATAAATTTCTAAGGGCATTTAAATCCTTAAATCAATATATTTTCTAATAAAATCCTAAATAATCTTTTTGTCCGATAAAAATATAACTCAACAAAAATGACCTGAAAATTCGACGAAACATCTTGATTTCCAAAAGAACAATTTATCTAGGTAAGAAAGCAAAATGGATAACAGTTATTAAGTGCAAACGAGCTTACAATTAAATGCAGCTAATTTATTGAAAAATGTACTTTCATTTTATTTTTGTAGCATCTAAATAAGAAATAACTTTGGAAAGTGTAAATTGAAATGCTTTTAATGACATCATGCTTCTTTCATTTAGAACGTAATCGCACGTAAGCGATTGAGCACAGGAAGATTTTGGAATCTTTTCCTCTGCCCTCTGTGATTTACTGTGCACTTAGCATAATAATAATGGTCTTCTTTTGGAGCAGACAATAAAGTACACGTCAAGTTCTTCTGTTAGTTAAATGATTGTTTCTTTAATCGTGTAGGAATAAATGGTTTCCCATTCATTCATTTCGCAAATAAATGGACCGTGTTTTAACGGCTTGCATTCATTCGTCAGTAATGAATAGGAAAAAGAGGGAAAAGTATTAATTCTCCCCGATCTCCGGAAACTTTAAAACTCCTCATTCTTTCCCAGGGTTCTTTCCTCGTCCTCATTTTCGTAGCCTCTAATGCTAGGCGCTGAGCCCCGAATTTATAACTTCGACGATACATCAAAGGAAAACCAAGCTGCATTGGAAATTCTGAAAGCGAAGGAAAAAAAGGGTAAAAATGTTCTAAATAACGGATAACTTCCTTCTCGTTTCCTGGTTATGCGGAAACACGCGTACTGGTCATAAAATAAGATTTTTGGCGTCATTCGACCGATTCGGAAAGAGCCAATAGTTCGCCTGCTTTGGATTTTTACGTGATATATGAATGTGGGAATACATTCTGGGATTTTGCTAACCTAAAAAAAGGTATGTCTAGAACCGAAGAACTTTTAAAATTTATAAGTGCGAACAGTTTTTATTGGAAAAGATACATCCAGATCACATATTACTAAGATTTCTTATTAAATAGAAAATTAAGTCTTCGATGGATATTTTTGATTCGACGTTAATGTCAAAAAATATTTTTTTATTCCACTTTAATGTTGTTTCTCCCAATTCCATGTTAAGTTTAATTAATGAATTAATAATACTATTATTTTTATATTGAATATTTTAAATGCCTTTTTTTAGTCATTGAATGTTTAATTAGGCGTTTCCGATTAAACATCTAATTTTTGACAAGACATAAGTTTTTTATCTCTCTATCTCTCTCTCTCTCGTAGGCTATTTTTAAATTATTATTTCAAAATAATTCCATAAATGTTTAGACAGTTTTTAAAATACATTGGAAAAGACATATGCCATTATTCTTTGTTTATTCTATATCAATCAGTATGACGTGTCATTTCTAAAGAAATACATCAAATTGTAGAAAACATTCTCACGACAAGGAAAATAAAAGAATTGAATATTACACTAGGCTCTTAAATAATTGCTTTTCAAAGTAAAAATCTATAAAAGATAAAGTTATTTATTACTATTTATGACAATAGATACGCTGCCCGCCCTGTCTAGTGGTCAGAGTCCCTGACTATGGATAGGGAGGTCCTGGGTTCGAATCCCAGTTTGGTCATGGATGTACTATCTCTCTCTATCTGTCCTATCTTTGTCCTTTCTGTGAATGAATGTGTTGTAAATGGTTGCCTACCCTATAAACGGGTCCCTATGGCATGTGTGTACTGAAAAAGTCAGACTCCACACCAAAATATGGTTCAGTTGAAAAAAAGGAGCAGCGCACCCCTTATTGGCACACGACAAAAACAACAATCGATACAACTTAAAAACAACAGCATAACTATTTCCATACAGTTTATTAATTCCTTGATAAACACTTACTCGTAGTTGTAAGCCACAAGTTAGAAAGTGTAGTGATGCATTTTTTAAAATACGTGTATTGATTAAATTACCGGTAGAGAAGATTGGAAAGAAGATTAATGAGAGATGTTTTTTTTTAAGCTTCAACAATCTTAATAACTGGTAACCGGCTGAACTGACTAAAAAATCAGTTGGAAAACAGAATTATGGATATCTGACATTATAAAGAATGATAAAATTTGAACTAGAATGAAAACAATTGTAGGAAATTATAAATGGATGCATATAAAACATAACTATATGAAAACATTTAACGTTTTTTCAACAGAAAAGAGGAAAAGAACGCGTTAAAAAAACTCATCAAATATCTAAATAATTCACTAGGCATTGTTGAAAACTTATAAGCCATGGTGTTTTTGGGTAGAAGACTGTGATTTCTTTTTTAACAGATTTTTTACAAATTTATGGCTATTACAGATTTCATGCTGGGTAAAACTTTTCCAAAACATCTCTGAACGATGTTCTCTCATTGACGAGTAAAAATTTGGAAAAATTATGATATGCAAATAATTAATGTACAGTATTGTATACTTAATCCAAAAATTATAAATAAATATCAGTATTTATATCGATGCCATTGCCATCTGTCTTTCAATAAATAATTAGTAGAATCAATCACAAAAATTCTGTCTTTTCTAAAAGATTAAAACTATCGACATTAATTGGTCAAAAAAAAGTTGAATAAAAAAATAATTTCTTGCATTTTTAATTTTTTTAAAAAAATTGCCTGAATGAAAAATTTAAAAATTCTTCATTCTTTTTAACTTCCAGAATCAATTTATTCATTTATAGAATATATTTCAAAAATTTTAAAGTATTAATTAAGTTATATTCAGTTATTAAATTATCCAAGTAGTTTCAAAATAGTCTCTTTATAATCACATAGCTAATTTTACCGGATTCTTTGTATTAACACAATAATGATTAGCGTAAAGATTTGATGCAAACTTAAATCAGCATTAAAACTGCGCATTGTTATAATTAAGCCTGAAACATTAAAAAGAAGATTATTTTCTTTATTCTCTGAAGTCTCATTTTGTAGAGCAAAATAACATTTTCACCAACAATAAGTTTATGCAGAATAAAGTAGAAATTTTTAAATTATTTATTTGATTTTCTTCTTTTTCTATTTTTGTTATGATAGCTTTAAGAGTGGCTCTCAAATTTTTACTACATATATATATACTGAAATATTAAAGTAGCATTTTTTTCTACTTTTTTAATTGAAAAATATTTATATATAAGAAAATACACATAGAGAAGAAAGTTATTGTTTAAATTAATTAGTGAAGTATTAAAAAGATCCTATTCAATTTACTATCAATTAATTATTCTCTAAATGTTAAGCGGATAATAAGTTTTAGGATTTATAGTGTTTTTTACGAGGCAAATTTCACAATTTTGAAAATAAAATGGAATTGGTAATGTAAAAAGTTTAATATGCTTCTTTTTATTCAATGCTGTTACGAAAATATTGACCTGAAATTCAAAAATATTTCCTTTAATTTCCTTTTTCAATACATTTTTTCCTACGTGAATTATTGGACAAATAATCTTTTATCCTCTTTTCTTTTAATAAAAAATATAAACACAAAACTGAAGTTACTACCATACTGTTTACCTTCGCATCTCTGTCAGACAATCTGAATGCAACGTAATCCCATGATTCCTTTTTCTATCAACAGATGTTTACTACTATCTCTGTCAATTCAGTACAGTGTTATGTAGGAAAAAATAAGATTATTTATGAATCTGCAAGAAATGTTTCTCCAATACTGTATGGTAACATTGATAGAAGTGAGTAAAAAAATTAAATACATCACACACACACAGTACGATGGAAAAAATTTCAATGGGATTAGTGTGATGAATGTATGTACCCATTCTTGCATAATATATAAACAATGAATGATTTTTTTATATACTAAAAACAGCTTTCCTAAAAACCTAACTAAACAGAAAACACATGGAAGAAGATGAAAAACATTAGAAAAACTTTGGGAATTATGATGGTAAGCGTTAAGAACAGATAAACAATTATTTATGTTACGAAAATTATTTTCAAAAATACTAAAGATATTAATGTTTATTGTGTAAGAAAAACAAGTTTTTCATAATTGAAGCAATTTTTACAAAAAATTACTCATCAAAAATATATAAAAAAGTATAGATATATATTTATTTTTATGAGTCGAGTTTTATTATTTTTATTTACTCCATTCTGAAATCATTTTTTTTAAAATTACAATAAAGTCTCATTTAACAAAACAATCGATTGCTTAGTGTCAATCTCAAATCCTTATACATGTATTTCAAAACATTCTTGAAACATAGAATACCCATAAATAGTTTATTTTGATTTTATAAAAACTTATAAACTTAAATAATAAGCTTAACGTTCAGAATTTTAATATTTAAAGTAAAAATAATGTTTCATAAGATTTTAACTGATAAACAGCAATTATTGCATTAAAAAATCAATCAATCAAATTGTAATTTTCGATAACACTGATTGTGTTTGATTACTATTAGTTAAATGAAACATCAGTCATTATATATATATATATATATATATATATATATATATATATATATATATATATATATATATATATATATATATATATATATATATATATATATATATATATAATATATATATATATATATATATATATATATATATATATATATATATATATATATATATATATATATATATATATATATATATAACATTTAAGTTGAATAAAATGGTTACTTTTTGACATCACTATCTTTACCACACAGTTTTAATAAAATACAGGTCGGTATCATTATCTTTTACCACCCTTTCAATAAAATACATTTTTAGTGGATTGCTTACATTTACATTATGAATGTGGAAATAATTTTCATTACTGTGAATAAGTTCATAATTTTCAATCTCCACGTTGTTTGGAAAATTTTGAAAAATTCACAATAATAAAAAAAATTCTTTAAAAAATTGAAATTTTGCATTAAGTATTTGTTAATTTCAAATCTATTTATCAAAGCAATATCTTTTTCTATTATACATCTCGTTTTCTAATATAATAATAATTAAAAAATCTCGGAAATAATTTATAAAATGTGAAATTAACTAAGTAAGGGAATCAAACTAATATTTATTTGTATTGAAAAATAAAAATCTTAGGTTTACATCTAAAGACGTAACAATATATATATATATATATATATATATATATATATAAATTTCATTTACATCACGATGAAAAGTTAATTGCATTTTCGGAATATCTTTCATTAAAAAGTTATGCTAATTTAGAAACGCATATTTATAATCACAAAAGTTAAACTCTAAGCTGTTAGGATTTTAAAAAATATTTCGTCACTGAAGAAATATATATACAACAAAATTTGTAACTTAAAACTTTCATTATTAAGTGAAAACTTTATCATCGATATTCACTCAAATTGTTGCTATAATAAGAATAAATGTTTTCAGTGGAAAACAATTCTGATGCAAAAAAGGGCAATGTATAATTTCCCATTCAATTAAAAATAGTATTTAAATTATTTTTTCTTTAAATACAATAAAATAATAAAAACCTTTAAAAGGAGAAATTGAAACTCTTATTAATTTGAAAAATGATTCACCAATTTTAACATATATTGTTTTTCATTTAAAAAAATCTTACTTAAGTGGTAAATTAGGTTTATGTTATAGAACTAAATATCAAACTAGAGTTCAGTTACTTCAAAAGTTTGGTGTTCTAATTAAAAACTGAGATGTTAAAAAAACTTGTATTTTCATTGGTTTACTGATAAAACCATGTATTTTGGAATGGGTTGTCTAATATTCAATACCATTTATTAATTCAGTACCATCCAAATATTAAGTTTCTTTTTTTTTCTTTTTAAGAGCTAAAGAAATCTTTTCCTTCTATCATTTACAACATGTAAGTGTGGACCATTATCAGAAACATTTTTCCCGATACACAATACGAGATAATAATCAATCAAACAAAAAAGAAAATTGTAATCTTCAAATGATTAACAATATCCTTCCTCTATTTGGCTATATGCTTTACTAGGTGAAAAAGCAGAGTCTGTAAATAAATAATTGAACAAAAAATTCTGTGCAATTTTTCCTTAAAATATTATTTTGTTTTGAAAAACCAAATCATTTTTATCACAAAATTCATTGATAAATTAGTAAAATGAAGTGCAAAGTAATCAATTATTGGTACATAATTTACAGTTTAAAATTATACACAAATATATATTATATGATATGAATTCAATATGCTCAACGCTCCAATAAATATTTGCTTCCTCATTATAAATAGACATATATTTCTAATTTCAAAAAATGTATAAAATAGTTAAAGCTTTACTTTATGAGTTATTAACGTGAACGAATATGCTCCAACATTAGAAATTCTCTTAATCATGTAATTTATTCTTAATAAAACTTGTACATAAATTAATTGATAGAATAAAAATATTCCTTTTTTATAATTTTGATATACTATGCGTATTGTTTAAATTTTCTGATTCTAGAAATTATTTATTATCTAAAACATTTGGTATCAAACGATGTACTACTAAAATTAAAAGGAAACACACTCTTTTTCTCAGTTATAATTTTAAGAAAATTTCGAATGCAATGTTTAAGGTATTTCAAACAATTAAAAATTTAGTGAAATAAATATTGCCGCAAAATTATAAATAGTCATGGAATATTTGTTATAGAAATATTTTTCAAAAACTGTAAAATAAAGTAGTAGTTATTAGTCGTATAAGATTTTTCTGTCTCACTAAGAACATTATTTTCGATCATCTTTTTATCCTAATAAAGTATGACTCCAAAACGATAAATAAATAAAATGGTGACCATATCATTACAATCACAATTTAAACTACATAATTTCAACATACCTTCACAGAAAAAGTTAAGAATATACCCTATGAAAATTAAGTTATTAAATATGAACTTATACTCAGTTTAATTCATTTCACCTAAAAGTCTTCATTTATTTAAATATGATTATAAAAATCTCATTAAGTAGAATCAAGCCCCAGCCTTGATGATTAAAACTCATCAATATTTGATAATTTTATTTATATCATTACATAACCCAAGCTCTATTCATTAATTACTTTTTAAAATTTATTGATTAATTTTAATTTTCATTGATATCTTAAAAAATAATATTTTTAATTCATTGCACTCAAACTTTTTAAAGGCTCTTGAATGAATTAAGTTCAAAATAGTTATATGTATTTCTATTATTAGGACAATCTCATTTATTTAAACTATGTAAATACATTGATTTCTAGAATTGAAGGTATATATATATATATATATATATATATATATATATATATATATATATATATATATATATATATATATATATATATATATATATTATCAAAACAGTATTTAATGCAAACAATACCAACACTATTAAGCCATCAGTATGTATATGAGTATTTTCCCAGTGAATGTAAGCATAATCAGTTTGGCATTTTTGGTTACAATTTTAATTCCTATCAATGCCGAATACCTAGTTTTCAGATTAACGAAGCAGAAACCAAAATTTACCAAACAATTACAGGCATAACACCAATAGCACATAAGAATACAATCTTAACTTTAACATCACTTCTTATAAGTACTATTTGGTTAAAAGCTTATTTAGATACCAGTCTTAAAATTTATCACTTCATTTTTTAAAATTTTGGACATCACTTTACTTTCAGCAACTTGTGAGGAAAAGTATGTTTATCAAGTTCATATTAATCAATTAATGAAAATTTGTTTGATATGATAGGATATAATGGAATACTTGAAAAATTACTTTAAAAATGCCAGTTTGGCTTCTGTTTCCAAATTCCGACAAATTCTTGACCTCTAATTTTAGGCCTTTGTTTTAAAATTTAAAGAATTCAAGAAATTTAATCAAAAAAAACATTATTAATCAAAATAAAAATTTATTTTTAAAAATCATTTCTAATTGACAATTTTCATTTTCAGTGGAATTTATTTTGAATTACTTTTCTCAATTTAAATTGTTTTAAATGTACACTGTTTTTTTCATTTATATCAATAACTGTAAATCCCATACCTTTACTTTATACTCAATTTATAGTTCATTTTTTGAATACATATAATGTAGTTTTTATCTCTTAATCTATGATTAAGATTAAGGAATTTATTTATCTTTTTAAGGACAAGTTAACTAACCATATTAAAGTCATTGTATTTAAAACTCTGCTAAAAAAACATTTCACTTTTAAAAATTGTTGTAACTGAATTTAATGCGCTCTCAAGCAGTGAAGTACCAATTAGAACCATTGTTACCCCCAAAGTGAGTGATTCTTTGTAATTTAGAAGCAAGAATCAAGTAGGAGATCTTCGAATTTGGCCTATAAATTTACATAAATTTCATAAACATCTTAGATTTCAAAATCACCTTAGGTTCAAAAATTTTAAAAAGTTACTAATATTTTAAAAGTGTATAGGAATCAAAATGTTCTTAAGATTCAAAAACAGGTTCATAATATTCGAAAATTTCATACCATTCGAAACACAGAGTTCATAAATTTTAATAAGCTTATAGCAATTAATACACCATTACTAGTTGTGGAAAAGAGTTAATTTTAAAAATAGCTTTCTGACTCGTCTGTGGAAAGTTCTAGATCGTCTGTGGGAGCGTGGCTTGAATCCCTAAAAAGTTTCAGCCCTCTTTTGATGGGATGAACCATCAGTTTTGTGTCGTTCTAGATCGTCTGTGGGAGCGTGGCTTGAATCCCGACAAAGTTTCAGCCCTCTTTTGATGGGATGAAACATCAGTTTTGTGTCGTTCTAGATCGTTTGTGGGAGCGTGGCTTGAATCCCGACAAAGTTTCAGCCCTCTTTTGATGGGATGAAACATCAGTTTTGTGTCGTTCTAGATCGTCTGTGGGAGCGTGGCTTGAATCCCGACAAAGTTTCAGCCCTCTTTTGATGGGATGAATCATCAGTTTTGTGTCGTTCTAGATCGTTTGTGGGAGCGTGGCTTGAATCCCGACAAAGTTTCAGCCCTCTTTTGGTGGGATGAATCATCAGTTTTTTGAGAAGTAATCTAGGGTGATGTTCATTCATGCAAAATCTCAGGAATTCCATATTGGTCTGTTGGGAGTTCTTTTTTAAGTGATTTTTTAGGAGAATTTAGTTCTAAAGTACATCTTCCTTTCCACTGTGTCCAACAGTCTCTGGGCACTGCTGGACACAGTGGAAAGGATGGTGTACTTTAGAACTAAGTTCTTGTCTGAAAATAAAAATTAGTTTGAAATTTTTACATCATTGATAATAAGTGTGGGTGAAGTGGACAAAAACAACCATGATTTGAAATGCTACCTCAAAAAATATTGCTTTTATGATAAAAAAAATAATTTAGATGCTCCGGACGATAATAATTTCATGGTGTGAATATAACTTCAAAACTTCTTCAGCAGTTCAGATATGTGGTGGTTCTATTATTCCACACATGATGTGAAATGTGAACTGCAATGAGAAAAATGAAATCTCAGTCATATTAGCTATCAAAATTAATTTGCCGACATCTTTTTCTAATTTGGTCTAATTTTAGGGGAATCAAATTGGACATTTAACCAAGATTTTGCTCTTTGCCATATATTTTAATCTACTTATATCAAAAAGAAAGAAAAATTGTGATCTTAGGCTGGTCCTGCTGTTATTCAAGCCAAAAATCTGTAAAAAAAAAACTGTAGGATCTTGGTTTTTATATAAAATAACCGTAATAGGATTTGGTAAATGAAATTAAAATAGTGATTATGAATTAATCATACAAATTTCAAATTCTTTTCCTAATAATCTGAATATGTCAAAGAAATATCAAGCATTTTGAGATATTAAGAAAATTTTAGATTAAAAATTTAGATTAAAACAGTTTTGCTTTCAGATCTAGTTATAGTTTCCTTATACTAAATGTTTAGTATTTAGAGAAATTGATATCAATTATAAATTTAATTAGAATTAGATTATTATACAGAAAATATTTTTAACTTTATTGTATTTAAAAAAATTATTGTGGAACTTTATCCTTCGATAAAATAATTCAGAAATAAATGAAGAGGCATTTTACAATTTTCCACTGATTTGTAATTTAGAAAATATTAATAAGTACAAACCAACTTAGTAACTGTTAAATCATATAACCCAATTTTCATTCAAACATGCTACAAAGCTAAGAAAAACAATATAATTTTATTTTGGATTAATAAATATATATTTTACAATATTCCACTTAACTTTAACGTGGAGAACATATTCTAAAAACCAACCAAATTAATTAATTTTTAAGTAAAAATACCTACCTTTGATATCATTTATTCATCATTTGTTTCTTGTGACAAATATATTATAAAAATAAAAAAATTATATTTGCGTTAGTAAAAATTTTAGACCATCATTAAAATATCATCGTACATTCTTATAGTCTGACATCATTTGTAAGTAAAAGAAGTAAATTAAAACAATGAAATATTTATATTTTATCATTAAGAGACAATATTTATATTTTACGAATTATTGGCTGAAAATATATTTTCGATATCTTGTATATTTAGGTGCTTATATTTTTATAAATATATAATTTAAAATATTACATACATACATATATTTATATAGTATGTATATTTATTTGAGGTGTTCTTAAAATCATTAATACTACACAAATTATGTAGTTTAATGCAATTATAATTTTAAATTAGTATTGAAATACGATTTATTCTAGGAATATGCAAGTGTTATAACATTTCTAGAGTAGAAAATACATGGTTCGTACATTCATACACAGAAAATTTCATTAGAGTGTGAAGTGACTTATGATGATTTAGGTTCTCTTATTTCTTTCCGATTCCCCAAAGAAATTGACTGATAGAAGTAGGCATCTTCAATTCTTAGAGCCCTCGTTTGCTACTGTCAAACCCACCAATGCTGCTTTCCAGCGAAGGAAAACTGTCAAGATTTCGCTCTCCCTTTATTTATTTCCTTCCAGAAGGATAGAGATCATTTGGACAGTTCCTGGCACTGCTCCAGTAGACAGTACCAGCTGGCCAAACAAGTAGTTTCGACGCATCATAAGTTCCACTGCTAACTGCGAAGAAAAACATCCCGATTCTTTCTTTATTTTTATTCCTTTCCATCGAAAGGCATGTCTCTTTCTACAAGTTTCTTTTTCCTTCTTCTTCTTCTCTTTCGGATAGTTTTTTTTCTTTCTTTCTTTTTTTCTCTTTCCTAGTCCAAGATCTCTGCACCATCTGAATCAATACGCTGATTTGGTCTCGTTGGCCTGCTGCAGGCAATCGGAGATGCAGGAAGCAGGGTAGTTAAAGAAAAGAATAGTTGGGAAACACATTGATTCGAAGCACTAAAGAAACCGAGTTTTATAGTGGTACTAGGCACTGGTGACAACTTACAAAGGAAGTATTGGGGAATAACAGATGCTGTGGATAGTGTTTCCGATTGATGTTATTAACACTTAGGTTATTTTCCTAATGATACCTTAAGAAAAAAATTCAAATCAAGGTATTTCTAAAGCACATTTACATAAAAATCGTAACTTCAAAAAGGAAAAACTGATATCCTAATTTAACTAATTTTTAAAAGATTTTTTTAAATAGAACTAATAAGCATTTCTTTGAATACTAAATTTTCAAACAACAATTTGACAATTATATTGATTGTTTAGGTATTTTTTAAATTTCCTAAACATTTAAATACTATATCTTAAGATCTCACTTAATAATATGACATTTTTAAAATTCTAATAGATTTTGTTATATAATTTATTAAAAAACTATGCTATTTATTTTATATAAATAAAATGAGCATAAAATAATTAATCTAACTAAATTTCATGTAATATTAAGAGCAATATCTTGAAAAAATTATTTCTATTTTAAAATATTCATTAATTAAAATTTTATATACATATAAAATTGACTTTATTATAAATATGAACGGGAAATAAATGCTTTCAACTATGCTAATAAAGAAAAAACTTCACATATACATTTCATGTTAATATATATTTATATAAATCTGTAAGCAAAAAAATGGAAAATTCTAAAATATTTCAATTGTAAAATATTTTATGAAATTAAAAATAAAACAAATTTAAAATTATGCATATAAAATCATTCTTGAAAAAAAACATGTGGAAAAAATCCCAATTCCATTGTAGAAATATTTATACGTAAATATATATTAGTAACTTTTTCATAGCTTCTGAACTTGCGTTTTATTAAGGAAAAGCATAAATCTGGTCAAAATAATTTATTCGATTGAAAAATATGAATATTTTCTTAAATATTCTCGTAAATAGCTCTCTGTAAAACAGTGTTATTCAACATAATACTATTATTCGTATGATTCTAAGACTACGATCATTGCTAACGATTTTAAATAACTCATAATATTACGTTGCTAGAAATACAAAGTATAAAATAAAATGATACAAAAATGGAAATGGTTTTATTTAAACCTTGGATACAAAAATAATACTTCGCGTCTAAGACGCAATAGATTTTATGCTCAATTAGTTAAAAATCAAATAAAAAGCACTTTTAGCGAAGTTTTGCATGTTAAAATTATCAAATTGTGTAATTTTAATCATAATGTAGGCAACTCAAATGTTTTGAGCCAAATATTGAGTTTGGTGATTTTTTGGTGAATTTTCTTATGTATCTGGAAACCTGGTAATTATTATGTCATAGAGATGGAGTCTTATTAGAATTATGCAGAAAATTCTATTTTGGCAGTCCCAGTATTTATGTCAGTACGCATGTCACAATACGTCATCTTGGCAACATATTTTCATCGCCAAAAAATTCAGAATTTGGTATGCAAGATAATATGGCATCTTTGCCAAGTTTTGATGCATTAAAAATCAATCAATAACATTATATCTGAAACTATTACCAACAAATAAGAGTTTTAATTATTTTATTTTAAAATTACTTTATAAATAGAGGAGAATATGTATCACAAAAAATTCAGATCAAAAGTATATTTTAACAATCTATGTTCCGAAAATATTCAATTCTTTAATATTCTATTATAATAATCAAAGTGTGTTTAAATTATAATAATAACTAACAAATGTCACATTAATATATATATATATATTCCAAGAATAATTCAATAACATAATAATTTTTTTTATTTTCTGTTACTGTAATTAAACTTTAAGGTAAAGGATCTGCTGAATATATTAGAAAGGGATTTTACAGCAAGTTAAACAAATGACTGTTTTCGACCATTGCAAATTTGCGTATATTTCTTCTGCGTATTAAATACTGATTTTTAGTAATATTTAATGTATAGTTAAAAAATTACCAAATATTTGCATCATATGAACTGATTAATCCTAAATTTTAAATATCGTGAAAGTACACTAAAAGCAGATTTTTTTTCTACTGCCCCAGATTTTGAAAGTATATTTTATGTATTCTTTTGGAGAGCTCACCCCTCTTACGTCAATCAAAAACAAGAATTGTTTTGTCAGTTGATTGTAGCTCAAAAAACTAGATATCATTCTTAGTATCTAGTTAGATTGTTTGTTACATATTAGAATGCTCATCACTGATGATACATTATACAGCATTGTATAGCTTTTGTATCTTATTAGTATACAAATAAATACACAAATGTTTTATCATTTTAATATTTATAGATTTTAAAGTACCTAATAACTAAATAAGTAGTGCAAGATTATTCAAAATTGTAGCTCTAATAATTATCATATATTACTTTTTTCTAAGCATTTATTGAATTTCCTTTACGAATATTAAATAATTATGATGCAAATCATATTTTCCTTTTTATTTTCTATCTATAAAAGTTAAATATTTTGTGTGGTAACGAATAGATTTAAATAATAATTATGTAGGTGTATATTTTTATTATCAAAGTTTTTGAATATCTTACAATATTATATAGTGACCATTATTTAAAAAACTTATGTGTCTAATAAAAAAAGACTTTAGCATAAGCATTTTTATAAATTAAGTAAGTTTAACTGAAATTGTGAAATAAATAGTACACATAAAATATTTTATACTAAGGATTTATTTTAAAATTAAAATGCAAAGTATATCTTAAATATTTCAAAAAAGGCAAACTGTTAGTGCATAAAAAAATAAGTTAATATTTGAATAATCTCATTAAATGTACAAGAAAAATTTTTATCCCCAAAAGTGAAGAATTCTATTTGCCATCTCGAAAGCACTATTTTTCATTGCATAAAATAAATAAAATATCTTCTCATTTATCTTTTAAAAAGAAAGGATTTATTATAATTAGAAAAAATGCAAATCTGACACTGCACTATTTTCCTTAAAGAATTACTACTAAATGGAAGACGTAAACATTTAAATCTCCATAATAAATTTACATTTTCATGTTTTTCTACTCCGATTTTATTAAAGTAAAAGAAATATTTTCTAAATCAAAATTCAGTTGGAGTTCTTAAAAAATATCCTTTATTAAAAATTTTATATTTTTAAAAATATGAGAGAGATTTGATTTCATGGTTCCAGCGAGTCATTTTTAATAGGATATTAATAATCATTCCTTGTTTAATTTTTTTTTAATATTGATTTTATGTAAATGTATTCTTTCATTAATAATTAACTCAAATATTGATATTGCTATAAAGTTCTAAATATTTTGCTTCCAACTTGCTTGAAGGTATTTATAGTTACTGAAAAATATTTCCAATAGTAAAAGTTCTGTCATTGCATAAAATTTAGAACTTTGTATAAGTTCTATAAATTTCCTCACTGTAAAAAAACCGATATGATGCAAATGAATATAATTTTACTCGTAAATATCATTTTATACTATTAGACTTTTTTAATAGTGATTATCAAAATATATAATATTTTATTAAGCATAAAAATAGTGTGATCTGTTCATAAAATTGTTATTTTTCAAATCTGTTTAGTATGTCGACACATATTTCTGTTATTTTTTATAGTGCTTCTTTTTCCAGGAAATATTTTTGGTTTGTTTTTTTCTTATAATATACCTCTTTTACCTTAAAGAAAATACTTTTAATTAAATATTTTTGTACATACATTATTTTTACCGATGTTAATAATAGTACTAATGATACAAATAAACACATTTTATCCCAACTACAAAATTAATTTTATCCCAGTTACAAAATTAGAAAAGGTTTTTTGTTGTCTTATCAACAAGAATTTATTTTAATGGAATGGTTAATTTTTTTTTTCAATTAGGGAGTTAGTTTTTAAGCTGTACAAAACAAATATTATTTGAATTGATCAGGTTTTTACTATGACTAATACTAATTATAGTCTTTAATTTAGTTTCAGTATCCAAAACCAATTTATTTTTTCTATCTTTTTGTCTTTAGTTTCAATGCAAATAATTAGCTAAAATCAGTAACCAATTCAACTTTAGCTAAGTAATGAACTTAATTGCAACTAACCAAATTATTTTTGTATTTGTTAATTTCATTTACAACTCCTATTAATTAATTAAAATTTAAATTATTCAATTGATGAGATTTATTCTGATTAGTTAATTTGCTTATCCCCTTTAAAATGCTGTGATGGGATCTAATCACAATGTTGAATAATAATTGTAAAGTAGCTCCATATCCATGCTTTTTATAGTATCATTAAACTTATTCATCTTAAAAAAGTCACTTAATCACTTAATAACAGTTAATCTGTGATAGCTTAAATACAGCTATTTATAATCACTGAGTCATTATAGTTACGTCAAAATAAAAGTGGAAATAATTTCATTTGTGGATATCATTTGTGTGAGATAGCAACAGTGTTAAATTATATAAAAATTAAACGTAAAATTATATATATATATAATATATAATATATATATATATAATATATATATATATATATATATATATATATATATATATATATATATATATATATATATATACATCCATGTATATCCATGAGCTTAAAAGTAAATAACACAAAACTTAAAATGTATATGTAAATATGCATAGCAATGAAATAAATTTTGATAAAGTAAAATATGATTTCAAAAGTAAGATTACATGTCTACTTCTGTTATCAATAAATTTACTTATAGTTTCTGAGAAAACCAATAATTCTTTAGAATAAACGTGAGAAGGAAAATACCTTTAACACCAAAAATTAAATTTAATTAAAAGCATACACATCTATTGATTAATACTAAGATTCTTCCGTATTAAGAAATAACGTTAATTATTTGATATGCTGATCAAAATTATATTTCTGTTCCATATATTACTAAAATTAACGGTGAAAAAACTTAATGAATATTTAGAATTGCAAAAACTTCAAACTGGTCACACGAAGCTGAATATCAAAGGATATGAATTACAAAATGCTGACTCATATATTTCAATAACAGTTACTTAATACTTGTTATTTCCAGGAAGGAACTTGAAAAGATGGAGAGAGAGAAGAAAATATTAGTATCATTCAAAACCACACACACACACACACGCGTGCGCGCGCGTACTGGTATATAAAGAATTGGATCAGAATACAATATTCTCATCAAGGTCCTTGACAATATGTCGTCTATAATCATTATTTTGCATATGCTAATGATATCTCCTTAAAATCCTATACATATATGACCTATTTAATGGAAATGAATTAACCAATGAATATTGCGTGTACAAAATATATCATCATATGTTTACTTTTTCTCAATACATTTGCACATCAGCGTTAAACTTTCGTTAACTTCACCATTATTTAATGCAACCTAATAAAATTCATAAATTGTGTTTTTCTTATTTAAGTAGCAGAATATTTATTCACATTTAAAAGTAAAGAAACTCTGGATTATGGAAGGTGCCATATAATCCATGATTCCAAATACTGAGATTGACGATTTTTTGGCGGATTTTCTTATGTATCTGGCAACCTCATTTTTATTATGTCCTACATATGGAGAACTACTATAAGAATTATGAAGAATACTATAAGAATTATGAAGAAAATTCTATTTTGGTAACCCTAGTATTTACGTCATCACGCACGTCACGATACGTCATCTTATCAACATTCCTTCATCGCCAAAAAAATTCAGAATTATACGGCACCTGTGTTGAAACTCTATTTTGTAAAAGATATTTGAGTATCAGTAACACATCTATATATATGTAATATTTTTCTACATTATATTTGATGGTATTTTTATCATATTTTTGTATTAATAATATCAAAAAATAGTTCATCTTCACCTTAATTGAAATTTTATTATGTATCATATAAATTTTAATGGGTTAGGAGAGAAAAAAAACTCTTAATAATAAGAGATTATCAGATTATCGTGTTTCTCAATATAATACTATTGAATATAAAATGATTCATAGTAAAATATGTCGCATAGACAAAGTGAAATTATGCATTAATCACACGTTGTACACATCATAATCTGATTATCTAATGAGATTATAGGAGATGTTCCACCGTTAGATATTAGATAATGATAATATGCTAAATTCTTCCACCTCTCATAATCAATAATATTCTTCTATTAACTGTTTTCTTTGTGTTTTCTCCACAATTTGATTTCAATATTTTTTTATTTTCCAATTTATATTTTTTATTTGTTTCTGCATAATTAATTTTATTGTTAAAATTTACTAATTTAAAGTTTTATTGTTAAAATATACATATGTATATAACTTCATATGTCTTCATATACAATTCTTATCCTTCTTTATTTTATGTCTCAACTAATTCTGTTTCTAGGTGTTAACTTAGAGTAATCTCATTTTTAGATTATTAGTGATATGTAAGGAATGTATATTAGGTGAAACACTGCAGAATTTGTGCGTTTAAAAATTACATTTTTAGTATTGATTTGACCGTTTTGATATTAACATTTACGATTTTGTTTTTCATAGTGATAGCACCCTCAATTAAATTTAAAAGATTGTCTACATTGCTGCGGCCTGGTTAAGAAAAATTATGGTAGGTACGTGTATATATAAATCAAAATAAAATCGATGTCTTTTCATCAAAATTTATTTATCTACTGAAATAAACTAATATTTCTTCCTTAGAAATCAATCGAAACATAATAATACAAAAAATATCATTGAAATGTGTATTAATAATCAGATTTTCTAAAATTTAACCATAAATACCATTAATGTTTTTTTAAATTTTACAAAAATTGTGAGATAGAAAGGAAAAAATTTTTCGTTATAGAAATAAATTCAATTGTTTATACTTCATTGTAAAATATCTAATAAAGAAAGCAAATAATTTCGCTCAGAAAAATTTCATTAATCAATCATAATTGTTCATTCAAGAATATGTTTAAATATATAGAAGTCATAATATTTTAATTACCATTAACAAATCGCACATTTTGATTAGAAATATTTATTAAAAAGTATCTTTCATTGTAATTAAAAAATTTCAATATTTATCTGCAAGATTCAGTATTTATAAAATACTCGACTTTATCTTTTATTTTATCAAAACATGAAACGAGTTTTAATTAATGCAAAAATACTCAAATACAAAATAAGGTTAGATCCTAGCAAAGCCCACACCCTTGGCACAAATGATGTTGGTTGGCGGTAATTGTGGTCTGCGCCAATCTTAGCAAATCTACTTCGATTAACTTGATATAGTAAACCAAACTATTTCTGGAATTTTGTTCTGGCTTGGCGTTTTTCTTCAGTTTGTCGCCAAAAGTACGGGCTCTCCTAGGATTTTACCCAAAATAAAAATAAAAATTATAAAATCCTATTATAAGTAACAGTTCTGTATTTTTTGTATCTGCATTAATTGAGGCAGAATTCATAAAAAAGTTTTACTGAATATTCCCAATTGTAGCCAGATTAAATGTTAGCGTAAAGCTTATACCAAGTGACTGGTAAAATAAAGAGCACTTCGTAACTGTATCCAAAAACTTCCCCTGTTAAAATTAATTTTTATTTCATCTAATGTACAAAATTAAAATAACATAAAATATTTATTAAAATGTTAGTTAAAAACGGCTTATATAAATTCAGCATATATATATATATATATATATATATATATATATATATATATATATATATATATATATATATATATATATATATATATATATATATATATATATATATATATATATATATATAGTATATATATATGTATATATATTTTCCAATATAAATAAATAAATTTGCAATTCGATAATTATTTAATTTATTTTAGGCAAGGACCATAAAAGTAAAATATCAATCAATAAAAAAATAAGATGTTGATAAAGCGTATCAAAATAAAGCCCCTCTAGAAAACGTACTTCCTGTAAAAAAAAACTTAGTATTTTATCAGATGAAATTGTATTTGCAAAGATGTTTTACTTAAAAAGATTTTCAGAGTTAAATCTAAGTATTCATTAGATTGTGAAATTTTTAAATTAAAAATGAGAAAAATGCGCCTGAAAAAATTCCCTTAAATGTAATTGTCTTGCAAAATTTCTCCGTTTGAAAATGGAGAAAAAATATTTTTACTTAAAATGTATAAAAACATATAAGAATTACACTGTTTAAACTTAAATTTATGATGACATTTTCATACAGAGAGAATTGTTACATTATTCGTTACAAGATGATAGCATTTTTTAGAAATAAAATGACTAAATTTAAATTTTAATCTTTGAAGTATTTTGTAATATATGATATTAAATGACATAGAGAAAATAGAATTCATTTTATAAATATTTTTGATACTCTATTTCATTAAATTCTCAATTCGAAGATTTTGTGCTTCAATATTTCTAAATTAATATTATTTGAAAGAAACTTTTTTTAATGATGCCTGTTGAAAAAAAAGTGCTTGTTTCTTTAATATTCTAGTGAAATACCATCTAAGAACTGGTTTCTTGTATTTTAAGTGATAAACAATGTGTAAAGTATTTTATAAAATATCCTTCACAAATTATTAAATATTTCATCATTAATTACAATAATTAGATAATTTTTTCATTCAACTATTTACAAATTACTTAATATTTCAAGTTTTCTTTTTTTTTTTTGGAATTTACAATAAGTAGCTAAAATAAGTACACATTTGTTTTATACCATTTTGGCTTTTAAAATACACTTTATTTGTAAAATTAGTTGGCACAGGTGCCGTATGATCCATGATTCCAAATTCTGAATATTTTGGCGATAAATAAATGTTTCCAAGATGACGCATCGTGACGTGCTCGATGATGTAAATAATAGGATTACCAAAATAGAATTTTCTGCATAATTTTATAGGACTCCATATGCATGACGTAATAAAAACGAGGGGTTGCCAGATACATAAAAAAATCCGCCAAAAAATCACCAATCTCAGAATTTGGCATCATGGATTATACGGCACCTGTGCCAATTAGTTACACGATTTTTTAAATAAAAAATGTATTAAATTTTTTGAAACTCAATAATTTAAATTTTATTTCAATTACATTTTTCTTTTTTCTTTAAATTGTTTCTTAAATATTTTTTAAAATAGTTGTTTAATTTCATTTATCATTCCTTTTTATTTCTGAAATACATTTAATTCCATCTCATTTATATATATATATATATATATATATATATATATATATATATATATATATATATATATATATATATATATATATATATATATATATATATATATATATATATATATATATATATATATATATATATATATATATATATATATATATATATATACACACACACACACACACACACACTACTGGCTATTGAAATTTCTACACCAGGAAAGCGGCATACCACACACGTGAAATTTGCATGACAGGTAGAACTTGCTGTGATATGCAAATGATTAAACTTTCAGCGCATTCATACAAAGCATGCGACAGTAGCGACATCTACAATGTGTATAAAACCAGAGATTTGACAGCAGTTTTCTCATACTCAATTTCCGTTTCAACGTTGTTTTCGGCAAAGAAATGTTGTTGTAATGCCTCGTCTAAGAAGAAGAAATGCCTTTCAGCACGTGTCTGACTTTGATCGAGGAAGGATTATAGCCTACCGGGATTGCGGTTTATCGTACCGCAATATTGCTGCTCACGTCGGTTGAGACCCAACGACTGTTAGCAGAATATGGAATCGATGGGTTCAGGACAATCATACGGAACGTCATGTAGGATCTCAGCGACACCCCATCACTAACAGCAGAGAAGACAGACATCTTATCCGTATGGTTACAAGGAATCGTACAGCTATGTTAAGAATCCTGAATCGAGAAATGGAGTCATTTGCAAGGCAACAAGTTTCTGCTCGAACAGTTCAACGACGTTTGCAGCAGCATGGATTGTCTAAACGGCGACCATGGCTTCGGCTACCATTGACGCTACGTCACAGACAGGAGCGCCTTCAATGGTGTGATCAGCGACGAACCTGGACGCGTAAACGGCATCACGTCATCTTTACAGATGAATTTCAGGACCATGATGGCCGCATCCATGTTTGGAGGCATCGTGGAGAACGCGCATTGCCAGCTTGCATTGGACATCGCATTACTGGCCCATCTGCTGGAGTGATGGTATGGGGTGTCATTGGATACACGTCTCGATCATCTCTTGTTCGCATTACCGACACTTTTAACAGGAACCGTTACATTTCCGATGTGTTAAGGCCCGTGGCTCTGCCCTATCTTCGAGGTCTCCCTAATGCTTTGTTTCAACAGGATAATGCACGACCGCATGTTGCACGTACTGTTTTGAACTTCCTTGATACAGAACAGGTTCGACTGTTACCCTGGCCATCACGTTCTCCTGATCTGTCACCAATTGAGAACGTGTGGTCAATGGTTGCCGAGCGATTGGCACGCCATCACTTACCATCCACTACTGTCGATGAATTGTGGCATAGTGTTGAAGCTGCATGGACTGAAATCCCCGTACATGCCATACAATCTCTGTTTGACTCCATGCCTAGGCGGATAAATGCTGTTATTGCAGTCAGAGGTGGCTGCTGTGGTACTGATTTCTCAAGATGTATACATCCTAATTTCCTGTAAATCTAATCACTTGTTCTTTCCACTATAATGTATGTGTCCAATAAAAATCGTTCTGTTATTTGCATTCCTTCTTGGTGTATCAATTTTAATGGCCAGTAGTGTGTATGTATATATATATATATATATATATATATATATATATATATATATATATATATATATATATATATATATATATATATAGATATAGATAGATATATAGATAGATAGATAGATAGATAGATAGATAGATACAGGGTGATCATAATTAAACTGCAAATTTAAAAACGCTGTAAAAAAAGAACCACTGGTCAGAGAGACCTAAAATTTTACCAGAATGTACAGGGGGATTTTGTTTGGCGTGGGAAAGAAAATTAGGAAAAAAAGTAGCCTATAGATGGCGCTACACAGGTGTTTATATGCAAATTAACGTCTTGTATAAAATGCTGAGTAGCTTGAATTCTCGTCAATTGTCGATGGTGATGCAACGCCATTTCGGAAATGACCGTATTATCAGCCGAAATTTTCCAACTCCCTGGCCGCCAGGATCACCGGACATCACTCCCTGTGACTTTTGGCTCTGGAGATTTCTGAAAAATGTTGTGTACAGTGCTCCACTAGACACCTCAGCGGATTTGAAATGCCGCATTACTCAGCACGTTAACAACATCAGCACTGATACACTCCAAGCTGCTGTGGAAAATACCGTTTTACGTTTACACCTCCTAACAGAAAATGGTGGACACCATATTGAAAATTTCTTGAAGAAGACTCTGGACAGTTAAAAAACGAATTATTGTTGGCTTTTTCTACGGTTTTGGCCGCAGGGCAATTAAAAACCAATTTTTTCCTATTCGATGTGGCACCACCTTGTCGCTCTGAATAGGCTTTACACCAAGAGTGCCACAACATCTGCCTGACTTACAACAGCACAACTGGTTTAACGTTCAGCTTACAGTCACAATTGATTATCGTTCATGTCAGAATTCATGTAATTAACCCACAGCCGCCTGTGCAGCGCCATCTATTGGCCACTTTTTTCCTAACTTACTTTTTTCCCACGCCAAACAAAATCCCCCTGCTTGAAGTACATTCTGGTGAAATTTCAGGTCTTTCTGACCAGTGGTTCTTTTTTTACAGCGTTTTTAAATTTGCAGTTTAATTATGATCACCCTGTATATATATATATATATATATATATATATATATATATATATATATATATATATATATATATATATATATATATATATATATATATATATATATATATATATATATATATATATATATATATATATATATATATATATATATATATATTAAAATTACCAATTCTAATTGTAAATACACAAACTTAATTTATAAATATTTATCATATATATAAGGTTTCAAAAGCATGTTTATTTTTGCATAAACTTTAGTGCAAGCATTTATTTAAATATTTATCTCGTATAGCCAAAATATATGATTGTTTACTAGAAATTCCATTTGTTAACATCTTTTGAAGAGGGAAATACATTTGTGCGTCTTTGACAGATTCAAATAGGAACAAAGGTATGTTTAATCAAGTTTTTCAGTTTTCCTTTGATATGAATTAAAAGTTGGGTTTGAGTTTCAACAAAGAAGTCAAAAATGAGTTACATAAATTAAGGTGTCATCGAGTATTTGGAATGGAATGATTGAACCATTGCAGAGTTAAATTATTTTCAAGTGTATTAATTAGAAACGAGAATTTTAATAAAACTTAATCTTACCAATATTTATATTTAGTTCACATTGTTTTAAATTTTTCCTTTTACTGAAATTTTACGAATCGTTTGGCATAATATTATGATTCAATTTGTATTCAATTATAATCAAAACTTTTGTGTTTGTACAAAATATTGTTTACACTCAAATTCAGTTTAATCTATCATATTAATCTTAGTGGTCTTAGTTAGTTTTAGAGTGAGACGTTTGGCTTTTTTTGAAATTTATTGATTAGGTAAATACTATTCTACACTTGTTCAAATGTATTTTAAAATTCATCAGTTTTATACACTTTTACTTACATTTATTCTTTTAAACTTATGCATAATTACATAACCGTATGTTAACTGCTTTTGTACTTTAGTAATCGTTTATAAAACCGAATGGCCTTCAAATAGAATCTTTAGATGTACGAAATGTATTCATTTTTGATATCTTGGAATTATCATGAAGAAAATATGCATCATTTTTTTTTTGCACTTGGCATATGTTTAAAAGTTTCTTTAACTCTATTTATAGTTATTTCAGCTATTTGATAACTTAAATACATTGTGAGTGTTCCACATTGTTCTATAAAATATCTTGCATAAAAATCTCTTAGCAAATTTTTGCCATTACAACACTACCCAATCTTTCTTGAGGCCTTACACAGAAATTCATATTTTTATCTGAATAAAGTGGTTACCTTAAACATATCAGGTTGAAAACTAAACAATTATATAATTCGTTAATTCACAAATATGGTAGAAAGTTTGGCACTATTATGAATTACTAATTATTTTATTATTAAATATTACTAAAATATTTATGAGGTTTTGTAATATAAGTAATTAGCTTTTTCCTATAATTTTCTTTATTTTTTTCAAAAATAAATAAAATGTGATTGGTTGTACACAATTGCAATACAATTATTTTGTTGCATGTTATCTGTTTAATTAAATAATGAATTAATAAATAAGCCGATAGCATAATACTTTAAATTTAATATAATTGCTCTTAATCTAGCAATTAGAATTGCTTCCTCTGGCGAATCAAATATGTTGAATAAAAAGAACATTAGAATAACTGAACAAGTCATATGTTTCAGTTTAATATGTATCTTTTTCAATAATTTAGTTCGATAGAAAACAGCAATTTTAAAAATTTAATTACAACTTAATTACAGTTAAATATTATTATAAGTTCCGGTTGTTCTGTTGTTTTTTCTATTGCATGCTTGTAAGTAATTCGACAAACTTGTTTTACGTTATTACGAAATATTTTAATCGTTTTTTAAACGTCTGTAAAGAACAGCTTTTTATCCTTCATATATTTTACAATTCATTCTACCGAATAAAGATATGCGCAAACGAGATGAATGAATTAGCATTACACAATTACAACCTCAGAATATAAAATGATTTTCGTAGTTTTACTATTATTACTCAGCTCTAGCTTTAAATAGTACAACAAGCATTAAAAATATATTATAACGTGGAATCAGAAACTAATCTAAACAAACATAAGTTTTTCTTTATTTTTGCACAGATAAAAGTGTTTAATTAACATTATTTCTTCTTATTATCCCATTTCTTTTACATTTAGCATTATGAAATATATGTTTACTATTACAATATTAAGAATTAAACTATCCAATGATTAAAATATATTAACTTCAAATAAATTTTAACAAGTATCCTATTTAATTCCTAAGAGAACTTCAAAACCATTACTTTATATTGTCCTTAAATTTTATTTCCTGAAAAAATAGTTCAATCGTTTTTTTTATAGGAAATAAACACTTATGTGAAAATATCTGAGAACATATAATTATAATTCTGTTGTGATTATTCTTAATAACTTCACGAGTAATCTAAATAAGAAAGTTTTGCAAATCTATATTCTTAAGTTTAGAAAATATTTGCTTTTAAAATCAGTTGTAGGAATTTTTAAATTGCTAAATTTTCCATAATAAAATAATTGAAGTTGTTAAAGCAATTATAAGGGAAATTATTTATTTCTGTAACGATTGAAACACATAAATTTGTTAGAAATTAGTCCTAAAAGCATACTTTCCTTTATAATAAATTAAATGATGGAATATTATATACATTATTTCACTAAAATTAAAAATTGTTGTAAATAATATAATGCAAGTAATCGCAAAGAAACACAAAGTATGTCTCTTTTCGTCTGTAAAACTGTAGACTTCTCAGACGTCCGCAATCGTCTGCTGCGCTGCCTTCTAATTGGTGGTTATGTTCAAGCCGTCCAAAATCTATAAATACACCATGTTCTGTTCTATTAGTTCAGTATATGTATAATTTCTTTTCTTTGTAACTTGCTTCATTAAATATTCTTTTTGCGATTCATGGACTCTTGTTCGTTTAACGAATTTCAACAGCAGAGCGTGGTTTTCACTGTCATAAATTGAAAGCAGTTTCTAGTTTTAAGTTATTGCTTGATTGAATAAATTTATCAATAAGCAATGGCTTCGCCGCATGATTTGTATGGAGTAAATCCATTTGATGGGAAGAACTTTCCTGTTTGCGGCGACGAGTGGAAGCTGTTTTGTCTGCGAAAGAACTGGAAACATACTTAGTTAAGGAGCCCGGTGTGAATAAGGAAGCAGAAGTCGTTAAAGGAAAGAAAGCCTATGCATTACTTATGTCACTCTTAAGTGATCAAGTGCTCGTATCAATGAGTGGTGAAAATACGGCGAAAGAATTATGGGAGAAACTTCATGCTGTTTATGAAAGCAAAGGAGCGGTAAACCAAATACTAACTAGAAAACGTCTTGCTACACTTCAGAAAAACAGAGATGTTCCAATGCGCCAGCACATAGATGAAGTTTCAAAACTTGTCGCCGATTTACGAATGTCTGGAGCGGAGGTTAGTGATATTGATACTGTCGTCTATATTTTGATGTCTCTCCCTCCAGAATTCGAAAATATTAAGGTTGCATTAGAGAATCAACCGAGTGAGAATTTATCGTTAGATTTTGTAACTCAGCGTTTGATAGACTCTGAAGCTCTTTTGAATGATTCGAGAAATAAAACAAGTATTAGTTTTATGAAACAAACTGTGGATACTGCGGCTTTTTCTACGAGAAAAGAACTCACATGTTTTCATTGTAAAAAGAAAGGACATACTTCTAAATTCTGTGAGAAGAAAGCGTGCTATAATTGTGGTCGTGTTGGTCATTTTAAAAAGGAATGTAAATTGAAATCTGAATCAAAGACTGATGAAAAATATTCTTCTGCTCTATCTTTTGCTGCTGGCAATTTGACTTTCGGAAGTCCGAAAAATTTCATTATTGATTTCGGGGCAACATCCCATATGTGCTCTCAGAAAGACAGGTTTTCATTCATTAAACCGTCATCAGGAACTATTCGATGTGCATCCCGCTCCACTGCACTGGAAGTGAAAGGTATTGGAAGTGTAAAAGGCAAAACATCTAATGGAATTGATATAACTTTAGAAAATGTCCTTTTTGTTCCTGAACTCATTGGAGAATTAATTTCTGTAAAGAATATTGAATTAGGTGGATATAGTGTTATCTTTAGAAATAAAAAAGTGTTCATCGAAAATGAGAAAGAAAACATTTGTTTGGGTTATCGTGATGATAGAGGACAATATATTTGTGATTTTGTTCCAAATTGTGAAATTTCCCTTACTGCGAAAGAAAATGACTTGGATTTATGGAACAGAAGACTTGGACATTCCTCTAATAAAGCCTTAAAAGAACTTGGATTGCCCACCTTTGATAAATTTTGTGAAGTATGTACTTTTTCCAAACAAAGTGTTTCTCCTATAGGAAAAGGTCCCAGACGGAGGGCATCCGAAACTATGACATTGAGTCACACAGATGTTTGTGGCCCTATTGATCCGCCTATGGCTACAGGTGAGCGTTATTTTATCACATTAATTGATGATTATTCACGTTTTGTGGAAGTTCGTTTGCTGAAAAGAAAAAGTGATGTTGTGAATGAGTTAAGATGCTTTTTAAAAGTGAATCCTTCAGTACGGAAAATTAGGTGCGACAATGCAAAAGAATATGTTTGTGGTGAACTCATCAAATGTGCTACTAAATTTGGTGTTACAATAGATCCAGTTCCTCCGTACAAGGCACATTTAAATGGAGTTGCTGAGCGTGCCAATCGTACATTGTTAGAAAAAGGGCGAGCTTTAATATTTGAAGCAAAACTTAGCAAGAAATTTTGGGGATTTGCAATTTTAACTGCTGCATACCTAAGAAACAGAATTCCTAGTAGATCCATAGAAAACTGTACTCCTTATAAATTAAAATATGGTAAAGATTCCGATCTTCAAAACATTCGAGTATTTGGATGCGATGCATACGTGTTGGTTCCTCCCTCTCAAAGGAAGAAGTTAGATAAGAAGTCAAACAGAATATTTGTGGGATATTCGACTATTGGATATCGTTTAATGGATTCAGATTCAAAAAGAATAGTGATATCAAGGAACGTTGTATTTAACGAAGAACGAAAAATGGATTTAGAAGATAAAAATATTCTGAATGTGGATTCCATTATTTCGGAAAATGAAGATGATGTTGAAGAAATTGGTGGTGAAGAAAATATTACTGAAACAATTACTACAGAAGAAATTTTGGAACGACCACAAAGGCAAAAGAAACCACCAGTTAAATATCCTGAACCAGAAGTTTATGAAGCAATGATAATTTTTGAAGATTCGTTGTCGTTTAAAGATTTATCGTCACTGCCGGAGGAAAAACAGAATCTTTGGAAGAAAGCAATGGATGAAGAAATGCAGTCCATGGAAAAGAACGAAGTTTGGTGTCTTGAAGAATTACCACATGGGAAACGTGAAATTTCATGCAAATGGGTTCTACGCGAAAAACGAGATGGAAAATATAAGGCTCGACTTGTTGCTCGTGGTTTTATGCAAAGAGAAGGAGTGGATTATGATAAAACATTTTCACCAGTTATCAGTATTCCTGCATTACCTGTAGTGTTTACTATTATTCTTCAAGAAAATTTAAAAGTTTATTCACTGGATGTTAAAACTGCATTTCTCAATGGTGAATTAAAAGAAATTATTCACATGGATCAACCAGAAGGATATGATGATAATAGTGGCAGGAAGTGCCGGTTAAAGAAAAGCTTATACGGACTTAAGCAGTCACCTCGTCAATGGTATGTAAAATTTTTAAATTTCATTCTCAAATTAAACTTTAAGTCATTAAATAGTGAACAATGCATTTTTATTCGTCAGTCAAAAGGTGAAAGAATTCTAATGGCACTTTATGTGGACGATTTATTAATTGCGGGTACTGATGATAGTGAAATCAAAATTATAATTGGATTATTATCAAAAGAATTTGAAATGTCTAAATCTGGAACAGTTTCTGAATTTTTAGGAATTAAAATTACATTTACATCTGATGGACTATATCTAGATCAAGAAACATATATTTTGAATTTATTAAACAAATTTAAAATGTTTGATGCTAAAATAGTCTCTACTTCCATGGAAGTAGGAGCAACAGCAGCTGATTTTGAGAAAGGAAGTGCCTTTTGTGGACCCTACCGAGAACTAATAGGATCTTTAATTTATTTAGCATATACATCTCGTCCAGATATCCTTTATGCTGTAAAATGTTTGAGTCAACTTCAAGAACACCCTACTGATAGTGCTTGGAGTGCATTGAAAAGAATTTTGAGATATCTGAAAGGTACTTCAACTTTAAAACTGGAATATAAAAAGTGTGTGGATAAAAATTCATGCTTAAATGTCTATGCAGATGCTAACTGGGATGCAAACCCAAATGACAGAAAATCCATTTCTGGTAACATAATTATGTTTAATAATTGTCCAATATCTTGGTCTTGTTGAAAACAAAATTGTATTGTTTTATCTTCCCCAGAAGCAGAAATTATTGCCCTAAGTAAAGCCATTCAAGATGCATTGTGGTTGAAAAACATTATTTTGGAATTAACTGATATTAAAGAAATCATGATTTTTTAAGATAATCAATCTTGTATTAAGTGTGTAACAAAGGAAAACAACAAAGGTCGATTAAAACATATAGACATTAAATTAAAATTTATTCAACATATCTTGAATTGTCATGATATAAAAGTTTACTATATTTCATCTAACCTACAAATTGCTGATATGTTTACAAAATCTTTATCTAAGTTTAAATTAAAGGAACTTTTACCATTATGTGGATTAAAATTGTATTAGATTATTTCATGTTAATGTAAAAATTTATGTGGATGGCTTGAACGTTTCTAATTTTTTAATGTATACTTATTTTTATTGATTTATATGATTTTATTGTGCATGTTTCTTTGTGATTAAGGGCGAGTGTTGTAAATAATATAATGGATGTAATCGCAAAGAAACACAAAGTAAGTCTCTTTTCGTCTGTAAAACTGTAAGAAACTAAGACGTCCGCAATCGTCTGCTGCGCTGTCTTCTGAATGGTGGTTGTGTTCAAGCCGTCCAAAATCTATAAATACACCATGTTCTGTTCTATTAGTTCAGTATATGTATAATTTCTTTTCTTTGTAACTTGCTTCATTAAATATTCTTTTTGCGATTCATGGACTCTTGTTCGTTTAACGAATTTCAACAAAAATAATTAATTTCTACGTTTCCTAACATTTATAATTTTAAATGTTATAGCTTAAAAATTCTAGAATTACATGATAAACATAAGGTATGCGAGTGAGTACCAATTTACTTGCCTGTACCTTGCCCCGAGTTGGGCTCTGCTAGTTAGCTGGAATCCCGCCATGTGAGAGTCTTCATAAATTAGAAGCCGAAATAAAACAGAAAGCCCCTTAATATATTCTTGATCTGCCACTCTCAAATATATTATTACAACCATGACCTGTTAAACGTGACCCAGCATACTTAAGTCAATATGATAGATCATCGGTTGATTCGGGATTCCAACTCAATACCTTTAGAAAGCAAGAATGACACCCTGACTAATGTTGCTACAAAAATAATCTTTTTACATCTAAGACGCAATAGATTTTTAAGCTCAATCACTTAATAATCAAATAAAAAGCACTTTTAGCCAAGAAATATTTTTGCATGTTAAAAATTATCAAATTATATACTTTCAATCAAAATGTAAGCAACTAAAATCCTTTGAGCACAAAAGCCGTTAAATCTAACATGCCAAATTCTGAGTTTGGTGATTTTTTGGCGGATTTTCTTGTGTATCTGGCAAACTGGTTTTTATTAGGTCATAGAGACGGAGGCTTATTATAACTATGCAGAAAATTCTATTTCGGCAACCATGGTATTTACGTCATTACGCATGTCATGATACGTCATCTTGGCAACATTTCTTCATCGCCAAAAAAATTCAGAAGTTGCCATGCTGGATTATATAACACCTTTGTCATGTTTTGATGCCTTAAAAAATTAATAAATAATATTATATCCAAAACTATTACCTAAACAAATATGAGTTTTAATTATTTTAATTTAATATCATTTTATAAATAATGGACAACATATACACAAAAAATTCAGATCAAAATTATATTTTAACAATCTAATTTCCGAAAATGTTTAGTTTTTTAATATTCTATCATAATAATCAAATTGTATTTTAATTATAATAATAACAAACAAATACCACATTAAAATTCAAAAAACATTTCCATAAAATAAGAATTTATAATTAGTTTTTTTTTCTGTTTTCATAAATCTATAATTAAACTACAAAGTAAAGAATCTGCTTGAATATATTAGAAAGTGATTTTCCAGCAAGTTAAACATATGACTGGTATGTTAACACCACTTTTCTGAAACCTCAAACGCACGGAAGTGCGAACTTACCCTCCGCTCTCACAATATTATTCTGTACTCCGTGAAAACCCAGCATCTGCGGTTAATGCGAAATCTTTGGTGGGAGGAATTACCTCAACCAATTACCACTCGTGACCCAAGAGCGCTCCCCAACAATTCGACCCGCGAGGCGCGTGCTTCAAGTACTTTAGCTGAGGAAACCCTTGAAATTGACTTAACGAAATTCAATTTAAGACCTTCAAATTTCAGAACGAAAACCAAACTATTAAGTAGTTGCACATATTTGGGCACCATCGGCTTTTAACATAATTTTCAAGCTGTAGCATGTGATAACGCAGTTAAAACGAAACTATATTTTGAATTTCGATGGCAGAATTAGAGTCATCGTTAATAGGGCACTAAAATCATCATCATGGTTCTTGATATGTTATGTTCCATATGGTAATGAAGCTGATTTACATTTTAAATCATGGTGCTATAGAAAAATATATTTAAAAAATGTAATGAGATTGGTATGAAAATAAATAAAATGAAATAACTAAAAAATTATATTATGGTTTTAATGATTTCTCCCCCTTTCTATAGATTTGAATCAAAATAGTAAAATTTCAATATTAACCATGCTTGCTTAAAATGAAAATATCAGTAAATGCGTTTAAATCATTAACTGCTTATTAAAGTTGCTACTTCTAAATTTCAATTATTTAATTTTACTGATATTGAAATATTTTATTATGATGTTTCCTTTATAATAATAATTTCTCATAAATTTGTAAATTTAATATAGAAATTAGTAAAATAATGAAAATGGATTGTAAATTTATCTTTATTTCCAGTTACTATAATTATTTATTTCGAATCGAATATGTTATTTTGTGGTAGTAATCTTTAAGAAGTATCTCCTTAAAAAAATCAAAAGAGAAAAACAAAAAATTAAATAATTAATTTATTGTTAAATAAAATGCAAATTTTAAAATATGTGTTATGTACTTTTTATAAATGAGATTCCTATTTAAATATATAGAATATACTTTGATTTATCTTCATAACAAAATTCCACATTTTGAGCAAGTAAGCTTATTTGCACTTCGTAGTATGAGTGCAAATGGAAAACTTTTAAAGTATATAAAGCATTACCTAAAAACCAAATATCTATTTTAAATTTAATTTCTTTAAAACCTTTAGGATTTTTTATCAATTTTTTATCCACATAAAAGTTTTCATTTGAATACATATTTTAGCATTTATTTTATCTATGCGTGATAAAGTAGACCTATTTACCAAAGAAAGAAGAGCAAAGAAAATGACTATGACTCCATGGTATGGGAAAATATTATAACCATAGTCCATTCTCAATCCCTTTAACTGTTTCTAAATTATGATCAACCCAAAGAAAAAAAGATTTTTCTTTTATCTTTCAGGTTTCTGAAAAAAGCAAATGCATTAGATTTCTCAAAGAATTTTATTCAAAATAGACACACACACTACGTGATAGGAAAAATTCAAGAATCGAGAAAGCATTCTCAGAAAGTGATAAAAGTTGACGAAAATAGAGACACAGCAATAAACAATAAGCGGAGTCTATTCTGACGTGATACGCTTGCAAATAAAACGAATTTACAGTTTGCTCAATATTTTGTTGAGAAACCCTTGGGGACACTACATTTAGCAATGTTTCTAGTTGCAAACTCAAGGAATGAATGGAGTATCTCCTGAGGAATAACTATAAATTGTTTCACCATCATTTGCCACAATTCATCTCTTGAATACGCTTGAACCATCTGGCGTAAACGAAATCCAAACATTTTCGATTAGTAGAAAATTCGAGAAGACTCTGGCCAGGGAAGCATCCCGATACCTTGTATAACATTTTCCCTAATTCGTTCTATGGGTTATCTTACTAATAAATATCATCATTTAATAAAGAAAAGGTATAGTTACCAGACCAAGGATATCATCCAAAGTAAAGAGTATTATTCAAAAAATATATCAAGCGAAGCCATTATACTTCCAACGATGCAAATATATCGTGATCTGCAATCGTAAGTGATGACGCACCAAAACACGATGCCATATTGTCATGTGGTATAGCTTAACAAAAGCGTTATCATCTGGAAACATTATATAATTTCACTTTGAAGTGACTGTGATTGTATCACGATACTATTTGAACAGAACACCTTTGTTCTTGGCTCAACGTCAATATTTGTAACAGATGCCATGAATCCAATGGTTCTGATACATCAATCGAAGAATAATGCTCATCTGGGAATAAGAAATTATCCTGCATCTGCTTCAAAATGTCAGAAGTAATGGTTTTTAAAGTCACCAGCACAGATTTAAGAATGAGTCAATCCATGCATGCTGACGTCACTCCAGCTGCACATCCATCCTAGTAACGAGTTTAATTCACTTTTTCAATCTACCGGAGTACAACGAATGCGTGTAGATGACTATGTTTGATTTCAAGTCTCCAACAATTAACTTACTCTTCTCAGACCAATCTCTATAGTCCTATACAATCGTTTGTCTGATGGAAAAGTCTCAGTCTTCAGCAATATGCCTTTCTTTGTACTGATTGTTTTCTCGGGGTTAGAAAAACAATACGCAAAAAGATTGTTTTAGCTGACAGACCTCAACATCTATTACAATACAGCATTCATTCAGAATAGTTAGTTACTTTGTGTTTTAGTAAATGCTTTAAGTATAAATACTACAACTAAATATTAAAGCTCTCATTTGATAAATGAGACGATATAGCTATTATTTTATAATCATATAATTTATCTTACTACAAAAAAGGTGTTGAATAAAATAATGTTCAGGTAAGTAATTATATATTTATTCATTTTAATACATAACATCAATGAGGCTAGAAATCAAAACTTAATAGACAAAGTAAGCTTAAATATTACTTTGTCTATTAAGTAGTAAACAAAGTATTTTAGCTTATAAGAGTAAAGTGTAAGCCCTTTTTTAACATAAAAATGATAATGTTAATTTTCATGAATTATAATTAGTTTCACCTCACTTTACAAGGGTTCTATCTAGATACAAAAAGAGATTTTCATAAGCTTGAAATTCCATACTTTAAACAATTTGTTTATAAAAGTGTTAAAGTATTATGACAGAAAATAAGAAGTCTATGTTATCTTATCGAGCTTTCTATAACTGAGGTCTTACAAATCCATTTTCATTTCCGGTAATATTCTGAGTACCGTTCAAACAAAAGGTTAGGCTATCAATATTTATATAAAATTACAAAAATGTGAATTTTCTCATTGTGGAGAAACAAAGGGTAATTTTATAGTAAACTAATTATATTCCTCATTTATATCATAAAAAATAATTAGTGTTTTGAAAAATATTAAAAAATTCATTCATAGCAAAAGAAAAAAGTTCGTGCAACTCTTTTCATTTACCAAATCTGTTAACAGTTCTTTAACACACATCATAATTGCATAACTTTTAATATTTATTTAATGTTATACCACAAAGAATTTTTAATTTCATATGTAATAAATATTTACTATGTTTATATATATTTACATGCTAAAATTCAAAAAATTATATTTTACATATTTTCTGCTTTGGTTTTGAATATAATTGATTTTATAGATTAAAACACCATTTTATGGTGAAAATAATAAACATCTGATAATTGTTAACATAAAGACAAATAGAAAGTACATTAGTTATTCTTTAATAAAAGAATCTTTCCATTTAGACTTCTTTTGAATTTTTATTAATTAAGATTTTTTAAAATGTATATTTATTAACCTTTTAATAAATAGAAAAATTAGTTTCATATCTAACAGTTACGTTTATCTCAAGTGATTCACAATTATCTTCAAATATTTAATTTATCGAAATTGTGAAACCAAAAAATGATTGACTAAAGAATTGAAAAATCATAGCTACTTGATAGTATAATTAATGTATAAGAATAAAAGTTTCAAGCCTTATTTTTTATTTCATCATAAACATTACCTTCAGGCATTCGGGTATACTTTTATTATCAAAATATATGACAAGCATCAAATAAATATTTAAAATAATAAAATCTGACATTTCATTTACATTTTAATTAGTTAAAAATTCTTCTTTCAAAACATTTCATTTAGCTTTGATTCCAAATATTTCATTTAAGTTATAATTAATAAATGCTATTAATAATTATATTTATGTATCAAAGTATTGAATAAAACTGATCCAATTCATCAAAACATTTTGTACACAACTTATTCCAAACATCATTGACTGTAATATAAACCTTAAAAAGTCACAAATTATTTGAAAATTTTATAATACTTTAACAAATAACTATGTCTTAATGTAAGAAATCTAAATTAATTAATGTTGTTATTGTTCCATGAAACTAAAACATAGATTTGGTAAATATTTAACCATTTGTTACTTACTTTTAATTTGAAATGCAAACATAAAATTTTATGAAAGGTTCTATAATTATTACTCCAAAATAAAAATTCACATAAATTTTGAATTCTATGAATAGATTTTGCTTACGTGGAGGTCCAGAAGTAACACAAATTATTACGATTACTTAAATGCATAATTTCATTATTATTATATTAATCATTATTAATATATTCACTTTCACTTTTAAGTTATTTAATTTATATTATTCTTGAGAATTTAAGTATCATGATATTGAATTGATTACATTATAATTAAAAAAATATTTCAACAATAATCTATAAATTAGAAACTTTTATAATAGTTACATTTTTATAACTATTTTCCAGGTTTCACTTTAAAATATTTTCCCTTTTGAAGTAATAATATAATAATAAAATTAATATTGCAAAACTTGTTAAAATACAAAATATCTTAGATACATATTTAAGCAGGATATAAATCTTAATAAAGAAATATTATAATTTTAAATTTTCGTTTATTTGTTAATGTATAGCAATTGTTGAATATTTTTGAGAAATACAAAAAAAATGTCAAGCAATTACAATGCACCTAAATTTGCACGATTTGCCTATATCTCTCTCAGTATTATATAAAATACCTGTACTATCATAACTTTAATGCATTGTTAACCACATACTGAAATTAAGTACATATTTTCGAGCATCAAATTTATCATACAGATAACAAAATCTTAAAGTGCTTAGTAAAACTTTTTTTTCCAAAAAACAATATCTTAAAACTTGTATTCAAGAAATATTCTTAGACATAAAATTCATTTTATATGTTCCATTAGATTATAAAAAGATATTTTCAACTTTAAGTCACTTTAAAAATTTTTAGTTTTAGCTATGTAGATTTAAACAGTGTTATTAATTTTTAAATTTATTTGTAAACTTATGAAAATCTAAATTTGACTTAATATTTATACTTTATTTTTCAAGAGGGGTAACATAATATTCATACATACATCTTATCAACGATTTTATAGAGTTTATATTATAAATAAGAAAACATTAACAATGAAGCTTACTTTATATTTTATACACTTATTTATTTATATAAAAATATCTCCAGAATGGAAAAATATTATCACTAATTGCTATAACAGGTATATGTTTTAATTGTGTTAATTTAATAACTTTTTCATTAAAAAAGAATCAAATTTTAAGACATTTTTTATCAAGTCTATAAAAAACGCAAATCACTCATAAACTGATTTCATACCTTTCTGCAATAAGTTGTCAAGGTTTCCTTAAATTTCTTTATGGAACAACAAAGCCAGTTTATGGTTTTTATTAGGTTGGAGAATAATTTCGTAGCGTTTTTACCAAAGAATTTTTATTTAAACAAGAAACAATAATTATATCAATAAGTTAATCAATTATATATTCGCCGTTGCTGTTTACAACCTCTTCCCACCTCTTGACCAATTTGTTGAAGCCGTTCCGCCAAAAATCGCCTGGTCTGGTGTTAAAAGAGTTGTTAAGCCAGTTTTTAAGGACCTCTTTGTTATCGAGAGTAACATTCTTCAAATGGTTTGACAAGGAGTGGAAAAGATGGTAATCGGTTGGTGCAATGTCCGGAGAGTACGGCGGATGCTGAGGGCTTCCCGTTCGAGCTCTTAGAGTGCGGATTTGATACTCTTACAACATGGGGCCTGTCGTTGTCATGAAGGAGTATGGTTTGACTATGTCGATCAGGTATTTTCAGTCGAATAGCCTCATTCACACGGTGCAGCTGGGCAATGTAGAGCTCCTTGTTAATAGTGGAATTCTTTTCGAGCATTTCCCAGTGCACCAAGAGTTCCTTAAAAATTGACTCAACAACTTATTTGACATTAGACCCGTTGATTTTTGGCCGAACGACATCAACAAATTGGTCGATCGGTGGGAAGAGGTTGTAAACAGCAATGGTGAATATATAATTGATCAACTTATTGATATAACTATTGTTTTTTGTTTAAATAAAATTCTTTGGTAAAAACGCTACGAACTTATTCCTCAACCTAATAAATTCTCCTTCATTTTAAAGTTTACATTATTCATATGTTTTATATTTGTAGATGATTCATTTGGTGACTCTACAGAATACATTTGTTTTGTTTTTGATAACTGTATACGATTTATTTATTTTGTGTATCAGGTTTTCTTGTGTTGATTTTAGATATAAGAGAACTAATATTTGTTAATCAAGACACAGTAGAAATTTAGTAAATATGATATAAATTAAAAAAATAATTATTCAGAAAATATTTAAGTAACATTTTTAGTGAGCTGTAATAAATAATAAACTTTCCTACATTCTAATACTTTGGCATATTTTTCAAATATTATTAGATACAGTTTCTAATTAAATGATAAAAACATATTTAATTTACAAACAACAACGATTAATCACCCTTTATATCAATATAATATTTGTTCTAGATTACTCACAATTTCCCATTCCTTATATGAAAGGGTATATAGGACTCCAATGGAAAATACATATATTGTAGCATTTAAATTAATATTAGAATTCATGGATACTATGGAAAATATAATATATGTAAAATGAGAGAGTATACTAAATAGAAATTATTTTTATCTGAAAGAATAATTTAAATAACATAGTCCAATTAATTTAAAATAACAATAGTTTATTTTTTGTAAAAATTGTATTTATTAATCAGCTAAAATATAAAGTTAGAGGAATTTGATACTGAGTGCAATATTGGGAGGCCATATACTTAAAAATAATCATCTGTTGCTAAAACAATTAGTAATTTATTCCATCTCCTTAAATCTTAATAATTTCTTCCATCATAACGGCAAAAATTATTAAATTTATAATTCTTAGGATTTAACTTAACTTGTTTAGCAAAAAAAATATTCTATACACTAGAAGAAAATTTAAATGTCAAAAAATGCATTTTCATATGTTAATAGAATACGATTTAAGTTTCCTTTCTTTTGTCTTTCTTATGATCAATTTTGGCAAAATTACTAATCCATTTGAAACTGGAATTAAAAAGTATACAAATAATTAAGTCAGAGGTGATTATCAAATAGTTATTAGAAACCAATTTAAAATTCGATCATTAATTTTAAAAAATTTCTTCTCGAATACACATATCATGCTGAGACATATATGTGTTCTAATACTTAAAATAATAAATCTTAGCAAGTAAGCAAAAGTAAAATAATTTCTACAATATTAATTTCACTAACAAACCAACTACTTGTCTTACTAGAGAGATTTTAGTAAGATAAGTATAGATCCAAACGTAATTTAGTTATCAGTGTATTTAAATATTTAACAAATAATATATTTAATATGCAACACATTTTGTTACTTTAGGAAATTAACTACTAAATTATAAATTTTTATTGCTTAATATTTTTAATTGCATTTCTCAAATGAACCTTTCATAGGTTCTTAAAAATTTAAGCTTATATATTCTACAACTCTTTCAATATTTCACTAATTATTCACAGAAATACACTTTCAGTCGTAGAAAAAACAGTTTGGAAGTAAGGAAAAGGAAATTCTCTTAAATTTATTATGTCTGTGTAATTCCTTTTCAGTAAAAGAAAATCTCTTAAAACCATCCTAACGAAAATATCTTTTGTTTTCATCAGAAACTTCTCTAATATTCGAGATGTTAACATCCAACGGATATTTTTCCTTTCCACTCGTGAAACAACTCAAGCCACCAATGTGGAACGGCTGCTTGCAAAAATCAAATAAAAATCTGGCCTTCATCTGCTTGGAAGACAAGCAAACTGCCTCTAGGTGATCACGGAGAGCACGACAATTCTTAAAGAGAAGCACAACTTTTGAGTTTATCCAAGCACAAACAAGCACAAAAGGCAGAGTTGTCTATGTGTTTTTCTTGTCTGAGCTTTCCGGGTGGAAAAGCACACAAGAGAAGGAAATCTGGTTAGCATTCAAATGTCTGGCTTTTCCATTTATATTCAAATTCCTAGATCTTCGGAGACCAACTATTTCAGTGGTGAGATAAAACGGTTACTACTTTGGTGGAAAAATTTTACCTTGAATGTTTGTTCTTACCGAATTTCAGTTCAGATAATTTGACGTATTTGCGAACTTCTGACTAGAAAGAAGAGATTTGATAATACCTCTTTATTTGACTACAGTAAGCAATCAAGAATGCATACATCCTGCATTTGGTTTATTCTTTCCAGCTTGTATTATTTTAATTATAAAACTGAATATGTGAACATATGTCTGGTTTGTATTACATTTTAAATTAGTAATTGGTAAAAGGCATGTATTTCACATCCTGAAATACTAGTGGCTATTGGAAGTACTTAAATAAAAAATTAGGTTAATTACACTAGGAACGCACCACCAAAATTCAAAATCAATGAAGTCAGAATGCTATATGAAAATTTACTGAGTATGAATAATTATTCATATTCAGTATAATTTTATATTGTATCTATTATAGTAAAAAATTATTCATATTCAATATATTTAAGGAATATTTATAGAAGAACTGAATATTTACAAATTTATTTCAAAGATAAATAAGCAGATTCTCTCAAAATATTGGAAGCAACGCTAAAACATGAATTCTCTGTAGCCACATATATGCAGTCCGTATTTTTTGTCTTTTTTTTAAATTTAAGAGGACACTGTCTTAATAATTATTTCTCTCGATATATTATAATACTACACATTTATTAAAATGTCAGTAGTAAACTTCAGAAAAAAATTTAGCTAATTTGTCATAAATAATGAAAAAAGAATACTTATTTTTAAATACCTATATTCTTATACCAAATTAACTAACTAAATGTTGTCTTCCCTGTTAATAACAATTTATTAATTATGTATAATAATTAATAAAAAACATAGGTAAAAAGTTTAATAAAAATAATATTTTAGATAACTAGGCTATTTTAATTGATTTCGCTTATGTAGTCTTCTTGCATGTTTTTTATGAGAGTTTTTACTGCATTGTAAGCACACAAAAGAAAAGTACCGAAAAACAATTACTTGAACTACATATTTTTAATAAATTATTGTTTATTACTTTATTTTTTAAAACATATCTCTTATACATATTAAAGTATTTTAAAATGTATTATGTTATTTTAATTATCTTATATTGGAAATTGATATAATAAAATCTTTAAAATAAATATGTCTATGTATGCGATAGTACTACATATAGTAATTAGAATTTTAATTACGGAAATGTAATCAATGTTTTGTCAATTATAAACAAAATTAAATCTTGGAAAGCATGATTTCATTCATATATTTATTCTCGAATCTTTCCAAAAGTTTAAATCAATATTTAACGTTGAGCCAAAATCATGGAAATAAAACAAAATAGTATCAAAATGTTTATCAAGTGGAATGCTGGTGAATAGACATTTTTGAAATCATTAATTTTATGAAAAGATACAAATTCCATAATTGGTTTATTACTCTTAGTTTCCAAGTGTGTTCTGAGAATCAATAATATTTTCTAAAATGACATTTTTAAATAATAAGAAAATAAGTTTCCAAATTTATCTGCATATGCGTTGCAAATTTCAGGGAACTTCTCTACACATCTTGCATATACAATAATTAAATTTTTATGGAGATATATTTTAGTTACAAATTAATGGAATCCCTCAGAGTTTAAAATTTTCAAGCTTTTTAGCAAATTTATTTTTATAATTTGATGAAAAATCTTTTGTTATCTTTTGTTATTATCTTCAATTTCCAAAAAGTTTGGCCTTAGACTAAATTCAGACTTTAATTTCTGGTCATTGCAGAAAAGCCATAATTTTGTGAATGTAGTCAATCCCCTGACAAAATTGGCCATGTTGGTGCTTCATTTCATATGATTTATTGTGTTTTTCCCTTTTAATTCTGTATGTCTATTTAAATTATTCAAATTTTAAACTTAAATTAATTTAATGACTCACATATTTTTAGTTTCTTTATGTATTGATTATACGTTCTATATGTTTACTTAGGTAGAAAGACTCGTCTTTTCACTTTATTGTTCTTCTTTTAGCACTTGTTCAAATCTTTAAAGACTGTTGGATTATATATATATATATATATATATATATATATATATATATATATATATATATATATATATATATATATATATATGTATGTATATATATAGCGTAGGATGTATCCTATGCACATATTTTTCATTCAAAAGATTTGATTGATATTCCTTTGAAAAGAAAATAAAATTTGTTGCATAAAATTCAAAAACCTAATATATAAGTTCCTATATCTGTGTTATCAATAAATTTACATTTTCGGCGTAAATATAAAAGTGGATTTGAGAGAGAAAATCACTGAAATGAGGTATTATTTTCTGTAAAAGGTTAAAAATAATTATTTTGTAAAATGTTTTTTATATATGTGAGTCATTAACAAACATATGCAAAAAATATTATTCGCTTAAACTTATTCAAATAAATTACCTTATATTTGAGTTTTAAAATAAGCATGTTAAATTGCGTTTTCCCAAATATGTTGAAGCAATTAAGCTTGGGATTCAGTTTTTATAATTAAATATGTTTTAATGTAAATATGTGATTGGTCCCCTTCTGGTAGTTCACACATACAAAAGCATCACATCTGTTGCCATCATTTTCTCGTCTAAGTGATAAATGCCTCAATTTCTAACTCTCTGCAAATGACCTCCAGGACCTGCGCAGTTTATGAAGAGGTCACACGTTTTGCTCCTTCATCTCGGCTAATGCAATCATTCAAGAACTCTGCGGAGTCAAAGGCACGGATCGGTTCCGTGACTTTGACGATGGAAGAAATTTTTAGTGATTGATTAGAAAATTTTATTATCGCTCGAGAATCTCTTCGGAGGGAACTCCGTGCCTTATTTTTCCTGATGAAAACTGTCGGTCATCCGAAGTCACGTATTCAAGAAGATTACATTTTAGTACGATATATTTCCGAGATGCTAATGAAGAATTTTCAAACTTTCCAAAGATAAATGTGAAATATGCCACTACTAGAGATTTATGCATTGTTTTGAGTCTATAAATGACTGATGTATATAAAATATATGTGAGTGTTTAATTTCAAATGCAAAATTTGCAGCTTTTCTTAAATTAATAGGTTGTTTTTCAATCAAAATAAATATACCTGCACTAATAATAAAAATTAATCCTATCATTTTCATTTTAGCATTTCAGGCTTTAATTTTTTATTTTAGTGATTTTTTATCATCCCAAAATGGAGCAATCAAATAGAAATTATTATAATTTTAAAATTAGCATTAATTTGTATCTTAGAATTTAAATAATTAACATTTCAATTTGACTATCAAATCATTAAATAAGTATGAGGGTTTTACCACAGATGTCATAAAACCCTTTTGGTGAATTTTTGAAGTTAGTGGATTTTTGTACTTTTTACAGTTTCTTGGCTTTGTTGGATTTCTTATTAAGTTAGAAATATATGAAGTTATTCAAAAGCATATTCTATATTGAATGTCTAGTATTCTTGATATAAATATTCTTATTATTCTTCAGCTAAATGACTTTAGAATTCTTCATCTAAATATACTTAGTATTCTTGAGCTAGTTTACTCAAACAATTGCAAAGCAAATCTTAACGTTTCGTTCAGATTTCATTTGCATTTCATTGGAATTATTTCAGAATTCTTGTAAGGATAATTGAAGTAAATTTTTTTTATTTATAAAATTATAATATTTCATAATACTTTATAATTAATTGAGTTTAATTTATTGATTTGGAAAGAATCTATGACGATGCAATTTCAACTTGGTAACATTTCCTAATCACTGAAAAAAACAAAAGTACTCTAACAATATTATACGATAATTGAACTGGAATTTCTAAAAGTACTCGTCTCCTTTTTATAGTGCTAAAAATAATACTCTAGTTTATTTTTAAGCTTAATTTAGTTTTTAAGAGCAAGATTTGGAATTTTTTAAAATTATCTTAATCATTTAAATATGTCTACAGAAATAAACCCGGATTAAAAACTCATATATACGCATAAAAAGTTAATCCCTTAACATTAGTAAGCTAAAAAATCATTAAAATAAAGTTAATTAAGATTTAGTTGTTTTTTAATTTTTGTGTTACTAATTTTTATTTATATTAGGTTGGGAAATAAGTTTGCAGCGTTTTTACCAAAGACTTTTATTTAAACAAAAAACAAAAATTATATCAATAAGTTAATAAATTATATATTCGCCGTTGCTGTTTATAACCTCTTCCCGCCTCTCGACCAATTTGTTGATGCCATTCCGCCAAAAATCACCGGGTCTGGTGTCAAAGAAGTTGTTGAGTCAATTTTTAAGCACCTCTTGGTGCACTAGGAAATTCTCAAAAGGAATGCCACTATCAACTACATTGCCCAGCTACACCGCGTGAATGAGGCTATTCGACTGAAAAGACCTGATCGACATAGTCAAACCATAATACTTCACGACAACGCCAGGCCCCATGTATCACAAGTCATCAAAGCCGCACTCCAAGAGCTCGGATGGGAAGTTCTTAGTATCCACCATATTCTCCGGACTTTGCACCGACCGGTTACCATCTTTTCCTCTCCTTGAAAAACCATATGAACGGAATAACCTTTGATAACAAAGAGGTCCTGAAAAACTGGCTCAACAACTTCTTTGACACCAGACCAGGTGATTTTTGGCGGATTTTTGGGATGCATAGTATTTTTCTTTTAAATATTATCCATATAAACAAAAATTAAGCTTTGAATATTTATTAATAACATTTTAACTATAACAAAATAGATATCAACAGGACATTTTAAGATATTTTAGGATCTGTTACGTATTGCTTTCCTTTTCAGATTAGTGAGTTGTGTTCACGATAGGGAAAGCCTAGAAAATTTTCCATCATCTATACCTTTACAAATATGCAGGTACAAATTTTCATTCTTCACCAGTGGCTGGGATCAAACCGGAGACTCTCCGTTCTGAATAATATTGTCCTATGATTTGGACATGGTAAGTTCAAACTTAACTAGTGTAAAATAATTTAGTTTTTTTACATATTAATTAAGATATTTAAAAAAAAATAAGAAATTTCAAATCCATATTTATGATACATTTCTAAAAGAACATGCGAGTTACTTAATTCCTTTTTAACAATTTTATTTCTTAATTTTCAATAATATCTTATTTAACAATGAGACTTCATATGCATACGGTAAATGAAACTTTTAGCATAATAAACTAACAAAAAGAACTCCAATTCATATTATAAATTATAATTATTCACAATGGCATTTGAATACTTTAATCTTGCAAGCAGTATTCTTTGATCACCAAAATATTGTGACAACTTTTAATGGAAGTTCTCTTTAAAAAAAAAAGGAAAGAAAAACTTTTCTAATCGAAGGATCTCTTCGCTTCACTATTCTACACAAGCAAAGAGCCATTAGGCGTTAAGCCATTTTGTTTTAAATGCGGGTACCACTAGAAAATTAATGACGTTTGTTTCGATAATGAATATGTTGGAGAACATTACATCCTAAAAGACTTTAAAAGAATTAACATTTGGCACTGTTTCTGAGAAAGGTAAGAAAGAATTCTTTTTGTACACACACACACACACTTTTCCAACATCCAAATCTTTTCCGTATTCATTAGACGTTGTTTCGTCGATTTTTTCTTTCTTTGAAAGAAATCTAATCTCCTGAGTTGTTCTTTGTGGTACTGTTACGCAGTTACTTCGAGATGATCAAATCAATTCACGTTTCATAAATGAACATAATTCTTGTAAGATCCAATTTGCATTTTCCTTTCATTTGCTTATGAGCGAGATATTTCGTTAGATATGGCTTTGAAAATAATCCTAGCTTAATAATAATAGTGTTTTCCAGAGAAATGTCTTTAAATCTGAAAAGTAAAATATTCTCTCCATTTGTAAAGAAATGAACTTCATTTTGGAATGTAATAATAAAGAATCTAATTGAGTTCATTTCTGAGTGAGAAGAATATATCTTGTAAATGAGATTTTCCTTTCATTCGAGAAAGATGTCACACAACTTTAAATTGAATTTTAATGACTCTTAAAATAATGTTTCTATTTCGTAAAAAAAGAACCTAAAAAGTAACAATAATTATATATATAAATTTAATTTCATTTTTTACTAATCCCATAAAGATTGAGCTTAATTTTGTTTTAAATGTTAGAAAACAATGACATTATATTCTGGTTATCTGTAGGGGAAATTAAATGTTTCAATACGCATAACTGAATTAATTCAAGTAGACGATATTCTTAATAATATCAAGTGTGAATATTAAATGTAAAAACACATTTTCATTTTTCAAGGACATAAAAGTTGTTGTTGTTACTAATAACACTTGGACAAGCCAAGCTCGATATGCTTTGGCTATGCGAATTTAAGTCAATTGGGAGCGTCTTACGTTTTAATCAGAGCACCATGAAGGTGAAAATACGACGTTTGCTCTACAAATCCTCCGATAGATGGCAGCACCAGAGGATCTACTCCCTCAATTTTGGTATTGGTCTGAAGGGGTAGTATAAATTTCTTCAGACCATTGCACCCATGGTAAGTGCTCAACGACCGACCACAGGAATTTCGATTCCACAGATTTAACGAGCACGTATATTGGATGTACTCGGTGGGTCTTTGGCGGCATTGGGAATCGAGCCCCACCATTCCGGAAGGAAGGCCGATACCCTAACCACTATGCTACCTAGGCCCTAGAACATAAATGTAAAGAATAAGAATAATTCAAGAACATAAATAAAAGAATAATAAGTAAAGATTATAAAAGAAGAAGAATTATATATTTAAATATTTTTTAGATATATATCTTGCTTTTTATTGACAGTGTTTTCTTACTTACGTTTGTAACTTCACTTTCTTGAAGAACAGAGCAATGATATTTCTTGTTGATATTTATTTTTGATTTTTAATCTGTTTATGCAGTTATCCTCACTATAACACGATACTCTTATAACGCGTTTTCATATTACATGATTTCATGTCCCTCGGTATAACACATGTTTTCCTCCTTATAACGCGTTGATTCCCTACATTATATTTCTGTACTACGAAGTTTATGATTTGTACAGTTCACAATCAATTCCATGGATGTTTGCACGTTGTGTCAATTGTGCTGTTATAAAATTAAATTAAATTTTATTATTGACATTTGAACATTCTGCTAAAAGAAGACGCAAGTAGACCGTTATTTCAAATAGCTCCTATAGTGGATAAACATGTAATAAAATTGTTTTTGTACTTACTTAATTTATTTGAAATTAACTGTTTTTCAGTTATATTTGTATAAGTTTTTTTTTTACTTAAAATGTTTTTAATTTGATTTTAATAAAACGCGCATATTTCGTTCATTTTCCTTAATATTCGATTTAAGCCCCCTTTATCGAGAAAAATTAAACATGTGAATCATTTGTATATAACGCGTTATACGGGGTCATATGAACTCCTTTTACGACAATGCTCGTACAACGCGTTTTCCTATAACTCCGAACTAATATATCATGTTATAGGGGACTGTACTTAGAATATGTATTTTTATCAAATTGCATTGAGAATGATTTTATGGAAAGGAATAAAACTTTTATCAGGAAGTTCGTATCAGCATAATTAAAAATATCGGCTTCATTTTATTTCGAAATTTAAATTAAAGTGTTTTTAATTGTTTTAAACTACGTATAAAAGTGATTTATGTTCCCTGTAAAGTTTTTTTACGGTGATGCACACCATTGTGTTTCATTATTAGTTTAAAAAACAGTTATATAAATATATATATATATATATATATATATATATATATATATATATATATATATATATATATATATATATATATATATATATATATATATATATATATATACGTTTTTGCCTATATCGAGCATGTCTTCAGTTTTCTCACTACGACGCTCATCGGAAATTCATTAGAACGCAGAGTGTCCCGATTTTAATAATAAATGGCCAAAGAAATTGAATGTGCAGTTGAATATTTGTAATATTCATTTCACTTTACAATCCAGTATTTCATACGTTATTTGATTTATAAGTGAAATCTCATGATGCAAAACAGCATTTTGAACAACTCTAAGTTAATATTAAATAACTTACAGTTATTCTCCGTAAGCAAGATGCCGTTTTCCAAATGCCAAAAAAATGTTACACGTTCCATAGCTAGATGCATGACTCTGGCTTCCAAACGAAGTCAAATTTCACAAAAACTAGCAAACTTGCTTCAATGAAGTTAAAAATTCTGAGAAATCAAGTGCCTAAATTCACTTTTAAATGCTTTTCTCCATTTGCTTCGTGATAATTAAATGGCTTAAAGTGATTAACTAAGCATTTTTGTTTATTAAGCCAGTTAATTTATTATTTTGAATAGAAATGTACATAATTTACATCTCTAAAGAGACAGAATTCGGTAATTGTATATAACATTTTCTTTTTCATTTTCTTCTGAAATGTACAATAGTTGGGCCTATATGAAGCAAAAATTATAACTAATGATAATTACAAATTACTCATTATCCAAGGAAAAAAAATCATTTCATCAGTTATTTTTATATCAACTAATAAAAGAAAGTGAACTTAATCATTATTATAGGCGATAAAAATTATTTATTTGCCTACAAAAGAAAACGCGAACCGTGTTTTGAGATCAAAAAATCGTTTCCAGCCGTTGCATCAAAATATAAATCCAAGAACACTCATTTAAAGATCCTCGTTAGTGCGTCTCATAATTTAAACAATGAGTATAATTAATTCCAAGCGCAAACTTCATTAATAACAACACGGAACTGGTATTTAAAACGCTTGAAAAAATATTCTTTCTCATTAGATTTAAAGCATGGCATGGCATTCGGATATATATGCAACTCTAAAACGTTATTTTCGAATTCATTTCCAAAAGCTTACTCTGTTTTTATTTTTCAATTATCCTTTTCTGGAGTTTTTATTTCCAGAAACTCATAAACACGGCTCATGTACATTTACGGAAGAAAAAATAAATAAAAAGTTTTAAAAAAATTAAAAAGTAAAAAAATAATAATAATAACATGAGTTAAATGCATTTGTTCATTAAACTTAATTAATAGCCTCGTCTCAGAATTTCTAATAAAGTAATTTCATTGTTTCTGAAAAGCGAAGTTTATTTTAATGCATCCTCGCTTTAAAGTATTTTTTTCATAAATGGGACACTGAAGGCAAAATACTGAAATTAAGTATCTTAGTATTCATTTGAGAGTAGTTTATCTTTCCCGGAGGTGTAATTATGACTTAGAAATTCAACTTAAATTGAAATGCAAAATAATGTTATTCGGATTTTTATTTTTATTTTCAGCTCTCACAATTTTATAAGCGATAAAAGCCATAAAATAATCATTATTAGGCCTGTAATGATTATCTTTACATTTATAGCCCTATTACTTCAAATATATGGATTGTATTTGATATAATTCTATGCACTAAAAATATGCAAGAAAACCTTACTATGCTCGCTCTGTTCCTATTTATAAAATGACTATTAAAGTTTACAAAAAAAATATACATGACTAACTATAAAAGTTTTTTTTCTTAAATAATGTTAGATGCTTAATAATTTTTTTTAAAAAATACTAGATAATGTATTGAAATAAACTTTAAACAAAGTTAAAAAATATTAAGTCAAAAATATCCTAAAATATCAGAACGTAATTTAAATACTACTACATATCTTGGATGTAATATGTGACAATTGTTTTAAGTAAATAGTACTTATATAAACATTTTATAAATAAAATTTGATAATCGAATACTTAAAAAATCATTTCTACCAATTCATTTGTATTTTGATTAGTAATTTTTTAAATAAAAACTTAAAATTTGTAATCATATTTAGAGAATATCTATTTATAAAAAATTATTTTTTTATAAATGTTTTCGCATTATACGATTAAAATTTAAATAAACTTTAAAATAATATTTATCATTAAAAAACTCTCTTAATAATATAAGAAAATTGTTCTTTATTTTCTAATCATTATTGTAACAAAAAATATTATATTTAGTGTTATTATTTATCAGTGATTATTGCATAAAGTTGTTTCAAATTAATTTTCATTCTTAGTATAGTTAAAGTAGGAATACATTTAATATTGCATAATTTGATAACATATTTATTTTATGTTTAATAGAAACTTCAAAATATTTTTATATTATATATATATATATAAATTAAATTACTTCTCTAGAAACAACAAGAAAAAAACAATTTTTAATAAAAGTGACAATATAAAGAACAAAAGCTAAAAAAACTTTTACAAACCAATAGAAATTTACCCTATTCAATTAATTAAAAGCAATATTATTCTACCTTAGCAACTTCATTTTCAATAAGTCTAAATTAGATATTTCATTCTGATGACTTTAATAATTCCCCTAGGCTTTTAACATCAAACTAAAAGAATCTAAAAATATTATTAAATAGCATTTTTTGTTTCGTTACATAGATTTGTAAGAAATTATCATTTATTTATAGAAAATAGTCAAATGTAATATGCGTTTTACTGTTTGAACTGAACACATCGCATTAAATTTTATAATTCATTATCATTTCATGAAGACATTGTTATTTACATTTACCATCTTTACATAGCTTTTATACCGTTAAATTTTAGATACAATAGTAGTTTTAAATTAAATGAATTAAATATACACTAAATGTATAAAAAATTAAACGCAAACTGCAAACAATAGGTAAATTTTATTCATAAACATTGACATTTGTATAAAAATGTACAATTAATCAAAAACAAATAGTAATGAAGCTTAAAACATGTAACCACTAATATTTTAAGAATATTTCTTAAAAAGATGCAATCTATTTAAGGTTATTTATTCCTTGAAAATAAATAAAAAAAACATGTAATTAAGTCTTAAGTTACGATGTTTGCCATACGTACACTGCTAAAATATTTTTCAAACGTTGAAGGAAATATGTAAGCTAATTTACATAATTAAATCAATTCTGTTAAATAAAACTTTATATCTATAACAGGATCAAGATCAGTTACTTTGTTATATGAAAACTTACGTCATATACATGCAGATTACTCTAGTATATTATAAAATAAGCAAGTTTAATTTTATATATATATATATATATATATATATATATATATATATATATATATATATATATATATATATATATATATATACATATATATATTCATCTTTTATTTAAATCAAATTAAAAATGTTAGGCTAAAAATTTAATCTGTAAATCAAAAATAGCTTTTTATTCTTAAAAATTTATCTGTTTTGCCCCACAATGGTACGTGAATACATCATGAATAACAATCACATAAAAAAATTACATAATATAATTAATTATCTTATAAGGTAAGAATTTTATGAGATTCTAACTAATTTGAAAAAGTAAAATAAAAACTGAATTTTAATGAATATTCATAATGAAATCAATTAAGAAAGTTATGCTCAGTCTTTCAAAATTAAAATAAATATTGCAAAAATCTCACTTTATTTAAATTTAATAACATCTTTCCATAACAAAATTTATTTTAACCTATTATAATCATTTTATGATATAGTCAATAAGCTATATTTAAAATTTAAATTAAATTTTTAAGTATACAAAAGAGAACTCCAAAAAATGAATTCATAAATAAACATATTTAGTTATTGTATCCATACATTTATTATATGTGTCATGTAATTAACCATTTTCGTGGTAAAATTGATTATAGTTTATATTTTCACATATTTATCAATTATTCTTAAACTTCTCTTGAAATCTATGTTAGAGTTTTGACTTGAGAAAATAATAATTTGATAAATACTAAGAAATATGATTTAGCACAACAGAGAGCAATTTCATTTCTGTTATTCAAACTGATGGCCGTGTCAAAAATTGGCAGTTGGCTTTACTAATAATTAAAGATATTCTCTGCATATTTAATACATTCTAAAACCAGTTAAAGAAATTTTCAGAACACTGAAATGAAATGTTTTGCTTTCATTTCATATTTTACTGCATTATAAAAATCAAATTTTATGATTAAAAAAAGTAAGAAATATAGATAAAGAATTTTGAATAAAAAACAACAAAAACTGAACATTTTCAATATAAAAGATGGAAATAATGAATGGTATTAGGCTTATTATTGATGAGAAATCTTGAAAAGTAATTCTTTCGCTTTTTGATGTTTTGGAGCTTTTCCAAGTTTTGACGATATTTTATAGTGTTGAATCACACTTTCTTTTTATAATGTTCTGACAAAGACCCAGGTTATTATTTTCCAAAAGAATTAATCATAATAATGTAGAAAGAGATGTATTTTATCTTTAGAAACTGAGTTTTTGACGAAAAATGTCCATTTCATAAATTTTGGAATGAATTATATTAATTAAACAATAAATTTATATATGTTTGTATGAAATAATTTGACAGTCTATAAAAGTGAAAAGATTTTCCAAATAATTTTAATAATATAGAAAGCATTAATTTGTGAATATTCATTTGCATGGTTTTAGTTTAATTAAAAATTTTTATATAGTATTATTTTTTGCAACAATAAACTTCCGATTGTTTTGATAATGTTTATGTTCTATTTCAATACTTCTTGAAAACTCAAATTTTAACTCATTTGCTTCATGAGAAAATTTGCTTTGCAAATTTAATTTTAATGATAAATGTCTATAATGCTCGTAGTACTTTAAATGTATTATTCACAAATAGCAATATATTGCTGTCAAAACAATAGTTATTCTAAAATTGTTGAGATTCACGCAAACAAGAAATGATAAAAATAAATAATTAATGATTAAATTTTAAAATGTGAATTTTTTATCTTAGCAAATGATTTCCATTTTGATAGATTAGCAAAAATAATTCTTAAAAAAATTTTATTTGACTCGAGAATATTATCGTACCATGATTGTTCTGTGAATTTAACTTGGAATTAAATCAAAAAGAATGAATTTACTAACTATAAATAGTAATTGTGTAAACAACTGTCCTTCTTGGACTACAGAAATCACAATTCCCAAAACGACTGAGAATTTACTGGAAATCCGTTACCAGGTGAGATCCTGAATAATTAATGTGCCATACGAAAAATGCAGACAAAACAATAAGATTCAAAATAAACAAAAAGAATTAGGTCTTTTACTAATCATCATAAAGTTATTTATGAATAATTGAATTTAAAAACATGTAGTAGGAAATATTCCAACATCAGGATATGTTTAATGACTTTAGTTAAGTACTAAAAAGATTTATCCGTACCAGAAAATCAGTTTTAAAAAACCTTAAATTGCTTAATTTGTGAAGAAATGCATGTATAATTTTTTGGCATGGGGAAAATCGTAAAGAAAATAAAATATAGATCTTTGAAGATCCAATGGTCCACAATGGGGTAAAAGGACACCCATGAAAGAGTAACATACGCCGTTTTATCGAAATTACATTGCATTTTAAAAATATCAAACTGGAAGGACAGAAGATAGTCACCGCAAACTAGTGCTTTATTAAAGGACTTTAAGACGTTCTTCAAGAAATGAATGTTAAAGGTTCATGCCCTACCTTGATGACACATCTTTTCATTAAGCAAGGTTGATATTTAATTCAGTTTCTTATAAGCAAAAATATATTACAAGAATAAAACCAGCTTTTTCATCTAATCTAGGTATCTGTAATCATTATCTACTTTTTAAACCAAAAAAAGAACTTAATTGACCATGAAGTTATTCCTCTCTGCGATGTGATATCGATATTAACAGAAGCAACGACTGCTGAGTTAACAGCTCAGTCTGCTGTAGAAATAATTGAACTATTCATATAGATATTTGTTGTTTTGTTAACGACACTTTTTCTTGATTCAGAGTTCATGATGAGGCTGGATAACCCATTATGGTCATCAGAATGAAACATCAACTTCTCTGCCATTACTGATGGCGGAAACATCGAGATCCAGTATGGTATCTGGTATGATGATCTTGAACCCATCCATATTGTACAGATAGTAATGATATATCAACAGAATCAAGTAACAATGCCATGATACGATAAACTCCAATTCTATTAGGCTACCACTTGATGCATATCAAAGTCAAAAATATCTGGTAAGCATTTCTCCTTCTTACTCGAGACATTATAACAACCTCTTAATAAGCAACGTTCGAATGTAATCTGTGCATTAAAAACTTGATTTACATATTCTTCATTTAGGCATATTGTAATTGCCTCTCCTACAACCTATTTTACATGAATCTGATGATAAGCTAATCATACTTATCACATCATTTCATTTCTTTCCTTCAAATTTCATGTGTATAATGTGTCGTTTTCTTGTTGCAGCAGATAAGTGACACAATTTTATATAGAAACCAATGAACTGATAAGACTATGAAAATTTTAGCATATGCATAGTGTTATCATAAGGAAAGAAATTTATTATTTACAAAATTAGTTCACACAAATCCAGTTTTTATATTAATTAATGTAGGAATAAATTCATAATTCCTACATAAGTAAGTTACAGTCTTACGGTTACGATGCACTATTTTACTGTGACATTTATATTAAGAATATTTCAGACATCATAATCATACATCTTCAATATATTTGCAGTGTCAAGAAGTACAGTATTTTTAATTTATTAGAAAGTATACATTTTTTCACTAGATTGGGTAAATGATTCATACAAAATCATGATTTGAAATTTCTATATTCAGAAATGATTTCTGCTCATAAAAATAAGTATCGTTATATAATCATAAAATATAAAAATTGACAATTATTTGCTGATGCAATTAATTTAAAATATATTATATAATATTTTTCAAGCTATGAGGAAAACATACTGCGAAGAATGTTATACTTAAATATTTGCCTTATTTTGATATAGAAAATTGTAACACAAACTATATTTACTATCGAAGATTATTTCTTATTATAGAAATATTATAATTTATATTTTCAATTATAAGTCATTTCCATGTTTACATATTTTTTGCCAGTTATTGTCAACAATTTGAAGACAGTTTTGTAAATTGATTCCATGTGCACTGACAAGTTTGATACAAAATCTGATGGATTTTTTCTAAACCTTTCAAATCAAAAAACTAATGGATTTTTACATGGGTCAGTATAAATAGTGTTATTCTACAGTTACTAGTAGGATTTCTTTGCATTAAGTGAGGTACTACTAATTGTTTAGTTGCATAAATATAAAAAATAAATTATATATTTATAAATATTTTATTTATAAAATTTTAATGCCGAAAAATTTATTTTTTCAACACTCTTTAGATATTAAGTAACAGAAATAAATACTTTTGTTTTCAATAAAAATATATATTTACGTTATAAACTAAATTTTTATATTAAAGCATAAAAAATACGTTTTTTTTCATTTAAAAAATTATAATACGTATGAATTCTAACTCATTAGATTTCGCTATTCAATTAATTAAATAATATTAATAAGATTTTCTTAAATAGTTTCGCAGTTGTAACAATTCCATGAAAAATAAATCCTCTAATATTGCTAGTGAAATAAATTAAAATTTAAATTTTCATTTACATTATATTTAATTATGAAATTCTTCAAATGAAAAGGCATTCTTTCATCATTTACTATCAAAATCTTGCTCTTTTAATTAAGGAACACTATTTATCATGTTCTTTTTTGTCCTAAAGAACTTGCTCTGTCTGTAATTTAATTTTTTAAAAGATTCCCTAGAAACAAAAGGATTCTCCTAATCCTGTCAACTCTTAAAATTTATATTAAAATAATATGCTTTTTTTAAATAATGAGTTTGTAATTTTATTCAAGAAAAAAACATTCAAATCTTCATTGCAATTGCAACTGAATTTAACAAAGTATACGTTAAGGTTAATTTCTAAAAAAATATTTACAGAAACAAAAAAAAAAATTTGTGTTAGGGCAATTTCCATAATTTTTTAAAAAGAAAATTAATTTAAAGACTGTTTCTTATTTTTTCAATAGCATAAAGCATCTTAAATTATTTAACTTCTTTTTGCAAAATATTTAAAAGAAGTATTTTTTAATAATTAAGTTTTTTTAAATTATAGTTGATACGTGAGATATTATATCTTAATACAAATTTTCAGCTCATTTTAATTAAGAAATAGAATACCTGACTTAGGCTATTAATAAAATAATATAACCCTTTTAAAATCTTCTAGAAAATGTTTTTCTAATTAATTCAATTTTTTAATTCAAAATAATCAATAAATTAAAAACTCTTCATTTTTTTCTAATATAAGTATATTCTTCAAGTAATTATAGACATGAACGGTTTTCAAAAAATAAAATTATAAAGTATTAATATTAATTCTCAAACCTTTCACACACATTTCTATAAAAATTCGTTAGTAAATTAATTTTCAAAATATTAGATAAATTATAAAATAAGTTATTATTTTTGCATTTTATCTTAATTTAACTACATATATTTTTAAAGTTTCTGTCACAAAAAATATTTAGGATTATTTATAAATTACTCTATAGCTGCTTTTACTATGTACCATCAGAAAATAGAACTAATTTTCAACAACATCCTCCTATTTTAACCAAACACTATAAAGTAAGTGTTGCTTCAGTGTATCAATTAAAGAAAAAGAAACTAAAAATACCTATTATATTTGGACTTCAACAATATTCTTTGTTAAACAAAAAAATTTATCAAATAAAGTAAAATTTTAACAAATTAACATTGATAGTAAATTATCTAACTTTTAAATTTTTGCTAAATTTTTAGAAGTGTTTTTTAACATATGTCTTCAGTTTTCTCAGTTAAGATTAAATAATAAATTTAATAAATATGTTTTAACTAACACACGTTTTTATTATTTATAAAAATTATATTTTCTGAATTAAATATTTTGTGATTCCTTATATTCTTAATTATTTTAAGATTATTTTCAGATATCAAAACAAACTTAAATTCATAGAACTATCCCTTAATTTTTATCCAAAATTATACATAGTGATACGTATCATGTTATTCATTATGCGTTAAAATTGGTAAATAATGTAATTAAGTGAATTAAATTTCCTGCAGCAAATATTTGGAATTGTTTCTAAATAGACTGGGAGAAAATATGAAGTCCAGATTTAAATGTATTACTCACATACCTAATTTATTTGATGAAAAATTTTTAATGAACATAAATTTGTTTGTCATTGATTTTTGTCAAACAATTATCAATTCAATAGTCTTAATTCCTGATTGGTCATCCATGATTCCAGGCCATAATTAATTATTCCAAAAATTATTAATTTTGAAACTTATTTTACAATACTTCCATTAGCGGAATGGCTTAAAGATATAGATTTGTGGAACAAAGTAAGATAAATAATATTTTGACAGATTCTGCTTTTAAATAAATTGCTACTTTTCATTTGCAGCTTGAATACCCTTAAATATGCTGATATTGAACGTTATATTTAAGATAATTAATTATATTTTTGAAATATTTTAGTTATAATTGTAAAATAGAACCTAATACAGAAATATTATGCATATTATTTGTAAAGTAATAGTTGATTTAAACATAAATTAAAACTTATAAAACTTATCTCGATGAAGATGTGGTATTAAAAATAAAGTTAATTAACAGTAGTAATAGTTAATGAAATGTTCCAAAAACAATAGCTGCTAAGGCTAGTTTTATGTATATTAAAAAATAACTCTCTTTTTAATCTTATTAAAATTAAATCTTCTTTAAATTTAAATTCTCTTTAAATTTAAATCTTCCTTAAAAAGTTTATTAAATTTTGCTATTCTGGTATGAAGTGTATAAAATGTTTCGATAATATTTTTTGTGATTTATCACCATTACTGAATTCCTGGAATCAAAGTTTCCAATATAATCTAGAATTTTGAGATACGTTAGAACAATGAAACAGATAACTTCTACTCAAATTACCATACATGGAATACTTTCTCTCATTAAAGCCAAATGGCAATCGTAAGACACTATAATGCACTTTAGAATTGCTGGCATGATTCGTTGTCACGTAAATTAGCAATTTCACTAAAATGCTGCCACAGCTGTGATATCAGTTTCAGGTTAAATTGGGAATCCTTTGAGCTTTATAGTGAACTTGATTTCAAAGACAGCATATAGCTCTTATTCTAATTATTGTTTTGAAAGCGTATGTAGGAGTCAAAACTGAATATTGTGTTGCGCCATAAACAGTAATGCTAACAAGATCATGTTATAAGATCCGATCACCTTATGGCCGACACAGATAATCAAAAAATGAAATTAATGTGATTTTATCTTAACAATTATCTTGATTATTTAATTTCTAATGTGATCTATATTTATTATTTAATTATTTTATGACCATTTCATATTTTAAATTTGTATCTGGTATTAACTAAACTTTGACATGAAATAAAATTACGTATATTAAGTATATTATACATAATGCTAAGATATAACTTAGAATATTTTTAAAAAAACCTGTCTTTTTAAAGAAATCGTCCAAATTCTTAGAGCGATAAAAAAAATTCAGGTAAGACACATATAATTTAAATTTTAAGAGAAAAAAAGAAAAATGTTTCATATTTAAATCAACGTATTTTTATGACATCGAATGCAAGAAAGAATATACAAATACGAAAATACGAAATTAAATATTCTTTTTTTCCATTACATTAGTATTTAAATTTAAATTTTTTTAATTTAGTTTTTAAATTTAAAAGTAAAATATAATTTGAAAATGTTCTGGCATGGTGTTGCATCTATTCTTTAACATATTAATGATAGATTTGAATTTGGTTTGATATAAATAAGATTAGGAAAAGTTATTGAAAGAGAAAAAAAGTAACATTTCTATGGCGTCAAATGAATTTTAAAAAACAGAAAATGCATGAACAAAGATAATACCGTCCACTTAATACTTTAGCAAATAATGATTGTTATATTCTATTAAAGGGTCTTCAACACAGAATAAATAATGCTATTCAGTTTCAAAGACTGTTTCTTTCGGAGGAAGAACCACAAACAAACAATTCGATGTTACAATGAGGCACCTAGAAGGCACATCTCACTATATAAGATGTCACCACCTTTGGCCTTTGTAGCGCTGAATAGGTATGCCCTAAAGGCAGCCGGACATAAGAAAAAAACTATAAACTAAATTTAAAATATTATAAGAAAAATATCTTCAATTTCCCTCAATTGTTGAAAAATGTTTGTCTCGTGTCAATAGCAGAAGTTCTATAAACATGGGGATTTAGCTCTTATTTTCAGTGTGACTGAAATGGAAGAAAACATATTACTAACAGATCTAAATCTTTCTCAGATTTATCAGAAATATCATAGATAAAAATAGAATTGGAGAAATATTTTTAAAATGTTAAAATTTAATAAGAATTTCAAACAATTGAATATTGCTTCATATATTGAAATTTTTTATTAGATTTTAACTCTTTTATTTACAAAAAACTTTTGATGTCAATATGTATTCTAATTAATATTATATAATAAATTTTAAGAAATTTAATCTCATTTATATGATTAAAACTTCAAAGGACAGCTTTCCTCCTAAAAATATTTCTATTAAATGAGCTGTTAATTTATTAATTTGGAATTATTTTTCCTATATATTATTATCATAAATTTCATTATTATAAATGTATATTATTTACTAACTTACTGATTTACATGATTATTGAAATAGATAATAAAAAAATAAATTTCTAAACATAAGCTGAAATTAAAATTGTAGTCATTTCACTCGAAATACAGTTTTCACCTTAAAAAAATCTTCTTGAATTATCTTAGAGAGGTAAAGTACACTGCAACTTAGTTAATTATTTTCAGTATTACATTTTTGTATATATTTTAAAACCATGTTTAGGGATTTAATATTTTGCAAAAATAAATCATATGCGAAGTCATGCACTAGAATATAACAGAACAAAATCTTCCAAGCGTTATACCAATATTCCTCCAAAAATATAGCCTTATCAATTTCCTGCCAGTAAATTCTTCGCCACCACAATCATCTTCGCCGTATAAATTCTACGCTGCCACGAATCGGAATAACTTTGCAATTAAATTTAAACCTTTCATTAAACTCGATTGCGAGGGATTTGCCGCAGATTCCCGTGCTGTGGTCTTTTCAGACCGCATCCATCTGGAAAATTGGTCGCTTTGGGGGCTTCCCAGGTCCAGCAGCGACTTGGGCGGCTTAAAGTTCCACTAACGAATGCACACAGAGAAAGGTCGTACCATTATTGCGAAATCTGTTAGGAAGTGTAAAGCAATTATATTTTCGGTATATTTGCTGCTGGATGGATGAGGATGGATTGAATTTTAGGGAAGCAATGAGTTTTCTTAGAATCTTCAATTTATAGAACTAAGTAGATGATAAATCTGATTTAATATGCAGTTAATTCCGAAATTAATTCTGAAGCTTTGAGAATGTAAACAAGATATTTTCATCTTTAATCTCATGTTAGAAAGAATTCATTAAATTTTCGTTAATTGATGTGTAGTTAAAATTTATGAATAGATAAAACTAAATTAATCAGTACAGATTAATTAAAACAGAGGCATTTAAAATAAATTAATATTTATTGCTGTTGCATTTTATTTTTGAAGATTAAACTAATTATATGATGATAAATGCTAATATTAATCAAACAACTAATTTCACAATTATGAATATTTAAAAATCATAAATTAATATTAATATATCAAATTCTATGGGATAATTAATAACTAAAATATTAATCCTTTCATTAGTTGGTTCATATAAAATTCAATTATCCTGTATATTTCCTTGATTATTATCTGAATATAGTAAATATAGAAAAATACAATGTTAAGTATATTATATTATATTTTTACAAATTAATTATAAAAAGCAAATAATAATTCTTCATTAAAATTAATGCTTGCTTAAACCTTCATAGGAGAAATGATGCCTTATAAATATTACTATTTTCTACAAAACATATTTTTATTACTGCATATTTCCTAATTACAAAATACATTTTCTTTAACTGTTTAATAAAATATTATTTTCATTGTAAAAGTATCACTTAAACAGTTTAAGTTTTCCAAAATAATAGTTTAGATTCTTATTTAGTTTATCAGTTTATTAAATATAATTTAAATCCCAGTTAAGTAAAAATAGAAATTTCCTGAATAATAATGTTAAAAATATTTTTGAATGTTATCTGAATTTTATTTTGATTGAGTACTTAGAAAATAAATAGTTTCCTAAATTTTCTCCCAAATTTTAATCCTCTCAACTTATAAGTCTTATTAAAATCATAGAAATAATTTCATTTCATAAGTTCATCATAGCAATTACAATTTGAGAGCATTACTCAAATTTAAGATTACTGAAAGAAGTAACTCGCTCTATCAAAGAAATGCCATCATTTAGCAGAAAACAAGATACTTAAAATAAATACGGAAACTTTCTCAAAATGTGAATAATGCATTAATTAAAATTTTAATTTTTATTGCAGCAATTTCAACTTTTAAGATTCATTGCTTTGTTTCAAAAGAAATATTTTCCAGTCAATTTTCTTAGTAATTGTCTTCTATAAATTTCAAGTATTTAGCCATTCAAACATTAAAAAAGAATGAAATAACGTACAACCATAATAAAACGTACTAGCGAGGACAAAAGGTTATAAAGGCTTGAGAATTTACAACTTTTTTGCTTTCCTCCTTAACTTTCATAATAATCGTAAATCTCTTTCAGAAATATAAAACGGAGAAGGGTAAATTTACATTACACTTATTCTTTAGAAAAGAAAGTGATTTAAGCATTTTCAGAAGAAATATGCTGCAAAATAGATTGTTTGTTTAGTTTAGAGACATTTGGCTCTTATGACCCCTAATTAATAACATGATTAATTACCATCAAATTACACAAAAAATACGGTGATGTATAACTTCATCTTGTGTAATACATAATTTTATCATAAAATTGACTGCATATTTAAGCGTTTTAAAATTAAAAATTTCAACATAAAAAGTATTGTTCATCTAAAATATTTCCTCGACATAGTTAAGTCCTTTAAAATAATATAAGCTATTAACAAATAATTCAGAATACAGTTACAAATGGTTAATCTTTGCCGGTTTTAATTAAATATTTTTTTAAAAATTTGTTTTTTAAAAACTTCCAACTGCATTTTTCTAAAATAGTATTATCAATTACAGCACAAAAAAGTTTTATAATTGGAACTATTCAAATATTATATTTTTAAAAAAATGTATTTATTAGATGATAAATTATGTAATTTTTTAGTTTTTACTATAAAATATTCATTTTTATATGAATTTATATAGATAGACAAATAAATACACATAGATTCATCAATTTAATTTAGTATGATTTTAAATTTTTACTGCTTACTTACAAATATCGCGATTTCTTTTAAATCCGTATCAACTTATCAAAATTTGATATCATTTTTTTTTTTACATTTAAATAAAAATTACTTTAAATAGAGTTTTGCAGAGTATTTAATTTTAATACTGATACATGTAGCTTATTTATAGAAATATCACATTAGAAAAAGATATCTTTACACATGTGTATGCAAATTATAGGGAGTAGAAGATAATTATTAACAATCTCTATTTTAAAAATAATTCAAAAGGTAGAGTGATTCTTATTAAAAACATAATCAAATCCCATTCACTTTTTGAATTTAAATATGAAAAGAGTATTGGTCATAGAAAATTTAATGCAAATAGCGCGTTCGTTATGTTAATTTTACTGTCAAATGTGGTTATATTAGTGAATACTAAGCCAAAATAAATTTTCTTTCCTATTAAGCAATAATTATAAAACATTTAGCATAACGAAAATGAAATATATTTTGCCGCATGTAAATTTCATTCATTAATATTCATATATATATATATATATATATATATATATATATATATATATATATATATATATATATATATATATATATATATATATATACGTAATCATGGGAAGTTTCTTATTTGTTATATATTCATAATATTCAAAATATATATGCTGAAGGCCGAGTAATCAGGCAGAAATAATAAATGATTCGTAAACAATGTAAAATGAGAGATCTAAAATCAAATAACAAAGCCCACAACATGGAAGAGATTGTTATATTTGCTAGAAAAATAAATTATTTTATGCAATTATAATTTTTCTTAATTTTCCTCTGTAAAAAATGATCAGGATTCTACAAAGAACTTTTGAAACTCAATATATACATACTTGCATTACTTATTGTTAACTCTTATATAATAAAAAGCTCTAAATATTTAATTCAACACAGAAACAAAAAGAATTTCATTAAATAAATCTTCCAAAATCCTCTTTACACACCAGGCTTAGGACACTCAAACTGTTATTTAATTAAAAGCTTGAAGTAGGATTAATAAATGAAATACTTGTCTAGAATAAAATAGTTGAATAATTTGTCTATGGTCTGTGCAAAATGTCCAGCTACGTTTTATCAAATAAGCAAAAATTTCTTCTAATTTATTAAATGGACAAATATTAAACAGCGTCATTAGGGTCATTAGGAAAATAATACAATTCTGAAATAAATGATATATTTCACAAAACTATTTTAGAAACAGTTTCATTTATATTTGATCCATTTTTATTCATCAATATTTTTCTGCTTCAAATATTAAATAAAAATAAGCTTTATTTTAAATTTTTCAAAAAAAAAAACTTTTTAATTTTTGATTAAATACTAGTTTCTTATTCCAACTGAATCCAAATATTTTCTATACAATACTTTGTAGTAAAATATTAAATATATTTGAAGTATTTTGTATCACCGAAAAGTGCTATTACTTTTATTCATTCTAGTATCATTCAATGTAATATTTGCTCTTTTTATTATTAATAATACTTTCTTAAAAGTATTAGTATTAGTGCTATCTATGATTATTTCTAATATATGGAAATATTTTGCATATATATATATATATATATGTATATATATATATATATATATATATATATATATATATTATTTATGTATATATATTATATATTATATTTATGTATATATATTTTATATATATATTATATATATATATATATTATATATATATATATATATATATATATATATATGCATATATATATTATATACATATATAATTCAATAAAATAGTTATTGCAAAATTTTTATTTCTTTAGAAAGATATAGTAATTGTTTAGTTAGTTTAGTTAACTATAAATTTATCTGAGACAAGGTGCTTTAGTTACATCTTCTGAATTATAAAATACATTAAAGATAGTTAAACCAGTAACTTTCTTATTTTTTATACTTGTATGTCAATATATTTAATCACCAAACTTAAAAACAATTATTCGAAAGCTTGTTATGAGATATATCTTCCCCAAGTACCTATCTCTGCCTATTTCCTTTACGGAAATAGAAGAGCACTTCCTTTTCCGCTTTCGTTCGCCTTCATCATTTTTAGTGTCAGGGGAATTTCTAACCTTCGTCTCAACATTTTTTACTCCTCCTCCACATTTTACGTGTCTCGTTCAGTAACTGTGTTATCCCATTGCTATGACCATTGGTCAGCAGGAAGGTAATCAGAGCAAGAGCGAGACATCCCTGAGAGGCATCTTCAATCGAGCCGACCATTTATCAGGTCATACCGTCATCTGGATGTGATGTCTCTTTCTATCGTCCCTCGGGAGATGTGAAAGCGATTTTATTGCGCCGCATCCTCTTCTTCTTGGCGACACTCATGTGTCATCTTTTAGAAGACATAAAGTGAACTTAATTGTGTTTGCCTTTATACTACTTTCCCAGCTGCTATCTTGGTGAACTGTAACCTCAAAAAGTAACATCAGCAATGCTTTGCGCGAGACATTTATATAATATTTATACTAAAGTATATCGTTATTTATACTTCTTACTACTTCTCCACCTATTTTATTGAAGTGAATATTTCAAAAGTTAACTTATCTGTGTTCCACATATCATCTATAAAGTCCATCGCCTTTTGGAAATATACTACATTTTAGCAATACTATTCATTGAAAAAATTGAAATAGTTCTTATTTTATTATATTTATTTATTGTATTATTTATTATCATATTTTATTATATATTATTTTGAAATATTATAGATTCAACAATATTCCCATTATAAAAGCAAGTACCAAAAATTTCCAGGAATAATCTTGATAAATAATCTAAGTCCATAAACAAATAGTTTATTGATACCTCTGGCTGGTGGTAGGCCTAGGCCAAGTCTGAAGATCTACTTCTAGGTCCTTGGTTCTAAATTACGAAGACCCTTATTTTGGCGCTGCAATAGCGCACCCACTGAGTGTTCAACTATATAAAGTACCATCACTTCAATTCCATGTAATGCTGAAAGTTTGAGATCCTATAGCCTAATATTATACCATTAGAAAAATATTTTATTCCCACAATTTCTTTCATTTTATTTGGTTTTTCTGAATGAAAAATGAAATTAGAAACATAAATTGAATATTAGATAAACATTTTAAATGTAAACATACAGGTACAATATTCCCTTATAACAAGGAAAAGCAATGATAATTAACGATAAAAATAGTTATCTAAATTTTATTCTAAATGAATGTTCTTACAAGAAGAGTAAAAGAAAAAACATTTATTTTCGTTTTACCATACTGATTATTTTACTAAATCAAATTTTATAAAATTATAAATCCCGGTCCCTGTTAGTTTAATGCACAAAAATTACATCATTTTACTTTTTGATTTTTTTAGTCAAAAATATAAAAGAACATGATCAAAAGGTAAATCATTTTTAGTTTAACTTAGATAAATCAATTATGTTATTTAATCATGTGGCCATTTATTGGTTATTCCTCTAGAATAAAGTTCAGATATATTCATATAACATCTTATATGTCCAAAGCGTCTTTTGTCCATAGTATATAAATAGATAGTTTATAAAGATATTATATATATATATATATATATATATATATATATATATATATATATATATATATATATATATATATATATATATATATATATCCGGATCTACTTTTAATATCTACATAGCATAGCGCTGAAATTGAATAATAGTCTAATGGTAAAGCTGTACAATATCTTTTATGAAACATCTGTCAGAAATGATTAATCTATTAAAATCATAATTAAAATACGAAACCGTGCATTCCTATCCTTATATTTCCATGACACCACAAAGAAACTTTTAGGGAACTCTTGATATGTCTTTGAATGGGTGTTAAGTACATCTCAAAGCAATTTCCATCTATAGAAAGTTGATTCTTTGGCTAAATTGCGAAGCAAGTATAGAATTTTTTTCTAAAATATTAAAGTTGAAGTATATATTTTAATAAATTTGAACTTAGCAAACTTGATGCCAAATATTTATTTTGGTTTACATTATTTGAATCATATTTTAATTTTCATTCGGATTGGCTTAATCCAATTCTTATCTCGTTTCCTACAATTTTTAAAACATTTATAGAATACATTTAATGTAAAATTGCATTTGTCAAATTTATTTAATTAATTTTGGATGAGAAATTTATTGGTTGAATTTCAGAATATTAAAATTAATTTTAAGAAATAATATTAATGGCCTATGTTTTTGACATTTTTTAATGTCTATGAATTTCTTATATGGTACTTATAAGTAAAATTCAATTTAAACATAAAAATAATATGTTATAAATCACATTAAAAAATTTCAACTCATCTTCCTAGTTTAGTAACTGTTTGGTCAGTGGCCTAGTTTTCTATTCATCTAAGATTTCAAATAGGGATGTTTTTTTGTAAATAGCACCATTTAAACTTTAATTCGTGCTTCAACTAGCATTTATTTATATTAAGTGACTATAGAAAAAGTATGGCTACTCTCTAACGAAAAGAATTTTTATGTACAGTCTTTTATAATTTTCTATTTTTTCTTATTTCATATAAAATTATTATTTTTATTTCTTTATTTAAATTTTGATTTATTATACTAATTTTTCAAGAAAATGTCTTAATTTTCTCTGAAAATGTTTCATAAATGTAAAAATTCTTAAATATATTTTAAATTTTAAAAGTAGATAAGCTTTACGGTTAAATTTCTATTCTGAGAAACAAAAATATTTATCAACATTCAAAAATGTCAATAATTTATGTGTTTTAAATTATTTTTAAGCATGAGAAGTAAAATGATAAAAGAATCCATAAAGTATTTCATAAATATCTTTACAGCCCCACTTAATAAACAGCTATGCAAAGTGAACAAAAAAAATAGAACAAATTTAAGAACGCGTTACCTAGTATTCAAAGTTGTTGGAAACGCGTTTACTTTTCATGCATAATTTACAACACTTTTGTTTTTATTTTTCATGAAACTACTTTACGTGATGACCTTTATTCATAAAATGGGAAGTAACTTAAAATGTTGATATCAAAAACTTAAAATATTCGAAAAGTTGTGGTTAAGGTTTTCTTTTTAATGGAAAAAAACAAATAGAAATATAAAAGTGAATCATTTATAAGAAGTAAATAAAATACTTCCTTCAAATTTGTTAAAAAAAATACATACATTCAAGAAATGTTGACTGCTTTCTTATTTTCTCGTTATTTAAAACCTCAGAGAAAGAATTCGTACTTAAATTTATCTTTAGAGTACAAATTATTTATTTGATAAAACATTGCACCATTTCAAAAAAAAGCATCTAAATGATATTTTAGATCTTAAATATTAATTTTATTCAAGAAAGAATTGTTTAAAAATAATGTTCTTTGTTAAAATGATTCCTATATAATATTTTTAATATTTATGTTTTTGTGTTTTTAATTTTTAATAAAAAGTTAGCATTTATGCAATTAATTCATACAAAATTTTTTTACAATTAAATTATGAAGAAAATGAATTCAATAAAATAGAAAATCGTATTTTATTATTGATTTCTTTTTTTGTTATATTTGAATCTCTTAAACCTCAGATTAAATTAATCGAATAAAAAGTCAATATTTTGTAGTTTTATGCAAGTATTGTTTTCTCTACCATGTAAACGATTTCAAAACAGCAAATTTTTAGCTTTTGGTCTGCTATTTTGATAGCTACTTATACTTTCCATCAAAATTATTCAGTTTAAAGTATTTTCTGAACCACTGACCGTATTCTCACTTGGTACAATTTTATGAACTGTTGAGCTATATTAGTGATCAAATTACTGATCATTCAAACTTTGTTTTAAATTAAGAAATTCACTTAGAATAATTCAAAGAAAAAATTAACTTGTTATTACTTTACTGCATGATATATGACGGAAACATTTAGAGAGCTTCCTTCAAAATTAGAAACACACCCAATATAGTCATTAAATCTAAAAATTAATCTTAATCCTTCATTTCCTTAAATCTAAAAATATTTTGCTATCAATTAAACAATTATCTATATTATATATTAAGAAGTTTTATTAAAACGAAAAGAATAAAAGCAAAAAATTCTTAAGTTGTCTGAAATATTGAATAAAACAAATATTATACTGAGATTTGATTATACACTGGCTTTCATCTATTATTTTAAATAATATACACAGCATTACTTTTCTCTCTCTCAGAAATTTAGTGTTATAAATGATGCGAAAGTGTTTCTCCTTTATTAATGATTAAGAAATCAAATTTAAAAATATTCCCATATATTAATATTTAGATAAAATATTTTTTAACATTTAAATTTGATATCAATTTTAAGAAAAAATTTTTTGAGGATATTATAAATCTTATTTAAATCTAAAAAGCACGCAGATTACTGTTACTCAACATTTGTTGGAATTTTTATTTAAATCATATGTATATTCACTCTGTTATTATTTTTCTACGTGTACTTGAATTTCTGCGTTTGATAAAGACAAAAAAAAGTACAAAAAAAATTAAAAAAATATTTCATGTGAACAACAATCAATAATTTGATTCGTATCTCGTTAAATACATATATATATATATATATATATATATATATATATATATATATATATATATATATATATATATATATATATATATATATATATACAGGAAGAGAGAGAGAGAAAATAAAATATTTTCATACATAATAAAACCAAGATAATAATAGGAAGTATCTCATTTAAAATTTATAAGGCTTTCCAAAACTAATAAATGTGAATCATAAAAACCTGAATATAAAGATCATTAAGAAACTCCTCTGACATTTTTTATGTTATTTACATTGTTGCTTCTTCTTGCTAACATATTCATTAACTGATTATTTATGAGTTAATTAATAACTAATTAATTCATTATGTTTAAAACTTGAGTAATAAAAAAATTGATATAAAATTTATTTTTTTAGTGTATTAAACGTAATTCTTGGACATATAATATTTAGTGCAAAAATATTGTGTCAACAATGCAAATATTATTACACACACAAAAATGTTAGTTCTCATGCAAAGTCTATTTAACCTTGCTCATAGATTAATTTGAAATTGTTACCAAATATCCTAGCATCATCGCTAAAACACATCGGGAACGTAGCAAAGATCATTTCCCCAGAACATTCCGCCGAAATCGGCGCAGGTTAAACCAATCAGTCTTCTACCTTCCTCTTGTTGTATAGATTAACAATCGTTTCCATTGTTTCAGAGGGAGGTCTCCAATTAATTCGAACCGTTCCTCCACCCAATCATCAATTCAGGATATACACGGAGTCTCCGCTGTTGCATAGCAATAACGGAAACATACGGCTTGATGCGAATGTCCGGTCTCATGCTGCTCGTTAGTAAAGACCTATATTGCTGCAACTCTTCGATACCGGTTCGGTTAACTCGATACTCCGGTTCATTACGGATCAGACTCGGATTACAACAGAGCTTGATTCATTGAAGTGAAATATTGAAATCCGGTTTCGGTGGCTTCTTCTACTCTTGTAGTATTGATGGTTTTCGAGATTTATATGTTATGATGATGTATAAATCATAATGTGCTCCAGCAGAAATAAAATTCCATGATTTACATCATCGCTTTTCCCAAATTGATGTTAGAGTTCAGTGCTATGTAAATTGAAAATTAATGATATCCTTTTATTAACAAGTTGAAATTACTGTAACATAGGAAATGTATTCAGTAGATATATTTTGATTTAAAGTAAATGGATGTGAAATACAAACACATGTGTGGTATTAAAATGTGTATAGTTTTGAAAATTGAATTGAATTTCGGCACTGCTTTGGTAGTTAAAATTTTCCGACGTATGAACCTGAAAAATTCCTTTAATTTGTATTTTTTGTTGTTAAATCAAAAATATCATTCCAAACAAGAAATATTTCCGGTTTTCCTAGTAGAAATCAGATTTTAACTAATTAAATTTGCTGATAATAACTTATAATAAAATAGAATGATACGAATGCACACAATTTATAATCTTTCTTATGATTATAACCTTACGGTATCACGGTGATATTTGCATTGAAAGTATTGTGAAACATTCTAATACAAGAACATTATATGAGTTTTCTAATAAAAATTAACTTTCATATAAAGCATTCGTTGAAAGATCAATTTATAATAATCATCAAATATGTTATTAATTGCTAAACTGATTAATATCTTGATATCTAATCATCATAATCATCAATAAATCAAATAATTTCCAACTATATAATTATCGTCAATTATTTCTGAGCATTTCGATATGTTAACGTGTTTTACATAAAATAATAATATTTTATACAAAAAAGTATATATATATATATATATATATATATATATATATATGTATATTATTATCATTATTATTATTATTATTATATTATATTTATATTATATATATATACTACCTTTTATGAAATAAAAAATAAATATACAGAAATTTTACCTAATGTATTATTATTTTCAAATAAATGTTGACTGATAGTTTATAATCAGTTTTCACATATTTTTTAAAATACACTCTAATATAATATTTTAATTATTCTAGTTATAAACTTAGAATTACTCATTTTAAAAATGGCTTAATAAATTTCCTTGCATGTAAAGAAATACACAACTCCTATATAAAAAACTACTTATCTCAAATACATATATTTGCATTTTATAATACACAATTTATGCAGTTATACTTTAATTTTTTAAGTTTTGCATAATTTTCCTATTTTAATCGCAAAGTTTTCATTTTAGAAACTATTTCACCAATTATATTACTTTAATCACATACATAATATCTCCACATATATGCATGTATGAAAGGCGTAAACAATTATCACATCTAAAAGTTATAAAAAAATTTTTTGAGAAACTTAGCAAAACTGTCCATTGCATTACAAATCAATGCAAAATTATCTACAAAACTGCACTTGAGTAAATGAAATTCGTAAGTCAAAACGAGTTTCAATTCCCAAACATAAAATCAATATTAAGCAAATTTGAATGCTTGAAGATTAGTTTGTATAAATAAATGTATTTCAATTTTTCAATTTATCAAATAATCTTGCAGCAATTGTAATTAAAAAATTAATATCTGTAGAGTTCTTTGACCCTGTTATTTCAAAAAATATAGAATAATCTTCTATTCAGAAGCTTTGCATACAAAAAATAATTCCGAGCATCTCCATCCAATCTCCCTATGCCACGTCATGTCTATTTTTCTTGCCCACCTGTCTACAAAGAACCCCATAGCTCTGGATCCTCATGGACGATGTCCAGTCGTCTGGAAGGTTCTTTCATCTGACGGTCCAGAAACCATAGATTAACGATGTATCCCATTCCGGATGGCGTCTGAGGATTTGGTTGGATCGATTGCTGTCACTCAATGTCAACCAAGTCATTCATTCCCAGCTCTATCATTGGACATTTCTCTTCTTTGTTCTTTTCCTCCCGCTTGACCAGTTCCATCAGAGATGGGATTTTGCGGTTTTGGACAGACCCATTGTTCTTTCTCATCTTCCTTTCAAACCTCGTCACAAGGAAAAATATTTTATCTCCTTGTGAGCAAATTGACTTTATTCCTGGTTCCCGAAATCTGTACTTTTATCCTTTCTGTGAAGAAACTAATCTGTTGGAATTGACGGAAAATCAATTTTTCTTCCAGAAATCGTTCCTGAATTATTTTATTAAATAGTATGACGAGTATTTATCATGCAAAGCACTATATCGCTTGATACGCATTTAGTATATATATATATATATATATATATATATATACTATATATTATAGCTACTAATATAATATATATATATAGTATATATATATATCATATATATATATATATATATATATATATATATATATATATATATATATATATATATATATATATATATATATATATATATATATATATATATATATATATATATATATATATATATATATATAGTATATTTATAAATATCATACACAAAAATTGAAAAATAAAGAATAAATATAAAAATCATATGTTTATCTATACATTCAGCACAAAAGCAGCTTAAATTACAATTACTAAAATACAATTAATAGTAATTTTTTATAAAATTAATCCAATACCAAATAGAGAATAATAATCAAATACTAAATGGACAGTAATAAATTGAAAATATGAAATATAATAGACAAATGGAAAATGTGTTCAGTAGATAGTTTAAAATTTTCAACGAAACAAAGAATAAAAGGAAAGTGGAACAATACAAACTTTGGTTTAATATTTTGGTTTGACATTTTTAGTGTGGCTATGGGGTGTATTGCCTTCTTTAAGACTTCAGTTTGGAGCATGTACAGAAAAGCCATAATTTGTGCCAATGTGGTTAACACCCCCTGAAGAAGCTGGCCATGTTGGTATTTCGTTCCACTTTCCCTTTATTCTATGTTTCTTTGAAAATTTTAAACTATGTATTGAACACATTTTCCGTTAGTTTATTATATTTCGTATTTTCAATTTATTATTCTCCATTAAGTATTTGATTATTATTCTTCATTTGGTATTTGATTTAATCTATAAAAATGTACTATTAACTATATATATATATATATATATATATATATATATATATATATATATATATATATATATATATATATATATATATATATATATATATATATATATATATATATATATATATATGCTGTAAGAATTTGGTATGTCAAAAGATCTAAATTAATAGATTCATTGCCCAAAATGTGTAAATTTAGAAAATTTATTGCATGTTTTATTTATATTGTTTTTAATTACCAAGCATTTTATTATTCTTTTTTATAAATTAACATTTTCAAAAAACTTAATTTTATAGGATTTTTCTAATGAATTCATTTATTTGATTTACTAATTTTAATGAAATATATGAATTCTGTTTTAAATAAAAACATATATAAGCTTGTTTATTACATGCACGTCATTTTAATATTCTTAAGTATTTATTTTCATAACATATTTTATTTAGGAAAAGTTGTTTCATTCATATAGTGCAACTTATATACAAAAACATTAATGGAAACAAGATAAAAGTTAATATTTGAATATTTTACATATTGTACTTGTTTTAAACAGATATATTTAAAAATAATTAAAATTACTAATGAAATAGAATTTTCTTACCTTACTTTTTCCTTAGAATCAAATTGACTTTCATAGAATGAAATTAAACATTATTCACTTCACGGGCCCTATTTCAAATATATTTTATGTTCTTGAAACAAACATATAAAAAACAGTTTTTTGAACATTTAAGTACTGATGTTCAAATTTTAAAAAAATATTACATATTTAAAATATGAAATGAAATATAAACTTTTCTAAAAAAAGCATTTAATTGTTGATATTCATATCGTTTCTTCAAAATATTTGAAAAATGAGGTTTGGAAAAGTAAAATGATTAATAAAATTTTTTAGAAAAAAATTAAAAATTGAAGTTGGAGTTTGGAAAAAACCATATCAGTTATTCATGACGGAAAAAATCATATAGAGGAAAATGGGACTTAAATTTTACTTTTCCCTGTTTACACATTTATTTAAGCAATTTTTCTTGAGTATTTAAGATTTGATTTCTTAAATTGGAAAAGACAAAAATTCTGTACTTTAAAAAATTTTCTCGGTGCATGGTAATTATAAATTGAGTGACATATTTTGAACTTAATGCAAAGTAATTATAAAGAAATTTTTGTTTGATTATTAAAAATTTTCAATCATTATTAGTCAGAATCGTTATTCATAATATCACACTTTTTTTAACTTTATTTTCTAAGAACATTTAATTGCTGAGTTTTATGTTCCTAATTTGCCATAATACAGTATAAACAATATTGTTACAAATATTTTTATCTAAAACAATTACCACTTGCTTTCTGACATTGCATTTAATTGTAAAATGAATCATAAGCAAATATAAAAACTAAATTTGAAGATAATCCCACATTATTATAAAAACTAAATATTTCAACAATCCAATTAGTTATATATTTCCAAACCAAGCCTATACACACAATTAACTTAGAATGAGCTAATGTTTTTAATTTCGTTGTGAGTCTAATAATATTTTCATATTTAACTCTGCTTCTTTCCAAAAAATGCAGCATATTCATGGTTTTTCATTTGATAACCGTAATAGCAACTGATGATACAGAAAAATTTCGAGTTTAAACATATTATAATTGTGTAATTTGTACAGCAAATTATGTATGCTATGTATGTATGAATTAAAAAAAAGTTGATAGTTTTAAAAATACATTAAATTTAGTTCTGAACTTCATTTATTTTCAAATTATTATTTTTATTTCATAATTATTGTTAATATTATTTAAAATTTATTACATTTTATTATTTTACATAGGTAATAGAAGGTTATAATCAAAATAACAGGAAATAATCCGTATATTTGATCTTATATATCGATTATTATATAATCGATATATTTATCTTATGGTCAATAGTAAAACATTTTCGTTAAAAGTCGATATCAATAGTCTAGACATAAGGGTCATTTAGGTTATTTAAAAGTAAAATATCAAAGGGGTGTGTTTTATTTCCAAACCTTTTAGAAAATTGTCTATTGTTATGAATTACAAGGAAAATATTACATAGAAAAAGTAATGAATAACTACAGTTCGCACTGACTGTAACTGCAACCCAATTTTTCAAAAACTAAGTATTTTGCCATTTTTATCGTTGTCTCTATAAATTAGAACATTACTGAAGTGGTTAATGCAGTTTCATTTTTAAAGTCTGGAATCTAGGAAGGAAATACATTTGAATGATTCATAAGGTCAAATCAGGGGTTGTAGAAATAAAAATAAAACATTTATAAAATATTCTGTTTTTTATTGAATTGCGAAATAGAAACGTTATGATAAATATAAAATATCATGTATTTCAAAATCCAATACTTTTATATTTAAATATTATTAATGCCGTATTTTAAAACTGGAAATTGGACTTATCAATTTTTTACCATACTTCTTTATATTAATGTAAATTTATTTTTACACAGTGTAACTGCCAATGAAATAGTCCACAATTTTCATGGAATGGCCATCAACATTTTGAAAGACTTCATTGACAATTACTCAGTTGTATCAACTCATATTGCGCAAATATAAACTTACTCTTTTTTGGTTTTTTTTCATAATTTTTAAAAAATATTTCATTAATTAATCTATTTAGTGGAAGTGATTATCTAGAAAAGTACTTAAAAAATTGGTTTATCATCTGCTAGATACTATCTGCTGGCATATTAATCTAGAATAAGGGGCTAACAGCAATTGCTTTTTAAATATCTTAAGAGTTCTCTTCTAGAAACTTTACACAAAGATTAATTGACAAGATTCATTTGTTAAATGACATTTTTTCCTTCAAACTTTCAGTTCACATCAACAGAGATTTACTTCCTATAAATTTAATATACAGGCTCCTTCCATATCCAAATCTTTACCCCTGAATATAGATCAAAACAAATATCTTCTTATTTTGAAAACATCGATTTTGATAGCGTGTTCACCAGTTGATATAATTTTGAATCTATTCTTTTTGAATTTATTCAAGCTTATGATGCTTTAGATTGATATTATGGGTTTCTGAAGATAATCTGATTGTATATGAAAGGCGTAATGTGATAATGCCTTATAATGTAAAAATTGAAAAGTTTGAACTTAAATTAAGGTTTTCTTTTTGGAACTCGAAATCATACCAGTAAATGAATCTCACTGACTCCTTTGCGTCCAAAACCTCTGAGTTTTACTACGAGGATATCATAACTGGACCCACATTGGCAGAAAGTGCTGAATGCCGTTGGACTAACAATAGGCTACACTTTCCGTAAGTCACTTTTGGATCATGAATAACAGGAATAACTTTTTGGTTCACCTTGTATGATATACATTTGCATTAATTAAACTTTACTCATATTTATCATGACATATAACAGCGTTTTGTTTTTTGCGGAATATAGTAAAAAAAACTTGCTTAACTTAGAAATATTAATATCAAAGAACTACTGTAAATGAAAAATATATGATTTTGCCTGACAATGATTATATTTTTATATTTCCTTATTTCTTTTTACATATTTTCATATTATATAAAAATAGTTTCTATAAATAAAAATGTAAAATATAAAAGCATAAATAAAAGTATAAAATTAAAAAAGGCTAAAAAAATTAGTTTTTGGCTGCTTAATTAAGTAGAAACTTCCCATAAATTCATGATAAAAAAATTCCAATAGAAGTACTCATAAATCAAAACTTCGGGCAAAGTCATTATTTTTTGTTCAGAATGTGATATTTTTGAGAAATAAACGCCCAAATTTTTTATTCCTGTATAAAACATACTTTTTTTTCAGATATAAAGCCAACCTATTTGCTGGAAACAACATGCACATTTTTTCCTTTTCTTTGAAATATATCTATCTATCTTTTGATTTTTTTCAAACTTATATGATCTTAAATCTTGAAGAACTCTTCAATGCTAAAAAAGTACTTTTTTCCCAAATTTCAACGCTAGTTTATTTCATAAGAAATATCTCAGATCGATACAAATCCAATGATCTAGTACCAAACTTCCTTACAATATATCGCAAAATATAGGAGAGATTTTGACTGCATTGAAGAATGAATGGATTCCTGTAGGCGAAATTATACGTATTACGTTGAAATGTTTTCCTGTCACGTGAAATCGAAGTGCTCCTTCTCATACCTGATAAAATACTGAAATTGTAAAAGACTGTAATATAACAATATGGTGCTCCTTTTTGCGCAACTTTGAATGTCACCTTTGATGATAAATAAGTCAGTAAAGAAAATAAATCAAAATGTATCTGGGACTAGAGTTCTAAATATAAAGAAAATCCTTAAAGAAAATTTAATCTGAAACTTAATTCTCATTTACTGATTTCAAATCATTGCTTTCAAGAAACAAGAACTTTCTATATCTTTGCTATAACTTTTACATGAAGAAAAGTTTAGAAGTATAATCTCTCTATTTATGACTTATACAATAAAATCAATTACTTAATTCGGAAAAAATATTTTATACTTTTTTAATATATATAAGAGTGTTACAGGAAAATGAACTACTATATACATTTATTTTATTAAAATAAAATTTTTTAATAGAGTAAGGTTTATAATACTTTAAATTCTTTTACCATTTTGATAAAACTTTTAAAGTATTATAAAAAAGTAATTTTTTTACACTTTCGAAAGCATGATTATTAAAAAAAGTTTATGATAAAAGTAAAGTTTATAATACTTTAAATTTTTTTAAAATTGTGATTGTATGCTTAAGATATTATAAAAAAATATTTTTTTACTCCAAAGAATGATTATAAAAAATTTTATGATAAACATTAAGTTTATTATTATAAAAAATGGTTTTTTTTATAATATTAAATAAATTATTACAAAAAAATAAGTTTTTAGTCTCGAAATCATTAGCATAAAAAAAGCTTATAATCAAGTAAAGTTATACCTTAAATTTTTTTACAGTTTTGAGATTGAATAGTTAAAATATTATTAAAAAGAATTATAAGTCTCGAAAGCAAGTTTGGGAAAGGTATCAGTTCTCTGATTCTATACTAATTTCTATATCTATGCTAATTTCTGTCACTGATTCTATAATAGACACTAAAGATCATTTTACTGAAAGGAACCAATGCATGTCAAAATTTCTTTTGAGCACAGTGTCTCTGGTGTGGTATGTTTTGGAAAAGACAGTACCACATCACAGGTGTGGACTTCTTAATTTGCCATTCAGTTAATAAAAATTTTGGAAAAGTGGGCAATACATTCTATAGTAAACGGAAATAAGCAACGTATAGGAATAACCTAAATATTCATTTCTTTCTGAAAACAAAAGAAATTATTTTGAATTGTACGAAAATAATACAATGCGATTTATCCAGTATAACAAATATTGAACAATCAAACAATTAACTTTTGTATAAAATACATAAAAGTAAAAAGTAAATAATGCTCTGCTCTGAATAAATATTTTAATGTACAGTCCCGCTTTTTGGAGAGAAATGTCTTGAGTTCAATACTGACACTGTAAGACAAAGAAAAAATTGTTGCATTCGTGCTTCAAACACACAGGTCTGCCATAATTCTTGGAAGATTTATAAGTGTTTTCTTAGCAATACATGCATTCAACTCACTATATTTAATAAATACTGATTTTTTTAAGAATGGTTTTTCACAGTTTAGGTAATTCATCTGGGGGACTTAATAAATTTTTATGGAAAAAATATTTTTTCAATTAATAAATAATTTGCTTTTTACGCTTGCTTAAAAGTTTACTCTAAATTATATAAAACCGGTATGGATTTACCAAAAATTTCTCAAAGAATCCGCAACATATTTTATAGAAAACTTCTTCTAAAATTTGCAGAATTTCATGTGTTAATTTTTTTTTATTTCTCAAATGTTTCGATAAAGGTCATTATTTGTTAAAGTTTTGGGAATATACTTATATTTTTCTGTCAAGTAAACTAATAAAAACCATCACAAGTATTAAGATTTAGTGAATATATGGGTAATAATACAGCTACCAACAAGTACTATGGTATCAAATCAAATTATTTGTCAGAGCCCTTTGTACCTATCAAGTGCTTTTTTTGTATCCACCAATAATGCTTAGGCTGTTAATTTCTAAATGGATTGCATGGCCAATGATTTCAAGAATCTTTCTTTTATACTGATTTTTTTAAGGAAAACAGCCCTGTGCCCCCTTGTGCCCGAATTCATGCCTAAATTTTGACCCCTTTCTTAGACTTCATAATATAGACTGTATGAAAGTGCTTGTGAAGAACTCAAAAATAATGATTCTATTTATTTACATACCTAGGTAAATATCATGGTTGTTGTTACTTATGACACTTGGACAAGTCAAACTCACTATGCCGTTGAATATGCGAATTTAAGTCAGTAGTGTGCGTCTTTCTTTAAACAGAACACCACGAAAGTGAAAGTATGACTTTGCTCTAAACTCCTCCAATAGATACCACCATCAAAGGATCCACTTCCTAAATTTTGACATCGTATGGAAGAAGAAGAATTATTTCTCCGACCATTACACCCATGGTAATTGCTGAACGACCGACCACAGGGCTTTTGATTCCACAGATTTAACGAGCATGTATATTGCATGTACTCGGTGGGTCTTTGTCGGCGTTTGGAGTCACTTTCGGACAGAAGGCTGATGCTTTAACCACTAAACTACCACTGCCCTCACCAAAATCTGAAAAGTATTAAAATAAAATTAAAATCCATTTTGAATATGAGATGTTGAGAACTGAAACGCGCTTTAAAATCTGCACATAATTTATACCAATATAATTTATAATAGTTTTAATCAACGATTTCTTTTAATTTTTCAACTAAAATTTTAAAGTACAGTGCATATTCTCGTTAAAATTTAAAGCCCACTAAATTTTTAAAAACAAACTGATTTTACGCAAGTCCTCTATAGAAAAATATTTAAATTTCAATAAATACTTAATGAAAAAAAAACAAATGTTTGAGATAGAAGAATATTTTTAAGATGACTGAATTCAAAGAAATTCCAACGTATTCCAAGGAAAATAATCTGTCTTTTCAAAAATAAAAAAAATTTCTTAATCTGTTATTGATTTTAATTGTAATATACGATGTCTAGGAAAAATAAAAAAGAATACACGCTAAAAACGCACAATCATTAAAAAAGCATATCTATCTTCAAAATTAGAAATCCGTTTTAAGAAAACCTCTGTTTTTCGAGTTTCATAAAAATGTCGATTTTTTTTTATGCCAGAAATCATTATTCTTCTTTCATTGCTTTTTTTTCATAAAAAAGGAGAAAGTAGCCTAATCTTTCCTCCAAAATCCATCTTTCCTTCCCTCCTTACTTTCTTTTTTTCCTAATGTCACATCAGTCTTATTGGATTTAATCAGAATATGCAGACGGTCTTATTTTAATGGAATTTTTATGAGTGAAAAGAAATTGCATTGTATTTCCCGTTTATTTTTCTTCCTCTGCCAATCCAAGGTTATTTTACGTTCCTCCTCTGCTAGAAATATCTTTTTGGGATATATTTTCTCTAAATGCTCGCAACATTTTTTCATTTCCTACTTATTTATCCAAAGATGAAAGTTCTTCTTTCAAATAAATTGTAAAACTTTTATATGCAAATTGAAAAAATTTGTTTGTATTTATCTACTTTCTTTGAGATACATAAATGCAGCCATTCAGATAAAAAATGCTAACAAAAACGTTTTTCATTTATATTGTAATTAAGTAATGTTTATCTTTCCAAAACATTATTTGAATTTTAAAAAAATTTAAGTTTTTGAAGAAGTGGTGTTTTTATCAACCTCTAGGAATTATAAATAACTCGTTTATCGATGATGGTGCATAGGATTATTTTATTGTTTATTTTTTTCGGATAAGTTTAATGATTGAATTCACATAAACTTATAAATGATTTGTAAAGTGTGGAAGGTCTAAATTTATTTACAGTTTTTTCTTTTAAAATAATTGTATAAATATATTATGCTTGCAAAAAGATCACAAAATAATATGCTGTGAAAGAAAATAATAACTATAATTATATGCCTTGAATGGCATATTATTATGGTTATTATTTTAGTAGGTATTGTTTATTTGTTTAAAAATACATACCTACAAATACTATCATAGCTAGTAATCTGTAATTTACTGGTGTGGCGTGGATGTGGAGAGGAGGGTGCCAGCTCAGGTGTGGCCTCGTCACCTGACCGTGGTTCAAAATTACGAGGCAACTTAAAAAGAGCAAAGTCGTACTTTCCCCTTCGTGGTGCTCTAAACTAAACGAAAGACGCTCTCTATTGACTTAATTCACACTGCCAACGGCATAGCGAGCTTCACTTGGCCAAGTGTCATAACAACAACAATTTGTAATTTGGGTAGATTTTTCAAACTTTTAACAAAACATGGTAATTTAGACGATCTAATCCTAGCTAATCCTTATTTCTTAGATAACTCTAATAATGATAATTAACAATTAAAATGTTATTTCACATCATAACAGAACTTAAATGCATTGTTTTTTTTATAAAAAAATTCATTATGTGATTTACATTTTTTTCCACATAAAAGCTTATTTAAGTCATCTTTCAAAAAGGAGTTATATATAAGTTTTAAAAAATAAGATCAAATTTTTCAATGTATTTTAGATACACACAATAGAAATGATTATACGAGCTACTAATTACTTGGCAATGTTTCTATATTATGGAATGGTTAATTAAACAATTTATGTAGAACATTTTTAATAATTTTTCTAAATAATATTTTTTCTTTTGTGGGAAGGTATATGGTTTTCCTCACATTCGTTCCCAATATTATTTGGCGCAGCTTGTCCTTATTAGGACTTTGCGCCATTAAAAAACCAACAAACTATTCCCAATATTAATATAAACCGCTTAATTACAGCATCGCATTTGTGAACTTCTAAAGTATTTATGCGTTGGAATTAAATATCATATTAAGTATACATTTTTAGGAAAATAAATCTTAATAATATAATGATACGTATTGAAAATTTTAGAAAAAGGTATCCTTTTAGAGAATTTCATTAATAGTTAATATAGAACACAATTTAAAGTATCAATCGATGTATATGTTTTGATACAAATTTAGCATCAGAACTTCTAAATAACAATACAGATGTCACTACAGGAGTATTTATAAGTTTGAGCATTAAGAGCGCTGTAATCACCATCAGAATGCCAATTGACACTATTTTTATGCGTAAAAAGGTAGTTGGATTGTGCGTAAAAAAGTGGTTGGATTATGTGTACAAAGGTGGTAAGAAATTAATGGATGCCGTGTGACTTAAATTCAGCATATGCTGAAATTTCAATTTTGAAATATTTAATTTTTAAACTATTGGATACGAGTAGACATGGCTTAAAAAAATGGGATATCTGAGATATGATGTACTACAGAAAGTTTAACAAGATGACCAACGCATTAAAGTTTGAGGAAACTTTTGCAAAAATCTGAAAAATTATTGTCATAAGAAAAAGAGTACACAAAATACATTTCAGCATCATTAAGAATGCAAAAAGATTTTAGTTTTGCGGAATTACCATTTAAAAGACGGTTTTTGATATTAGGTAGCAAATTAAAATAATGAGGATTGACACCTAGAATAGAAATTTATACATTGCGTACATAGAAAAAGAGTACACACAAATTGATTTCTTAAACACAAGGGGAATGATTTTCGTTTGGATATTTTTATAATGTACCAACAGCAGTTAAAAAAGTAATGACTGAAGTACTTAATTTTTCATACTAAAACCTAGAATCATAGAAACTCTAGTATTAACAAAAAACTTTAAGTGAACTAGACTGGGAGGTGTATGTCGCTGTTATTCCGGGACGCTTGTGTTTTTTGAAACACTAGATGCTTTGGTACATTTTGTGACTTTATTCGTGAATTTCTAATGGTAATAATGTTGTGCAGTTGAATACCGTTATCATATAGTGTTTATAAGTAATCTTTTGAATTTAAATAATGCATTATTTTTTTTAACATTGCGTTGTGATTATTTTTTCTTCCTAGATTCAAACCTAAAAATAGATGCAAAAACTGGCTTTGTTTTTGCAAATTAAAAATTGCTTTTAACATTGGTACATATAATATACGATGATTAATTAAAGTAATAAAATAGGTGGTACCACACTAAAAAAACTTCCGGCTGGAAAAATAATATTATGTATAAAAAACAGATTTACGCAAGAAAATATCATTGGGCCGGTCTATTTTGAAGACTTCGAATCCATTCCTTAAGGTTGACTTGCATAATCTGTATTTGAGTTTTATAGGAAAAAATATCATATTCTCTAGTCATAGGACTTGATTACTTCAACTTCGTGATTTTACAATCTGTAGGATCCATTAGAGCATCCAGTAGAACATCAGACTTCAATAAACAACAAAGTCTTTTTCTAGCGGCGTGAGATTCATGCTTTCGTCTCGGCTTTTTTCTGTAACTCTTCTGTCGTATCCAACCCCCATCTGTCTTAAATCTTGTCCCCTAACTTTTCTCTCTGGAACCGATTTTCAAAAGTCCTGCGTTAGGGCAGTATATTTCATGGAAAAAAGAAATGGTGAATAATATCGGAGGCAATCTTACGGTAGAATTATGTATAAAAAGGGATTTCCAGCCAGGGGAAAAAGGAATTTATTTATTTAATTAACAAAAATATTATCCACCCAACTAAATATAAAATAATACTAATAAACTAAATATAAAGTAAGTTAAATATAGAAATTTCCACCGAGAATGAAATTTACAAGATCAAGAACTACTTCTTGAATACCATAAGAGTTAACATGCTTTCGCAACATTTTCACTTCTTTAAGCAGTAAACAAGGCGAAGTAATATTCGGAATAGAAGATTCGGAAATAGCGTCTATTTTTGTAAGAGAGGCATCCAGAATTTGGTAATCAATTACGCCATCCTTTTGTAATGTGAGAGAATATGTGGATGCTAAAATAGACTGCACATTAGAAAGCATTTATTGTAAAAGTAATTATAAAGAGGAGTATCTCAACGTAATGGTTTTCTGCTCATGTCCCCATAAAACATAAAAAATTTCAATGGCTTCAGATCACTCAATTGTTATTTAGCCAGCAAACATTTAATTTCTGGCATCAAACTTTCTCATAATCGAGAAATTATATCAGATTTCAGTATATATCATCTGTATCAGGAGAAATAATAATATCCTGTACCACTGTATATTGCTATATTTGCGTGTAAATGAGATACACAATAGTTATACTTGGTTCTTGATTCTGTGATGGTTATAGGAACTAAACTAAACTCAGTGGCACGGCCATCCCCTTTCAACCAAAGGCCACAGTTCCCATACATGTTTTTAACTGTGGACTCTGGGGTGCAAAATATATTTCCAGATTAAGTAGTCAGTCTAACTCAAAACATCAGTGTTTAATTCCTAAGCATTTTTAGTACTTAGTTTTATCCGCCCGCTGAAAAGATGAAAGGCTAAATCAACCTTGCCCAGCCCGAGGATAGAACCTCAGAAGCGCTGTAGAACTAAAGCTTAAAGATGAATTGCAGTGGCCATTGTACCACTGGGATTCATCTTTAAGAACAGTTAACCTAAAATTTGAATCCAAGAAGATGGGTCGGGCTTGGGATGAAATCTGCGAATTTTCAATGACGGAAATTTCCCCCATAATATATTTGAAATATAAATTGCGTTAGATCCATGGCCACTATTTTATGATATGTTGAAAGTAAACTATATTTTAATTATACTTCCTTAGAAAAGTAACTTTAATATGGTGCAATATCTTTTGTAAAAAAGATTTGACAAAATGGTCTCCCTTAAAGATTTTCAATATATACAATAACTTCAGGTAGAAATATATGTTTTGATATCAATTTATAAGAGTGCTTCTAAATAACAAAACAGATGTCGCTACACTTCTATATGGAAAGTATTCACAACGCGAGCATTTATCTTTTCTAAATTTCATAATTGAAATCTAATTAATTATAGAAAATGCCTATATTAATTTTGTCAGGGAAACAATGGTATCTGACAACTCTTCTGTATTCTATTAGCGAAAACTTATTAAGTTTCTGATGATTTCATGCGATCAAGCCCACACACAACGATATTTAAACATTAAAAATTGGAAAATTCAAGGTTTTAATAATGCCGCTAAAATAAATTAATGTAAATTTACACAGTTCTTGTTTATCTTAATAAATCTAAGATATTGGGAAAAATATGACGTATACCATAGTTAAAGAATATTTCGTTTTAATTACCCGTTAGGAAGTTACTTTTATTGATTTTGCTACTCAAATACCCTTATTGTGTAAAATGAGTAATTTGAAGCATGTTTTCTTAAAACATGTTTTTTAAAACATGCTTCAAACAAGCATAAAAAATTATATAAAAATTTTTTAAACAAAAATAAAAATTCATTAGATATTAATATTTGCCTTTAAGGAATAATAATTCCCAAATAATGACTGGAAATAAATTTTTACAATAGAAATCAAATTCTAGAGAATATTTCCAAAAACATTTTATATCGCCTGATAAAAAATGTTGAAAAACTCTTAATTGCTAGGGAAAATAAATTATACTCAATAAATTTAAAAGGAAGTGAATTTATATTCGATGTATTTAGCTATTTACATGATTTTGATCATAAATTAATATCCGGTGTGATTAAAAATATAAAACGGGTAAATTCAACCCATTGCTGCATTATTAATAGAATATTTTTGTGTGAAAGAAGTGTTTAATCATGATATGAAGAAAATAAATTCTTAATCCTTGAAAACAAAGCACCAAGAAATAGTAAATCAAACCGGTAGAAACTTTAATCATGTACATACCGCGATGACATGCAAAATACAGCATTTTCTATGTAACAACAAATCATGAAAGACTACAAAACTATTGAGAGTATTTCTGAATTCATCCAAACAGAAGCGTTTCATACCGAGATTACAGATTATTGTTCCAAGAAATCAACCATTGCATCGAACGCGACTTAAGCGACGATCATGAGATACAGAATCAACAGATTCAGCAAAAAAATTGAAAATAGTAATTGCAACAATCTATTACTCATAACACAACATGTTAAGATAAGCATATTGTGACCCTGTTCCTGACGAATAACTACATCATTTTCGCAAACAAATCAAAATTAATATTCTACGCATCACAAAATTCGATGTATGCATTCATCATTTGACTTTGACAATAGCTTATACAATCTAATCAAAAAAGGCATCCATCTGGTAGGCTTCATTTGAATTTAATTCACAAGCGTTTCCGTTTGCAAAAGTACGATTAAAGTTGGAGATGAAAGTTAAGAATGTTTTTGGGTAAGTATATTTCTGCCAAAATTATTAAACCTGGATTAAAGCTTAAAGGTTGCGTGAGATGAGAATCTAGTCTAATGCTTTATGCATTACAATAACTGACTCACAACAGGCCACCTGGTAGGTTAGAGAGTTCATCTTCATAATCCGAAAGTAGTGAGCTCGAATCCTTAACCAAAGAAAGATCCACCGTGTTTGCCAAAGACCGCTGTGGTGTGTTAATTACGCTGTAATCGCAATGATCTCCAAGTAAAATGTTACCTCTGTGGTGGAGCAGGCCAAGTATTGGGCTTCCACCTGGCTGCTTGTACCTAACTAGTAGAGATCAAATCAGGCAAGGTGCAGGGAAGCAGGTTGGTGCAAACAACACTGACTAACCAGCTTTAAGATTTTGCAACCTAGTCTCTCGGCTCATATTCTGGTTTTACCAGCAGTCACATTTCATGATGCAGATAAGACTACTTTCTTTCCTAGTCTACCGGTCCTCTAAATATATCTCCCATTAAATATATCTGATTAGATAAATATCTACCTATGGGGTCTGCCATTCCTAAATAAAATTTCCGAAACCTCATTCTCTCAAAGCCGCGAAGATCTTTTAGCAGCGCATTTTGCCACCGTATAGTGAGTATTCTTCTTTATAGTTTACAATAAAATGCTCTAAATAAGAGCCTTCCTAAGTGTTTTATTTTATACTTTTCAAAAATACTTTCAGTGTCTAAAACTAATTTACGTTTCTTAAATTGTTATCAAAAATTAGTATAAAAAACAAAATGAAGCAAACTAGCGAAAATAATATATGCGAGTAAGTTAAGCAAAATTTGGTGTTAATATTCATCACATTAACTTCAACTTCACATTAATAAAGATATATTTACAGTATGTGACATTAACAGGAACAGAAAAAAAGTAACAATATTTAAATAAAATACAGAATCTTTCTCAATTTAAGCATGTTTATCTTAAGAGTAATATAGATGAAATTCTAAGATGCTCTAGGCAGAAGATGAGTTTAATCATAGGCCTCATAACTGGGCACTACTATTTCAGAAAACACCTCCATAAAATGGGACTGTTTCAGCAAGACCCTATCTGCAGGAAATGCCGTATGTAAGAGGAAACGGCCAAATATATCATTTACGAATGCAAGGCCCTTGCCCTCCCTAGATTAACTTCTTTAGGCATCATCCATTCTAGAGAGTTACACCTAGACTCCATTAAAGGGTTATCGGACTTTATTAATAAAGTGAGTGACCCGAGCAGCTGGAAAGGAAACATTGGGTTTGGAGTTAATGGTACAAAATGCTGATAAAAGCAGACGTGCCCAATGACATACAAACCCAACTCCAAGAAGACGAAGACTAATATAGATTTCACAGCAATGCCCCGTGCTATATTTAATGCTATTAATGAATTGCTTGGTAAAAATTCTCATAAAAAATTTGTGAGGGATAAAATGGTCCTGAAATCCTCTTGTACATGCTGAACATAAATAAGATTGGAAGAGGGTAGGGGCTATCCCCTGTCAGCTACAATTTCATTTTCTTAATATCGATGTATAGAACAAATAATATGAGGAATTTATCAACCTTTAAAACAAATATAAATTCAATTATGACTGTAACAAAAATGGACAGTAGAATTCATGGTATCATCTTTAAAATTCTGTGCATTTAAAGTTCCCTGCTGTAGTATACAAATTTCAGTGGGCTTACCTAACTTTTATGTACAAAAAAATACACTTTTATGTACAAAAAATAACTTAAATAGATGCTAGATCTATAATTTGTATCCCTCTATGTGTTCAGCACTCTAATAAAAAAAGCTGGAACCAATCAGTAAAAGCAACTAAATAGCATGGATTTATGGTTATTCTGTATGAAAGAAATGACCTTCAGCATTATTTTTACACAAGAACATCACCTCTTGCATTAATACCATACCTTTTCCATTTGATAGACACTAGATCTATAGTTTGCATCCCTTTATGTGTTAAGCACTCTAATAAACAAACTGGAACCAATCAGTGAAAGGAGCTGAATAGCATGGATTTATGGTTATTCTGCATGAAAGAAATGACCTCCAGCATTATTTTTACCCAAGAACATCACCGCTTGCATTAATACCATACCTTTTCCATTTGATAGACACTAGATCTATAATTTGCATCCCTCTATGTGTTAAGCACTCTAATAAACAAACTGGAACCAATCAGTGAAAGGAGCTGAATAGCATGGATTTATGGTTATTCTGCATGAAAGAAATGACCTCCAGCATTATTTTTACCCAAGAACATCACCTCTTGCATTAATACCATACCTTTCCCATTTGATAGACACTAGATCTATAGTTTGCATCCCTCTATGTGTTAAGCACTCTAGTAAACAAACTGGAACCAATCAGTGAAAGGAGCTGAATAGCATGGATTTTGCATGGTTATTCTGCATGAAAGAAATGACCTCCAGCATTATTTTTACCCTAGAACATCACCTCTTGCATTAATACCATACCTTTCCCATTCGATAGACACTATATATATAGTTTGCATCCCTCTATGTGTTAAGCACTCTAATAAACAAACTGGAATTAATTAGGAAAATAAAATATCATGAGCTTTTAAGGAATGCCTGCTTGCAGTATTAAATATTTTATCATATACTGAATCTTTATATAGATCTCTTCTTAATATTAAAACTGAAATTATGATTGCATTTATGCTTTTTATAAGACTCAACATTCTATTTTAATATTTATCTCAAAATTTCGAACTGTAATAATTTTTTTCAATTGTATAAAAATAAAATTCTTTAAATGGTATTAATTTCTTCAAGTAAATACGAAATTACTTTTTTCAGAAAATAACCGAATTCTAATTTAAGAAAAGTGATGGAAAAATCAGTCAGTACTTCACTTCTAAAAAAATTTATTTTATACCCATAACACGTTCACTACCTTTGCAAAAAAAATCTTAAGCTCAGCCAACAACTTAGTTGAACTCTGATTCCGTCCAGTTCTGACCACTCTTCAAAAAGATATATATATGCGTATTACACACCACAAAAATATTTAGGTGCCATTAAAAGAAAAGAATTTTCAGTTAAAAGTTACTTTTATGTCAAGAATTTTTTAAGAATAAAAAAAATTCTAAATTTACATCAATGTCACGTGTGGCTTAAAGCTCAATAGAATCCGAAGGCGTTTTTACCAATTTTTTTTAGCTATCTTTTTTCTTTTTTTTATTTTTGACGTAAGCTTAGTACTATGAGTTTCACACTGTACAGCTTTAGAATGCACTTATTTAATGTGAATATCTTATACCATGGGTGTTCATTCCGTCTTTTTTTTAAAGAAAAAAAATCCCATTCAAAAAGTGATGCTTTTTAGAATACCAAAATAAAGCTATTTTGAAACCACCTTTTTTGTTACAGTTTTCTTTAAAAAAAGTTCTTTTTTAGAGTCAGTATTGATGGATGAGAGAGAAAGTAGTTGTTTCTCTGAAAAAAAAATTCCTATTGGAAAACATTCACGAAATTAAGCTTGGAAAATAAATGCAGTAAAATCTCTTATTTTGAATCTTTTTGTAAGATAATTGGATCAACAAATATGAGCTGAGATAAAAAATAATTGGCCACATAAATAGTAATGGACTCAAATAAAGATAGTGAATTTATGACGATCATTACTTTTACAGCTAGTATGCACGCACAAAATTAAGAAATTCTAAACTTGAATAGCGTGCGATAATATGCATTTTCAAGAAGAATAAAATGCAATTTTAATTCATTGAACACATATATCTTGCTTCACGATTATTTACTTAAGAATATTTATTGCAATACATAATGCTCTACAGGATATTCTATTTCAGAATCATTTTCATACAAACTCGAAAAAAATTAAATAAAGTGCATTAAATACATTTTTATCTTTTGATTGTAAGATCATTACACTAACAAGATTACATTTACGAGTTTTTAATTATAATGCGCATTGTAAAGATTATATATATTTTTCACATTCACTTCTTTCAAAAATTACGTCATTGCACCTTTTTCATATCATTTAAAATAAATAAATTGATTTAAGACAGGTTATATTAATATCTTTTCACCACTTTTCTTAGTTAAAAAATATTTAAAAAAATATTTGCTTATCGCAACTACTTAAAAAAATCATACTTCATAAATAATAAAAAAAAAATTAGAAATCATTTCAGCATATTCTTAATTTATGTCATGCATGCATTGGAAAGTATGGAACGTTTAATTTTGAGAACCTAAAGTTATATAAATCTTTATGAAAACATGAAAGCTTACAAAGCTTTACTTCACTTTGATTTAAAAGGGTAAAGACGCACTTCTTGATAATATTCGTTACGTCATAAGATAAAGTTTTTTGTACCTCCATACTACCATGTTTTTCTTTAATAACAGTGGACACAGAGTGACTAACCCTTTGTTACAATGCGATCTCGCAAACTACTAGTCAACTATCACAAGACAGTGAGTACCTGTAAACCAATTCCAGTCACAGAAATGAGTAACATTACCCACGTTACACAATCACAAACCCATTTATAGGTTGTGCCATTCATTCATTATCATTATCATCATAACATGACAACGAAACACAGGAGAAAAAGAAACAAAGGGAGAAAGAAATATTCATGACTCAGTCGGAATTAGTACCGGGACCAACAGCCTAGATGTCTAAAATGCTAACTAATCATTCATAGGCTGTTATGAATAGTACTTTTTGTTACTACCGTACTAATGTCTTAATACGAACTCCTTAGGAACATTGACACAGTTCTAGGCATGTATCAAACCACTATGGAGCGTCCATTTGAGTCCATAGTTTCTATATTCACACCTCTCAATACTTGTGTGTATGAGTTGTCTGAGTTGAATTGCCTCACAAACGATCCTATTTTTAGCTACTATACAATTTAAGTGTCCTTCCTTATTTTACTTAGATGCGCGTTTAAGAATATAGATTCATCAGATAAATTATTTAAATAAAGAGAGAAGAAAAAATTAGATTTAGAGTTTCCTAATAAATTATCACTTAAATTACCTTCTACTAAAATATTTTCAATAAAAAGAAATAATGGAATTTTTTTATTAAAAGTTGAAAGTACTCACAAATAAAAAATCATATTGTAGAAGAAGTGAGAGAATCAAGTTTAGAAATTGTCTCAATAGAATGAATGGCATAATGCTGAATAAATAGTATTAAAAAAACTTAAGAAAAAATAAATTCATATTTCCTAGTTTTTAAAGAATGACATTTGATTTCTAAATTGCTCTCAATTTAACAAATAAAATAATTTTGCACAATTTTTATTTCAAATAAATTTGAAGGCAAGAGAACTGATTTATAATAAGTCATTTTAAAATGTAACATTTTTCATTATTCATTAAACTTTATATTTAGAAATATGAAACTTTGGGCGAAAATTACAGATTACTTAATATTTCAAATGAACTAATTACAATGTCAAAAACAAAATTCGTATAATTGATGCTTTATAGAAAATATGTTTTGCATTTTTGGAAATTCTAATGAAATTTTTGGACTTTCGTTCTAATGAAGATTAGAAAATAACAAAAATTAGAAATAACTTAGAAACAAGATTAGAAATAACTTATCAGAAAATTTTAATAATTAGTTTTTTTAAATAATTTCTCACACTTTAACATGACATAATATTTTATTATATTCATTATGGGAATTAATTAAATTATGTTTAAAAATTACATTTATTTAAGAAAAATCTCCAATATGAGAAATACTGTAAAAATAACCAAATATGGAAATAAAAATGATACACAAGTAGTTCTTGAATTCAGTTTTTATAATAGGTTAAATGTTTTACATTTATTTTATATTATTAAAGATTGTGTGCGAAAGAAAATACAAGATGACAATTAAATTCATTAACTAACAATTGTTTCAAATCAAAAATAGATATGTTCACTAACTTTATGAAATCCTAATTGAAAATTCATTACCTGCATTTAGAAATGCATAAAATTCGTAAAATGAATTAATATTTATTTAAAACACTTAACGAGTTTAATTAAATTAAATCTTTTTATGAGCTTATTGTAATTTATTGTAAAATTAAATTATTCAGTAAGATCCGCACACAAAAGTAGGAAATATAAGAAAGCCGTTATTAACTTAAAGGAATGTATAAGTGGAATGTATTAAAATAAACCAATCGAAGCAAATTGTTATAATATATTAAATCTGCTTTTAGTGCTTGTGTTGATAGATATATTTTTAAAACATCTTATAAAATAAACGAATCTGCTATTACATAAACATAGTTCCTATTGTGAAAAACGTTATTTCAGATTTTTACATGAAAAGAACTCATCAAAAGTAAAAATATTTTCTGAAGTGCTTTAAGAGTTTTTTCCCACGTATGACCTAAAAATGGAAAATATCTCCCTAAGGTCGTTATGGCAATGATTGTGATAACGAGAAAGAAAGTAGAAATTTTTATTTTACTTATTTCATGCGCTATTTTCGAGCTGATAACAAGCATAAATTCTTGAGAAACTTACATTTCTTATACTGCAATATGATGAAAATCTTTCTATTTAAAAGAAGAAAAGTGACAAATGATGAATCCTGGGGAATATTCAATTTTATGTTTTATTTATTTGGTCCTTGATAAAAACATTTTGTGAGGATGTTTTTACCTAAAAATGATAATTCGACCATCAAAGTATGAAAAAAGAAAATCGTAACTTTAGAAAGAGTTATATATATATATATATATATATATATATATATATATATATATATATATATATATATATATATATATATATATATATATATAGCCAAAAATAGAATTTCATTTAAATATCTGAACATAAAATAGAATTTCCTCATTTTTATTGCAAGGTGGTTTTGTCACTTTTACACAGAAATTCTTTTCATAAAAACGGTTAATTCAAAGTTTTGTTGAAGCATAAAAATAAGTTTAATACTATAACTTTTAACAGAGATTACTATTTTGGCTTAAATTTGAAAAAAAATCAAGTTTATTTTTACTTTTTCAGAAATCAGTTTTTATCCAGTTTTAAATAATTACTACTTTTAAACTATATTATTACTTGTGTTAATTTTACTGGATAAATGATTATAAAACTCACATTCAAAATTTAAAGATAAGCTCCTTACATAAAAAGCTCTTCTAAATTGAACTATTTTTAAATGAATGAAAATTATTTCGAATTGTTAAGTAGATAAGAGGATTAGGAAGGTTTTATATATGGTATACATTACAAATTTATCTAAAATGAACCCTAAATCACTATACTAGAAGAAAAATATTTATAGATCTTAAAATTTTAAGTTTAAATTAGCAACAGAACAATAATCTTTATAACGATTGGATAAAATTTACAAATTATTTTGTCCCAAAATATACAATTCTTGTATGAAATTATATATTATACATAAATTCTGATCTGAAATAAAAATATCAACTACATATACATAAAAAAAACATTTATGTAAATTTTCTTATATAATTGTTATTCAAATATAATTGATATTCATTTGCATATTATATTATATGTGTGTGTGTGTGTGTGTGTGTGTGTGTGTGTGTGTGTGTGTGTGTGTGTGTGTGTGTGTGTGTGTGTGTGTGTGTGTGTGTGTGTGTGTGTGTGTGTGTGTGTGTGTGTGTGTGTGTGTGTGTGTTGTATAACATAATTTGCTTTTCATATGCAATGCATCTTACATACATACATATATACATACATACATATATATATATATATATATATATATATATATATATATATATATATATATATATATATATATATATATATATATATATATATATATATATATATATATATATATATATATATATATGTATATATGTATGTATGTAAGATGCATTGCATATGAAAAGCAAATTATGTTATACAACCCGTACAACTTTTTAAATACGACTTTGAAAAGTTTTGCAAAGAAAAATTCATAAATATTTTATATAATCTTTTATATTTTATATATATTAAAAATTATTTATTTAAAGAAATTATATTATTTAAGAAAACAAATAGGAAATAAATTATCAATTTTCTTTATTAAGAATCCTACTGAACGAATATTTTTGTCTAAAATTGTATTAGCTTCTAAATTTGTATAAATTTTTGTCGAAAACAAATGTTCTACTATATTAAATATATTTATCAAATAATAAGGGCAATATTTTATATTATAATGTATTTTATAAAGTATGTAAGTTATTTTATGAACTAAAATATTGTAACTTATAAAAGTATATTTTTTCTTTGAAAAAATGTGGTATATAATAAAAATAATACATATTATATTTTGAAATTTGGTTGGAAATTTAATAATTTCAATTTTATTAGCAATTAATAAAACTGTACTATATAAAATTAATAATTTAAGCAGAGTCCATAATTTTATGGGTAAAATTTTTAATCATAAAATCATGGATACTTCTTTGTATATTTACACCAATCTTTGATCAAATTATAAAAAATAATGTTTATGATGTTATTTACGTCTCTCACATAACTCAACTAAAACTTCTCGAAGACTGTTTTTTACCTCAAATTTTATCAACAGTATCAACATTTTAAACTATGCAATCATTTTCGTATTTACAATTCAAAATGAGGAAAGTATAAGGACACACATCCATGCAGTAAAGCAGTAATTTACCTCGTTACAGTAAAATAATAACATCATTAAGTTTTATGAATCCAATGAAATATATTGATACTAAAATTTCATAATGTAGAAATTAATAAGAAAAATTGCTTTAATACTTCTTCGTCATTAAACTGAATTAAAATAACAGCTCTATGTTATCTAATACATATATTTTTTCAAACTGCACGATTGAATTTTGTAAACATTATAAGCAGATAAAAGTAATTGATTCCAAAAAATATAATATATTCTGTAAATTCCTAAATATTAGAGAATTTCTTGTTGTCAATTTATAAAGTATATTAAAAAAATTTTAGGCCATATATATACTACTTAATTTACTTAATTATGCTGTCTTAAGCCATGTAAGTAAATGTACAAAAATCAGTGCCTAAGGCAATATATGAATAGGAAATTAAATATTGAAGTAAATTGCTCTATTGGAAAATATGAAACCATAAGTAGTTATATCATAAGACAATGAAAATGCTTAAGCTAGAATAATTCACGTTTAAAAGTACATTAGAAAACATAAAATTTTGTCCTAACCGATGCATTTTATAATTCTCAGTGATAAAGTAGAATATCATATGTTGTTGTCGTGTGCCAGCCAGGCTGGCAATATGGGGTGCGCTGCTCCACTTTCCCAACTGAACCATATTTTGGTGTGGAGTCCTACTTGCTCAGTACAAACATGCCATAGGTACCCCTTTGTAGGGTAGGCAACCATTCACTCCACATTCATACAACGAAAGGACAAAGACAGGATAAATAGAGAGAGAAAGTACATCCATGCCCGAACCGGGATTCGAACCCAGGAACTCCCTATCCGCAGTCAGACACGCTGACCCCTAGACAAGTTGGGCCGCAGAAATTCATATACACAAATTTATTTTGATCAAGTAGGAAATATTAAGGAGTGACCAATATTTTTCAGTTTCTCAGGCTAAATGTTTTGCTGTTCAAATATTATACCTTTTATATAAATATCTTTTATTATTTTATTCTTTCTACAGGGCTTATGAAAATGTAATCTTAAATTAAAATTAATTTCACATGAATGCTTGTATGCCATTTATACTGTGGAAGATTATTCAGTTCTTTTCCATTTAATTCCATCACTTAATCATGTACTATTCTGATTCTTAAGTTGGTTGATTTCTTCTGCGATGACCCAATCGTAGTCGATATTCATTTCATTAATAAATCTCCAAAAATAATACTGAGTTGAAAAATTTTATATAGCACATATCTTTTATGCTTCTGTTGCAATATTTTGCATTTTTGTAAATACTCTTTCTCATAAATTAATTTTGACATAAAAAATAAAAATTAGTCTAACTTTTTTCGCAAAATAAGTGAAAATTAGTATCAAGCAACAAAATACAAAAGACATGTATTTAATAATTCGTTTCTTTAAAAAATACTCTGATAGTTTGATTTACATAAAAATTATCGGAACTAATTAGCAGATGTAAATTTTCGGTTATGTTGTAACAGCTGTTTCAGTTACTTATAAAAATTAAAATTTAAATCAAAAAATAAATTATTTTATAAAGAGAACAATAATATTTAAACATTTTTGCACAGCTTTTTACACAAAACACTTCATGATGTATGAATGAAAAAATTCTGGAGCAAGTAAACCTGTGGATTACATCAAATTAAGGATGTTATTTTAAGTTTAATTCTGAGAACTATATCATTGCAACCGACTACCAACTTGCAATATACATTCTATATAATATTTTTTGAGCCTGTTTGTACAGTTATTTTTCAAAAACAAAAAAACACTCCCGAAAACAGCAATTACTGTAGAGGGTAAAGTCTCTTGTCGAGCAATACACTGATCGAAACACTCTCATGAACTTCAAATGCTAATCTTAGTTTATGAGCATTCCATCATCGGTTTCTGGTTATTTATGGGGTTTCATGCCCAATTTTATCTCATTAAATACGTCAGTAATGTTCCATTTATTTTGATTTTCAATTAATCCAATTATTGATCTATGCAAAACTAAGACAAAAAGGTACGCCCAGATTATTTTATGTTAAAAAATATTGATTTTAATGGCACTAATCTTGGAAACAAATTTCTCAGCAACTACAGTACTAAGCCCTACTTAACAAGAACATCTGAAATTAGGTATGACATTTTCATGACCAGCATGCTTCTGAAATTTTGCAGTTAAACACTAACGTTTGGTTGAACTAAAGACACATTTGCATGATTTATGGACTAAGAAATTTTTAGTAAATTAAAGACCGCCTTAATAATGCAATAATTGCATGTATTTGAGTGGGCAAACTTGAATTAACAAATATCATCATAAAAAACATCAACAAAATCATTTTTTGCGGTAAATTATAATTTTGATCATGAAATTAAATCACTTATAACAATTTTACTATCAAACTTACGAACTATATTATTCTTGGTTTATTTTTGTATGTTACAATTATCAAGAATTATTAGATAAATTTGATTTTATTTACAGAGCTCATTTTAAATATACAATGATTACAATGAATTGTAATACAGCTATTTTTAATTTACTTTCAAGGTTGTGCAAAATCTGATGATAACTCTAACTGCATTCGGCTTTTCCTGATAGTTATCATTTTAAACTGCAAGTATCATTAATAATTAATTCAGTACAATATATGGACAACAGTTATTTCTTTAATGCAAAAATATCAATAAACACAACTGATTATATCGAAAATTTAATACAAATATATTAGGATATTGATTATTGTAAATTTTAATTACTTAAAACATTTTTAACTTTTAAAAGTGTGTTTGGTATAGCAATATAAATAATAAAACGAAAGTATAGAGAAAATCATAAATTGAAAATATATTAGTTATGGAACTATTAGATATTACGTCTTATATTATACATTTTCGAATTCGCTTCAAAGTATATGTAACTCAATTTTGTATTTGATAATATCTACCGATAATTTAGTCTTATTAAGATTTTAATTTGGTATTAAATTGTTATTAAACACGGAATTAAGATTTGATTATCGTTATAAAATATTAAATTTATTTATAAAATATTAAAATAAAATATTAAATCCATTATTATACATTTGTAATTAATCTGGTAATTTGAATTATAATGTCGAGATAACTTACAAATTAAAGAAGGTAGTGTTAGTTGAGAAAATATTTGATTTTTAGCTTGTTTACTTCGTGAAGTAACCTCCAAAATTTATCTGTATTCACTAGTATTTTTTACGTTATGTATATTTTAATATTTTATTTTTGAAATATATTTAAATAAGTTACCCTTTTTAACTTTTAAATTTGGGTAGTTTTTTAATGAATTAATATATAAAGTACATTACCCTATAATAAACCTGCAATTACTTTTGCTTCATTTTATTCAAACTAGAAAAAATTACCTTGAGATTTAAGACACTTCTATCATTTCTCTAATTCCCACTTAACTGAGATGAAAAAAGTATCTACAGCTGAAGTTAAAGCTTTGGAGTTGAATATAAAAATGATGACCGTCGTACGATAAAAATGCAAATATATAGCGCCATTTCTTCCTCCTAATCCCGAATTTACCATCCTCGATTTTCAATATAACCCTTTCCATCTGGAATTTAATAGCGATAAGTGACAACTTTAGACCCCGCGTTCTCCTGATCTTATACAACAAGCTCTAAAAGTGCTCATGCATAAATAACATCTCGTAAGCTCCTTACGTTTCCTTCTGCTATCCCCCACCCCTCCCACGCACATAGCATCTTCCGTCCCAACAATGGCTGATAAAAATGTATTTCAACTTCTTTCTTTTTCTCTGGAGCACTCCTTAAGAAGAGTTTTATCTTAGAGGGAAGCATCTCTCTTGTCCTTTTATACCTCATTTCCCATTAAACTTAATTCTCTCTTCCTCTTTTCCATCGCTTTATTTTCTTCTTTTTAGTGTCTAATATATTCTCATTCCATCCTTTTCTCCTGCCTCTTACAATCTTCGTGCTCTCCATCCTCTCATGTCGTGCGATAAGCGATTCTCACACTTGGAAATGGTCTTTCATCTGTATATATCATGACTAAGACCCTGGCTTCCACCTCGGGTGTTAGACGTGAAGAATTTCTATGATTACTCTTCTTCAGTCCCACTAACTTGTTTAAAAATCTGAACATGTATAGAAAGTAAAACAGAAACTAAGTTCAAATTCGCTTCGTCATTTCTTAATTACCATACTATTCTTGGTTTGTTAAAGTACAAGAAATAGGAATAAATTCTTAAAATTATACCATTATTTTAAGTGGCTAACTAATAAAATAAATTAAAAAAGTCATTCATTCGTTTATTCCTATTCCATGGTTGTCAAATATAAAGCAAATATTTTGTTTGTTACACAAACAAATCGTATATATTTTCATATATAGTATATATGCTACAAATGATGTACATTTGTTAACTAGTCACACCACATTTTTCTCTCGATTATTTATTTTATTATTCAAAATATTTTATTCTATTCTATCGACTCAGAGTTCATTGAAACTTTATAAAATTTTGTTTCTTAACACTCTTTTAAATGCGTTATATTTCACATAGCTATATAAACTTTTTCTGGAAAAGGTTTTAAAATAAATATCGCTTAAATTTTTTTTATAAAGTAGGAATTTTCAAAAATACTATTTTGCTTTTTTCAATCATTGATTTGAATTACTTCCAAAATCAAGAAAAATTAAGATATAATCAGTTATTTTAAATAAAATAATTTTTTTAATAAACATCTTCTACAAATATTGAAAAATAATGTAGTATATGTAATTTTATTTAATTATCAATTAAAAAAAACTTTACTCATCAGAAAATTTATTCTTAAAATGTAATTTTATATTTTATCATTTAAAGTTATATCTTGCTCTTCTTCATTAATAATTAAATAAAACTTTATTTTAAATATTAGAAACTGCATTTTTAATAATGTTTTGGTTTTTGAATTTTTCATTTTTAGCTTCGTTTTTCATTAAAAAAAGTACCTGTCGAAGTTTTTCTTAATTTCTTTATCTACAAAGTGAAAAATAATGAAAAATCAGAAATATGAACAAAACACCAAAACTGCTATCTAAATATAAAGTATTAGTTACTTTTTCTGAACACAAAACCCTATAAAAAATATGAAAAAAATCCATGTATTAGGATAAAGAAACTAATTAAATTTCACTGATATAAATTTCTTTATGTCATTTTTAAAAGTTCATATCGGAATAATAAGCAAAATCCCAAAGATAAAACTGTACCCCTTAATTTAATGGATTAAAAACACCGCTGTATTCTTCACAAAAATAAAAATATGTTTCACGTTAAAGAAAATTTAAGACCTCGAGACTAATTAGTGTAAGTAGCCAGTTATCCACTTTTTAAAGAGATCCTTGAGTCTTAAAGAATGTAATTTTCTCCTTTAAGAGTTTTTTCTAACTTAGATCATTTTCGAAGTTATTTTAAAGTTCCGACAATTATAATTTTATATCTATTAAAAACTTAAATTTTTACATGCTGATTCTTCGTCAAAATAATGAAATTACACATCTTCAAAACTTGAAAATATGATCGAATAAATTTGCCACTACTATTTGACATAAGTTCAATAAATTTTCTTTGCTATATTTTTAAATATGATTCTTTTTATCAAAGTGGTTAGGCATATTATTTTGTCATAGCTGATATCCTGATAAACTAAAGTTTGCATTTTTTACATTTTATAAGCTACTGTTTGTCATGTACGTATGTAAAATTAGTTTTAGTAATTTGCCAGTTTGTTAAGACATAAATACATATATTATTAATATTTCAGAGATAATAAATATAAAAATTTTGATTTTCTGTACCAACACAGATACAAGTGTTATGTATATTAAAATAAATATATTGATATAAATTTATTAATTTTACGACATTATTTACTTTATTCATAAATTACATAATTTTCTAAATCTATATTTGCAATATGATAAATTAATTTTCTTATAAAAGAATTGTAGGTACCTGTGTATCTCAAATATATACTATATATCAGAATACTTTTACTTACATAAACTTTTTTTATCATTTTAATCAAAATGTATCTCATGTATTTTCTTAAGTTTATACAAGTTCAATAAAATTTTATTTGAATATTTTCAAAATATGAATATAAAACATCAAGGTATAACTTATTATTCAGTCATTAAGGAAAATAAATGTATATAGGTATGTATATATGTGTATGAATTTTCAGATATAATGTATAAATAAATATTTTAAGAACATTAGTAATTAATGCAATAAAAAATGTGGAAACAACAATTTAACATATAACATTTTACTATAGAAAATTATATGTTTTATATGAGATTATTTAGTTATAAGAAAATGCAAAGTATTAGTTTAAATTTGCTATTTCTTGCATTTTTAATAATTTTTATTATATTTTATTAAATGTTATAAGTTATACATTATTTTCTAGCTTTATAAAAATTTCAGATATTAATATTTTTTAAGGATTTAATTAATAACTTTCTATTACTTTGATTGTTTTGTTTTGGAAAATAATGCACAAATTATTTCCTTAAGAAATAGTTTTTTAATAGTTTCCAAAAGTAATATTTTTTTACAATCTGTAAGCATCAATGTAACTGATTTTTTTTCAATTAGATATAACAAAACAGTTTAAAGAAAAATTACTGAATGCACTTGAATGACACAGCTTTGTATATTTTCATATATAATTGTTAAATTTTTTTAATTAAAAGCATTTAACTTTTCAGATTTTTTAGAACTTTTTAACTTTTGATAATAAATTGACAGCTTGATTTATAATAAAAGAAAATCAAATATGTTCTCACTTTTATTGGAAATTTGTTAATTTATAATATGAACTATTAATATCAATATATATTTAATAACGTTATAACTGCACACATACATCTAAATATAATATTATAAGTTAATAATACAGCCATACATCATGTTGTTAGTAGAAATTTTTAGTTATAACTTATAAATTAAAAGGAGATACAATTACAGTTGGGGCTTATCACATCACGTGTTAATTATTGTTAAAAATTCTGAAATAGTTAATTAAAACATAGTAGTTTAAAAATATTAAACTAATGACTCTTTTTAACAACTTAAGAGTAGAAATCACACAGTTGTGATACATTTGCTAATATTTAAAGTGTTTTAAGAAGTTAATAATATCAAAAGACAATTTTATTATCAAAATATTATTTAATAAGATCAATCTTCTTATTTTTCCTTCTTTTTTTGTCTTTCCTAGAGATTATTTTAAGACAATGTGTTTGCAAAAGTGTCTATCTTCAATTAAAATGTCTTTAAATAATCTATTTGAAGGATGAAGGATATTCTTATAATATCTTATAATAACAAACTAATTAATCAAAATATGTTTTAAAGTAAGTATATTTAAAATAAAATTAATTTTACAAAATTACTGAATTTCAATTTCAATTTTTTTCTCTGAAAATTATGTTATCCGGAAGTAGAAAAATTATACTTGCAATGAGATAATGCTATATATTTTGTACCTCATAATGTTTAAGAACCTAATATTGTTTGAAATAATAATTTTAATTAAAATTACGTTTATATGAACTTTTAACATTTTTGAAGGATTATATTAGATTATAAGTAGTAAATTAAGCTATTGATATTTCAGTAAACTGCTTTCTTTCTCTTATATTCCGTTTCAACTAAAACATTTTATTGATTTCTCCACATACTGAATTATGATCTTCTAATATTACCAAAGTTAATAAAATACAACTTATTACTTTTTCTTCCTTCATAAACGAGTTCAGATATAGTTTATTGTATCAAAATTCTTATAGTACGGTATAATAAATTTTACATACTTCCATTGAATTATCAAATCATCTAAGATGTATGTTAATTAAAGATAATCATAGCTGGGATATTCAACTCAGTTGAAGATAATCATTATCGGAAATATTCTTAAATATTTTTATGTCCTTTAAATAATTTTGTAGTCATATCATTACAAAGTCCCATTCATCTTCGTTTTAAAAATAATAATTACAGTTACTTTAAAAATGAAAACTAGAAACAAAGAGTGAAAGCATTTCCCTAAATTCTTCTTGTTTATATTTTTATATGTTTATTTACAAAACTATGCTGAGTAGCATATAATACTGATATTATTAGTTGTTTTTCTTATTACTTATTAATTTTTATTCACTTTTACTAATTATATTTTATGAACTTTATTCGAACAAAAACTTAAAGTCACTTTTCATAACTTATCAGAAAATTATAATGTACATATTTCACGCTTTTAATTTACTTCTATTTTTAATGAATTGGATTTTAATCTTATTAAGTATTCAAAAACTATTAATGACATTAGATAGGTATTGTCGAACCAATTTTTGTTACGGTTATTTTAAATGTAATATAATAATAGAGAATTATCTTTAAAATAATGCTAGATGTCTCTCAAATAACTTCAATTATATTCTTATTAAATGCATAAGGCACTATACAACTAGTAAGATTCGGAGAAATATTAAAAGCGTTCATATTCAAAATCATTTAAGAATATTCTCTAGACTGAGTTTAATAAGAAAAAACTATAATATTCATATTATTGCAAACATAATATTATCAACCAATATAGTATGGGAGAAAGTAAAAATAAATTTTAATAAAACATACTTTGGAAAATATTTCTTTTCAATTTAATTTGAGTGTGGAAGGCCTATACTTACTATCAAGTTCTATATTTAATATTCATTATATGAAATAAAGGAAGCACTGTAAATTAGAAAAATACGAAAAACACAAGTTAATCTAACATAAAATTAACAAATTAGCACATGGAACCAACTTTTACATGTAGGTATCAGAATAATTAATGCTAATATAATGATTTACATTTGAATGTGCCGCGCAACTTGTCTAGTGGTCAGTGTGCCTGACTGCGGATAAGGAGGTCCTGGGTTCGAATCCCGGTTCGGGCATGGATGTACTTTCTCTCTCTATCTCTCCTGTCTTTGTCCTTTCCTTGTATGAATGAGGTGTGAATGGTTTCCTACTCTATAAACGAGTACCTATGGCATGTGTGTAGAGCAAAGTCGTACTTTCACCTTCATGGTGTTCTGATTAAAACGAAAGACTGCTCTGATTAAAACAATTGATTTAAATTCGCATAGCCAAGGCATAGCGAGCTTGGCTTGTCCAAGTATCATTAGTAACAACAACAACATTTGAATGTAAAATATACTCATTTTGAAAATCCATATGTAAATTTAAACTACTAAAATTATTGATACTTTTTACATTTATTTCAATCTTGCTAATACACATCTTGCCTCATTGGGGAAGTATATGAGATGATAAACTATATTTCTGTCTTATATCGCGCGTAAAAACATTTATATTGACATTATATACATTATTTTTTCAGTACATTTATGATCTATATTAAAAATCAGGTTTTACATCAACAGTTACAGTTACATCATTACAGTTTGTACATTTCAACTAAAATTATCATTTGCCAAATTCACTTACTATTCTCTAAGACATATAAATGTAGCATAATTGATTTATAGGCTCTTTTAGTTGAATATATAGATTTATGTGATTAAACTTAAGCAGATGTCTAAAATAGGATCTAAGGTTTGTTAAGAAGTGAATCGTTAAAACTATAGAGTACCATATTTTAACAACTTGTCTGGTTATTATTTTATGTTGTGCAATTATATCTTCTTTTGCTTAATCATGAACATATAATTGCCAGAAACACTAGATTAAACAATAATACTTTCAAAAATGAAAACTTGAGCTTAACTTATATAAAATTTACAAAAGAGGAATCATAATAATCATGAATTAATAAGTCTTTTTTAAAATCCTAAACTCATAATTATAAAACAATAATAATAACTAAAATCATGACAGTAAAATAAAGCGAAAATATATAGAATGATTTTGAAAATTAGTTTTTAAAGTCCTTGTGATATTTTAAAAAAGTATGCTTAAAATTAAAATAGTATTAAAATGTATAATTAGATTCACATCATATCATGCAGTTGCATACATTAATCATGGGTTTTGAAACAATGTAATCTGCTATATTTTAATCTGAATTTACATGAAAATGTTATGAACAGTCCAATACTTGGTCATTATTTTCAATGGAAAAATTTTTCTTTATACATTTATAAAGAAAAAATTATAAATGTATAAAGATATATTTATAATTTTTTATAAATATATCTTTTCATTAATATATCCAATTCAAAGATATAATTTTTGAATTGGAAATAAGTTTTTTAAAAATAAAAGAATGAAAAAAAACACTTTTATTATCTAGTTAATTAACTATTTAAAATTATATATTTGTAATGACCATAACTAAAGAAAATTAATTTGTAACAATGTGTTGCCTTAGAATTTTAATTCATGGTTTACTTATTTATCATATTAATAATCCTTCAAAAGCTAAAGATGTTAGTAAAAGACTTCTAATCACATAAAAAGAATTTATATGGACATTTATAATTAGCTAATTATTTTTTAAGAAATAATGAGTATAAATTTCTTTTACGAGTTCTTATATTTATATTATCTATCTATTATAAACAAAGAAAAGAAATTCAAAATAATGTCCTCCTTTTAATTTAATGAATTTTATCACATACAAATATATTAATAATTAATACCCATAAAAAAGTACTAAAATTTAGAAAATATCTTAATTAATTTTAAGCAGCTTATTATCCATTTTAAAATAAATGCTTGAATTCCCTTTTATATTTTTCTCACTAAAGCCTCAAAAAATTGCCCATTAATTATTTTGTAGCTTTTAAAATCCTTTAATTTTTTATTGAAAAACACAAAAAACTATTAAAATAAAAAATTTAGTTCATGACTTTTGTATGGTTTTAAAAAACAATTTGAGGAATTAATGTTATTTTATTATTTACCCAATTAGTTTTTTTGTCTGTCGCAAATTTAATTTCAATAAGAGTATTTAAATTCTTTACATTTTTCTAAAATTAAAATGTCTACAGTACATTTTTCATTTATTAACGATTAACTAATAAAAATTTACATACATTATGAATTTCAATTTTCAATTTGAAATTATTTACAATATTCCAAACTACAATTTGCTTTCAAATTACATTGTTATAATCTAATAATAAATTACAATTAAATATTATTAAATTAAGTCTAAGTTTACATTAAATCTTCATTGAGAAATTTTAATTAGTTGCATCAAAAAAGATGTGAAAATAAAACTATTAATGTGATCTTTAAGATTTTAGTTTAATAACGTGTATTAAAAAACATTTTTACTCATTTTAATTCGTTGAAGTTTATAAAACGTAACAATAATTTTGAAAATAAAATATCAAAATGTAATAATTTCTTAAATATTAAAGAAATTTAAATTCTAAATTAAAATTTTACACTATTTACCGATATCATACTACTAATACCATAACGCTCTCTAACATAACATTTTTCTACAGTTGATGTTAGGCAAAAAATCAATGTTTTAGAAAAGATGATATAAATACACATCAGGAATATATAGTAATATTCCCATAAAATATATAAGAATACATTATTAATTTAAATTAATAATATATTACCATTTTATAAGTTAACACATTTGCTTTTCTTATTGTCACAAATAAACAAGAACAATACCTTTGGAAATAGAGTTTTGTTAATCTAATACATAACAAGTAAATTTTTTAATCAGATCATGTTTTTATCTAATACGTTCTCTAGTGATTTATTTAAGTTCTCTAGTGAGAGGAGTTTCTAGAGATTTTTAAGTATGTTTTAATTCAAATGACAGTAATTATTAAGCGTATTCAAATATGCAAACTTCTCTAAAAAATATTTTTTTAATATTCAATAAATAAACGAAAATACAAGTAATGCAGAAAAACCTTCAAAATATGATATAAACGTTATTTATTTATTTTTTTATAATTGTTTGAAATAAAAAATTAAAATTTGATTTTAAATAAATATTATATATGTTCAATAAATCATATATCCCTGACAGTATCCCTGACAGCGGATATATCCCTGACATAGATATATCCCTGACAGCGGATAGAGTGGTCCTGGGTTCGAATCCCAGTTTGGGCATGGGTTTACTTTCTGTCTCTGTCTTTCCTGTCTTTGTCCTTTTTTTGTATGAATGGGTTGTGAATGGTTGCCTACTCTATAAACGGGTACCTATGGCATGTGTGTACTGAGAAAGTCGAACTCCACACCAAAATAGGGTTCAGTTGGAAAAGTGGAGCAGCGCACCCAAAAATGCCGGCTTAGCTGGCACAAGACAACAACAACAATAGGTATATCAAACAAATTAAATTTATTCTCAAAATTTATTAAGTATATATTTCATACAAAATAATTTTATGAACTGACATTCTAAAATTGTATGAATTGAAGGATGAATGATCTGTGTGTGTGTTATGTAAATGTGCTGTTTTTACGTTGATATGCTTATACATAAAACCTTTTGATTTTATGATTTAATGTATCTCTGATATTAGAAAAAGCTTTCTGAAATGGGTAGTTAAAAATTTAAGTAAGTTTAAAATGTTTATTGACACGACACTATGGATGGTTTAATTGCTGATAACTTATGTAAGATTTTTATAAACATAATAAACAGAGAAGGACATTTTATTTGCTAGTGAGCTGTATTAACGGACCACAAAGAAGAAAAATTGGAGCATTTCTAAGAATCATTTCTACAGGCATGCAAGAGGTCAGAACTTAATTAATTTTAATGATAAAGATACTAAATTTATTTTTGTTTAAAGTAAGAGATAATAGATCATTTAGGAAAGCAAATACGAATAATAAATAACCGAAAATTAAAAAATCTTACGGAAGGATATCATATGACAAGCATTAAAAAACAATAATATAAATAAAAAAAGCATACTTGTCTTATGGTAGCATCTAATAAAAAAAATTAAGATTTTTTTTAATAAGATGCATGAACGTGAAAATAAATTCAGAAGGGAATTCAATTTGCTTTAATATGTCACTTTTTCTGCAATGCTTCTTTTACATTTATTTATATTCTAAAAACTAGATAATAAAAAAATTATAATCTGCATTTCCTTGAGGCTGGAATTATTGGAGAGATTTTATGATAAGAAATAATATTTTTTCAAAAATAATTTTAATCTTTGAAGCATGAGGAAACATGTGGCTTTTGGAAGTTCAGAAAAAATTGTATCTTGCCTCCTGCATTTTAAAATAAGTATCAAGAAATTCACTAAAATTTTAAAATATAATTATCTTCCATTTTTGTTGACAATTGATCCATAGAAGAATAATTTTTAAAAGAAATATTAAAAATTTCACAAAAATGTTAAATATGATTGTCTTCCATTTTGCTTACAATCAATCTACAGCATATAGTTGTCAAATGGTGTTACTTTACATCCAAATTTATGACAACGAAAATATAGCTACCACAAGACAAAATAGCATCTATTATGTTTGGGTTGCCAGTATGATAAACTAATTTGTGGAACATAATTGAAAGAAATACTTTTGGCATTAAAAATAATAAACGAAGGAAATTAAATACAATAAACTATTAGTCAACCAAATAACAGTACTTAAGAAAATGCAGTTTCCTATTCAAAGGTATCATGAGTTATAATTCTATAAAAATCGTATATAAAAATAAAGTTTATTATGCTAACATATTTTTTAAAATAATTAGAGTATGAAAAAATTTGATTTTCTCGTGAATAAATTGAATAAATTTGATATTCATCCAATAGCCTAATTTGCATAAATATATCAACGCAATTTATATTTTCCTCATAATATTTAAAACAAATCCTTGTTAATTTATTTTAAATTTTCGCTTTATCATTTATTTTGATCAAAGTGTTAAACTAAAATTCTCTTAAATTTAAACATTTAAGCATATTCCAATGTAGCAGTTTCTAACTAACGTAAAAAATTTAAATCTCTTAATGTTTCAGAAGTTATAAATATATAAAATTTTAAAATATTATATATTGGTTTTTTACCCAATCACATTCACCAATCAAAAATACCACACAGATTTCTCACATTAGTTAGTCTCAATTGTTTTATTATTATCTCATTATTTATATCTCATGAGAAGACAACAATCAAACTATTCTTAAAAGTCTTTTAATCTTCAAATAATTAACGTTTCTTATAAAATAGGAAATAAAGCTCATTTGTGCATAGATAATTTGATTGTACATTGAAATTTTTAGATCACACAAATTAGGAGAATAGAACACAAATTCGCGAAATTCATGGTAATTACTGGATTGCTGAAGTGAGAGCTCATTAAAATTCCTTTAAAATACTCTCTAAACTTCACCTACAAAATTTGAAAGACAGAGCATGTTAGATATAGTTCAAATGGTCATCCAATACATATTTAATCGATGCAAACTTCCTTGATTTTAAAATGGGAATTTATGAACATTTATCTTTAGATAATTTTATTGTACTTTGAGATCATACAAATCTAGAGAAGCAAAAAAATAAATATGAACATAAATTTAAGGTCAAGGTAAATTCTGGTCTATTAAAAGGAAATACAATAAAACTCATTTTAAATACTCTGAAAACATCACCCACGATGTTTGAAGGGCATAGCATGGTAGAAAGAATAGCAAATATATATCAATGGATTTAGAAGCAGAAACTAATTTTTCAGTTAAAAAAATAATGTGTTTCCTAAACTAAAACTTGTGACGCAACACCATATGTAGATCAAGGCTTAAAATGTCAATATCTGTTTTTTGACCGAGGGCCCTGGAATGTGAAGCATATGTCCCAGTTAGGTGGTCAACCGAACTCGAAACCCTCAATGTTTAGTACCAAAGCATGCTTGGTGCATAGTTTATCGACCCACTGAAGGAATGAAAGGCTTATTAAACCTTATCCATCTCGAGGATTGAAGTTTGGAGGTGTGACTTGAGAGCGAGAAGCGCTACCACTAAGCTAACTAGCTTCATTTCTTTACAAGTAGCATGGTTAAAAATAAGATGCACTGGATTATGGTTGCATCCATAATTTAAGGAAAAAACGGGGGCAAAATGGGTACTTTATTTATATAGCCAAAACAGAGTTAGAAAAGAAGAAATTGCACTAGAAGTTGTTACTGCAAGATGTTTTTAATTACCAGCTGTCCTAAATGATATTTTGCAGATATCTCTGAGAACAGGATTGCACTCAAAACAAAACTTAGATATTTTAATAATATTACATATACACCGTAGATAACAATTACATTTTCGCCAAGTTCATTGAATATTTTTTGCGAAGTTGTAATGTGTCTCGTTTACAACTTCTCAATACATATTTCATGTCAGCATTTTAAACTATCATTTGTTTGCTTATTTAATTTATGTGTTCAATAACACATTGAGTTTAAATAGATGTAATAGAGAGAGTTCTCAATCCAATAACTCTGAAAATATTTCTGAAATTGGCCTTGACAAGAACGAGGATCGAACCTGTGCTTTGGGAGCACGAAGCTCTACCACTTAGCCACCGGGCTTTAATTTCTAATTTTTATGTGTTTCTATTTATATTAAATTGGTTATTTATATTCCAGCTATTATTTTTATCATTGAGTTTTGTTTTAATATAAATTGTCATAATTTTATTTTAATTTATAAACGTTAATGTTTAGAAAACTTGTGTTCAAACATCGGTGATTTTCAGAAAATGCTCTATATTTATCCTAAAATTACCTTTGAGTCTTTAAGTAGACCAGACTAAAAGAAATCCCGTAACTAATGACCGTTCCATTTTCTTCGGACCTCAGCTGGACGCATTGCTAACCCTATAAATCGACCGACAGTATCTTTGTCGCCAAACTCTTTTTCATTTATCTTTTTTTTCCGCGTAACAACTCCATTTTTTCCCCATTCGCTTTTTCCCGCTTTTTAAAAATCGGAGCTCATAGGCTCTTTGGATCATGCAGCCATTAAACCCAAAGAAACACGAAAAGAAAAAGAAACTGAAGAACAGTCACAAAAGTTTCTTCTTTTTCTAGCTTTTTATTAGATTTCTTTATTTTCGATGAGGAAAACGCCTAAAAGTGCTCAAGCAAAAGGCATTGTAAGTATCATTATCAACTAAAACGCCGCAGTGTTAGAAAAAAGTATAAAATATTGAAGGCAATATTTCGCGTTAACCCCACACCGTCAAAGTCATGTTCTTATAATACCCATACCACCCATTTATCGATTTAGTTTTTTTTCCCTTCCATTTTTAAGATAGAAATTCAACTAAATGAAAAAATTGCGCCCAAAATGCTTTTCAAAATTACTAGTATGGGTTTTCAGCAGCAGCACTATTCTATTATCAAAATTGCATTTTCATTGATTGTTTTGTTATTTTGTGAAAAAGAACTGTGATTATTTTTCCGATTTCTGAATCTCACCTCGTTTCTACCTTCAATAAGAGATATGATATTTGAATCAAGAAACACAGCTAAGGGATCATTAAGTTTCAAATTGTTTTCATTTCATTTTTATGATTTTCACATTTATACTTATCACTTATTTATAAGACGTCTGATAGTGGAAAACGTATTTTTAATAGAAATTGTGGAGTTTATAGAACATTCATTATAGACATGTGTTCGAAAAGTTTATACTTCGAAATTATTGGATGATAAAATAAATGAAGTGCAACAACTGGAGAAATTTAAACCCATATCTGAAGGTTATTTCGGAAATTGATCAAATTATCTTTCCTTTTTTTAATACTTTTTATATATTACGTTAAAAAAGAAGTATATATTATGTTGTGTTTTAAATCATTAATATTTTAACTGTGAGAAACAAATTTGGAATTCAAATAGTTTTTCAATAAAATGAAAATAAAGTCCAAATTAATCAGTTGATAATTTCAAAGGCAATACTACGTTAGCTCTGTAAACATAAGTTACAATTAATCTAAATCTTTAATATTAATTATAAGTTTACGTAAATAATATGTTCAATAAGCTTACATAAATAAATTCATAATTAATAAATATACATAAATAAAAATATATTTATGTTAATTCTAAATTTACATAACATTTTCAAGATGTTTTAAAGAAGAAAAGTAATCTAAACAAGTAAAATAGGAATTGAAAAATACTTACATATATACATTCGAAAGTCCTGTAGTCGCTCGTTGAACAATTACCATGGTTGTTATGGTCTGAAGAAAATTTTCACCCCCTCCAGATCAAAGTCAAAATTGAGGAAGTAAATCCTTTGGTGGTGCCATCTGTCGGGGGAGTTTTAAAGCAAAGCCGTACTTTTATCATCGTGGTGCATTGGTGAAAAGAAAGGCAGAGCCTTATGACTTACAGCCGTCGGTCAGTGAGCTTGTCCAAGTGTCATAAGAAACAACAACATATATATACAATTTTCTTTAAAAAATATCTTTTCAAATTTAAATTTATTTTTCATTTTATATTTTTTGCAAAATTCTTTATTATTTTACATTTTAATTAAAATCAAATTCCATTGAAATGAGTACTTCGTCAAACATATTATTGTATCCTGAACTTTTCTATGCCTACTTTTTTATAATTAATATTGATCAAAGAATAAAAGACATTTAAATTTATGAATGGGATTTTTAATATAAGCGTGGATTTTCTATTTCACACTTTTATGATACATCATTTTTACAGAAAATAATGATTTCAATTATTCAAGTTTAAATAAAAGTTAGTTTTGAGTAATAAATATTGCAGATTGAAACAGTATTCAAGTACGACCTTTAAATTAATCGAAATTCCATTTTCATATTTAATTTATTGATAAGAAACTATAATTATTATAAATTGGGTTTTTCTTATTTTAGTGAAATTATATAACCAAATACAGCATGAAATCAAATATTAATTTACATGACAATTCATATGTATATATTCGCGTTTCTATTTAGAATAATTAAATTAAATTTATAAAGTTTTTGATTGAAAATTGCTGATTTTTATCAATTTGAAATATTTACCTCTTAAAGTAAAATTAAGTGGTTACATAAAATGAACATCTTTTTGCTAAGAAACCTAGTAATTAACTCCTTCCATAAATTAAAATTACAATTCAAAATATTTTTGTAACAATAATTTTCTTTTTTGTAATTTATATTAGCAATTTTCTTTTCTTTTTTTTCTTTTGTACTATTCTGGAGTATTTTCTCTGAAATTAATTCTTATATTAAGTATTGTGAAGTATGTGAATTCGGTGATATGTCTAACAATGCTGCTTTTTATCTTCCAGAAGTATTCAAAACTTCTCCTCACTAGCAAAAATCTCTTTTAACAAATCCCGCAAGATTGAAAGTAAACTAGAAGATCAAAATGTTACCGCGTTTTAAATTTCTTGCGCCTCAAACCTCTTTTTTAATTTAGATACAACTTTTCTCTGACAACTCTTACTCACACATTTAGGTACACACACTTTTTCGAACCAAACATAATTAGTTCTTAATAACAAGTTTTGATTGTAAGTTTGTATTGTGAATGCAATATTTTTACAATAGCGTTTCTAGAAGAAAGATAACACAAACAATGTTAAAAATCATTGAATATATATACAAGAAACTTATACAAGAAAACAGTGGGCAGTTTATGTTAAAAAAATGATCTAATAGCATTGATAAAATACATTGTGAATGGAAATAGGTAGCTCTTTTACTATATTAGTGGCATCCATATACAGGAAAATTAAATATTTCGGTTTCAGATCTGGAGATCTAAGAGGCTGCGCCCTCGAAAGTTTCATAAGGCTAATTTATCTCACTCAATGGGAAAGAAGCTAGTTTAAGAGCAGCTTTCGTGAAGACCTTGTGACTTAAACGGGGAGCGCCAGTCTATAATTTATAGGAATCACGTTAAAGAGATTGATAACGCAACAACGTTTATTTTATAATAATGTTGTGCTATTCTTAAATATGATAAAATTATTTATTCTTCAAAATATGCAACGCATAAATAAGCCGGTGCTTAAGCAATTCTTAAGTACGTAACATAAATAAGATTCGTGATAATTACTAAAATACTGTAATATTCAACTAAGCTTTTTTGAATTATGATAAATTTCAATTTATAAAATAAAAAATTGCAGTAAATAACATAATATTATAAATAAAAATCAGGTTGTTTATTTGTAATAAGGGCTTGTTAAGAACAAGATTTATGATTATAATATTATTTCATAACTAATTTTTTCATTTCATATATAAATCATGATGCTTATTAAATTTTGTAACTGTATTAACGTCATTATACATATATTTATATGATGATCTGTACATTTTGATTTCTTATAGGAATCAAAATGTACGGAAGGATTTTATATTCAATTATAGATTTCATATGAAAGCAATAAGAAAATTAATTCATATAACAAGTTATATTTCTTAAAATGTCGTGTCACGTTAAAAATGCTTTTATAATGGATTTACCGAAAATTTCCATGACTGTTTTACCAATTCTTACATCCTATAGAAAATGCCTATAGAGAGTATTCAAAACATAATTTACATCTATAGTTTTCATAAAAAAATTTTAAATATTTTAATAAACTTTCTGATCAATTGGAATGTGACTTTTTTTAATTTTTAATAGTTTTATTCAATAGAAAACAAGTTTATGATCACTCTCTATTAAAATTTATAGTCAAAATATCACTAAACATGAGAATTTAATAAAAAGTAAAATAATTTTATGTTAAATATACGCAATAAAATCAATAAATTTAAATTAAGCAATTGCTTTAATACAAATTTAAATGTGAATACTCTTCAAATAAATACAAAAGTACACTAATAAAATAATCTATAACTTTATATATGACCGAAAACAACAAAGATCAAAAGAAATAATAAGGGTTTCTGTATACAATTTATCCAGTTTTATTTTATTTTATTTCTGTATAATTCATTTTCTTAAAACAGTGACTTCAATCAGTTGGTGTGATAATAATTTTGGGGAGTTTACTTTTATAGTATTAGATCATAAAAAGGAGATAGAATACCATTTAATTCAAATAATGTTAACTTGCTTTCACTTCAAACTTTATAATATATATATATATATATATATATATATATATATATATATGAGTAGAGAGAGAGAGAGAGAGAGAGAGAGAGATTATAAAGTTTATATATATATATATATATATATATATATATATATATATATATATATATATATATATATAAAGAGAGAAAATTCTAAAATCACAAGTTTTAATTTTTATTGAAATGGTTGGAATATATTTGTAAAAGAATTACCAAATATCATTTGAATTAATAATAAATACAGCATACTTAAAAACAAAATATTTATAAATAGCTATTTTTACAAGCATCAGAAATAAAAAAGAGACTTAAAAATCTAATGAAATTAACGAAGTTTTCTATGCAACACGGATAATAAAAATAAAGATCTATTTGCACTAGTAGACAACAGCATAAGATGCAAGAATTCCGGACTTATATATTTCTTCCCAACTATGTCAGCGGTGCGGTTAGTGATGTAGAAGTAATCTTCCCTAGAGCGCTACCTCGCTGTAGATATATGCAACTGCAAATAAGATGATGGCGTTGTGGCTCGCTTGTATCTGCTGATTCCATTGACGGGCACTAAACTAATTGCGTGCAGCTTGTCCATCTTGGCCGCAAGTCAGTTGCTCTCTCTAATTGAGAAATGAAATCTCTGTCTGAAACGCTGTCATTGCAGAAATTCCATTTCGAAGCTTAGGCCTCTTAATCCCCTTGAGAATAGGACTTTTCTTTCTCGCCCAACTGAAGGTCACATGTGTATTCTTTAATTCAGTCAATCAATTTCAGTCAGAACATATCCTTGAGCTATTCTACAACTTTGTGCTTTCAAAGTTTTGAACTTTGTTTCTGAAATGATTGACTGAAAAGGAAACTTTTTAAGCAGCATAATATTTTCTTCTATAGTTTATTATAGTTAAGATAAAGGTGCTGTTTAGTACTATTAAACTATAAGTTGAAAAAAACAATAATTTTATAAACTAATTATTACAGAGGCAATAAGCATTATCAAGCTGTTATTGATTAGGTACATTTGAATATCCTTTCTTTCTTTAAGAAAAAATCTTTATAAGATATAAAGGAAGGGTTTAATGCACACATACATATATGATTTGAACATTTACAACATTCTAAATGCATATATTATACATTAAACAAGCATCATATTAAAAGTTTAATATTAATTAGAATTTACGAATTTAAAATATTTAAAACAAATTAATTGAAAATAATTAAACTAATTAGTTTTAAATTTGCTCAGAGTTATTTTAGTTTTTCAGACAATGGAAAAGTATTTTCAGTTTTAACTTTAATATCATATGTTTATAATGTTAAATATTTACTACAAATAGGGAGAAATTTTTACGTTTCAAAATTTTGTATACTAGTATAATATGAACACCTACAATTTTTAATTGTTAGTGATATTTAAGAAACTTTTGCTTGTATGTTTCAGTTAAAAGTTGAAAAATAATTACTATACATCTGTCCTTCAAATTAAACTGGTATTGATGGTTCAAAGTTTTTATTAATTTTTCAGAGGATGCACACAAAGTAAAATTAAAAACTATCAAATTATAATTGATATTCCTTAATATTAAATACTATTTAAAAAAATAATGCAAATATGCTTTTTAGTCAATGAATTAGCAATCAAAATTTTATAGAGTTTACATACGTTCTAGATAAATTCACCAAGCATTTATTCTGTAACTAGTGAGAATTTGCATGACCAATATGAGCATATTATAAAGAAAAAATTATGTAAAGAAATACACATCATTTAATAATAATTAAAACAATTAATTAATATTTAATTAGCACAATTCATTTGTAAACAAAAAAGAAAATAGGAAGAAAAAAATTTCAAGTTATGCGGATAGTTATAATAAGCTTCACTTTAATTCACTTTGCATGGGTGATTAATTTTTCACCAGTTTTACAGGTCATTAAATGTATCTTATTTCGATCGGGTCGCTTAAATTTTAATCATTTAAAAAATAATTTTCTTCCTAATCGCACTAATAGTTAAATGTATCTATTCACAAACTGTAAATACTAACAATCATTATTTGTTTTTTATTATTTCCCATAATTTATTTACTAAGTTTTAAAAGGATTTCAGTTAAATTAGTTTATTAATGTGTTAATTTAATAGTTTAAGATTATCTTTATCTTCACAATAACAATTAAGAACATCCCATTATTTGAATTCAGAATAAATTTATTTTCATAATGAAACTTAATGAATCAATACCATATGCTATTAAAAATAACATATATGAATTTATTTTTCAAGATTTTTAATTTTTTTACATTATCGCTTCATTTTAGAAAAGTATAACATTAGTATTTTAATGCAGAAAATACATGGGACAAAGCGTTATATATATATATATATATATATTTATATATATTTTATATATATATATATATATATATATATATATATATATATATATATATATATATATATATATATATATATATATATATATATATATATATATATATATATATATATATATACTAAGATGTACTTACTAAGATGTCGGAAATCCAGCCTTTTGTGGAGTGAGTTTCTTTGACAAAATACATTAGAATTTTTTTCTATAAAATATACTGAAATAAAGAAAATGTACTTATTTTTAAAAAATCTGACTGAAATTTTTATTCAAACGTCAAAACGTAACATATTTTGAATTTTAATTCAGTCCTCTGAATTGGAAAATCAAACAGTAAATTAATCCAATGAAAACAGAATTAAGGTTATTTTTTTCTCTTTTATGGCATGCAGAAATAAAACAAAGATTCAAAGAATTAAAAAAAATCACTTCTGACTGAAGTTTTAATTTATATGTGAAAACACCTTAACAAATAAAAGTGTGTACATTACAAAGCACACATTTTCAACATTGTCTAAAAACAGTATTTACATCATGATACGAAATCTTACATTTACATAACATGGAAACAAATTGAGTGAGAAACCACTTAAAAACTCTTTTTTATTGAGAAGTTTACAAATACTGAAGTTGGGACTCTTTGTCATGCTCGTTTTAAGGCATTTCCGATTGGCGACGTACTAAGAAAGAAGAATTCACTTTCGCTGCAGAAGACAAAAACAATTTTAAAAAATGTTATAAAAACGTAAATACCATATTTTTGAAAAGAATTGTTCTATAGAAATGTAGAAAGAAGTGAGGTTTTGATGTCATAAATATTTTTCTTTTCTTTCAGTAGTTAGTATACATGAGAACCATACGTTAAAATTAGAAAAAACCAAATTCATGTTTCTAGAAACGAGAACAACAGAGGATCAAAATGTTTCATCATTTCAGTTAATTACATTGGGGCATAAGCAATTTACAAATAGTTCAAATTTATGTTTTAAATTATTACACGTTAATTATGTTTTAAAATAATTGTAAATACTATGGTTAGAGTTTTAAATTGAAACTGCCTTTTATTTTAAATTAGCTCTAGACATTAGTTTAACTTCATTCTATGTAGATGTTGTCTATTCAATCGTGGATAAAAACACTAAAGCAAACAAAATAGACATTTTATTAATGTATACATAGGTGATATTTCTAATATCATGGTTTGGTTTTTTTGTCGCTCAACGGTCATTTTTTGCGCACGAGGGCTAATTAGACCGGAACTTACCGTTTAAAGTGGATTCCGAACTGCTACAAACATCCATACCCAAGGTGGGATTCGAACCCACGAACTGTTGAACGGAAGGCAAGAGCGCTAACCATTCGGCTGCCAGCTCGGCTCTAATATGATGGAAAAAGTGTTTTTCACTGAATATGAATTTTAAAGTTTTACTATTGTCAAATAATTACATATTTAAAAAAAGCGTTTCTTTTTCAATGCGATTTTCTTACTGTAATTTAATAAAACTGAATTAAAGAGCAATCCTTAAAAATTGGAAATCTGTATAGATTACCATTAGATGCCAAACGATACACGATTTTTCCAGTTTCTCTTCATTTTACTTAATTATGTATTTTTTGTAAAAACAAATTTTCAACATAATTCTTAAAATTCATTTTTTGTCAAAATATTTAGGTATAAAAATTGTTCTGTTGCAGTACAAATATTAACGCATTATTAAATCAATTGTGTTTTTTTTTCTCATTAATCACATAATGATGTGAAAAAGTGCTTACCTACTTAAATATTATTTATCATTTTGACAAGACAAAAAATTTCAGAGGACTTAGCTAATATGATTTAAAAATTATCAAGCATATAATATTTATATAAACTCATTCAATTATCTTTATAAATAAAATATCTTCATTTATTATTTCTTCGAAAACAGAATCGTTAAATGTACTAATTCCTTGACATATAAGGTATTTCGTTCGAGTTCTATTTAGCATAACAAGCTGTACAATATTGAGTTTTAAATAAATTACAACTAATTCTGCCAGATTCATAAACTTAATTCTTAATATTATTTATTTCCTATTTAGAGTAACTGAAATGTTGAAAATGTAAGACCACGGCAAGCAGAGATAACATGTTCTTCCAATTAGAGCAGTGAATAATCAATTCAAAGCAATAATTGATGACTGTAAATTCTGAAACTCCGCAATAGCACTTTCTCCTAATCATCAAAGCTCGCTAACACGATTCGCTCTGTAATCTAATTGAACCTAATTGAACTCGAAGCACCATCGAGAGCTGAATAAATCGCGATTTACAAATGCAAAAATATACGGAAAGAAAACAAAGTACTCGATACCTGAATGTCTTTCAGTTAAGAATCTCAAGTATATTAGATTCTTAAGCCGATTTAATACATACAACTTATTAAATATCTATAAAAATAGAGAAATGAGGCAAATATCGAAAGTAAATATTGTTAGAAATATATATATATATATATATATATATATATATATATATATATATATATATATATATATATATATATATATATATATATATATATATATATATATAACAATATTTACTTTCGTTATATATTGTTAGTCTTTAATACGTCTTTAAATATTGTTAGAAATATATATATGCAATAAGGAAATTTAATAGAAACATTCTTTTAGAATAAAAACATTTTCCAATTTTGTGTCTCAATTCTTATTTTAGTATTTTGCTCAAAAATTCAATGAATAACAATATAATTTGATTATCATTTTAATAACTGTAAAAGTTAATCTGAAAATAAAATAAATTATGTTGTAAAAAAGTTATTAGGAAGAAAATAGTTTTAACAATGACAAAATAAAATCAACGCAGAAAAAATTATTGGTAATTTTTATAGTTAAAAATTCTCACAATAAAAAGGATCTTTATTAATCCTTCTCTATAATATCTATCGTTATACATAATGATTTAATTAATCAATTAGATATAACAATTATATATATTCCCTATTTAAAGAAAATATTTATTGCTTTGATTTCATGAAATCATGAAGATATGATTATTATGACATAAAAATATCTACGAAAACTTAAAATTATTATGAACTTCACAATCATTTAAACATATTCAATTTATATATTTATCAAAATTCCTTTCGATATTTTTTAATGCAACAGCTATTTTGTATGAACCTCTTACAAGATTTTTCACAAGTATAAAATATTTTAAGTTCTTCAGAAAGCTTAGTAATTCAATGCATTCCTCTCAATGTCTTTTATATTGTACGATATGTTTATGTCAAAAGCTATTATTATCCACGCTTCAAATATATATTTAAGTAGGCACATTTATGTACAATTGATTAGAAAGCTTTGTTTAACTATATTATATGTGTTCGAAGGATTTCAAAGACACATTTGAATGGAACTATAAAACCAAATTGAGCTGAAAATATCCCGGGATTTTTCTGCTTTAGTGATTTCGTTAATAAATTTTGAGAAACATAATTTATTTATTAATTTACGTTAAGTAAGTTATGAAATTAAAAATGTAAGTGTCAAATATCAAAATATACTAATTATAAGAAGCTCGCTGCACTATTCGTAAACAATTGTTACTGCTTTAGTTGTAAATTAGAGATAAAATTTCAATTGTGTGTGTAAGTAAAATGAAAAGGATATAAAATAAGTTTCCTTTATAAATTCATTGAAGTCAATAAATACCTTTTAGTTAAAATAACAAAATTCTTTTTTTGTATAAACATTTCAATTACTGTATAATACTTCCATAAATGCTTAGTTGTGAATACTGCATAAAATATAAATTTAATATAAATTTATTCATGCATAATTGAAATTGTTCGATTGATAAGCCACTTATGTTGAGGATTTGAAGCTATATTTACATTGATTCGAGAAATAAATATTTCATGAAAACAACAGTTTTTAAGACAAATTATATCATACTGACACAATACTACATTTCTGTCACAAACTATAAAACACAGAAAAATTAATGATACACATAATTTATATTATCAACATTATAAATGGTTTTGTTTAACAAGACAACTAATGCAGAAGCCTTTAGAAAATATAGCGCTCAAAAAGTAAAAGAGCCCTATAAATATTTACATTTTGTTATTGTCAAAGAAAAATCATTTACTTCACTTCAGTGATACATAACGCAATATTTAGATTATTGTAAAAATCTTTGAAAAAAAATTATGTCTATTATAATTCGTATATAAGCAATTAGAAATAATATATATATTACATAAATCATTATAATTAAAGTCGCATAGGAATATGCTTTCTAAAATAATTTGTAACCCTTAAATAGAAAACTATCAAATATGAACATTTCTTTAATAATACAAGTTTACAAAAATATGTTGAAAAATCTCCATAGTGATATATATATATATATATATATATATATATATATATATATATATATATATATATATATATATATATATATATATATATATATATATATATATAAGCAAATTAAATTGATAGTTAACTTGCGGAATTAAAAAGCAGAAAGGTTTATTTAATTTCCCATAATACAATTCTGACATTAATTATTTTAAATATTATTTCATATCTGTTTTTTCTACATTTTAAAAACACTAATTTTATAAAATCGAAAAATATTTGGAACATTTTAGCGATAAGTATACAAGAAATATTAAAAAAATAGATTGTGTTGCTCAATTTTTCGAAAATTGGTTGCAGTATCTCTTCAAAAAGATATTTTTTACAATGAAATGCATACAAAATGTTGAGTGCAAAACAGTGTTGTCGACAACTGATTGATCCATGTTTATTTTCGTTAAACACCCAATGGAATTTTCCCTAATCACTTCATCTTCCATTATACCATTAGAGTCCCGATTGCGATTTCAGGTATAGGGTCCTCGAGAGATCAGTGCATTTCCTTTTAGATTTCAAACAACTCATTTAATGCCTGTTCATAACTTCCTTTCACTGGAAGAAAAAACAAATCAGTGTACATCCCAATATCAGCTCAAAATGAAAATCCTACGGGGACGTGGGTATTGCCTCTTCCTTGCTCAAGAAAGGTTCAAGTAGGCAAGAAAAAGTAAATGAAGAACACTGTAGAGAAAAAAATATAAAGATGGAAGTAAAAAAAAAGAATGCAATAGCATCCGCAAAGAACTTTCTTCTGTATTCTCTGCGGGCTGCCTAGCACTTTAGGTTAACTCGATCTTCTTTCGTTCTTCACGGCCGAAGGAAATTCTTCCCTCCATGTCCAACTCTGTTTGTGGAAAAGTAAATGAATCACGAATCTGGCAGAGTGGCCTAAGAGCAAGGATCGATCATGAGCGATAACGCTTTGTGAGGTGGTAGAGGCAATCAATTCCTGGGACAACAACAAAAAATACCAGCTCCGGGTCCTAGGAAAAAAAAAGCTTTATTCCGATTCGGGTTAGAGCAATTTGCTCTGAAGACTCCCATGGGGCAAGTCATTTGGCGGAAACAGTCGGAAAGAGCCCCGTGCCTTGACTATCAGGCGAAGTACGTTTTCGAGCAAACGTCCAGTTGAAAAGTTTAAATTTCAGATTCAAACTAAGTTGGTGAAAAAAGTACCAGCTCTTCTTTTTGAATCTTCTTTAACTGGTCTCTAAATGGTGCAAATTAAAGAGCTCTATTTTGTACAGAAAACTTTTATGCCAAACAGAATCCTTTGGAACGCAAGAAATGGTTAGTATCGTTTGTAACTAACATTCTGTTTTATTCTTCGTTCACTATTTTATACTTTCCTTAAATAAAATGTGTTTTACAAAAATGAATTCTATGTTTTACAAAGTAAATTCTCTGATTTTATCGAAAGATATTTTAAAGTTATAGCGTAGGAGTTTTTAAAAAATCTTAATTAATGTCGTTAAATATTAAGCAAAGATCTTTTCAATGAAAATTATTACAGAAAATGTATGAATTACAAATGATGTATTTAAAAGAGTAAATTACAAATTCATGAAAGAATTATTATCTGAGCATAATTACTAATATAAAAACACTCTTTGTTTAATTTTTAATCCCTTTTCATGTAAACAATTTATAGGAAATAATGTTGAAACCATATAAGTTATAATTCCATATATATATAAATGAAATTTTGTGAGAACAAACTAAAACCAAATGCAAAATACCAAGTTCACATATTTAAAAACGTTACATTACGTTTGCAGAAAATTGAGTACTTCAATTCCATATCACCATTAACATTAAAACGTTTAAACCATCATTCAAAGTGGAATGAAGTTTTCTTACGATCTCATCTACGCTTTCCGTTTATAATTATGATTGGTCCCTTCCGTGAAACATAATCGAAATATCCTATGTGATTAATGAATCGTTCAACATAGTGGAAAATTTACATTGGATTGGATGATTGATGTCATTTTTCCAAAATACTTTTATCATTTCAAACAATTGGTGAATCTAAAAGATTTCCTGTCAATATAACAGTGAAGCTTTAATGTATTGATCTTCATTAGGCACATGTTTAACCACTAGTTGTTTGAGAATAAATGAGAGGAGGGTAATTCTCTTGTACGTGGGAACCTGACAGAGATTATAATGAAAAATAACTATGCACTTTCTATTTTATTGTTTTATAGAATTTTATCGAACTAAAATTCTTTTATTCTTAAATGCATTCACTGCAGATTATGTTTATTTCAAAATATAAGTTGTAACAGTCTTAATTTATTTAGGATATTTTATTTAAAATATAAAAAATAAATATTTTTAAAATAATTACACAACCGAAAGTTTAGATTTTATAAAACACATTAAAATTTCTTTTCTATCAATCAAATGAATATTAGAGATATTTTTTTAAATAAATATCATTATTACATATGTAAATAGTGCTTAAAGTTGAAATTAAACAAAATTTTTAAAGTGTATGAAATAAATACTTCAAGTATACCATATTTTTTCAGTAAGAAATGTTTCTACGGATTTAACATTTCTGCTTGAATGTTATACCTTTTTCTGTGCTGAAAATATTTATTATAATCATTTTATATGGTATATAAAGGTTATATAAAGTACAATATATAAAAAAATTGAAATGAAATTTACAATTTACATTGTATATTATGAAAACAAACATTTGCTGCTTCATTACATGAAAAGTATCGAAGGTATGTACTTGATTTGAAACTGTATCAATAATTATAATTAAAACTAATTCTGAGATCCGTCACTTCCAAATGTGTGAAGAATTCTCGTTAGTTATCTTAGTATACGAACTTAAAAATCAAATTCTCAGAAATAAGTTCAAAGTGATAATAAATAAATAAAACATCACATCACGCGAGTCTGTGGCGCCACTTCAAAGCGCTATTTAAGGCTTGGAGATTTCGTTGATTTCAAGTTCGGCAATTGTATTTTTCTTGTGGTTTTTCAAAAATATGATCAATTATTCCTTGTAGAAAACTGCGATCATATTTTGATCAAGTTTTCCGAATTCGACAGAGGAAGGATAGTGGCCTACCGAGATTGTGGATTATCTTTCAGGGAAATCGGTAGTCGTGTTGGACGAAACCAATCAACTGTAATGAGGATATGTGATCGTTGGATGCAGAAGGGTTCGACGGACAAATGTGTGTTCGGTCCCATCCACGTCAGTGCACCATTTCAAGTGATGACAGGCAAATTGTGCGCATGGCAGTGATGGATCGCTCAGCCACATCACGAACCATAGCACAGCACATTCTGTCCGTAACGCATCATCTAGTGTCTGCGCGTACATTCGACGCCGCTTATAGCAGAGTGGTCTGTTCGCAAATCGTCTGTTGTTTCGTCTACCCTTGACACAGAACCACATTCGTCTCTGCCGCCAATGGGGCGATGAAAGAAGGATGTGGGTGGTAGAATGGAATAAAATTGTCTTTACTGGTAAATCACGCTTCTGTCTGCAACATCATGATGGTCGCATTCGAGTCTGAAGGCACCGTGAAGAGAGGATGCTGAACAGCTGCGTGAAGCACCACCACACTGGTCCTGCACCGGGTATTATGGTATGGGGTGCTATTGGATATCACTCTCAAACTCCTCTAGTGCGCATTGCCCGTACTTTAAACAGCCAGCGCCGCATCTTCGTGGTGTTGCAGCCAATCATCCTTCCTTACCATTAGTGATTTCCCACAACCATATTTCAATAGAATAATGCGCAACCACGAAGGACATTAATTATCCAAGGGTTCTTCGACAATCACCAGATTGAATTGCGTATCTAGCCTGCTTGCTCTCCGAATCTTTCGCCGATCGAAAATATGTGGTCCATGGTTGCTCAACAATTGACCCAGATTACATCCCCAATGAACAAACCAGATCAACTTTAGCAACTGTGAAAGCTGCTTGGTCTGCTGTACCCCAAGAATGCATCCAAAGCAATTAATGCGGAGGCATGTGGCAGCGATGATCTCCAACAATGGCGGCTACTCTGGCTACTGATTTTGGCAGGAACCACATTTCCCAGAAGTCGATAAATTCAATCATTTGATACTTGGTGAACATGTTATCTACAAATAAATTTTGTTATGATATCTCTTGTCTTTCTTGGTGTTGCTATTTGGGTGGCTAGCAGTGTATATATATATATATATATATATATATATATATATATATATATATATATATATATATATATATATATATAATTTATATATATATATATAATAATATATATATATATAATAATTTTTCATAAATCTGAATGAAATTGGAAAACTCATATTACAGTGGTCAAAACTCCATTTCTGTTGTCTTAAATATAGTAATAAATGAGTTCAAAATGATGAAATGGATTATTTTTAGTATATAATAACTATCATCATCATCGTCATACATATATATATATATATATATATATATATATATATATATATATATATATATATATATATATATATATATATATATATATATATATATTAAGTAACTTAACAAAAGGATCATTTATAAGGAATTTATATAAAATAAGGAACTTAAGTAAGATATCTTATGTCAGATTAGCTTAGAACTTAAATAACTTTTTATTAATATTAATTTTACAGTAGCATAATTTAATTTGAAGCTACTAATATAAAAACGATTTTTAAATTTGATTTTTATACTTTTTATAAATTAAATTTTATTAATTAAATGTAATGTGTTGAAAATTATGTAGAAATAAAGAAATGTTTCATCGTAATCATAGAAAAATAAACTGAGTTGATAAATTAAATATTTTTATAAGGAGCAAATGATAAAAATTAAAATTCTTCACTATTTATTTTGAGATACATTTGAATAAAAAATAATATCTGGAGCTTGTCTTGAGTCTGCTGCTAAACCAGGAGAGTAGAAAGTTGCATTCTTCTGCAAAGTTGCTTCCACATCAATTATTAATCCCTTACAACATGCGAATCCATCACACCAAAATGTAGGAAAAATCTTCCTAAAAGGCTAAAATTTAGATTAGTTAAGTAATTTTAATTAGTAAAATAATTTAGTATTCATATTTCAGAAAATCATACGATATTACAATATGAGTATTATCTCTAAAACTTCTGTCTAATTTAAGGTAAAGCATTTGAAAATAGTGTTTGCGTAACAAAAATATTCATAGCAACAAATAGCAATAAAGATGTACATCCCTACTACATAAAATATCGTCTTAAGCTGTCTTTCAAATATGTAAATACATGAAGAAGAATTCTTGAAGAAATGTGCAAGAAAGGAGTTCTCACATTATTTCATAAAATTATTTAATTTTGTATTCGTAATTGCTAATAGAAAGATTTTTAGTCATCACTTTACAGCTTTATTATACATGTATAGATGTATGCAGCTGTGCTTATTAATTAGTTTTTGTTCATTTAAACTAAATGGATGAGTATAACACAAATTAAATAGTAACAATATAACCCACAGAAAGTTGCAGATCTTCGGGTAAGTGAAAACAGGACATTGGTTCGTAGCGTAAAGCTGCTTTCTATGTGTTAGTAGTATGCAATTATCGATCCAGTAAAAAGAATAGCTGTTATGTGTAGCGTTGAAATGAGAAGGGTCATTTCTACCACTCACCCTGTTTACAAAATTCGATCAACAACCGTCAATTAAAATAGACATTTTCATGGAAAGAATACATCAGTAATTAATTGAAGCCTTTATCGGAAATTTCATTATACAATACGATTGCACAATGTTTTAAAATGCTTAATGAAGAATGAGTTGAGACAAATTGCCGATTTGCAACGTATAATATCGTCCATTCATTTCTCAACATCACGTTGTCCTTATGAACAGTCTCTTCTTCATACATCTTTTTCAAGGAGTTGCCCGTTGAAGTTGGGTTCAGTCATCAAAAGATGTGGTACATAATATAGAAAAGTCTTCATATGAGGAATATTGTTTCTTGCTGGATTCCATATTGACACAGTGAAGTATATAAATGACCCGATAGCACTGGTTGACATCATCATCAATAAGTACCTTCATGACTGGAGCAGTTGTGCAACGTGTTTTTGCTTTTGACGAGACATAGGATCCAGCCAAAGAGCTTAAATTAAAATATTGATGTAAATAACGGTATCACTTAAATTCACCATATTTACAGAAATTACACATCTGGTACCTAGTTTGGAAACTTCACCTGGAATTGGGGAACATAACTCTGATTGTGCTTCATTAATACAAGAGTTTCACTTTTGCATGCTATGTTTAAAAGACAAATAATGAAAGTATACCTAAGTTCTAAGATAACCGCTTTCGGTTATACAGGGTAAACCTACGTATTTATTGCGAGACAATCTCCTTATTAAGTTATTCCAACGCTTATATAAATAATAAACATTTTTCCACGTAGATTACCGAATTTTACTGGACAAGTATGTTTTTAGAATATGAAAAATCATGAATGTTCTAACGTTTTATGATTAAAAAAATAGTTTCATACACTCCAATTTAAAGAGTTTTAAGTTTTATATAGTTACTTAGATTTAATAGTTAGCATAGCTAAAAAGCATCCATGAATTTCTTCTTACTTATAGTTAAATAAACATATTTAATTATGCTAATTCTCACTTATTCACAAAAAAATATTTTTAATTTTTTAGGAACTTCAATTTTTGTATTTTGGATAAATTTGATGATAATCTATCGTGTATTATTGACTTGATACACACATCAATGAATAAGTTATCGTAGATGTGTTTAAGTAAGATGATAGAAGTCTTAAAAGAAAGATATTATTAAGAGAATAAAATAGAAGCTGTAAATTAATTCCTTCTGGTTTGAAATAATTGTATATAAATAAAAAAACTAGTAGTTATAACTAAGACATATACGTAAAATTTACTCAACTGGTAAAATTTATGTTCAGATAATTAGCTTTTCAAATAATTCGCGTAAAACAAATGAAGATAGTGACATTTACAATGTATTTATATGAAGAAATTATACAGCAAGTTTCTCTTATACATAAATTGTATTTGTTCTTTGTTGCTGTTTTTTCTTGATGAAAAGTGTTTATCATGCCTTGTGTAAAAATTAGAAGTGTTTAAGGCTCGTTGAATAGAAATAAAAATGCTTAAGGTATGTTAAGGACACTGGTATCGGTGGGGAGATTATTACTGCCAGTAGGATTAGATAGTTTAAGATGACCAATTGGAACCCCTATATTGAATCTCAGCTGGCTACTGTCCAATAATCTCGATGGTCTAAAAATCGAAAAGAATATAATGCGATGCACTTTTGCACTACTTTTTTAGATTATTGAAATAATATGATATATATACAGGTAACCCTCCTATAACACGGTAGTTAGGTTCCTAGAAAATGCCGTGTTGTGTGAAATCGTGTTGTATGAGACCCAGAACTAGTATAAAAAGGGGGTTACGTTCCAAAAACTTATTAAAAATAAATATTTTTTTTAATTCGACATAAGCAACTTAATCTTTATTAAATAATAAATGTATATCCAACACAAACTAAGAAAAAATATTTTAATCTAACGCAACCCTAATTTAATGAATTTATTCGTCGTCACTGCTCAGTACAATCAACCGAGAACGTTTTTTGGGTGGAACGATATCGCCTTCACTTTCAGAAGGTTTTTCTCTATTTAAAGTTTTTGTATGTTTTCCCCTCTTAAAAAAATCTGTAATCGAACTTTGCTGACTAGTTCTTACTAGGTCATTGTAAATTTCGCGGTATGGAGTTAAACACTTTTGCAGCTCCCTTTTGAATTTTCGACTTCTTTCCGTGGAAGGGTCTGTTTTCAAGAAAAATGACTCGAGATTTTCCGCTAAGCATAGACCTTCTTGTAATTTTTTTAATGTTAAATTCTTAACTGCACAATCTTCATCAGAGCTAGCGTCCTCAAAATCTATTTGATTTGCATCCAGGGATGCCATTTCCATCAAATCCGCTTCGTCAACTTCTTCTTCCACTAATAATTCTTGAATGTCTTCAGTAAAGAAGTAAGGAGTGAACATGTTTCCGCCGACCGATAACAAGCTCTAACATTGGAACAAAACCGTGTTATAGGATGACGTGTTGTAGGAATTTTCCCGCAATTTACGAATCGTGTTATAGCGAAACCGTGTTATAGGAGGGTTACCTGTATATATATATATATATATATATATATATATATATATATATATATATATATATATATATATATATATATATATATATATATATATATATATATATGTATATATATATATATATATATATATATATATATATATATATATATATATATATATATATATATAAGTTAGGAAAAGTAAAGGATAGTAAGAAGAAGGATAGAAAAGTAAAGAATAGAATATTTTCTTATTCTAAAATGTAAAATTTTGCAAATGCTCATTAAAAGGAGCAAAATATAATAAAAAATTCTTAACATAGAAAACTATAATTAAAATTACAAAATATCACAAATTTACTATAAATTGTAGAAAAAATTCATTCTAAGAAGAACTACTTTAAAAATAATAGAAAACTTTAATATATAAAATAAAATTTTCAAAATTATCTTGCGTATTTAGAAATTTTGAAATCGGAAAAATATAATATGACAAAAAAGTTTTCTTTCAAGTTTAGCTCGGTCCACGTGAGTACATGACGTTGGTTTCTTTTAATTTCAACAAAGATATACAACTACAAATAAAACTCTTTTTGAACTTAATCCTGAAGATAGTTCCCACTTCAATGAGAACTACAGAGCTCACATGCACAAACAATTATCAGAGAGCTCTTACCATTTTATTTGACTTTCAAATCATTCCTTTCCACTGTTTGTTCTCAGAATCTTGGCACCAATTTTTCAAAATAAGAAGCTATTCGAAGACATTATAACTTAAATTTTCCCCCATGTCCCATAGTCATGTATGCAGTTACAATCAATCAGCCCTTGTGATGCTATCAATGACCCACTTAGTCACAAAAGGGGAGGTAGGGCATAAAATCAACAAAAATGAGACTGGGTGTCATTTATCTATACAGAAAAGGGAAAACAAAGGACCTTGGGAAAGACCGAAATTGCTAAGATAAATACCCTGGGAATAAAGTGTTGATATTAATGCCCCAGTCAGCTGAAGAAGGAGAACTAGTTGAAAAATAAGCATCGAGGTAATTCATTATGCTAGGATTTATTCATAGAGGGCAGCTCGAAAAGGGTTTCTCTCACAAATAGGGTTTCTGAAGTAATTACTAATTCTATTCAAGCTTTCATTAGTTAAACCGGGCAACAGTCTTCTACTGAAACGAGATGGATGGCCAAAATCCCTATTATAAAGCTGCTTTTGTTCTAGACTCGGTTATGATTTTCAAAATGTATACGAAGAAAGATTTTATTTTTCCCCAACGCTACTTCAATTTCCCTAATTGCGCTTGAGGCTCTGCCCGTTGGAGCAAGCAGTAAGCGATTTCGCTTTCGCTTCGTTTATGGATTCGAAAACGTTATGATGATGATGATGGAAATTTTCCGGAACAAAAGAAATGATATTATGTTTATTTTTTTTTATCCTCATTTTGGGTTATTTTTTTAAGTATATTTACGAAAAAAAAGATTATAAAAAAAAGAAGATCGAGCTTAATCATCTTTTGGAAATGTAATTTAAAGAGAAAATTAGTCTTTAATTTGTTCTTTTTAATCTGATATATTAAGGGATTTTTAACTAGAATAGTTTTTCTTTTCTTTTCTGTAGCAAATGCTGAGTTAAATGCTATTTTTAGAGAGTTGCATTGAAAAGTAAAAAAAAATTCTGCATTAATCAAATATACATAATGGGATGTATGTTGTGTATTAGAATAGAAGTAAAAGATTTTAAGTTACAATTTCAGCATGCAATGGCATTTTTACAGTTAATTCAACGAAAAGAGTGAACGACGACTTTTAGTTATTTTACGCTAATTAACTAAATGGAAATGCTCTTTCTTTTGTGGAAAGATTAAGTGATTAAAGGAAGCAATTTTTCGATTAAATAGCATGATCAATTAGAAGCGGAATCCGATTAAATATTTAATTGAATGTGCCTTTTTGAATTTCATATCAATTAAAGGATTATTATTACATAATAGAATATGAATAGATGCTTTGACGTACAATAATTTTTTTATTAATTTCATTCAATTGAAAGTCTTATAATATCAAATGTCAGTATACTAAAACCTCAGTTTTAAATCTTTTGTTATCTTTTATACATTGATATTATTTCCTATTAGGAAATTATTTTTTTGAATTAAAATACTTAGCATGAGTGTGTTTTAAAATTACTCTTGCATTCATCTGTTTTCAAGAAAAATGTTATGAATTATTTAAATTCCAACAAAATTCTGATCACAAACGAAAACAAAATGTTTTAAATAAACGTGCTCAAAAAGAACATGACAATCATTATATAAATAACTGTTTATAATTTTTATTCAAATAAGCCTTACAATAAATATCAAATCTATCAAAGTACAGTAAATTAATATTCTAATCAGGTACAAAATTTAATTATTTTTATTTCTATAAATTCCATCATTTTTAATTAATTTTACTATTGTATTATAACTAAGCAATTAATCACTATCATTAGGGAGTTGAAAATTAAATAACTGAAATCAACATATGTAAATTTGAAAGTTGTCTGTCATCTCTCAAAAGTCAAATGAATATATATAACACAACTTTTATTATATCATCTATAATATAATAAAAGTAATATTATATTTTTAATGGGTACACGTAAGCATTATTTAAAAAATATTTTAAAAAATTACATATTATTTATAGTATAAATGTTATATTTTACTATCTAAAAGTTTCACAGAATTTTTCTTATGAATTATTTAAAATCTTTCGTATTTATAATATTAGGAATTGTATTTAATTTTTACATTAGGCTTAAAAAGGATTTATATTATAAAAAAGCATTATAGAATTCTTTGAAAATATATAAAATACTGTATTTTATAAATACTATTATTTTATTATAAGCAACTTTTGATGTATTTTAATCTAATAAATAATCAAAACTAATATGATGTATAGTGCAACATATTTTTTCAGATTATATTTATATAAATCGCTAGCAATTGAAGGAAAAGAAATTTTTGTAATTAAAAATACAAATTAATTATTTATTATCCTTGAAACTTCGTAAATGAAAAGTGGGTTCGGTGTAGAAATGGGTATCCCTTGTGATATGGCAAAAATATTTAGGCCATAATTATTGAAGATAAAATTTATTTCTGGTAAACCTGGTATTTTCAGTGCTTTAACTAATGTAGTTTTAGGGTTGCCATTTTGTTATTCACATTTTGGTGCCTATCTTGGTTTCAAAAGAAATCAAGGCGTACCAGTAAGTAGACTTTTGCCAGATTGGTTTATTGTTTGATTACAATAGGATTTGTCCAAATATGCTTCGATAATACCCAGTGAAAATTATTTTTTATCAATATAATATATATTTTATAATTTTTTTATCCAACCATGAACTAACTAAAATACAATGTTTTTCAATGAAGGAGGTTTTGCGTTCAGTCCTAGTCAGTGTTATACAGTGATAGATGGGACTATGTTTCTGTTTTCTCATTGCTTACTTTTAGTTTGATGATTGTTAGTTTACCAGAATTCCTTGCTTGTGATATATGAATATGGCGCATTATCCATGAAAAACACTCTCAGATGGCAACAATGCCTAGTAGATGGTAAAAATAACTTAACACAGTCTTCGTCTTTAAGCTATCCAATACGTGGTAGCAAAAAAGTGTTATTGTTTTCGCTACTAATGACACTTGGACAAGCCAAGCTCGCTATGCCTTGGCTATGCGAATTTAAGTCAGTATGGTGCGGCTTTCGTTTAATCAGAGCATCACGAAGGTGAAAGTACGAATTTGCTCTTTAAATCCTCCGATAGATGGCACCACCAGAGGATCCACTCCGTAAATTTTGACATTGATCTGAAGGAGGAGGAAATTTTCTCTTGACCTTTGCATACATGGTAACTGCTCAAAGACCGAACACAGGACTTTCTATTCCACAGATTTAACTAGCAGGTATTTAAAAAATTAGGATAAGAGGGCGCCGGGTAACGATCCCGGTACCTCTCGCTCGAAAAATGCGAATATCTATACTGAGATACTTCGCGTGGTCTTGCAATGGAGAGTGTAGGGTGTCCTTGAGGTCTAGAAGTGAGATAGTCTTTAGAGTGGAAGGATCCGGGTATACTGTTGCCTTTGTTGAAAAACAAGCAATAAATACTGTATTACCTTTACTTGCATGCAGATTTATCGGGTTGGATGCTAATATTTTACCGCGTTACCCTCCTTTATGGCATATGCGTATACACGTGTATGACACATGTTTAGATAGTATGTAATATTAAACCTAAAAATGGATATCAACTGTTTTAAATTTCATTAAACAAATAAATGTGTCTGTTCCAATTTTTTATAAAGACTTTTGAGGAATCCATTGCTAATTTTTGTAAAAAAACAAATAACATATCATCCTTTTTTACTAATAAGTGTATAAAAAATTGTTTTGTTCTTTAATTGAATATGTTAGATATTATTTTGCTTCATTTATAAAAAGAAATGTGTTTTCATTTCTACACCATGCTTCTTAGTCTTGCATGAATAGAAGATGATATATACATACAATGGCATACCAACATGATCTTATCAATAAATATCAAATACGCATTTAAATGTTTTTCTCCTGATAAATTTGGAGTTGATTTGAATAAAATTTTTGTACAGCAGAACATAATATTATAAAAAAAATTTAATCAGATAAAATTGATTATTATTTTTTTAATATTGTTTAACCGATGTTTATTTATTTTTGCAAAAGTTAAGCATAAATATCCAAAATTATTTAGGATTCTACTGAAATTACATCTATTATGCACAAATACTCTTAAAGTTTAATACTCAATTGAATTATTAAAGTTTTAATGTTAAAGTTATGTTCAATTATTCATTGATAAATTGCCCAAAACTGGACACTCTGGTATAATAATTCGAAGAATTATCGAGTAATTCATAAATTCATTCATCTTATAACTTCCTTATTTGAAAGTTATTGACAGTTTAACAATTCAATTTTAAGGGAACATAAATTATTCATTGTATGAATTAATTCTGCCTTTATTGATATAATTCATATAGTATATATGCGTATGATAGCTATACAAACAAAATAGGAGAAATGAATTTGTGTGATTGTGAAACTATAGAATAACATTTTTTATGTTTTAAAATGTTCTCGGTATAACAAATTTGTTAAAAATTTTAACAAAATCATTCTGAGCACTAAAGTTAAATAGTAAAATACAGTAAGAATTCAATTTTCAATAATATGAGAAATGTTATGAGATACAATGCCAAAGAAAAAGAAATGCCTTATTAAAATTTGGCAAAAAATGCATTTTGATTTACGATATTTATAATTTATAACTTTTATATTGTTTTTTGCATAAGTAAATATTCAAATAGAATAATTTTACTGAAATTAAAAAATTATATATTCACAGAAAAACAAATTGAAATTTATTAAAAATACGCAAAATCAATGTATATATTAGCGTAAAATAATGTCTCAACTTGATCAATTTTATAAACTAATTATACAACTACAACTTTATTATTTTAAGTAACTTAAAGAATGATAATCAAGTACCCTGTTACACTAAGCAAATATTGACTGTTTTAACTATAATTTAATGATGTCTATATATAAGCTTAATTACACAAACTTTCACATAAAATTTAATCATTATTACTTGTCACATGTATATGCTTTATTTTTAATTCAAAAGTGTATCTGAATTATTAATTTAGTAGGACAATATTTATTCACAACATTTCTTACAAGATATCTGAACATAAAACGTCTATACCAATAAATTAGAAAATCTGAATTGTAGGTATTAAATACCTTACGATACAAAAGTATTGATTAACGAAAAAGTTAGTTTTCTTTGAAACTTTAGAAGCATTTATCAAATACTTTTAAGAAAAATTGATTGGGGAATAGCTTGTTATTTCGGACATTTTCTTTCAAAAGTCTATTTAATTTTTGAAAATATTTCATTTTTACGTTGTCTTAGGTTTATTGGTTTTCCATGTAAAGAATCTTTTTAGTTACATTACAAAAAAAACTATTAAAACATTTACGAAAAAATCATTTACTGCTTTCATCATTACAAGTAAAGTATATATTTTGTTGTTGATTTAAAGATTTAAAAGAAGAAAAAATAAATTATATTTGCTGTAACAGAAGAAAGATTCGAATATATATATGACGATGAAGATGATAGTTATTATATACTAAAAATAATCCATTTCATCATTTTGAACTCATTTATTACTAAATTTAAGATAACAGAATTGGAGTTTTGACCACTGTAATATGAGTTTTCCAATTTCATTCAGATTTATGAAAAATTCAGAAAAAAATGATACTTAGGATATGTAGGTTCACTATAAATAAGGAACAATATTTAAAAAATAGTTTATTTTATTTTTCTTTTGTTATAATTTCTGTAGCTATAATTTCCCCAACATTCATTTCAAGCAAAGAAAAATTTTTAAACTTAAAGAAATGTATTGGTATTGATTTTTAATACTTACAAATCAAACATTTTGGAAATAATTACCATAATGATATTTACAAAATAGAAACACGTTAGGATTATGGTGAATTTATGCTATAAGAATATTTAGAACTAATTATTATGAATCTTAGACAATAAGATCAATTGCAATCTTAAATCAAAAGAAAGATTAAAAAGTCGAAAATGTTATTACTTACGTGTGCCAAAGTGTTTTAAATAAATTATGATTACTGAAGATGTAAATCTGAATCACTCACTGGGTTACGAAGTAATTTTTCTCATCAAAGATCATTTAATGATGCTAAAATTCTTTTGAACTGCAAATTATGTAAATAATATATTGCGATTTTATAAGCATTGAAACAAAAAATAATGAATTAGTGTGTGTGATTAATAATGAAACTAAATAACTACCTAACAAGGAACAGTTTTGAAAATTAAAATTTGAACATTTTAATATGCTACACGCATGCACTCTTATATACATTAAAATATAACCAAGCAATAAATGTAAAACCATCAATAAATGAGTGAAAATAAAAGAATATGCAAAAAAATTATGATGATTACCTCCCGTACTCGCTAATGTTAAACTTTGTTTTATATATTTATTATTGGATGTATGGCCATTGCGGTACTTTGTAACAATGAACAACCTGACCTCCTTGCCAAAACAGATGCCAGCTGACTGCAACATTTGAATACAATCATTTCATGTCTGAGAAATAAATTGCTTCGAAAACGTTTGCTCATATATAATTTGAATACAATCATTTCATGTCTGAGAAATAAATTGCTTCGAAAACGTTTGTTCATATCTAATTTGAATACAATCATTTCATGTCTGAGGAATAAATTGCTTCGAAAACGTTTGCTCATATCTAATTTGAATACAATCATTTCATGTCGGAGGAATAAATTGCTTCGAAAACGTTTGCTCATATCTAATTTGAATACAATCATTTCATGTCGGAGGAATAAATTGCTTCGAAAACGTTTGCTCATATCTAATTTGAATACAATCATTTCATGTTGGAGGAATAAATTGCTTCGAAAACGTTTGCTCATATTTGTTTATTTGAATACAATCATTTCATGTTGGAGAAATAAATTGCTTCGAAAACGTTTGCTCGTATCTAATATCTTAAGAAACCTTCGGTTTCGTGTGCTTTTTAAAAATTGAAGAAGGTTAAGCTTTTCGCTTATTCCTGGTAATCTTGGAGCGCAGTTGCGACTTTCCACTTTCTACTATACACGATTGCGTAGCTATCCACCTGCATCGCAAACGCATTTCAAACCGTCCTATTTGTGCATTTAGAGAGATTTTGAAGAATAAATGAATTGTGATAGTATCTATCTCAATAATCTTTATTTCCTTTCGTTGAGTAATGACTTCGATCTTAATTCTATTTCTCTTCACGGTTTTACAAAGGAATCAAAACATTGGAGGGTAGGAACATTATTTGAGCTGTGACTTCGATTTTAAATCTATTTCTCTCCTTGGTTTTACAAAAGAGTCTAAAAATTGGAAGATAAAAACATTCCTTGAGCAATGACTTCGATCTTATGTCTATTTCTCTGCATGTTTTTACAAAGGAATCGAAAAATTGGAGGGCAAGAACATTCTCTGAGCTGCGTAATTTCGATCTTAAATCTATTTTTCTTCATGGTTTTACATAAAAGTCGAAGAAGAAAGAAAGCTAAGAGCATTCCTAGAGCCCATGTTTTCAATCTCTCACTTCATGGTTTTTACAACGGAGTTGAAAAATTTCAAGACAAGAACATTCCTTGAACAATGACTTGAATCTTAGTTCTATTTTTCTTCGTGGTTTTACAAAGGAGTCGAAGAATTGAAAGGCAAGGATGATTTCGATCTTAATTCTTTTGTTTCTAAACTATATTTATAAGATCTCAGTTCGTTGCAACTTTTTACTTGGCATTTGGAAATAATAAAAACTAAGTTATATTTACATAATTTTTCAATTTATTCTATAAAGTTGATAACATTGTATTAATTGTAATTGTTTTATATATGTGAGTTTGTTTTCAGTAAATGTTTCAGAAAATAGCAAATATTATGCTAAATTTCTTCAAAGATATATTTGCTCAATAAAAACAATAGCTTTTTTGCACTTCAAGAGTGCTTTCAGATATTTATCAAAAAGTGCCCTTAATGTTGCGAAGATTACTTCCTAGAAACAGTTTACTGATTAAAAAATTAAATGCACTTTTTTACGTTTATTGTTTGTTATTGTGAAAAATACCGTAAATATTTAAATCTTTGGTTAATAGTTTGAACTGGATGCATTTTTCAATTTATATGATCTAGTAAAATTTTTCTGGACTCTTCTCTTTTTGAAATTGTTTTTCTTTTTAAGAAATAATTAATTAATTTTTTATCAATTCATATTAATATTCTAATTGAACTATGCTTTACACTTAAAATTACTTTGCTATTAGTTTACTTTAAAAATTATTATGTTTTTTGTAATATATATTCGAAAGTGCATTGCTAACCTATTTATGTTTGGGATTTTAAATTTATTTAAAATCCCAAACATAAATAAGTTCTTGTAATTCTTGATTATGTAAGTCATGACTGTGTGTGTGTATATATTGTTTTTACTTCAGTTATATTTTCTTCGTTTCTTTCAACAAACAGTATTATATTTCATGATTGGATTACAGATATTCATAGAAAATGTCCACAGCAAATAAATATGCAAATGACGATATTTTTATTAGGTTTTCTACTTTTCCCATTCTACGAAGTAATACTCTGGGACATTCCAACCAATAGCGAGAGTAGAATTTTTATTTTATTTTCCTGCCGGCGAGAAAATCCATAACTGCCACGATCCTTTTAGTGGCTTCATTTTGAGAATGTTTGTGTACGTAATTGATGGCAGCAGTGTCCCGGAGGCCTACTACAACTCAACACAGATCAATAAACTAATAAGTCATAACTTGTCCAGCAACGGACTTGAGTGATGCAAACGAAATATTCTTCAGCAAAAACTCTAATCGAAATGATGGAATTGAATATGAAACAAATTTCTTTGAATAAGATATGTCCAGTCTTGACATTTCCTAGTTTATCACATGCCTCCTAGAAAACGAAATCATATTATAACTTTAAAGTTGAGTATTCTCAAAAGGGACATATTTCATATCACATGACAACAAAAATTTTGCTGTTTATTTAAACATTCTCAAGGATAGATTTAAAGAAATATGACAACAATCTATTCAAAAACTAGTATTTTGGGAAATATTTGTTTGTTTAGTATATTTCAATATAGATAATAAACAGTAAATTTTTACCCCAAGAAATGCTGTCAAAAACATACAAGTATTAAAAAATAAGTAAGTGTTAATAATTAAAAAGAAAAAGAAAATTTTTGCTTGTATATTAGTGTACATACTTAATAAACTTCACTTTTTTTAAAGTTCACAACTTCAAAATTAAACTTAAAATTTGAAAAGCATTTAAAAACTTACTGAAAGTTATTATGCATTTGTAATTAAATATCCTAAATAATTAATATCCTAAAGTACAAGTAATGTGTGCTTCAGTTATAAACAGTTTATATTTTGACTAAAGATCTAACAGCTCGAAAAAATATTTTAAATTTTGAAACAAACATAATTTTATTTTTTCATTTACGAATATATTTTATAATACCTTTTGTTTATAATCATTATTGCCCAGATTTCATTTTCTGATTTATTATTTTTTTTTTACTTTCGACTACTTACAACAGTTAAGTGCATCATTTAATGCTATTTTTTTCATGGATGATCTTGATGATACATCAATCTGATACCTTGATGATACACCAATTCATGGATGATCTTAAACTACTATACACCAATGAAATCATCAAACTAAAGTTTCAACAACTTTGAGAATAGAAAGTTTTTAAAAATAATATAGTCGTTTTAATAACACTTTTATGATACAGAAATATCACATACAGATATCACTAAATTCGACTAATAAACACTTTCAAAGATTCGAATATTATTTCTTGCCTTGACAGCATTACTTACTTGGAATCCCAAAATCACCAAAAGTTCCGGTAAAGACTGTTCCAAGTAATATCTGAAGATCAATACATATATTTAATAAGGACGGAATTAACTGAGGATTTCCTCTGCTCCCAAGAAGCCCTTCTCTGGAATGAATTAACATGATTAGATGGACAGTCTTAAACGTCGGTATTCCTTTATATCTTATGTTTGATATATCTTAAGATGATGAGTGGCAGAATTTACCAGAGCTTGCAAAATTAGATGTCATTTCAATTTGTTTTAATTAACATTCTAATTAATGGGATCTAGAGCCGATTCATGATTTCAGAACATTAATTCAAAATAATTATGAGGGAGGAGTAGTAATTCATAAGGATTTTACAGTAAAATATTTTTCATATTTATACATACTTATAATATTATATGGAGTTTATTATTTGTATTTTTTAGTTTGAATAAAAAGACACGTTTATTAGATTATTTTATAAAAGTTATTTTTAAAATGCATTTTTAAAAAAACATACAAAAGTGCATTAATTACTTCGATGTATTTCGAAAACAGGCTAAATTTTAAAATATCAAGAATGGTAATCGAATAAGCTTTACTTAATCAGAAAATAAAATGAATTCCTGTTTTATATTTTTATGAATTTTAACAGTTTTTTTTCCTACCGAATCAGGACACAAAAAATTTATTGCTTCATATTATTGCACTGTTTGTCAATTTCGCCTCTTAAAATTTCAAAATTATGTGGTAGTTTCCTATTGTTATCTGGTGCGTTGCTTCACTTCTCCTACTGAACTGTAAATTTGGTGTGGAGTCCGACTTCCTCAGTACATACATGCCATAGGTACACGTTTATAGGGTAAGCAACCATTCACAACCTATTCATTCAAGGAAAGGACAAAGATAGGAAAGACGGAGAGAAAGTACATCCATACCCAAACTGAGATTCGAAAGCAGGACTTCCTTACCCGCAGTCAGGCACTCTGACCACTAGACAGGGTGGGTGGCATGTAGTTTCCTAATTTAGCTAATAAGAATGGCTTCAGATAAACAGTTAGAAAATAAATCCATTTAAATAAACAAAAATTAGGTTATTTTAGATTAAATACTATGCTAGAATTTCAAGTACTGTAAATCAGATAATTGAAATGCTGTAGGTTTAAAATTTTTGAGATACCTAGCATTTACTTATTTAATAAAGATAAACAGATATTTGTTGTCCATAAAAAGTGTGGACAGCAAAATAAGAAACATTCACTAAATTGGTAAATATTAGACAATGCTTAAAATAAAAAAAAACTGCAACATATTTTAGTTTTAAAATATTTCTTCTTCTATTAATTTCATCTAATTTGCTTCCAAGAATTTAGAAATAAAATATAGTCTATAACCAAAAATTATATGCTATAATTAGCATCCAATTTATTGTTACCAAAATAAAGTTCTTTTAGATATCTCTGAATTTTTGTATAAAGGATTAGTAATTTCAAAAAATTATCTTATGATCTTAAACATGGCAGAATATTCAATTTAATAAAATTGTTTCAGAAACTTTCCTTCACAGTTATATTATTTACAGTTATATAAGTAAAAGATCATTTTACTATAATGAATTAAAATAATTTAGTTCTAATATCACTAATATTAATTAACCGGTTCATGTATGATTTCTTAATTAAAGAAAATTCATTACTATTATAAGAAAACAAGGAATTTCAGCAATTTGAAGAAGCGTTCCTTTCTGTTTTCTTATTTAAAATATTAAACGTGAAATAATTTAATTAAGTTAACAAAAAAATTACTTTAAATATTAAAGTATGAAATATTACAAATTCAATAATGTTATACAATAATACATGTGAAATAATTCAAAAAATTTAAAAATAATGAAATATTAAGTAAATATGTACAAATTCATACACATTACTTTTCTTCTAAAGAAGATAAAAAAATATTAGTCATTGTAAAAGCATTTGGACGGATAATGAAAAAAACTAGTCCCTCATAAAATTGTCATCTCAATATAAAAAGATTTATAAAGCATTTATATATCTAAAATAATAAAACCACTTTTAAGTTTCTCGGAAATAATTCTTAATATTGCGTTAGCATAATAAGTCAAAGGTGTAACAGCGCATAACTTGGTTTTTGATTGTGTTGCTGAGTTATTAAGCATAAGGATATTAGATGCAAGCAAACAAGTGTAAGAGAATTAATTATAGTACTACATATTAGGACATAGGTAAATATGTAACACGTGTGTGTGTGTTTCGTTATTTCATCAAGACATGATGTGATAGTTACTACTTGTGGATGTCTGTTGCCATTAAGTTATTTTTCACTGTTATGAAAATTTTTTCTATTGATATTTCTTGATATTGTTCAATTTTATTGTAAATTTTTACAATTATATTTAAAAAAATAGATATTTAAAATAAACGATATAAAATAATAAATTCAATTAATAATTAATCAAATGAGAATTTTTATGCATTAGTATCTCCAAAGTGATGAAGGTGTTTTTCTAACACAAGCAGACAGTTTTCTAGGAATTACACATAGTGAACTTGCACCTATGCTGCAAAAGAAAAAAGGAACACAATAGTAAAATTATTTATTTAACTTAAAATATTTAATTAGATTATATTAACCAGTAAAATGAAAAATGAAATATATATATATATATATACATTAGTCTTCAAATAAATTTCAAGTGTATTTTAATTTTAAATATATTGATTTTTTTTCTTTTTATATTAATTTAATAATTGTTAAAAATTATTATTCCAAAAAATGTCACATTTAATAAATAAATAAACTTTATTTCATCAATTGTTTTTTCACAGTTTATTTTTAAAAAAATTATGAAAAATTCAAAGCAACATAGTTAAACAGAAATTACACTTTACAAAGCAAATGAATGACTGCTAGCAAATTTTAGTGTCATTAATGATTCTTTGCTTTGTTTCTAGAATTTCTTACTACACGAGTCCCTTATTTCTATTTATTTTACAAATTCTGATACAAAATTAACTAAAAAACACTTATATACAAAAAACGTCAACAGTGAAAAATCGATAATCTATCATTTGAAGTTCCTATAGAAAAAGTTCCTTCCAAAAGAGTTTTCCATAGGTGGGGAGAAATATTCTAGTTTCTTAAGAAAGAAAAATCTAAGAAGCTCTAAAAAATTTCTCTGACAGGAAGTAGAAACGCAGCATCAATTTCTCTTTATTCAATAGTGTCTGGAATAAAACCTTGAATCTCTCATTTGGAAGAACAAGGTCTGTTGTTGCATGTCCCCTTTGTCCAGCAGCGTTAATCCAGATCCATAACGTTTAACACCCTCGAAAAAATCTATCACCATCAAAGGGTTGTCAAATAAATTTTGCTTGGATAGCCCCAGGCACTCAAGTATGTGTTCTGGCGTAGTTTGTTCAGTTAAATAGTTGGTACATGTCCGGAAAATTTTGGAGCTCTTTTTTGGAGAAACTTTTAATGTTTTGAGGTGATCACTTTGAAAGCGGGAGAGAGTAGTTTGTTCCTGTCTTTTAAAGCCGTGAACTAGTGAGATTCCTGAACGAGAACACTGATACCATTGGTGCTCTGGAAGGACACAAACAATCTATGTGATCTTAATCTGATTTTTACTCTTGAAAAGATCTCTACAAAAAGGTGAGAGGTGCTAACGGCTCAAGGGCCCGTCTTGGCTAAGGTGTCTGCAGTTTCATTTCCTTCTAGATTTACATGGAAACCACTGGAAATGAATATTATAGGATATAGATAGCCATTTTAATTTGTTGAGTATCGATACTCCCGCACTGTTTCTTAACCTTTGCCAATTGGCCACGTGTTGAATCACACTTTTGCTATCAGACAAAATTCATACTTCTTTTCCAGTTGGAAGGGACACAAGAGAATCCAGGGCTTCTTCACAATGGCTATTAGTTCACTGAGAAATACTGACCAGAAAACAAGGTCTTATACCTGGCGCATGATAAATTAAAGACAAAGCGTTTAACGCAAAAGACGTGTGTGCATAAGACAATGATTTTGTTGATATAAATAAATCTTATACAGAGATTTCTAAATTATTTAAGAGAAATAGCTTTGCTACAAAAATGTAGCATCTTTTTTTTAAAATTATTCTAAAAACAAAAGAATTGTGAAGAAAGAAAATTAAATTATTTCATTGAAAGAAGAATACTTCAATTTTTCAAAAACATTTGTTTACAAGTAAATTCCTTTTTCAACAAAAAAACTATATTAGGCTATACTCAAATAATAGATAAAAGTATTTAATATTAAAATTAATTTTTGTAATAAACATCTTCAACGAAAGTATAAATTTTCAAAGACTCAAATGGATTTATAGAAATAGCAGATTTACAGAATGATCATCTCAAAATGATAAACGACAAAATTTCATTCCTTTAAATGAGAACTTAATTAACAAGTAGATTTTATGGAAAATTAATAAAACTTAGAGTCAAATACTAGAAAAAAGTATTTATTGTATTAAAATGGAAAATATTAAAAAAAACATTTTTTTCAAAAAATTGATCTGATTTAACTTTATTAAAATGGCTGATAACGATAACAAAATGAGAAATGTCAAAATATTTATTCCTTCCAATATGAACTTAAGTTGAGAATTTAAGTTAGATGGTATTTGAGATGCTATTTTAGAAATACAAAAGAATTTTTAATTACCAATTTGATGGAAGTAAAACAACTATACGAGCTATATTTTAACGCAGTACAAAAGCTGATATTGCATAGTATATAATTAACCAGACTACAATTCCAAATTTTTATCCAAATATTTTCAATGATTCATTTTTGTGAAATTTTAGATTTTAGTAACTGGATTTTATAATAGAACAACATCCTTTATTATGCATTTACTTCAACAAAATAACATTTTATAGAATTATCTTGAACTAAAACAATTCACAATGGAGTAAGTTAATCAAAAAGAAACTCGACATTTAAGTCACTAAAAATCTCTTTCAAAATCATTTTACAAGACCTCTTTATGGAATTTCAATAAATATATTCTTTCTTTTATACAAGGTAATACATAGATTACTTGACAAATTATAAGTAAAACGTGTTAACAAAAATTATTCATAGGATAACGAAAAAAATGTTTTTACATACTAATTGAAATATATTTTAATCGTTAATATTTATATTTTACAAAATATAAATATTTCTTTCAATTAATGTAACTATAACTTTGTACTAAGTTTAATAAGAGCTAAAAATGCACAATTTCAAACAGTGAACTGCATTTGTAAGCATCACTGATTCAGAATGGGAGAAGTAAAAATAACTTGGTTATTATCTAACACTGAATGGGAATTCTAACACACAGAAATCATTGTTGTGATTTATAATCATTAGTTTCCTAGTAGCAGTATCTCGTAATTAACTAGTAAAGGAATTAGATAATATATATTTATTATCTTTATCCCAGTCTTCACAAATTAGATTAAATTCCTCTAATCTAGAAAAGCTCAATGGCATTTTCTGGAAGTAACTTAATAAAAATTAAACTTTCGCCTCATTATTCTGATTCACTACAATCTTTGATTACTGAATATTTCGTAACTTAGTAATCTTAATCAATTGATAGTACTTTATTTAAACTCTTATAAATTATTTTTATCTGTAGCGTCATATCTATCACATTTGTGTTCTTTTATGACTCCTTAGTTTTAAAAACTAAGTTTTGAAATAAATCTTGTAACAAAATTACATCCTTTTATTTTATTAGAATAATAGAATTGATATCTATGCTGGCTTACATTATCTTCCAAATTTCTGCTTCAAATTATCAGAATTATTAAAGGTTAACTAACATTGCTTTGACACTCATAGTACTCCTTAATTTAAATAGAATTGAACCTGTAACTTTTTCCAAACTTATTTACCAACTTATATAATCCACAGAGATCTAAGTTGATATATATCATGACATAGGCTATTAAAATTACTACACCAACAAGCAATTTTTAGCATTACATAAGTAACATTATAATTACATAATGAACAGCTTTACCAACTTTTGTGACCTACAGAGATCTAAGTTGGTAAATATCATAACACAGGCCATTAAAATTGATACACCAAGTAACAATTTTAGTCGCCTTATAGTCATATAAGTGACATCTTTACTAACTTTTATTACCAACTTAGATTTATAGAAGTCTAAGTTGGTAAATATCATGACACAGGCCATTAAAATTGCTACATCAAGTAATAATTTTAATGGCCTTATAGTTACATAAGTAACATCTTTAAAATCTTTTGTGATCTATAGAGATCTAAGTTGGTAAATAGCATGACACAGGCTATTGAAATTGCTACATCAAGAAGACATCTAAATAGCAATATGATATGTAGCTATTTATTGGATTGTTAATTATTAAAACTGAAAATCATAAGTGATTTTATTTTCAAGAGATTCGGAAACATATAGCTTGAGAAATCAGTGTCCATAACAATTACCCATGACGAATAATGTCATTATATTATACTGCAACAAGTCAAACAGAGATTGGATGGCATATGCAAGTATCGCTGCCTATGCTTATTTAACAAGATGCGACAGCTCATCGACAGTAGTGACTGACGTATGTTGATGAGTCAGTCACTTGGTGATTATTGATTAAACTTTTTTATTGGTGAGAGATCTGGAAAACGTGGTGACCAAAACAGTAGCTGAATATTTTCTGTATTAGAAAAATTTATTCAATACAGATAAAATGTTTCCGGGCATTATTCTTCTGAAACGTAACACTTCGGTGGGTTCTAATAAATGCTATAGCAATGAGTCTTAACGCAATTTAAATCCAGTTTAGAATGTGAGAGTTTTCAGGGTTTCCTCTTTTGTGACGCGCGAATAATGCTTTATTTCCCTGAAAAAATTTAAACACATTTCAATTTTATAAAAATGAATCCAATAAATATTTAACAAAACGTGGATATTTGGTAGAGAATAATATCCTACTTCTTACATGAAAATTTTATTGGTTTCTTAAAGGATGTTAAAAAGTTGAGTTGTTGAGTTCCTATTTTATTTTTTTACGAATGAAAATAGAAAATAATCATTAGGTTATTCGCATCCAAGGAATGCTGCTAATAAGACATCAAGTCCGTTTTTTACACTTCAAAAATATCCTTATTAATCAAATACTAAACAAATATTCATCATTAAAAACTTAATTGCATTTTTAATTTTATAGTGTATTATTCTTTATTAATTGAGGTATCAAAAATTAAATAAAAAATATTCTTATTGTAATTTTAATTTAGCTTCTGATATTTATATTTTCTTCTGGAAAATATAACAATTTACTTTTTAGTTGAAATTTTGCATAGTAAAAACATAGGCACATATTTATTTACATATAGAAATTAATACATTTATTATGTGTATTTATTTTATGTTAGAACTATGCATTGTCAGATTTAAAAAGTATTATCTAGAAAGTAACATATTGTCATTGATTACTACAGAAGAAGATGCTTTAACATGAATAGATTTTACTTATGGTTTTTTTTATTCTTCGACTGAGATAAAAGATCAAATACTTTGTTTCTAATCTGCGTATAAATCCTTTACAAGCCAAATTACTTAAATTGATAAATATATAGATCTATTTAAGAGTGCATTACGAAGATATTTCTAGATCTTTCTATACATGCTGGAAGTAACAGCAAATATCATTAGTATTCTTAGAATACAATATAATTCATCAATTATACAAGCTTTAAACTGTAATCACGCTTCATAATTACCTAATAAATGTAGATTTACTTAATATTTACATTTTCCCTTCATTAGAAATCAAACCATTAACTTTAAAATTTCAAACTATTTTGGAAAATATTTAGTTTTGAATGCATCATTATTTTATGCTAATACTTAGTCAACCATAATAAAGTCAATGTAGCGAGAATAAAATATTTTCTCAACTAAAAATATGAATTTTTATTTTGATGATCATTGGAAATCTTTAATTGGAAGCACTAAGTAATTGATAAATAAAGAAAAACAATTTAGATACGAAAGGATTATTGGAGGGAAGCTATTCATTATAGAAAATTAGAAAACCTCTAAACTTTAATATCGCAAGATAAGTAAATTTCTGAACAAAGAATTGTTCCACCTCATTTAATTTCCTCTGGGGATAATTTAAAATATTTAAAGTCAGTGGAATCGAATATTCAGTTGACCTGGCAAGGAATGTAATAAAGATTCAATTTTTTGAAATTTAAAGAATATTAAAATGAGTAAATACTTAAATGTACTTTTGAATGATACATAAAATCATTGATATCAAATCATATTGATGATAATAAATTATATATATATATATATATATATATATATATATATATATATATATATATATATATTCATGCATCTATTCTTTCAATTTGATCCAATCATGCCAAACATTTCGATTTGATAAATTGTAGAATGTATTTTGCTAAATTTAGTAATAAAGTTCACCATCTTCATTTTATTTCTGCAAGTGTCAAATTCAGTGCAAAATTATTTAAAGTTATTAGTCTCAAAATCCTTCTAATTTTACTATCAAAAATGGTTAAGTTACTATTATTATTATGTGTCGAAATCCAACTTTCTTTAATATATTTTACAATAGATTTAATAACAGTATTACAAATCTTTATTTTAATTTTTAAATAAGGTTTATTCTTAAATAACTTTTGATATAAATAATATCATTTATTTTCCTTTTGAATACTGGAATAATATCTTCAGAGAACTATTACAATCAATTATAACTAAACGAAGCTAAGTGAATCCTTTCAAATCTTGAATTATATATTGTAAACTTAGGCAAAACATTATAGTTTAGAGTATTTATATAGAGTATTTTGTTCGTTCCATAAAATTTGTTTTCTGCTCATTAACAAGACCAATCTCCTTTGCTTCTTTTATAAGCTGGCTTGTAAAGGAAATTAACGTTATATCAATAATAATTTACTGAACATGTAAGATATCCAGGATCATTCGAGTTTTTAATTTAATTTTTGTGCATTCTAATCTAGAGTATTAAATATAATCTAAAGTATTTTAAAGAGTAATTATAGCAATAATTGATTTAAAATATTTTAGATAATCTTTTAAAAACAATATAAAGAGTTATTTAATCGGAATTTACACATGAAATCCTATCTTTAAGCGCAAACTCATTGTGATTGAAAACTGTTGCGTTTAATCATCAATAAACCGATAATTGTAATGCATATAAGATTTTGACACTGCTTAGAAGACATATAAATGTCCAAGGAATGTTGAAAAACATTTAAATATTAACCGTACGGAATATATTTTAGATGTCTTGTCACAAATAGTAGGTTATATTTACAAGTTAGAAAATCAGAAAAACTTGTAATGTATCCACACTGATATGTATATATATAGAGAGAGAGAACAAAACCACTACAATAATCTCACATTATTAAAACAGCAGCAGGTATTAAACTCGAGACCTATTACTCCGAAAAGTATGACCCCACCCGGACCCACAAAGAATCCATTTATACTTAATTCTTTTCAACTCATTTGAGTTTTTATGTTTTTTTCATTAGCAACATGCAAACGTTTAATGAGATGAAAGAAAGCCAATTCTATTTCAACATCATGATGCAATGTTTTCAACAATTTAATGTAAAAATACAATTATACTAATGATTTCAAATAATTTCTTTATTGTAAACAATGTTAAAACGAAGAAATCATTTGATCTTTGCTTTTCATTATTCAAATAGGTTTTAATATACAAGTTAAGTAAACTTTTTCAAACTGATTAACAAATAATTTTATGTATTCATGAACTAAGAATTGATAATGTTCTATATTAATGAATTGTGAATTAAATCTATATGAACTGATGATATGCATATTTAGTGTTATGTAAATACACAAAAGGCAACTTTAGTTACATAAATATTAGCAATTTATACATAAATTACATTGATGACTTTAATACTATATGAAAATTAAAATATTAAAACGAAAAAACGACATAGAATTCTCGGAGAGGAACAAAAGTTGTAAAGCAAATTTTTAATGCTTCTGTACATAATAAGAGTTATAGAAATTACATTCTTGATTTTGATATTTATTAATATCTATATAAGAGACCAATTTTAACACCAGTTGTTTTCAAGGTCTAAAAATTCACAACCTGTTGTGTAATTTTACATTTAATTTTTAGTTTTCTAATATAGGAATTGAAAATTATTAATTAAAATGTATGCGCCAAAATATACAAATGAAAAGCAGAACAAAATTACATTATTGTCACCTGTGAGTTTATTTCTCCTCAAAAGAAAGTAACATTCACACAGGTGGCTCCGAAGGTAGTAAGTTCGAATTCTGGCTTAAAAGAAAATTCGTCGTGTTCTGGTTGCTGGGCTAAAGGCTGCTGGAGCACTTTAAGTAGGTCTTTGTCGCAATGTCCTCCAACTGAAATGATACCTCTTTGGGGTAGCAGACCAAGTGTCGGAGGTCTTCTGCTTGCTCTTTGCTTCAAAATCACGAAGACTCCATCCGGTTGCATCTAACAAGCTGGTAAAGCCCAGCTCAGGGCTAGGTAAAAGGATTCATCTGGTGCAACAACAATAACATAATATTAGCTCACTGATTTTTCATGGTATGCGTAAAGAATAGCGTGTGATTGTTCAGATAGTCCACGCAGATTCACAAACATATTCTGAAGCAAAGGTTACAGCAGATTCTAGCAAAAGGCGATGGTTTTATCACGTAATGCAGTCACAGTTCTTGGTGAAACTTCACTTTTTTTAACTTTTCTCCAACAGTTTAACACGTTAATGTCTTCCGTGTTATTCGTGCCACTTTATAATATAATATTAAGAACTTTTTATACGTAATTTTTGTTCTAAAAAATTTTCAATCAAAAAAGAATTCGATTTCACATGTGATATGAAAGATAATAAATTACCAAATAAGAAAAGTGGTGTAATTAGATTATTTTAAAATGCGAAGGAATATAATTATTGAGGGTTCAATCCATATTTATGATATTTAATGATTTCAAAATACAATCAAAAATATACATATAAAATAAATAGAATCAAAATACACTGACTAATGCAATTTCTGAGCCAACTCAAATTATTAATCGCTGACTAGGAGGGTTTTATATATATATAAATAATACATTATCTCATTCATTTGAGTATCTAAATTCCAGAAAGTGAAAATATGACTGTGTGAGAATTTTATTCATATTATTTCTGCAATCAGCTGTTCTTTTTATTTTGTTACACGTTTCTACAGTCGAATAATCTTTCATGATTAAGCAATTTTTATTGATCTACTATAAATCAGTTAGTGAGACAAAAATGTCTTATTGATTTATACTTTGAGAAACACTCTAATTTCGAAACTAAATTACAAAATTACATGCACAACCTGTACAAGAAAAGCCACAGTTAAGTATAATTGCAATTTTCAAATTAAATTAGAAATGATTCATTAGATATTGACTATTTATAGACCTTTTCCTCTGAAGATGCATTTTTTATATAATGAATCTTGTTTTAATTTTAACGTCTTTTTTGTATCATTTCTTAATAATGATGTTCGGGAAAAAAATTTTCAATTCCAAATATAATTTAGTTTTAAAAACTAAATACTTTCATTTTTTTAAATTTTGGTTTTAAAACTCAATTTAATATTGTTAAAAATTAATTAATAATTGAAATATTCAGTTGAAAAACTTTGTTAGCCACCCTAAAAATAATCTAGAAAGTTAAGAAATTTGATGAACTTTTTTATAAAATGGAAACATTACTTATAACCTAAACAGATATATAATTATAGTTCCAATTACCTTTCATTTGGTTATACTTAACATCTCTGTGACTTAATAGGAATTTTTTTAATATACACTGCTCAAAACAATTAAAGGATATTGTAAGTTTTACATAAAATAAAGATAAAAACGAAATTTTTTTGCTGAAAATGGAAGAAGAGAATCACAAATGAAAATTTTTCTAATTTTCAAACTGTGGAGTATGCTAATTTTTAGTTCGACGTCAAAAACGTCACTTCAGCGGCAGTGAATGAAAATTGACTTTCAACTGAATAAAAGACAATGAATAGGGTGATCAGTATTCAGCGACTGCTTTGTTTCGATAAGTACGATGTCTCAGCGAAGTCATTTAACCGATTCAGAAGCTTGAAGAGTTGCTGGTAGGTTAGAAGGGGGCAAAACTCAAGCCGGAGTAGCGCCAGCCATTGGAGTGTTACAAAGTGTGATTTCCAGGATCTAGAACCGTTTTTGGAAACTGGAAGTCCAAGCCGAAGACCAGGGCAAGGTCGTAAACGGGCAACAATGCCCAATAAAGATCGTTATTTAGTGTTAACAGCCCGGAGACACCGAAATATGAACGCTACTCTTCTCCAACAACACCTTCACTCGGCTATTGACACCACGGTTTCAACTCAGACTGTCTGAAACCGGCTCCATGGTGTAAGTCTGTATGCTCGCCGACCGATAGTATGTGTTAAACTAACATCAAAGCAGCGTCGCGACCGCAGGGAGTGGGCAACAGAGTATGTGGACTGGAGGAGAAATGAAAGGAGCAATGTTCTTTCATTTCTCTGATGAGTCCCGTTTTTCTGTTCATCCTGATACTAGGCGTATTTTCATCCGGAGGGACCGTGGCAGTAGGAATAATCCAGCGTTCGTGCACGAAAGTGTCAGATTTGGCGGTGGGGGAGTGTTGGTGTATGATGGCATCTCCATTGACGGGCGCACAGACCTCTATATCATTCGAGATGGACCTCTGACTGGTCGCCGATATATAGGAATGAGATCCTCAGACCTATTGTAGTCCCTTACGCTGCAGCAACCGGAGATGACTTCATTTTAATGGACGATAACTGCAGGCCACATCGTGCTAACCTGGTGGAGGATTTCCTTTTCAAGGAATGAATCGTACGATTGGAATGGCCAGCGTGTTCTCCAGACATGAATCCAATAGAGCACGTTCGGGACGCTCTAGAAAGACGAGTTGCTGGCCCCCAACCACCCCCACAAACTCTCCAAGAACTGGAAAGAGCTCTTCTGGAAGAAAGGGACAGAATACCCCAACTCATGATTAATAGCCTCATTGACTCCAAGCCTCAAATGTGTTCAACGTTGCTACTGGCCATACCCCCTACTGAAAATGATTTCCTTTGAAGACAACACCTTTTATTATTCTTTTTTTCTCATATGCACAAATTGTGTTTTTTTCCTTTTGTTCACAAATGCGCAATAAAATGCATTTTTTTCTTCCAAACATGTGTAATTTATTCTCATATAATCTACTACGTCTGTCGACCACGTATCAATCAGCTATAAAGTTTCCCAACCACAAGATCCTCCTAAAACCGCAATATCCTTTAATTGTTTTGAGCAGTGTATATATATATGTATATATATATATATGTATATATATATATATATATATATATATATATATATATATATAATATATAATATATATATATATATATATATATATATATATATATATATATATATATAATATATATATATATATATAATATATATATATATAAGTGTACTAAGCATGAATTTATATAATTATTGACAATTTTAATGTATGTCCTAATTTATATAATGGGTATTTACGTATTAGCGTCACCGCAGTACCGCAGTTAATTTTGTTCCAAAACTAAAGTAGAATTAGCGCGTAACCTATAATTTGAACATTTTTTCTCCTTTTGAAAAATTGAGTAATAATTCTGAAAAGAAATTTTCTAACTATAGGGGAAAAAAATTTCTTTTCGTGCAGCTTAAAAAGCCGTGGTGACGCAAACACATATATAAGCACCATATAATGTCTCATACTTTAAATTTAAATTAATTTAAATTTTTTCTCACATAATGATTTACTGAATATTGATTTCTTTAAAAACAGTAAAAACATCTATTACTTTAATATTAATATCTTTACTTTAATATTGGTGACTTTTTTTTTTAATTTGACGGCACATTTTCAAGAAATTCTGAGACAATTTTCTAAGTTACACTGATTACATAGAAAAAGATTGCTTCAATACCGAGGCAACTGTAGAAAAGAATACACTTCCTAGCATTAAATTTTTCTGCATAAATTAATAAATGTAAGATATTTTCGAATCGTTCAACTTTGTACTTTTTGTTAAAATCTTTTATTCAAAAATTATATCTTTCTGCATAAATCAATAAACATATGGTAATCTTAAAATAATCCCTTCAAGTATGCATTCTTAAGTATGAAAAAATTCAACATTTTAATTTAAATCTTTTATTCAACAAATTAAATCCTTCTGCATAAATTAATAAATATACGATATTCTCAAAATATTAGATCCTTCAACTGTGTGCTTTTGGTCATTAAACTAAAAATTTTAAAAAAAAAATTTAAAATCCTTTATTCAAAAAATTACATCTTTCTGCATAAATAATAAATATATGATTCTCTCGAAATAAGTTTGTACTCTTTAGTATAAAAACAAATTCAACATCTTTTATTCAACAAATTAAATCTTTCTCCATAAATTAATAAATGTACGATGTTCTCAAATTTCTAGATCCTTCAATTGTGTGCTTTTGGCTATTAAACTAAACATTTAAAAAGAATTATTAAAAATCCTTTATTCAAAAAATTACATCTTTCTGCATAAATAATAAATATATGATACTCTCGAAATAAGTTTGTATTCTTTAGTATAAAAACAAATTCAACATCTTTTATTCAACAAATTAAATCTTTCTGCATAAATTATTATAAACTATTATAAATCAGTGTCCTTGAAGTAAATTCGGTCATGCCGTTTCTTCTTGCTTAATTCAAACAAATCTTATACCTAAAATATTAAAACTAATAAGATTTAATGTAATGAACTCCTTTAACTAACTTCCTATCGCAATTTATCCCTTAAATTTTGATGCATTCGACTTCTTCCTAAGTTTTACCAATCTTGAGTTTTTCACGTGAAAGTCTTTGACAGGTTGAGTGATGATGATGATGTCAACGACGATCAAAACTTTTATTGCAAAGAGCGATAAGTTAATGCAGAAAGTTTGGGCTCGCAACTTCTCCCGGGACGGAGTCGATCTTCTGTAATCCCCTTATTTTAATCCCGGTCTCAAGAATGATTCAGAAATGTGTACTTTTCAATCTCCGAGAATAAAAATGTTCTCATATCGGAATCACCTTCCGAAGTGAAGTTGAAGGCTTTCTTTTTCGTAAGAAGTGTAGAAGGAGAATATTATTATAACTATATTTCTAACCATTCATTCATGAGAATTCTGATAAATTTTCCAATAATTTACTGTCATATAAAAAATGTTCTGAGCATTTTATTAATTTAGAAAATGCTTAGGATATTTTCGTACAGTTAGTTTCTTATTTTGTCCAAAGGTTATAGAGTTGATAAAGCTTGGGTGTATCAACTGAATGATCTTTATATTTGTATCGTTTGTAAAATTTAAGATCAAAAATAAGCCCCATTTTATCATGGTTATTAATCAGATAACATTATGTTAAAGTACTAATAACTTTGAGAACCTTATGGCCTAAGGCATTTAAACATGCCTTAGGATTTTAGGCTGCTTACCTAGGCCATTAGGTTGTCTTTCTAAAAATCTTTTCGAAGATAGTGGGACATATTCAAGTGTCGCAAAGGATGAAACCTGGAAAACTTTCAAGTACTCTCCTTAACACATGGAGAAAACGGAAGCCGGACATCAAAATCCCATGTTTAAAAATGGCTATGATCGAACCTAAGATCTTTCGTCCTGAAGAGCGCTGCCCTAAAACAGTGGTTCCAGATTTTAACAACCTGTGAAAAAAAGAAAGAGTAACATTGTTATGAATTTAAATAATAATAATAAACCGAATGTAAATGGATACAAATGCACAAAGAAAATTGTGCATTAATCATAATGATGTATAACTATGTATTCACATTGATATTTTAATATTTGTTTCTTCACTTTAGGAAGAAAAAGGATATGAAGTCTCTTGAAATCCCATTTATTCTACATTGTAAAGCAGTTTAACAATTTAAATAAGAAAATTATTTATACCAATAGTTTCTTAAGCATCGCAAAAATGTGTAAATGAAGCTTAAATAAGTTTCCTTCTTTATTTAGAAACAGTGACTAGTTATCTTTCTACAGTGTTTCCATTACGCACTTGCTTCAAAGCGTATGTTGCCTATTACCCTATTGCGAATTTCTGATGTAAATTATATCGATTTAGAAACTATTTTAAAGAACGATTACAAGTTCATAAAAATGGACTCATTCTCTATCTCTTTTCATGCTCATAATTATACTTGTTAGCTAATAAATAAATAAATCTAAAAATACATTTAAGAAATTAAATTTATTGAACATTAAATTTTAAATAAAAATGAAATAGAGAGTTTTTTGGGTGCTTTCATTATAAGAAAGAATTTTTATTTTATAGAAAACATTTTCCAATATTTTTTTCCTTTTTTTTTCCAAAGACATTTTCACATTAAGTTTATACAGAATCACTAATGATTCTGTAATTTCATTTTTGCCTTTGTTTATGTAAATAAAAAAAATTATTAACATTTACTATAATCATTTTCCATCTATACATTCAAAAATCTTATATTTCCTTATAAACATAGATGTTTGTGTAAAGTTAAAATTTGGTTTCATAAAATAATCCCAGTATTAATATTGTCAGTATGATTATTAGTACTTTTCTCTGTCAAAAACTCAATCTCAATGTACAATAATCTTAAAGTCGGGTAGAATCCAGTTTTACTAATATGCTTATAATCTGTTCATTTCATTGAATGCAAACATAAGATGTAAGCTATTTTTGTAGAAAGCTATTCAATGGATTTTACTTTCTGATTTATTATAGCTATTGTTAAAAAATTTAGATTGAAACGAAAAGAAGTTATTATGATTCGCAAAATTTCGAAATTTCAACTGGAAGATTCATAATTCTCTTCTGTTTTGATAAAAATTTTCACTTTTTTAGATTTGTATTTCTAAGCAATGTTCAGTTTACATGATAAATCAGGAGAATTATATTGCAGAAAATTAGAATTACTAAAATCATTAAATATTATCATTTGTTCTGTTAATTTATTACAAAAACTATGAATGTTAAAATATTTTTAGTAAAATTGATTAATAATTTCTTTAATTTGGAACAAAATATTATTTAAAATATGACTATTCGCTGATTTTTTAAAGTTGCATTCTTTAATGCTTCGTTGAAAAACTAATTACTTTTCTACGGATAAATCATTTGTCGCAATTTTAAATCTGCAATTAGACAACATTTCAAATTCACGAAAGTAAACCATCATATCAGTATTTAATGTGCTGCCATCTAGTTGTTTCCAAAGAAAAACTCCAAATTTACGATTCTACGTATATATGCTGCCATCTATTATAATAAAAACAAACTTTATTTCCTTATTCTAATTTTTGAATGCAAAATGTTTCACAATTTTTTTAATAAATTATTAAGAGAAAATAAAAACTCAAATATATGCTCTAAAATTATAATTACCATAAATATTATTAAATTCTTAAATATGTTCCGCTAATGATCGTGTTATAACTCTAAATTCAGAATAATGTTGCAAGTAATTTGAAAAATTATTTATTCTATTTAGTTCGTACATTTTAATATACATTTAAAAAGAAATTTATTTCTTTTGCTCACTCGTTTTATATTTTAAATATAAATTACAAAGAATATACAATTCTTTTGGACTAGGCTTCTATTCACAATTTTTAAAATATGCATTTTTGGCATTTCTTAAATTATATATATATATATATATATATATATATATATATATATATATATATATATATATATATATATATATATATATATATATAATGTGTAATACATATCGTAGAATGCTACCATAGGAGAGATTCATTTATGCAGACTTATTAATTTGAAATACATGAGGATGAACCTGAAACATTTGTTTACTGAAACTATTTTTTTTTATGCTTCTAATTTATATTTTTCATAAACATGAGTACAAATATATTTCGTCAGTTAATGTTTTCTTTTAATTTTTGTGTTTTTGATTTATATCAAATTTTCATATCATTCTTTTCTCTTTATAGTTAGAGTTTCTTAGCATCGATTACTATCAACTGCATATTTATTTGTGTTCCCAAAATTACTGAATATGTTACTTATAAAAATTAAATATTTCTGTAGTACTTAAAATATAATCTTTTTTTATTCTAAGTTGTCCGATTACTTTGAATACTGGTATATATATATATATATATATATATATATATATATATATATATATATATATATATATATATATATATATTATATATATATATATAATATAGATAGATAGATAGATAGATAGATAGACAGATAGATAGATAGATACATAAAGTCCTTTTACTTCTTTTATTCTGATTTGATATTTTGGTGTGGCTTTGGGGTGTACTGGCTTCTTTAAAACAATGCCTTGGACCAGTGCAGAAAAGTCATACTTTGTACAAATGTGGTCAACACCCCCTGATGAAGCTAGTCATGTCAGTTCCTCGCTCCATTTTCCTTTACTCTATTTTCTTTGAAATTTTAAACTATATATTGAACATTTTTCCATCTGTTTTCTATATTTCGTATTTTCAATGTATTATTCTCCATCTAGTATATTTGATTATTATTACTCTCCATCTAATAATTTATTATTAATTTTATAAAAACGTACAATTATATATATATATATAGGTATGTATATATATACGCGTCACGATATTATTATGTCTCGAACAAAAAGCCAAAGAGAATGCTTTGAACAAAAACCCAACAACAAAATCAATACAGAAAAATAAATAATGTTAAAAGCACAAATGAAATGTATAGATAAAAGATAAAATACGCATACACATAAAAAAGAGCTTCTATAAATTTGAAAACACCATAAAAGTTATAACGAAATAAAAATCTGAGAAAAAAATTATTCAGCAGTGCAAATAAAATAGTTTAAAACCTAACACTAAAATATTTTGAGCTTTAAAATTACCTGAGAAATTTCATTTTAAAAAACAAATTATCTAATTACGTATAGTTAAAAATATTCAAAACAGTGTAGTAATGGTTATGTGCCCCTCACATCTTTGGAATAATAGCTATTCATATAACAATATAAAAGATGCTCTCGTCTATCTTGGACGTATAATAGCCTTTATAGAATTTTATCTTCTTTATAGTTTAAACCATTATACAATTTTATCTTCGTTCCCCGAATCTAGCTTGTAAATTAAAATATATTATCGGCTTATGTGTTTTAATACATAGTATGCATATCATTTTTCTAAACAGATAATCGCACTAAGAAAAATGCATTTTACAAAATGAGAAGTAATAAATATGCATACATACATACACTTGTGTATCCTCATTTTGAACTAGAATTTTATGTTTTATAATGTTCATTTTGATTTATGTTAGGTGAATACTGCAATCAAAGGACATTATTTTTGTTATTCAAATGTACAAATGAAATATAAATTTTTTATAGAATCTTTAAAACGAAATAAAATTTTTTGGTTGATTTTTAATATATTTCACTATCAAAGTTTTAATTATATTTAAATTAGATGTACGTGTATTTAAATTATAATGTTACACCTTATGTAATTAAAATGTTTGCCTCTTGAAAGAAATAGTAAAATAAAATTCAATTGAAAAGTAATTAGGTTCATTAAATTGCGGTTGATGTTCCACACACAGCAAAACAGTTTATAAATGAACACGTTTAATATTAAACACAAAATAAAAATTTAAAAAAGCGAAATCAGAGGAGAGTTACTTTCAAGCATTAATAATATAATTATATATACTGTGGAATTCATCGGTACAATAATAGCATTAACTTTAGAATAATCATCATGGAAGACAAAATGGACCATGAAAAATTTCACATGTATGCATATGTGCTTATCCTTTACATAAATTGAGAAGATTTCTTCTGGTTTTTCCTGAGACTATGCATCTATTTTAGAAGATATCCATTTACTCTAAAGGTCATGGTGACTTATTTTTGTTAAAGGGTTCTTATGATTGTAGGAAGGATTTGAGATCGAATTCCAATTGAATCGGAGATCCATTGTGTTCATTAAATGTGACTGGGACACGTTAAATAGATTGTGGTTACAATGTCTTCCAAGTGAAATGATACCTCTGGGGATGACAGTTTAAGAATGGGAGATCTTCTGATTGATCTCTGCATCTAAAGATTCCCCTTAGATTGCATATATTTAACAGATTAATCTCCAACTCTGGATTAGGTATAGGGAAGTAAACTAGTGCAACAACTATTTACTGTATTATATCAGGACATAAGACTGTGTATAGTACGTTAATTAAGACATAATGTCTGTAATAAGAACTTTGAGTGTGTTGATGAAATTGTTAGAAGACATTTGATTTTTAAAAAATTACTTTCGCTAAAAAGAAACTATTACTTATTTTGCTTATCATTTTAAGGAAATATTTATATAAGGAGACATACGAATACCATAATTAGTATTTTATTAATTATAATGTTACATTTATTATCATCTTAACATTATGAATATTTCATTTTCAATTCGTTTCAACGTCATAAAATTAGAAAAGAAATTTTTAAGCATTTTTATCGATAATATATTCAAATCAAATCAACTATTCTATTTTACAATCATACTTTGAACATTAATCAACAGACGTTTATATATTGAACTTTCTTAGTCGCCAAGCCTAGATTTTGTAATCACGTAACTCTCAATCAAAATAATTAAATAGTTATTTTTATAGTAAAAAACATGTGTTATACTGAAAAACAAAATTTATATTCTTCCCTAATTTTATAAAACAAGCTGAAATCTTATTCGAACAAATTTATCGAAATATTACCACTTTTTTAAAACTGAAAGTAAAACTATCGTGATAACATGCTATGTCATTTATCAAAGATGTGTTTTTGAGTTAAAAATGGCATTATTGTCTGAGTTATGCTCCATGCTAAGTTCACCTCACACTTTTAAAATAATGAAACTTATATCAGCAAATTTTAAATAATGAGATATCAAAACGCAGTTAGGATGACTGTCAGAACTGATGCTTGAGCAAGGTCAAAATGTGTAAAATTACTGAAATTAATGCCATCAATCATCGTCTATTTAGGAAATGCATAAGAAATAAACTCATTTATCAAATATGTTTGAAAGTTCCATTAATCATGTCTTAATATTTGAGACACATTGTTTGGATTTGTTCAGGAATATTTCTGTGACTATTATGGCACATAAAATATTCATTTTTCTAAATGACCTTCTACTTTATTTTATCTTTCTACAAATCTCTTTAACACTTATCTTCTGTTTTCCAAGCAATTTTTCGAAATAACACCTAATTTAATGTACAATAATTAGCCAAGATGCAAATTATCAAAATATATGATTTTTTTTTATTTTTCGAATGAATAACATCTGAGGAATGCCCACCAAATTAATATGGTAAATATAATTACTCATTAAAAATTAATATTATCATATAAAAATTCTTAAAGTAAGAGATTTAGTGCAACATAATTACGAGAAAATTTGAATATATTTTACATGAACAGGATGAAATAGATTACTCAGCAAATATTCGAAAAATAAATTTTAAAAAAATGAAAAATTTATTTAAATTTAAAATGATTTTATATACTTAGCACAAAATATTTATTTACAGAGCTTAAAAATTATTTGCTTAGCAGCAGATAAAAAAGTTTTTTATCCAACGGTGGGCACTTGGGTGACGAACCCTTTGCCACAGCAAGGCCAGAAACTGCTACTCATTTGTCGTTACCCATCGGGCACCTGTGAACTAAGTCACGGAGGCGAATAGCCTTGCCCGTGTCATACCACCATAAACCCGTTTATAGGGTGGGCCGCATCCATACATCATCACAGAAGAAAATACACTGAACAGAGTAAGAAAGTAATACCTATATCCTAACCGGGAGGCGAACCCCGGACTCCCAGCTCAGGAGTCAGGAGCGCTAACCACTCAGCTATCGGTTGGCACAGTAAGAAAGATAGAAATAACAATATTGTTGATATATGATTCTTTCATATTTTCTCTCTTGTAAGTCTATTAATAGAGCTTAAAGGGAACACACTTTTAAATACATAAAGCCAAAATTTACTTTTATACTTTCATTTTAACTTTATGCTTATGCTATCGATATTTATAAAAATCATTTAAAATCTTTCTAAATCATATTATTCGAGTCTATAATCTCTCTTCCATTGGATTATTAAAATTGCAATTAATTTGGCTTATAGAGAGAAGTTAGTATGATGCATTTTTGAATATCAAAAACCTATCATATAAAAATGTTATAAACTAATTTTATTATATTCAATTTTGAACTATTAATGATAACGCTAAATAAGTTCTGATGCAATATAATCGACAAGAACTGCGTATATATGAATAATTAATTCGAAATTAGCAAATCAGATAAATTTTTATTCTAACATTCTGATGATACCTCATGAAACAATTATAACTTACGTTTCATTATGTCGCAATATAAATAATACATCTTCTGAATTTATAATCAACAATAAGAAAAACAATATTAAGACAAGTTTTAAGAACCTCTATTAGACGTCAAATGACAAGGTCAATGCTATTAGTTAAAAACTTTTTAAAACTTACTTGCTGTATTTTAATATGCGCTTTGAATTATGCATTTGCCTATTTAACATGTATAAATTTATTTAATTTATATCTTTCATTGAGCTGACGGTAGATCCTGCTATATCTATAAAGATGACTGAAGCAAAAGATTAATTTGACTCTCTAAAACCTATATATCGCCAGTTTTGAATACATAGAACAATATTATAACAATGTTTAAAATAAATAAAAGACCAAACTCATTCACTCTCAAAACCGATTCTTCCTGGATCTTGAAGCTATTATTTTTAAGTTGAGCATCTCTGAAAAAAATATAATCAAATTTTAAAAAATTTTAAAAAAATTATTGAAATTATCTTGAGTAATATTTCGAATGTTTTCTTTTTTTATCAAAAGCAATTTTGAATCACGTATTTCACTACTTCTGTAATAAGCTTTATCGCTTAATTTTTTTATATATATTTTCTAATAATACTTTTATATTTTTAAATAAATAAGGTAAGATTCTTATAACTTATTATTAACAGTATATCAGATGCAACATACAAAGGCTTAGTAAATAACATTGCGAATGGAGCTTAAAGTCCAGTATATTGCGCTCACAGCTGTTTCAATATATTCAATCTTTTTTTTTTTTTTTTTTTTAATTGTTCTGATATTAACTGAAACATGCTACTTTCAAAGTAATTTACTGTTAAACGTTACACCAGGATAAGTGTTTACAATATATTTCATAATTTTAATATGAGTAAAAACTTTCTTGTGATAAAGAAAAGAGTGAACAGCTATTCATATAATGTTAACAGTCATATTATTACCCCTACACCATTCTGAAAATACATCAAATACTTTGTTAAGCCTAGTTTTAACAAAATTCTTCACATATTTTTTGATAATTGGGTTCAGATCACCAAGCGTATCTTTTGTCTCGATTTGTCTCTATTTGACTGGGACAGTCTTGATTTTTAGACAAAATATCATTGGCTAGTTTATTTCACGTTCCGGTAAAAATTAAATTTGGTTTTATGGATGAACAAAAATTTAAGAAAACAAAAAAACTAACAATGAAGACTTATTTAGGGTAATTATTTGGTCATTTTTTTCTGCATTGTTGTAGTTGTTGCACCAATATGCTTCTCTGTAATAATTAGCCCTGAGTTTGACACTTACGAGTTAGGTAAAAGGAACCAGGTGAGAGCCTTCATTTTTCAGAAGCAGTAGAAAGCAGAAGAAAATCACAGTAATTGATCTGCCGCTCTCAGAAGTATCATTTCACTTATAAGACATTGCATCCACGACCTCTTTAACGTGCCGCATGCACGTCGGTTAAGTCGGGGTTCGAGATCACCTCCCTCTGATAATGAGAGCGATGCCAGGACCAACCAGGTCACAAAGATTTTCATTTATATACGGTTTATACGGTGAGTGAAAATTATGGAAGCTTATAAACCATCTGCTTATCAATAACATTATCATCGTATCGTCTTATATCACCAATCGTGACCATGCTCGATACTTATTGGATGAGTTCAGCAATGAAAATTAAGTGTTGTAGCTTTAACGCCAGAAGAGATTTCGTTGTACAATGCATCCCCTCGTATGCAATAATATTGGATTCTCCCATCTCTGCGCTAGTGGTTTACAATAGTAATAAAATAAAGTCAATAGTCAATTCCACTGCACGCGGACCCTATTGTATTAGTGAGCTAGCTCTGTTTTACTTATGTTTCTAGTTAAAGTTTATGCGTTCTCTGCTAAAATGCCAAAATAGTCATGTAAATTCACCGTGGACTTACAAAATGAATTCCTTCTCTTGAAGAAGGTACGTACTTGTACTGGTAATCACAATCAAGAAAATCGAGCTAAATGTTCACATTGTAATTCTTAGTTTTTGGTTGTTCACGGTGATAAATACGATCATTTGCAGTTGAGCTAACATACTCAAAAAACACATTCTGCTAGCTCATCAATACAAATCAGTTTTTTTTTTTTTAAGATTGCTAGTTATAATGCAAAAACTTCAACTTGGTATTGAAAGATGTGGCCTTTGTTTAACATACAGCAAACCGCAATTTAAATCACAATTCGAATTTTTGTTCCTTAAAACTAATTTCTAAATTTTTTGAAAGTCTCCGGAAAACTACGTGTGAGGCAACAGTTTTAAATATCATAGTTCCTTTATCAAGAACATAAGGAAGACTTGATCAAGACAAACTACGTATCTGTAAGTAAGGATGGAATCTTAGTTTAGGTATGTATGTAAAGCTGTATTATTCCAAATCTGTGGAGGATGAAAAATCTCAAATTCTTACAAATTACCTATGCTTTGCCCTGTTGCAAAACGATTTAAACAACAAATTAGCTGTGTTCAGTGGAAATAATTGTAATACTAACTTTGGTGGTAGGAAAAGAGTCAGGAGAATTCATGTTTTCTATAGATTCAAGAATAATAAATAATATATAATTACAAGCACGTTGTGTGAACAATTGTGTGCAAACTGCAGAAGATAGTCTGCCAATCAATATTGAGGCTTTAGATGAAATCCATGTAAATGAATTAAAAGAATTTTGGGAATCTGTGGAGATACAAGTACCATTAACTCATTCAACATTGGAATACCTGATTTTTATAAATGATGCCTGTGTTGGAAAGAATTTTACAGATTTTTTTAAAGGTCTGAAAGCGTTTTTTAAACCAAAGTGGGCTCATAATCTATAAAAAAACTTCTTTACTAATTTAACAGCAGAGATCTATTTGTTATTTGTCCGCATACAACTTGCATTGTTTAACGATCTCATCCTAGTAATGAAAAAAGATGGTTTTTGAGGTTGCTGAAGCTCATGAAGCTCTCAAAAGAAACCTGTCAGAAAGAAAGCTTTGAAACTTTATTTCTATGGGCGCAAAAAACATCTGCAAGAATCTAGATGAGCAAGTCCGTAACAGTGTAAAAGAAGAATAACTAAATGCTTTTATGAAAGAAGCATTGTATACTTGGACTTCTGTGAGAATACTTTTGGAAACGCTGAATATTTTTCACGGGTGAATCTGACCAAAACAAGTCCTGCTGATTGGGAAAACGCCGAAACTTCTGCTGAAATTATTAACATAAGTCCTACCGATGCACACAATATGAAAAAAACAATGATCAGGCTCTTGACGATGTTGTGTTTGGTAAGTAGTATTTCAGGCAAACTGATAAGAAGAGGCTAAAAAAGATGGGGTTGTTTCAAGAAAAGAAAAAAAGACTCATGCCGTTTGGTCACTTTAAAAAGAATCGCATAGCAGCCCCCAATATGATCAAGACTTTTGAGAATGCCTTCTACTTACCCGGGACATCAGCACCACTTGAAGAGAATATTTTCTTTGATAAACAATGTATGAGTGATGATGGGAGTTTAACGAAGGAATGTGGATAAAATTAATATCGGATTAGCTTGTGAAAATTTTTACAATGCAATTGAAACCAAAAATATTTTCTAAGAAATCATAGTCAGTGAAAAGTTTATGTAAGTATTGTTCAAATTTTTATTCTTCATTCAAAGTGTTATTTTTCTTTTTTTACTTTAATAACTTATAAATATTAACATTAAGAAATAAAATGTTTGCATTTATATGCTTGTGTTATTTATTTTTGCCCATGGATTAGGTTCCCAAACAGTTATCATTTATTCATAGTATTAAAATAAGCTATTTTCTGAAACACTCTAAAATCCCACCAAGGCTATGTACCCTTGAACACCCACGACACTGGGTGGACATTCCAGTGTCCCGGTTGAACAATTCAGAAATCTGACAAGAAATCTTAATTGGAATTAGAAGATACTCAATGCCAATTCATGCCGTCAGAGATACGATTATATAACTAATATCGACATTAAAGAGAGTACAGCTGCTTACGATTGACCAAGAATCCAAACCAATGTAAAACATGAATATTGTTTAATTAATTATCATTTAATTATGTTAGGTATAATATCAAAATATTCACCAACTTCTGTAAGAGGCTTTCCTTCCAGATGGAATCATATGCCCTCTTATGATTGAGGAATATAGCAGTACATTTCTTCAGTTATAGCAGTACATTATTCATCTTCGATTTACTAATTAAACAGAGTGTTGAATATTTGTTAATCTACTTATATAGAACAAAATCAGACTCTGAAAATTATTATTCCTTATATGTACCAGTTAAATTGATTTATATCAAACACCTCTGAAGATTTACCTATTTGTCGTTTCACTATTATGTTTATAGAGTTCAGTATAGAGTATCCTAACTTCAAAAACTTTTAACCTTCAAATTTTAAAAAAGGCAAACATTTTAAACAATAATAAATAGTTCACCTCCTCAGGTCATGCTTGGACGTGAAATTTAACTATATTTTCTGCATGCAATATATTTCCTCTTTTACATTTCAGGTTCAGTCAATTTAAATGCTTAGATTTTAGTGTGTTCACATTTATAAAATAATTATTTAAAGTTAATGAATATTGTTTAATTGAATATATTTATTGCTTACTTTAAAATATTTCATTGATTTGAAATTTAAAGCATTGAAAGCCTTTGATAAAAAATTGAAAATTATTTTTTAAATATAAATATCATTTATAAGCAAAGCAAAAATATTAACAGGAATTTCCAACGCTTTTTTTTTTCAAATGTATGAGAAAAGTAAATAAAACAATCATATTTCTTTTATAATTTCAGTTGTGTTCCTACTTAAAACACTTTTTTGCTGAAATTAAACAAGATTTCATATCTATTTTCGTGTTAAAAGATAAGTAACTATAATTATGTGGAACTATGTAATTTACGACAAAATTTTATTTTAAATTCAAAATATCGTAATTATTTACAACGCTTTTTGTTTGCATGTATATCCAAAATAAGTTATAAAACATTCAAGCTAGAAAAAACTATTTTTACTTATTTCCTTTTTTTTGGATATTTTGAAATATTTATTACTTTAGGAAGCACATGAATACGACTGGACAGTTCTAAAATTCCCTTTCTTCAAGTAAACATTACTTAAAAATTAAGATCCTTATATTGCCCCTTCCAGAAGATTTGTTCCACACAATCATGCAAAAATAACTCCTGTTCTCACTCGTTCTATTCTTTTCAGAGACAGAGGTAAAGAGCTAAATATTGATATAAAGACTTCACAACATACCAAGAAGGTCATAGTTTATCTCCACAAGTTTCTGATGCACAACAACTTTCAAGGTTCACCCATAAAAGTGTCACAGAATACATAAAACAATGTAATACAGAAACGAGGCACCTTTTACGTATCATATGTTATATCAGAATATTATTTCCCTAAAACCAGTTGTTCTTTCACATAACAATATTTGAAATAACCAATATGGAATTTTTTTTAATTGGTTACATTTCTGTAAAATTTGGGAAAATTAATTTAAATATATTTCTTGGTCACAATGCGTAAAATTATCCTTAATTGGGAAAGTAATTTTTAGAAATAAGCTTATTTGAAGTCCAGTAGTCCACAATATTTCAAACTTCATTTCATGTTAATATCTTTATAAACTATAGATTACGATATTAGAGATCAAGAGTTTATATCAAAGATTATTCTGATAATTGACATGGGAAAAACTTTAAACAAAAAGGCATTAGAATTAATCTAATAATATATTTAACATGTCTTTTTGTGAAATTTATAAAATTGCTTGTTCCATTCTTTAGTAAAATCAATCTGGAATCTTATCAACAGTTATACAAAAATTTGCATGTTAAAATAAAATAATCATCGAAAGAAAACTTAAATGAAATATGAAAAGAAATTTATATTCAATATTACTAATATAAAAACTGAATTTATTTGGCTAATATTATGACTCATGATTGTTGAAAAAATAAAAATAATTAGCTTATTATTTTTTTTAATTATAATCGCAAATATATATTTCACTTTATTGTAAAGTAATTTATTTTACATGGAAATGTGGTTGCTCAGTATTGACAAGGAAAATTATAAAAGGCAATCATTTGTTATTTTTAAGTTTTCATTATTTTTGATGAAATTGAATTGGTGACATTTAGTAATGATGCTTTTTTCGCTAAAGCAAAAGGCACGAATTTCTCGACTTAAATATGCCACATTAGGGAAATAGAACAGAATTTACTTGAATCTGAAATTGTTTTATTGACACTGTTCAACTAATGGTGATGAAACTTAAAATTTTAGGACCTTGCTTCAAATTGCTTATTATACGAGCTATAAAAAATAAAAGAAAAATTTGCATGGTACTTTTTTCAGACAACTGAAAACAATAACTACTATTTCAACACAACTAAAAATATCAAAGCAAAAAAATAAGTTTAAAATTTATTCTTCATGTATTTTTGGACTGATTGAGCCTAAATTCAGAGAACCTAATATCATCTCCAATTCTAGGGATTAACTTTGCTAGAATACATATACCAGATTTAGCTGTTGCTAGATCATGAAGGATTAATAACAGCAGCAAGAAGTGTTGTTGTTGTCGTGTGACAAGTGAAAAAAAGAAAAAAAAGGTAAAAAAAAAAAAAAGTCATGGGACCAAAGGCATGGAGCATTGCCCTGGCTACATCTTCAGCTTTTTCCGTATAAAAGGAGTCATGGCAGCAGTTTGAGTCTATGAAGAGTGTCGAGGCTGCAGAGATGCAGTTGAAGAGATGCCTTGGATCCAGCGGAACTTCTGTGCAGTGCCTGCATTCTGCGCAGGTTCTAGATCCGTCGGGCATGATTTTCATACCCGTTATGTGCCCAGTCCGCATTCTGCTGATGATAGAGGTGATACTACTGTCAGGATTAAGCTCCGGTAGGCACCATTTTTTTTCGTAGTCCCCTGCAGAGCTGATGCATTTCAACAGCGTCTGCATCTAAGCAAGTGGTAGTCGTGAGAGGGGGATTGATATTCCTAACCTCCTTGGCGAGGAAAACAACAACTAATTCATTTTATGAGAACTAAAAAAGAGAGATATGTAAGAATACTGATTACTTATCTGTTTTGTGAATATAGTCTGAATTAAAGAACACCGATGTAATTTGCTCTCATGAATTCATACGTCCAATACTTGCCATTTTAATATACAGACTTTTCCATCATTATGTAGTCTACCTATTATCTTTATGTTTACGAATGTCTGAGAAACTACAGTGAAAAGCTATGAATAATAATCATCCGAATGTGAATAAATATCACTTCATTATCGGCAGTATTTTAACACATTCAAGCACTTGTATTATATAAATCCTTATCTCATATATTGTTTGACAATATTAAAAACAACATTTCTATATTGAAATTAGTTATTAATAATAAATAATATCAATATAGGAACGTTGTTTTTAATTCCTAAATTCCTATACGAGGAGGCCTGCTACGTTAAGGGTATAATGTAGCAGGCCTCCTCGTGGTGCACCCTGGTTAACACTAAATCTGCTACAGCTTTCGCCGAGTTTTCCAATAATGGCTGATTTGTGCAATGAAAAAAAACCGCCCTTCTAAGGATCTGTTAACTATACTGCAGTGGAACGCTGGTGGACTTTCACAAAAAAAAAGAACTCAATTTCTGAATGTTTTTGTGTTTCATGATATTGATGTTTTTACCATTCTTGAGGCTAATTTGACTGCCGAGACCCTGAAGCACCATCATTTTGGGTCTTACAATCTTCATATTCTTCCCAAATTCAGACAAGTTGCTATCGGCATTCTGATCGGTATTCGTCAATGCCTAACTTCCTCTTTTAGAGTTGTCACTGATCTAACTTCGTACAATGGTGCGGAGATACCCCGACTTTATCTGTGGAAAAAGGGTAACCATTTTAAGTTCTTTGCCTTTTATAGCCCCCCCCCTCCTTCTGGCAACGGCAAGCTTGATTTCGGCTTCGTGCCATGTGATAACAAAACTATCCTATGTGGTGACTTCAACGCACATAGCAAGCGTTGGAACTATTGTGATACTAATAAGGATGTCCTGGTCGTAGAGGATCTTTTAAATTCAAATAATTTTAAACTTTTATTTATAGAGATTTTGATGTTCCAGCTTATTTACACTATACTAGGACCGGTACCTATCTAGAATTGACCCTGATTTCCCCTGATATTGCTGATGAAGCTTTTCGAGAAATTCTATATGACCCAGAGGATCAGGACATCGTATCATTATCACTAGAATTATTATTCCTACGCAAACTTTGACTGCAAAAAAATCTAGAGATACTAAAGTCAGATGGAATTTCAAAAAGGCTAATTGCAGAGCTTTTGCTCGCGACCTTGAAGATGCTTTTAAATCTCCGAATGACTTTTTAATTCCAATAGAAAGCATTGATAATGCATTCTTCAGATTTCAAATTCAGCACAGGAAATTATTCTTTCCTGTGCTAAAAAATCTATTCCTAGGGGACGTCAGTTTAAATTTAAACCTTTTTGGAATGAAAGATTAGAGTCTCTGAAGAGATTTTCTACATGGGCCGGTAAAGCCACAGAACAAACTGGGAACCCCGCGGATGTTCAAAACTGGAGAAGAACTGTTGCTGTTCTCTGGAGAGAGATTTTGATTGCGAAACGAAAGTGTTTTAACGAATTCATTGAAAAAATTGACTATAGAAAAGATAGTAACAAGATTTATAAATATGTAAATAATCCTAAGAATAAAACAAATGCGTTTTCTGAAGAACCTATGAAGGTTGGGGGAAGACTTTTAACTGACGATAGAGATATCTAATGCTTTTAATTGTTTCTACACAAAAAGACAAAGACTGAGGACTGACCTTAAGAAAAGACAAAGAATTATGAGAAGGAATATTTAAAGATCTGGCCCTGGCCTTATGCCTTCCAATTTCAGTACAAATATTTTCCATAAGAGCTTAGACATGTTGGAACTTAACGAGGTTATCAGACAAATTAAGACTAATAAGAGTCCTGGGCCCAATAACTTCTATCCTGAACTGCTCCATCATCTTAATGACAATGCTCTTGCTGCTTTACTGTTATTGCTTAATCGTAGCTGGACCCTTGGTGCTGTTCCTGTGATTTGGAAAAAAGCCATTGTCATTCCTAATTGTAAAAGAGACAAACACGCAAATGATTTGAATAGTTATAGACCTATTTCTCTAACAAGCATTCTATCGAAGGTCATAGAAAGAATGATAGTTCCTCGTTTAAATTGGTACATTGAATCAAACAATTTGCTTTCTCCGGCCCAGGCAGGCTTCAGAAGATTCCACTCTACCAACCAACAGGTTACCTTTGTCAGCCAATCCATTAAGGATTCATTTGATCGTCGTCATTCCGTTTTTCGTGCACTTTGAGGCTGCTTTCGATAGGGTTTGAAGACTGCGAACTGTTAAAAAGCTACAGAATATCGGAATATGTGGTAGAATGCTCATGTATATTAAAGATTTCCTGGCTCAGCGGTTTTGTGCTAACCGTTTTGGAAATTGTCTCTCGTGTTTTAAACAGAGCGAAACTGGACTTCCTCAGGGAACCGTACTGAGCCCTATACTTGTTTAATATTTTTATAAATGATGTCATTGAAACTTCTGATGGCTTGACTAAGGTTGCTTTGTTTGCAGATGACTTAGTAATTTGGAGCTCCTCCTCTAAGGTTGAACAATTCAAACTTAATTTAGTCTTAAATTCAGCTCATGGGAGACTTGGACGATTGTGTTTTCAAAACAACATGTTTGTTAATACCGATAAGACTTTTCGCCAATATTTCACGCTCAATCACCAACAATTTATCCCTGATTTGTCTTATCAAAAAAAGCCTTCTACTTAAGGACGATGTCTCGTATTTCGGATGTGTTATTGACAAGAGACTATCATGGCAAAAACATGTTGAGCATGTAATCCAAAAAGCCGTAAAAAGGCTCCCGATTCTTGAGAAGAGGCTTGCTGGTGTAAAATGAGGTTGTGGTAGAGATACTCTAAATTTAACTTATAAAATGTATATCCAACCAGTTTTAAGCTATTGTATCGAGGTGCTTGTCTCCGCTTCTGCTAAAGTGATAAAGCTTTTGAACACCTTTCAAAATCAAGCCTTGATAATTATTAATGGGGGAGTTAAAAGTTAAAACTACCCCAGTGCTGGCCTTATAATTTTTCACCAATACTGAGCCTATGATTAATGTAATTCAAAGGAGGGCCACTATTTTATATAATAAACTAATTAGACTTCCAAACGATGCTTTTTGGCGCGATTATGATTTTAATTTAAATCGTAGCTTGAAGACTCAAGAGGTTTTATTCAATGTGCCCGTGCTATTGAAAGCTATCATATTATTAATGATTTTCCAGATGAATTGCTCAACCTTCCTTGCCCCTTACATTACATGAATCTTGATGTAATATTGGATCTTACTCAAAAAATTAGAAAGTTGGATCTCGCTCCCGAAATTATTCGGGCGATAGCTCTAGAGACTATCCATAACCGTTATCCACCTATTAAATGGCTACACGTTTACACGGATGGTTCACTTTCTGATTTTTCTCAAGGCGCCGGTGCTGGCATCTTTAGTGAACTTTTCTGTTTTCGTCTTCCGGTTGGTACTTTCTCGACTCACTTTGATGGTGAGGTGGAAGCTATGCTCATTGCACTTGAACAACTCTCCACACGACAAAACTCCTTTGAAAAAGCCGTAATCCTTTCAGACTCTATTTCTGTGCTTCAAGCTCTTTTTACTAATAAAGAGGTCAAGAATCAAAAAGTCCTAAATTGCAGGAATTTGCTTGAGAGATTGCTTGAGCCCTAATAAAGTGTCCTTCCAGTGTATTCCCTCCCACTGTGGCATTGAAGGAAACGAGAGAGTTGATCTCCTTGCCAAGAAGGCGACCTTAATTCTGCAGAAACCCCTTGTGAAACTGAGATTCCATTCATCTAAACTTGAAATTTCTAGAATCTCTAGGCGCTTTCGCCGTGATACTGCCTTACACCTTTCGAATGGCAAGCCTTGGACTGTACTCTTCTCTGTTCCACACACTATTCCTGGCTTCCCACGAGCGACTGCAGTTGCTATATTTAGAATGCTGACTGGTCACGACTGTTTCCATGCCCATCTCTTCCGTTTTAACATTGTGGACTCCCCTACTTGTTCTCTTTGTATGTCTGGACATGTTATGACTGTTTCACATTTGGACGAGTGCTCTGCACTATCTGATTTTTTCTTGTCGTGTTGCAAGATATTGGAGAGCCCGTTGTCTAATGGCCTTATTACAATCAATCGTAACAAGGACCAAAACCTCTACTCAGCATTATTAAGCTTAGACATCTCTCAGGCCTTCGATTCCCTGTGGTGGCCGGGATTAAAGAAAACACTTACAACCCTTCAAGCCCCAGCCAATATTGTCAAAATACTTATCAGCTTCTTAAGTGACCGTGAATTTTACACGTCTTATGACGGAGGCCAAGTGTTCTGTAAACAGTCAAGAGGATGTCCCCAAGGTTCTGTAAGTGGACCTCTGCTGTGGAATTTATACTTTAACGCTATTCTCAATTATAATTGGCCGAATCACACTACAGTTATAGCCTTCGCAGACGACACGCTACTTATTGTTAATGGCTCAACAAAAGAAAATCTCAAACAAAACTGCAATCAGTCTCTAGATATCTTTTCCAAACTGTGTGAAAGTTTAAAATTAGAGATTTCCATCCCAAAAGCAAAGCTATGATAATTGGAAAACATGATAAATCCTTAAGATCCAATCCAAAATTAACCCTACTAGGTAAAAGCCTAAAGCATACAAAAGTATTGCCTTATCTAGGAGTCCAAATAGATAAGAATCTAAATTTCCTCGCTCATATCACATCACTTAAGCCAAAAGTTCTCCCCATCGCACAAAACTTACGCTCAATGATTGGTTATAATTGGGGACTAAAGAGTAAATTTCTAAAAATAATATATAGCACCGTAATAGAAAAAATAATTTCATATGGTTCTTTAGCATGGCCTTTGCCCTTAACCTCAAGGAAAAAGCCCAACTCTCATCACTGCAAAGGCACTTTACCATACTAATAACTAGGACATTCAAAACAACATCAACAGCTGCCGCAAACGTCTTGGCCGGTCTTCCACCCCTGCACCTAACATTAAAAGCAACTACAGTTAAGACAAAAGTCCTACAATTGTGCCAAGATGCAACTCTTGAAGACAACACTGTCCTGCTCTTCTCTAACTATGAATATCCGTACAATAAAGATGAATTACATCCGATTATCAGAAGCCATCAAACTGAAATTTTCAATCTGCCATAAGCATCATCTAATCCAGTTATGATAACAACACGATTTATTATTTATACTGACGGGTCTCATTTAGATAATCAAACAGGAGCAGCATTTGTAGTTTTTGAAAACTCCAATCTACTGCATCAACATCTCATAAAACTACACAAGTATAATTCAGTCTTCCAGGCAGAAGCCCTAGCAATAAAAGAATCACTGCTTTATTCGATCCAGCATAAACTACAAAGTGTCACAATTTGGACAGACAGTTTATCTTCCCTAATGGCTTTAAATAACCCGTTACACAAATCCCCAATAATAAGATCCGTTCAAAATTTACTTTTTCACAACCAGAATATGAACATCCAACTAAGTTGATTAAGAGCACATACTGGAATCACGGGGAATGAGGCAGCTGATCAAGCGGCAAAACAGGCAGCAACCCATCCAACTCTTCCGTTGACACCTTTAAAGTGGTTCAGAGCCAGTCTGAAATCAAAAATTAAAAATTACATAGAGCAAAGCTGGCAATCTCTATGGAACAACTCGCCGAATGGTCACCATACAAGAAGACTAATACCAAAAGTTTCATCAGATGTGCTCTATTCCAATCCTTATTTAAATTGTATCTTAACAAACCATGTGCCCTGCCCCAGCTACTTCCACAGAATTAACAAATCCAGATCTCCATCTTGCATCTGTGGCCAAATTGGTACACTACTGCATTATATCACAGAATGTCCTCAAACCAAAGATCTACATATCAAAAAATCATCTATTCAAACCAACTACCAGTTCCTAAAATTCTGCACAACGAACAAGTTCAGAACAAAAAATTTAATACAAATAATTACTTTCCTTCATGAAAAAGGACTCCAAATGTGTAAAGACCTGGCTGCTCACCAACAGGAATCTTATAACTCAGAAGCAGAGTCAACAGATTTTGAAAATTAACTAAATTTTTCAATTCAAGCAACAAACAAACTAATCACCAGTTTTTCAATTTCCAAAATTACTAGTACTTTGTACTTATCTAAATTTCAAGACATGTAAAGAACTAATTACATTTTATTCCTATAAACTTCTAAATTTCATTAACTATAATCAATTTCTGTTCGTAAATTATGTAAATATTTCAGCCATCCTTACTTAAATTTATTTAGATCCTGTTGACATTTATTTTTCTGTTTCACTTGATCCTATCTTTTTAATTCTGTTATTTCAAATTTGTATTCCGAACTGTGATACAGTGGTCTACTGCGTAGATCACTGTAGGCTTGAAAGCCCCACCGTTGTAAAGCATTCGTCTCTCAAACAATGTGTCGAGCGTTCTGGAGAACCTCTTAAGGCTCAAACTTCCAGATTACATTTCCCAGCGGGCACCTGGCTCTCCGTGCAGGGTGTCCGACATTCTAGACTGAAGTAGAGGCACAACCTGATAGCCAATAGGAATAGAACAGGGCCTATTCTTCTTCGTTGTCTGTCTGTCTGTCTAATGGCCTAAGAGCCAAAAGACATGCATTTGTAAACAAAATAATAATGATGCAACTGATAATAATATATTTTATACATATATTTTATATATATATTATATACATATACGTATAATTTAATGTGAATTTCGTCACAAATTATAGGGTCACACTGAGAGGGTTAATTAATTTGATTAAGTTCTACTGTTTAAAGCAGGCTTATTCTCTTCAAATATTCAAGATAATGATGCAAAATGCACTTCTTAAGAAATTAAATGTGACCTCATAGCGATATAATTTATATAAATTTATTGATTCTTTTTAATCTTTTAATTTTTGATAGTTATTTCTACTGTCAAAAATATATTTTACTTGTTTTTCATACCTGAGTAAAAAGCAAACATATAAATTACTGTTATTGCTCATGCCAAAAATAGTGAAATTGAAAAAAATTTAATCTATAAACTTTTCCAATGGTGGGCACTTGAGTAATGAACCCTATGCCACAACTAGGCCAGAAACTGCTACTCATTTGTCGTTACCCTGCTGGCACCTGTGAACCACGTCAAAGAGGCGAATAGTATTACACATGCCATACTACCACAAACACGTTTTTTGGCTGGGCAACATTCATACATCATCACAGAAGAAAGGACAGAGAAACACAGAGAAAGAAAGTAACATCCATGCCCGAATCAGGATTCGAACCCGGGACCCACAGCTCAGGAGTCAAGAACGCAAACCACTCGGTCGGCAATAAATCAATAATATAAATGAATAAAATATAATTTAATTTTGTATCAATTTAAATTTTTTTACTTATATAATTTTGCATAAATTGTGAATATGAAAATTAATTTGGAACAATTGACATTTCCTGAGAGAATAAATATTTCCATATAGTTAGAATTATTTCATGGGAAGGAAAAATTTTTTCTTCTTAATAGAATGTTTCTCTACACGTTCATTTTTATGTTTTTAACAAAATTTTCTCATTTGCCACTTTAAAGAGTTGCATTACATTTCCCTATTCAATGTACCAAATATACGTATTTTATCTGCAATACTCTATCAAATATGTAATAACCTACTCAACGATATTAATGGCTTTTCACTTAACACTTTTTATTTCCTTTCAAGAAGGAGATAAATCAGCTCTTGACATCTGCAATCTAATCAGTTGCTGGTTCTGAAATAGAATGATTCATTTATAAAACTTTGAAAGTAAGAAGAAAGCCTTTTTGCGGCAGATTGGCCTTAAGACTCTGGGTGTAAAAAACAATATTTATGAACTGATAAAATTATCTCGGATTTCTTTAAAGGAAACTGCATGATATAATAGCTATAATGGTTACAACAGAAAAAAACCGGTAAATTCTCATTTCTTTTGAGTGAATGTCACACTTTCTGTCCCATGTTTAATAAATCTTTAAATTTATAAGCTCTTTAATACTTTTCCCTATATCATATCACTTTAAATTTCTTAAGAGAGATTTTGCTCATAATTTTATGTCGCATATCTATCTTGTATCTATTAATGACGAAATTAACTTTCGAAAAAATGTCATCATTCTTGAAAATAGAATTGAAATAGTTTATTTTACTTATTTTAAATGCATATTTTAAGATACAACGAAGATTGACATGTATAATTTTGATACGCATTTAATAGTGAAATTTTAATTTAAAGCATTAAGAACAATTTTTCCATGAAGGAAAGAAATCTGTCATTTGTACATTTTAATTTATTGTAGCATTATTTTGAAGATAATGTATAAAATTATAAAATCTGAAAAGAATATTTGATTTGTGTGTGTGTGTGTGTATATATATATATATATATATATATATATATATATATATATATATATATATATATATATATATATATATATATATATATATATATATACGAGGGTAACTCTGAAATTTTTGAGATACGCGCAGACGAGAATTTACAAAATAAAAATAACGGTTTAATTTTAAAGTACAAAGTATTTTAACACAGAAGACGATTTTTTACTGACTTACTTCAACTTGTTTAGCGTGGAATAAATTTTAAACAGAAGAGAAAATGGAGTTGACGCGAGAACATTTTCGCGCTATGATTTTCTACGATTTCAAAGCAGGATTATATCAAGAAGAATGCGTTCAACAGTTGCAATTAGCATTTGGTGATGAATCTCCAGCCCATGCTACTGTATTCAGATGGTTTAGAGAATTTAGAAGAGGTCGTAATTTTCTTTAGGATGAAGAACACACAGGAAGGCTGCCGTCGGCAATAATCCCGGATAATGTGTCTGCCATATGAAAAATGTTAATGGATGATAATGGCTGTACCTATCAAATGATACAGAAGGAACTTAACATTGGATCCGCAGCCATACACAAAATCATTCATGAAGAATTACATATGAAAAAAGTAGTTTGCCGTTGGGTTCCCCATAATCTAATTGAGCATCAAAAAGTGGAGCGTGTCACAATCAGTAAAGAAACTCTTAATATGCGGAATGATGGTGGCCACCGCATCATTTCTAAAATTGTAACAGGTCGATGAAACGTACATACCGTTTTTTGACGTTCCAACACGTCAAGAAAGCAAAGTATGGGTCTTAGAAGATGATCCCACGCCGACAATGGTGTAAAAACAACGCACATTGAAAAAAGTGATGTATGCTGTTTTCTTCAGAAGTACGGGATTGGTCAAAGCCATCAAGTTGGAAGGACAGAAGACAGTAACAGCAAATTGATATACCACTAAATGTCTTCCAGAAATTCTACAAGAACTGAATGTTAGGGGACTAATGCTTCACCATAACAATGCATCTTCACATACAACCGGATTAACAGTTGAGTTTATTAAACAAAAACAAATTAAAGTGATCGAACATCTGCCGTATTCACCTGATCTAGCTATGTGCGACTTTTGGTTATTCTTTAATCTAAAGAAGAACTTACGTGGACGTCGTTTTAATTCAGAAGAAGAGATTGATGTGGCTATAAATGCATTTTTTCATCTATTCGAAGAAATGAATGGCTTGAGGCATTTAATCTGTGGAAAATTCATCTACAAAAGTGCATTGATGCTGGAGCAGACTACTTTAAACACACCTAAAATTTTGTAAGTATAACTTTAAAAACCTAGTTGAATCTCAAAAATTTCAAAGTGACCCTCGTATGTATATATATATCTATATATATATATAGATATATATATAGATATAGATATAGATATATATATGTATATATATATATATATAGATATAGATATAGATAGATAAAAATATCGTATTGATTATATATGCGTTATATCTTATCAATTTCTTATCGATTTAATTAATCTTATCGATGTATGTGATAGATTGCAAATGCACTTACAATATTGAAGATTTTAATTTTACTTGTAAGCTAAATTTAACTTTTATAACTAATTAGAATTTATATGAGTATTTCAATTTCGTTTATCTGCACATGCAAATTTAGTGTCCCATTTATTCATTTTCAAAAAAACGAAAATATCAAAAAATGATTGTTTTTTATTTCAGATAAAATACATCTTTATTCAAAGATTTTTTTCAATAAAAAATACCAAATAAATTATTTTAAATAAAAATACATTGCTAAAATCAATTAGATAATAAAAGTTAAAACTCAAAGCCGAGAGCTAGTTTGTAGTTTACCTTCTACTTTTATAATTTTTATATGCAGATGAAATTGAAAGATATATTTGAAGACAAAATTAATTATAAAAAAGAAGATGTATTTTTACATTGCGATAATTATCATTATTTTAAACGATTAATAATGATTCGGAATGTTGATAATTCCTTTTTACATAGCAAAAATTATTATCTTTAGGTAATACTGAAATAAATTTTTTGTGCATTAGAAATTTTATTCCTCTCAAAGAATCCTTTATAGTATTAACTTTTGAACGTATTTTCAGTTTATTTTACTGATACATACTCATACAAATTTTAGGGAACAGTACAATTAAGTGTATATATTTTTAGATTTTCAATAAAACCTTCTTTATTTTCGTTTTTTCAAAGTTTAGAAAATATAATTTTTTTATTTTAAATTTTCACCACCAATATTGCTGCCATAATAAAATTTAATTTCTTCTGAATTTAACAGGTAAATGATGACTTTAAATATTAAGAAAAAGAAATTATCAATAACTTGTCTACTACATCAACCTGATGCAGTCTCTTTACATTTTTAGTCTAAATAGTATATTTATACTTTAAATGACTTCTTGAATCTACTTGACGTACTATGACTCCTTAATTGTAACCATACTTTAGCAACTTGATCTTAGTAAATTATAAATTTAACACCATGATAATAACAATACAAAAATTTTATTTACATCATCGTTTATATGCTAAAATATCTTATTTCTGCGGCAATTTTTTTATTGCTGAATTTTTGTGGATAATAATATTTATACTTTAAATGACTTCTTGAATCTACTTGATGTACTATGACTCCTTAATTGTAACCATACTTTAGCAACTTGATCTTAGTAAATTATAAATTTAACACCATGATAATAACAATACAAAAATTTTATTTACATCATCGTTTATATACTAAAATATCTTATTTCTGCGGCAATTTTTTTATTGCTGAATTTTTGTGGATAATAAATAAAATATTTTTATCATTTCATCCTAAGGATGTATCCTAGATGTATATAAAAATAAGACATAAAAATTAATCTGTTTTCAACATTTAAAAAGAATTTTGACATTTATTGTATTATTTAAATGAAATATTCTTTGTCAAGTAAAATTATAGTCTATGCAAAGAACATAAGAGAATAACAGAAAAATGGTGTCTTTGCAATTCTTTGTCTGATTATGAAGTCGGTGGATATTTTTTCGATAACTTTAACTTTAAAACTAGTTGCAAATATTTACAGCAATCAATTTCGCCAATTGATTTAAATCAATTAATCATCAATATTTACATCAATCAATCAATTTCATAAACAAAATATGTTATTTAATTTTAAGTTTACTGCTATTTAAATCATTTTAATTAAGAATTTTCTTAATTAAAATGAACACAAATATTAAAAATATTTTTAATTTTCTAAATGTTGTGCATAAGACAGTGAATAAAACAATTATTTAGTCAAAATATAATCTGAAGCAGAATCTATTTTCCACCTTTTAAGAATTTGCATGCGAGTTGTTTGGAAAATTATTTGATAATTCCATCAATCTATCTTTTCTACTGATTTAAACCAAAATTTAATGTAAAGGCTAGTTTTGTATTATTTTTTTTATTTCTTTTAATAACTAATAGCTTGAAATAGAAATTGAAATAAAAATAAACTTTTACAAATATCAAAATTTAAATCTATTTTGAAAAGAAACTCAGAACTCAAATTTATTGCTATTCGCAAAAATCACATGAAGATGAAGCTCTTAAAAGTAAATTATGTGTAATTTACTTTCAGATCATATTGTCTGATAGCTGAAGTTATTGAGAAAGTAAATAGACTTACACGTGTATGGAATTTAACTGTCAAGAGGTCATTTATTGGTTTCTTTGTTATCTTTCGGAGAAGTGTTTTATAAGATTCCTTTGAAATCGGCAGTTAAAATGCATAACACAAGTTATAAATGTGTAAAATTGTTACTGATTCAAAATATATATAACTTAAATTAAAACTATGCAAGGAAAATGTATGATTTTAGTTTAAAGACCATTTTTTAAACTTTCTGATAAATTTCTTATATTTTTATCTTTTAGAGAGAGAATCTTAGAAACATTATAATCCTAAAATAAAATTTTAACAGTAGTAATATCTCTTATAATATTATTTTTATTGTTGTTGTTGTCGTGTGACAAGTGCAAAAAGAAAAGATAAAAAAGGCAAGTCATTTGGGACCAAAGGCTTGGAGCATTGCCATGGCCACATCTTCAGCTCTTTCCATATGAAGAGTGTCATGTCAGCAGTTGGGATCGATGTTGAAGAGGGTCGAGGCCACAGAGTTGCCTCGGATCCAGCGGAACTCCTGTGCAGTACCTGTCTTCTGCGTAGGTTCTAGATCCGTCGGGCATGATTTTCATACCCCTCATGTGCACAGTCTGCATTCTGCTGATTGTGGGGGAAATACCATGGGCAGGATTAAGCTCCGGTAGGGACCATTTTTTCCGCAGTCTCCCGCAAGTGGTAGTTGTGGGAGGGTGATTGATATTCCTAGCCTCCTTGGCGAGGGAGTCCGTCTGTTCATTTCCCTCGATGTTAAGATGTGCAGGGACCCATTGGACGGTGCAAGTTTTCTCTCTTGCAACTATGGTGGGCAGGAACGCATTGATGTCTTGGGCAAGTCTCGTTTTACCCCTTTTAATGGCCTCCAGAGCAGATTTACATTCACAGAATATGTTAATGCCATTTGAGGGGACTGACTGTACACGGTAAAGGGGCAAGAGCTGCCTTTATGGCAATCAATTCACTGGTGAAGTTGGAGACAATTTTTCCAGCTGCAACCCGATGTTTGAGGGATGTTTGTTCTGGAAGGATAAGGAAAATACCAGAACCTCCCCTGTCTCATTCTGAGTTGAAAAAGCCGTCAGTGTAAGCTGTGACAAGGTCTGGTTTAGAAAGCTTGGTAATAGTTTCCATACCTTTTCTCCGAATGGTTTCTTGTTTCGCTTTTTGAACATGATTCCAGCAGGTCTAAAGTGATCTTAACGGTAGGTGGTAGTTTGAAAGCAAAAGGTGGTTCTTCAATAATATCAAGGCATGTGTGATTCAGATTGATGCTGTTTCTGATGTCTTTGTCGTATTGACAAAAAATGATTTTTATTATAATGTGCTTAAAATTTTTGAAAATTTAAGTTTAACTCAAAATAAGTAACCATTTTTTGTCCATAATAAAGTATTCAAACTCATTTGTAATTGTATAAAACAACACTCTCTCAAATCCTGCAGATAGCCGAGAGGGTGTTCCTAGGCGGAATGGGTGTAGTACTTCGGGAGTGTATTCTCCTGGTAGGGCCGCCCAAGGCGTGAAGGCTGTTCCACTATGCCCAGCTAATATCTGCAGGTGAAGCTAGAAACAAAGTCAGACTTCTATCACTGGTGCTCCATATCTTGTATCAATAGAAGCTGTCCCCTTCCCCTTTACCATGAGCTCTTCTACTTCCAACCTGCATCGCCCGTCACGCAGTTGATTTCGGTATTTCGCAGCAAACTTTTGGCTATCCAGACTGGTTTGGACTCAATCAAAGATAAAACCTCTTTTAATAATATATGGATTCTCACTGACAGCCGTAGCTGCATCCAGTATTTGAGCAATTGGGCTAGTGTAATAGACTATGCTGGGATCCGAATATGGGTCCCAACATGTTCGTATGTTATTTGATCTCTCAGCCTCAAATGATATTCACTTCCAGTGGATCCCCTCTCATGTAGGTTTGTTCGGAAATGAGCTAGCTGACGCACTGGTAAAGGAGGACTCTTCTTCTACTGCTTCTCCAGATCTGGATCTTGCTTACTCTGCTTGTAAAAATGCTATTTCAAATACTTGGTAGCATGGATCTGGTGTAGCTCAGCTATTCTGGTTGGGATTTGTAACAATAACAACAACAACATAAAACAACATAAAAAATTTGTATTTATAGTATTATTATTATTAAAGATTTAGGAATCTCAGCACACATTTTTGCTAAAATGCTAAATTTTAAATATTTTTTATTGTTCTTAAGTTGCATTACACTAATAATTTCTAATGAAGCTAAAATATTCTTGATGAAACGAATCTCTGGGGTTGCAAACTCTCTCTAGAAATGTCATTAGTTCAATATTGGAAAATGATAAATGGCGTTTGTTTTTTATGCTGGCAATGCTTGATGATCGACACTGGTTATTGATAAAATTATTTATATAACATCTTTTCAGACGTACATTGATGAATTGATAGCTGCATAAAGATTGGCAAGGTACTTGTTCGGTGATTGATCCATAAGCGATCTATTCGGGCTGAATGCCTTCACTGGTTCTTCAGTGTGTATAGTAGAAGGGAAATAAAATACATTTCGCGGACCAACATGTAGAAGTTCAACCTGCTTGAGGCAATGGCACTCATTTTTCCATGGGAAGTCAATAATTTTCTTCAGATCATACTACCGCTTACGGAATAGCCGACGCGTCAAGCTCTGCTGCCCGGGAGCTTGATGGGAAATATGTGACGAGGACCTTCAACATCCTGCAGATTAACATTCATGAAATGCTCAGGAAAAAAAGATTAACTTCATAGCATTTTGATTGAAAATGATTTTCATATTGCCTGCTTGCAGGAGACATGGCTGAATTGGAAGATTTGTTTTATAATCAAGGGCTACACTACAATCAGAAAAGATAGAAAGGATAGACATTGTGGCAGACAGTCTTTTCGGATTAAAAATTCTGCAGTCAAGTTTAAAGCCATCTCTTAAAGGTAGCATTGAAGTACAAGCACTGCAGGTCTTCCTCCTAGAGCACTCTAACTTTATTATAGACGTATATTCCTAACAACTCCCCCATTGATCCAACCCCTTTTGCACTCAATTACAGCTCTGCTGATAATATTATCATGGTTGAAGATTTTAATGCAAAAAGCCCTGCATGGGGAACACAGGTTATGGATGTGAATGGACAATAGTTAGAAAATATTCTTTGTGATCTAGGACTGATTACTCTAAACAAAAAGCGAAACACCTACATATCACGAAAAACTGGCACTGAATCTGCCCTTGATATCTCAGCAGTCAGTTGTAATCTATCGGATCTTTGCGGCTGGAAGAGTTTAAACAGTGCAATAAGTGATCATAGATCCATTATTACAGCTCTAAAATCTAAAATGGATGAGGAGGATCAGATAAAAAGAACATGGAACTTCTGGAAAGCAGATTTGACAGGTTTCAGACAGCTTCCAGACAAGCTATGTTCTAATGGACCTCGAACTGACTCCCTTGAAGAGAAAACCTCAAACTTTGTAAATTGCATCACAACTGCTGCCAAGAGGTTTATTCTCAGGAAGAAACAATGGGTTCCATATTGGAAAGATCAAAATAGATTCCTTGATCAATAAAAGGGACTTCTTCTTCTTCTTCTTAGAGTTGGGTTTGTATGTCATTGAGCACCTCTGCTTTTATCAGCATTTTGTACCATTAACTCCAAACCTAATGTTTTCTAGTTCCAGTTGCTCGGGTCACCCACTTTATTAATAAAGTCCGATAACCCTTTAATGGAGTCTAGGTGTAACTCTCTAATATGGATGATGCCTAAAGAAGGTAATCTAGGGAGGGCAAGAGCCTCGCATTCGTAAATGATATGCTTGGCCGTTTCCTCTTGCGTGTGACATTTCCAGCAGATAGGGTCTTGCTGAAACAGTCCCATCTGGTCAGAAAGTCAGTCATGCTAGGGATAGCTTCCTGACTTTCACCAGAAGAAGATGGTTTGGAGGTCATTTCTACCTCAAGTAAAGGATTCATTGCTGCCCCTTTACTAGATTGCCTCTGAGTTCTCTTGTCTTTTTCAGCAAGGTCTACTTCAGAGGCTTAAACTGCAAATGCCGAAAGGTTTGTTATTTCTTGTGTCTTTTCAGCCACAAGATAACAATTAATAAGCTCAGGTAATATAAGTCCACCCAGCATTGTCTGAGTTACTGGGCAAGGCAAATTACTTTAGAAGTTCGCAAGGCAATTAGAGGCTCCGTTAAGACACCATTACCGCGGTGCCAAATAACCTTAGGCACGGATCGCATAACACCAGGGTTTACGGGAGCTGGTTCACGGCCTCTGATTCTATATTCAAGGCTATCCTGTCATTCCTACAGGACATTCGGCTATCCACCACCTGCCGACGCGCTTGGTGGCTGCTCAAGCCCCAGGAAGGTTCGCGTACCCCCTGGTTCCAGGAAGGAAAGGGACAATCCGAATGAATTTCTGAAGATTTATAATACAAGAATGAATAGAGAAATGCTTGCGGAGAGTACAAAAAGAGTAGAAGTTGAAATTGCAAAGTCTAAAAGGCTAAAATGGTCAGATTTCTGTAAGGATTTAGACCCAAGAAAAGCTACAAAATATTGGAAAATGGTAGAAGTCTTAAACAAACACTCTCCCTGTTCACAAACACAGAGCTCTAACATTGTCAGTATTTCTAGCACTGATGCAGTCTCGAATATAGTAGCAGAAAAATTATTGGCACTACACTATTCAAGCGCAATTAAACTTTCATTCAGGGAGGAAGACAAAACTTGAATAAACCATCAGAAAATACCTGCTGGAAGCTTGAAGATACAGGAATAACGATGTCTTCGACAAGGCTATCACATATCAAGAACTGAAGACTGTGCTTTATAAATTGGATGTAAAGGAATCTCCAGGAAGTGATATAATATTCGAAAATATAATAAAACACTTTGGCGAAACTGCTATGAAATACTTATTGGAAATTATTATTCTATCATGGAAAAAAGGAAAACTTCCAAAGGCATAGAAAACGTCCATCATTGTATCAATACTCAAGCCAGGAAGATTATATCTGAGTGTAAAAATTATAGACCTATCGCACTAGATTAGATTTAAAATTAGGGTGGTTTCAAAAGAACCTAACACCGCGACCATAGGTCTATTGTACTATACCCCTCAGAAAGCCCTATTTGAAGAGACCAGTGGCTGAAGCAAAGTTCAGCAGACATTTTACAGGAATTTCCTGCAACATCCTAGGTTCAATCAAGTGCTGACCCAGGTGTTCAAATATATGTGCAGAAAAAGTTTCACATTCACATAAGATGTGTATTGAAGTTTCTTCCATATAATGACAACCTCTATAAGTGGGATCATCTGAAACTCCCATTATGGTGAGATGTCTTTTAAGGTGGCAGTGTCCTATAAGTAGTCCCACTGCTTTCCTTAGACTGCCTCTATTGAGCTTTAATAATTCTTTTTGCCTTTTGCTAGGGCACGTGCTATTTAATAGCCTTGCTTGTCTTTGATCATTGGCATTGTGCCAGTTCATAAACTGTTGTTTTCTGAAAAAATCAAAGACATTCCTTCTGATCAATTCTTTTGAAATACCTAGCACTGGTTCAGGAACAAAAAAGTCAGTTGCTGATCCAGTCCTTGCTAGCTCATCAGCTAATTCATTGCCAGGAACACCAGAGTGCCCAGGCACATTATTGAAGGAATAATGTTATTACTAGCCAATCTACACATAGTGAGATAACATTCCCAGACAAAAACAGAAGTTACAGTAGACTTCTACAAAGCTAGTAATGCAGCTTGACTGTCAGGACAGATAATTATTCTTTTATGAGAAAAGTTTCTGTCGAAGCATATTCTACTGCACATGAGAATGGCAAAGACTTCTGCTTGGAATACAGTTGTATATTTACTCAAAGGGAATGATAGCTTCGTGTCATCAACTGGACAACAAATACCAGCTCCAGTGTTGGAATTCATTTTTGAGCCATCAGTATTCCAGTAAATACAGTTTTCACTGATAGCAACATTATTCCAATATTCTCTCAAGGGAAATTTGATTGTATAAGGCTTATCAAAAGCATACTTAATAATCGTGTAATCAGTAGGCATACTTATAAAAGGATGACTAGTTACGTCAGCATTGAGGTTTCCCCAGGATAAAAATCTAGAGTAGTCCTTCCACTGACCTGTATTTTTAAGCCTCTTCATGCTAAGTATCGCTTCTGCTTCAATACGCATATAAAGAGAATATATACCAAGCAGAAGCTCCAGTGTAGATGTGGGAGTTGTACGAATACACCCAGAGATAGCTACACAAAGCATTCTTTGAAATTTTGTTAATTCTGCTTTAGCATTTTCGTTTTTGATTTTTGACCACCAGACCACTGAACCATAGGAAATGATGGGACAAATAATCATAGAGTAAATCCAACGAATAATTTTGGGATTGAAGCCCCAAGTTCTTCCAAATGCATTTCTACATGACCAGAAAGCTTTTTTTGCTCTATCAATACAAAAGTTGAAGTGCTAGTTCCAACATAAGTTCATGTCAAAAAATACTCCTAAGAATTTAACTTCTTTGGAGCAAGTTAATTCTTGACCAAAAAAAGTTATCTTTTTCAGATTAAGATTCTTTTTCTTTGTTAAGGCTACCACAATGGTTTTTTGAGGATTTACAGAAAGGCCTTCTTTTTTACACCAAGTCTCAACTTGTTTGAGGGTGCTGGACATGATGCTGGAGATTGTTTCACCAAACTTACCCCTGACGAAAATAACTGAATCATCTGCATATCCAATGGTGGTTATGCCTGGTTTTTTTAACACCTGTAAAAGGGAGTCTACAACATAGCACCATAAGATGGGTAAAAGAACCCCTCCCTGTGGACAACCAGCTTCGGCTTGGATCATCATGTTTACCTAAAAATGAGGCACTGACAAATCTGTTATTGAGCAGATTTTCTATCCAAGAACAGATTGTGTCTTTAACTCCCTTTCTAGCAAGAGATTGTAAAATAGTTTCAATGGGTACCTTATCAAAGGCACCTTCTATATCTAAGAAAACAGCTAAAGCAAGTTCCTTAGCCTTAAAGTTTTCCAAAATGAAGGATAGGTTTTAGATCGGACTATCAGTGGATCTACCAGGTTGATATGCATATTGAGAGTCAGAAAGTGGTTTTTCCACTAAGTAAACTTCTCTAATATATTTGTCTATCAGCTTTTCAATTGCCTTTAGAAGAAAGGATGTTAAGCTGATAGGTCTAAGAGATTTAGCTTCATAGTAATTATCTTTCCCTATTTTAGGAATAAAAATTACTTTTGTATGCATCCAGGCCATAGGTATATGCCCAAAGACCTAAAGATTCTACAGAGAATTGGAGCAATGCACTGGACTCCCTCAATAAGCAGAGCCGGTACAATTCCATCCATTCCCGATGCTTTAAAAGGTTTAAAGGACATTATTTCCCATTTTGTTTGATCATAAGTTATGATTCTTTTTTTTTGTTTTTTTTTTGGCAACATCCCATTTACTTATACCACAATCTGAAGTAGGGAGTGTAAAATTAGGAGTGCTATTTATTTCGTTGGAACCTGGAAAGTGAACTCTGAACATTTCAGACAGTGTCTCTCTCCCAGATTCTGAAAACTTACCATTTAGCAATTTAAGAGTGTTCAGACAGCAGTTCCTGTCTTTAGACATTATTTTAACGAGTCTTGCAGTAACAGACACAGTTTTAAATTCAGTGCAGTAATTTTGCCAAGAATTCTTTTTAGAATTCCTGATAGCTTTATTATATGTGATAAGTGCCAGTTTATATTTCTGCCACTCACCATTCTTTTTGGCTCTATTAAAGAGCTTTCTATATTGTCTTCGCAATTTACTTAACTCTTTAGACCACCAAGGAACTAACCTTGGAGAGCAAGTATTGCTGACATCACAATTTTGATAGTATACTTGGAGAATGGCATTTTGCATGTGATCAACGGCCAACTCCAAATCTGCTACCGAAGATAACTTACCGAAGTCACCTTCCTTGATAAGATCTTCTAGATCTTTTTCGTAGGAACCCCAGTTGTTATTTTTTGGGTTCCTACCTACCACCTCTAGTCTGTTTGCCCCTAAAACAGAAAGCTAATGTATTGGTGGTCAGATAAGCTTATTTCATCAGACACTTTCCAATCTTTAATAAAGTCAGCACACTTACTGTTACATAAAGTGATATCAATGACTTCTCTTCTATTTATAGTAATAAAGATGGGTTCATTTTCTCTGTTAAGAATAAATAGATTATAATACAAAATGTATTCTAAAAGACCCTCACCACGTCTGTTGCAATCACTACTTCCCCACATAGTGTGGTGAGCATTTGCATCACATTCTATGATGAGTTTCTTACTCAAATTGTTATAATCTAAAAAACTGACAATTTGCTTATTAACTGTGTCTTTATCATCGAACGGAAGATATGAAGACATAAAGATAATTTCATCTTTGATTCCTTGCAATAAACAGGATACTTTTACAACAACATTATCCCCATTTAGGTAATTGATCAGAATGAGGGCATTTAATTTGTTGCTAATAGCAATACATGCTCTTGGTCTCAAACAACATTTATCATAAAATATGTTAAAACCCTGAACATGTAGGCCCAAAACAGAAACATTGGAAGTCCATGGCTCTTGAATTAAAAAAATGTCAACCTCCCCTCTAGTCATCTTCTTGCTAAGAATAGCTAAAACTGATCGACTATGATGAAGATTGATCTGTGCGACTTTGATGATACTTACCATTGTGGCACCCAAAGAAGCTAAGAAGAAGCACTGCTTCCCAAGTCTCCATAAGTAGGGGACTTACTTATTTGAGTTTCCTGCAAAACCTTTTCTATCTCACTCTCAGATAGAGGAGAGCTGAGTTGCAGGTTTATATCAGAACCAGAATCTAAATTTAGTTCTTCAAGGTTAGGTAATTCGCTTTCCTTACTAGAAGTAGGAGAGGATTTACTTACTTGAGAGGAAGTTGCACCTTCTTGTACAACTTCAATCTCTTCAATGCTCTGTACATCCTTCTGGTTTGGGTTCCGGAGAATTTTGAAGGTTCCCCAATCCAAACCAGTATAGGCACTATAATTTGCCTTTTTAATGGCTTCTGAGGCTTCCATATCAACCTCGAAGATCCATCTAATAGAATGTGTCTCTATAGATTTCTGCAGAGTACGCCATTCTAAGGACTTCAACTCCGGGTTGAGTCTATTTAGCCGTTTCAGAAAGACGGTAGGATCTTTGATATGAGTGTCCCTTGTCTTAAAGGCCACCTTTACCGGTTTAGGTACATAACTGGGATCCAGAAGACTGAGCCCTTCACCACCAAACAGACTCTTGTTACCATGGAAGGATTTTTTAATCCATTCCACAGTTTCAAGATCATCACATAGGAAAATAGTGCCCCAGACACTAAGCTTAAGCCTCGAATCCTAGGCAGATGATTTCCTATGGGGACCTCATCGGTCCTGGTCAGAATCTCCAGCTGTATGGAGTCAACATCCTCCTCGTTGAGGTTGATGGTTGGGAAACCATCCTTTACAATAGATGCTTTATGGTTTTTAACAGCCTGAGTAAAAGTTCCAGGTTGATGATCGTCCCTGGGCTTATATAAAATACTTCAAAATTTTCAATTTATTTTGTGATATTTACTTAATTTATTGTAATTAAATCTTATAGCAAGCAAAGTTACATTTTCTGAAGCAGCAAAAATAAAAAATTAAGGAGAAAAAAAGGGGAAATTCAAAAACTTACTTCTCATCAAAGTTCAGAAAATTTCTTTTCTAAAACTTATGCACATGCAACGAATGTCTCTGCATTATCTTAAATATCAAAGAAGCATGTCATTATCTTAAATATCAAAGAAGTATATCATTATCTTAAATATCTTTTGTTCTCTGCATTATCTTAAATATCAAAGAAGCATTGTTTACTTTTCAAAAGAATAGAATATTTTAACCCAGTCCTTACAAAGTAAATTTCATTAATTGCTAAAGAACTCAGTAAAAAAGTTCCTTGTTTCAAGTTATAAAGTGGCAGTTTCTTTCGTTCCAGTTCAGATCATGATTACGATACTTCATTGCAGTTCTCATTGGTTTAAATATCCATGACATCAGATAACGTTTCATCTACTTCACGTTATATTGAGACGGCGTCGTAAATCCAGTTTGTCATGATTTTGCTGCCTGTCTTCAAATCGCAATCTTCGAGCGGCAGCAAACCAGGTGAATTTCAACATCGAATGTCTGAGTGTCGTCGGCAATAAGAAAAAGTCCATTCATGATTTTTTACCAGGAATTAAGAAATATTTTTAATTATAATTTTTTCTTTTTGTAAAAGTTTTTAAAATCATGAAAATTACCTGTGGTTCTAAATAAATAATTTTCAAATCTTTTTGGCAATATTGCTTCCAAAATTGAACACGTTGAAAATAGAACATAAGAAAAAGCAAAATGAAAAATATAAGACAAAACATCTATTTTATGGTTAGTTTAAATCGGCAAGGGTGATTTAAATTTTTAATTAATATTTTTTTTAATTTTCTCTCATTTATGTTTACATTATAGAAATTACCTGTGTTGAAGTTTCCTTAATTTTTTCTAATCAAGAAAATACGAACTATTGTTTTCATTTAGAAATTCAGGACTGCATACCCAGCAAATCAACCATATAATATTTACAATAAGTTAGGTAGTTTTTGCATCAAAAGGTTTTAAACATGTTTTATTTAATTTTAATCACCCTTTACATAGACACATAAAAATCAATATGCGATTAAAAATATTTTAAATGTTATTTATAATATTTTAATACTGGAATATCAATAGGATAAAATTTACAAAAAATCAATTTTGACAAATTATAAATAACTTAATCCTTATGTGAAATGTCGAGATTTTAAGTTTAAAAAATTTTTAAAAACATTATTATCATTACTTTTTATTTTAAATTGTTTCATAAGAAAAAAATTATATTTTAGAGCATATATATATTTATATTAATGTACATTTTTTCATCAAATACAGCAATGAAATAGCAACACAGATATATTCACAGATCTTTTACTTTAAAGAACAATCACTTTTCAATTCGAATAAATATAAATTGCATTTCAAATAAAATATTTTCGAAGTATTTCACAGAATAAAATATTGTTATAAAACCTAAATTAAGTTAATTGCGATGAGTTTAATAATAATATTTCTCTTCAATTTCTTTGAAATGACTTGTTTATATTATTACCTACTTCCTTCATTTTTCGATATTGAAAAAGTAAACTCTTTTCTGTTCAAAATTCTATCTTATTCTAACAATGGTGCCAAGTAAACTTTACTTTGAAATCATTTCTTCCTTTTTTTTTCATAATTTTCCCGTGTGACCATTTCTTTTTCCATAGAAAATGTTTTCGTACCTTTCTTGTTATGTATATATGACCTTACCTTGAGTCATATTTCACTGTGACTTCCGCCTTCTTTCTAAATACGCTCTTTGTTTACCAATATATTATCCCTATACTTTAAAGAAAAAACTCGAAAGGAATTATATTCATAAATTTTTACGGGTTCAAAAGCAAAAACTTATTGCTTTTTTTAGTTTATTATTCTAAGACATGTGCTTTCTTTTTCGGTATTTGGTGTTTACTTACCATAAAATCTAAAGTTTTACGTTACATTTCAAAGTGCTGCGCTTCTTCTTCGCTTACTTTGTTATAGAAGATTTTTTTTGTTTATTCTCGGCAAAGTTAAAAATAAAGGCATGATGAAATATTTTTCTATGTATTGAGATTTAATACATTTTTATGATAGTTCCTTTTATAAAGGAATAAAAATATTGAATTATTAAACAAACATAAAACTAAATATTTTTCAAAATTTGGAAAATTTTATATAAAAATATATATGTTGATTAGAGATTCTACTTTAGTTGTATTTATAACTTTCAAAAGAGCATAAAAAATGCTGGTGTATTATTATTTTTACTGTCGAAAAGGTTGAGTCACTAATATTCTAAGCAATGCTTACTTAATTACTTTTGAATTTAATATTGTTGACAGTATTTTCACTTATACCATTTCCTAATTCATGAAATAAACTTTTCAATAATTGTTTAAGAAATGTGTTCGTCACATGAACTCAAAAGAGTAATCTTAAAGAATTAGACAAGATAGAACATTGAATAGAGGACAGAAAAACTCAAATTTTATATTTTAGCTCATTCTTTAAGATTAGAATTTTAATGATTTTAATGAATTTGGTATCTACTAAAATGGATGAGAGTTGCACGATTTTCTTTACACTGTACTTTGGCGCAGGTACTGTGGTACTGTTAACACCCACAATTGTTGAATGGGGACCACAGAAAATCCACATGCATTTTTTGAGTTACCCTTGCAACAGCCTAATGTGACTATTTGGTGTAGCTTCACAGTTGATTTCATAATTGGTCCATTCTTTTTCCAAGATGTCACACATACGAGTTTCAAAACACTTACTGTCACTTGTCAATGTTACGCAACACTGTTACAGGACAACATTATTCCTGAACTGCAAACGCGAGAGGCAATTCAAACAATCACCTTTAGGCAACTCTTAACATAATGGCAACTATTTTTAAATGCTTTGACTCATCGGTTCATGTATAAAATGAGTCTATATGGTTATTTTATTTTGAGATTCTCACAAATTGCCAATTGGGCTGCTTTAATATACTGTTTAAGAAAATACTGCTTAAAACCATCGGCTTTGAAACTTCACGATGTGATATCCTTATACATCTTGTTATAAAATCATCAATGAATGAAAATGATAAGCGAAATTTAAATAATACATTAAATAATTTCGGTTTTACCATACATTTCAAATATAGGAAACCGCAAAAAACATACAGAGTTAACTAAAATGTATTTATTGTTACTTTTCAAATAAAACTAAATAAGATATTAAGTAGAATCTCAACATGGCGTTTATAAACAGGATGCAATACTTTTTCTGAACGATGAAAGTGCAGTATTGCATAACATTGCAATATTCATACATACTTATTTACCTGCAAAATTTTTATAGTATATGCAATCACTTCTTTATTAACCTTTTAATAATATATTTAACAAAATTTTCCTTGAATGAAATTGTTAGTAATAACAAAAGGCAGCGTTGCCATTCTCGGCTTTTTACATCTCTTAAATTTTATAAAATAATAATGGTAACGTTACTTTTATTAATATTATTTTTAGTTTTAGTTAAAAAATTTTTGAAAAGGCCAAAAACATCACGTTGCTTAAAAAGTACATTTAAAGAAGCTATTTTTAGACGTTAAAATACGAAAAAATTCTGCTTATTAAGTTCTTAGCAGTGTAAGCAAGAAAAAACAGTTGTGAAATTATGAGTGAAATAATATGGAGGCAAAATAAACTATAAAAAGATAATATAACTCAATTTCTGTTTCTATTGTAGAATTATAATTAATTTGTATTTTAAGCATTTTATTTGATAAATATTTACATAAGTGCAGCTTCATAGGCATTCATATAATTTACTTTACTATTACTTTTTTAAACTGCGAATAAATTCTAATTTTCTTTTCGAATTCTCGAGCACAAATGATCCAATTTAAATTATTTTTTTAACTTTTACCACAAACATTGAGAATTTATAAGTTAATTAAAGTTCCATATAAAAAAAATAGTTAGGAAAATCATTATTAAAGCTGAAGTTAAATTCTTAGTCTCCATTAAAATCAAAAATCATATGTACTTTCTAAATTGGTATATACTTCTAATTAAATAAGTATTTTAAATTAAAATAATAATTAAAATATTAAAATAAAAAATAAAAAAATATTAAAAATAAAATTTATTTTGCTTTAAAACAAAATATTCTTTATTGTTATTACGAAATATAAGATTTCCAAAATTTGTAGGATCCCAATATCATTTTAGAGATACTTTGTAAAAAAATTCATCCTTATTTTACACTAAATATTTCATTAAGAAATCAAAATATATTCTCAAATTTATTTGTGAGATTGTGTAGAAACTGTTAAACAATGTATGTTATCACAAAAAAGTATACATATGAACACGTATCAATAGTATGTAAAAATAGATATTTCATAATTTTATTGCAAGCAAATCTGTTACTTTAAAAATATTATATTTCTTAATAGAAAAATAGCGATTATTAATTATTGCAGTTCATTTAAACTGTTACAAACTGAAACTTTGGGTTTGTTATTAACTGATCACGTGTCATTAGCGTAATAAACTTCAAAGAACCATAAATCATTCACCTTCATTCATTCATCTAGAAATTATAAATTGCAATTGTTTTAAATTGCATATTTTGAAGATTGGAAAATCAATCGAAAAACTATTACAGAGATAATTATTATGATGCATTCTTCTGCTATATTTAAATCTAAACTAACTTGTGAATATCAAAACAAGTATTGGAATTTTCGATCTGATTGATTAAGATTAAATTTACCGCGTTTATTGATTAAATAAAAAACATCATTTAAAATGTTAGAAATTAATTCATTTTACTTACACTTTTAATGACAAATATTTATTTCAATTCTTCCTCAAATATTTAGCTAAATATATAATATTAAATATAATTATATTGGCAAATGATATAAATACAGTTAATTTCTAAGTAAATAGAATCAGTTGAAAGAATAATAAAAAATATATTATCATATTAACATTCCTTACAAAGTGAGAAAATCTTTTTTTATATACAGGGAAAATAGAATAAATCATTGAGTATAACATCATATATTTCTATTAATTCTTGAGGTAACATGACATTTTTAATATTTTGTGATAGTATTTTAATATTTTATTCGTTACATAAGGAAAGTAATTTAATATCATTACAAAAATTTAGAAACTAAATAAAAGATATTAAATTTGTTATCTCTTACAGATGAACTTTTTAAATTAAATTAAATTTTTAAGCATTTTGTTTATTTAATTCAAATTAGAATTGTGTGTATACCTTAGAAGAGAATTTGCACTTTTAATAATAAGTTAGTTAAGAATTTTCTGGAAAATCTTAATTAATTTATTTATTAAAGTTGGATATTAATATTTATGAAATTATTACTTATAATTTATTTATTATTTTATAAATAATTATTTATAAAGTCATAAATTTTTAATAATAATATAATTAATTATTATTATTAAATAATAATTTATAAGTTTTAAATTAAAAATTTATTTTTAAAAAATAATAATTTAAGTTAAAAAATAATAATTTTTGAATATAAAAATTATGATTTATTGAATTGAATTGTTATTGAAACAATACTAACAATTACATAGTATTATATAAATTATCATAAATATTATTCTTTCTGATTTAAATGTTTACTTTTCTCTCCTTAATTTTTTACTTGCAAGAACACAAGTTCATTTCACAAGTAGCAAATTCGTTGTAAGGACAATTGTTCTACAACTAATTTTACTCTTGCTTTAGAACACAAGTGTGTGATCTAAATACTTAACCCAACCTTCAAGGCAAACGCATCAAATGTTTTTAACCTATTTAAATAAGTGTCTTGAAAAAGTTGGATATAATTGTCTCATATTTAAAAAGTAATTACAAATAAAAGAGAATTGTAACTTTAAATATATTTTACTTTTGTAAGTTTTCCTTATTTATTTCATTCATTTCGTTATGCTAATGATAGTCACTTTCGTTCTAGAAGTTCAAGTTAAAAAAAGAAAAAGAAGCTTTTGACACAACAGTGACGTCAGCATTTGCATTAAAAAAATCCCCAGTTAAACGCCTTCACAAAGACTTCTTTGTCTAGTAGGCGATGAACAATTTTTCTTCTTGTAACTTTCGCAGGACCGATATAAAAATGCTGCCAAATTAACTGGCACAACTTTGAAAGAAAAATATATTTAGTTCATCATCTTTAATGTGCAGTTGAATCTAAATTTTATATCTAAACTTAGAAAGACAAATTAGATATTACTCTGCTTTATCTCTTCCTATACATACATTTCATCTTGGCAAGGTTTAATAGTCTACAACTATTTGGGTAAAAATAAATCATTCAAAAATGCAATACTTCTTTGTATAAGAAATGTGTCTAAAATCAAATTTGGCAAACTAAATTAATATTATTGAAATGTCTTAAGTTATAAAACCTCATCTCGTTTGGAAAACAAAAAGTGTATCATAAAAAAAGATATTTTTTCTCATAAATAAATTGTATTTATTTCATTTAGATCTCTACATTTTTGATTTCAACATTAAAAATGATGTGATCTTTTATACTTTTTTAATTAAATTTTCAAAAAAAAATCTCTTCTATTATATTGTTGTGTGTCTTTCCTTGTTATCATGAAATCTAATTCGATACCAATAGCGCAAAAATTAGATACTGGCTTTGAAATTTATGGTCACAAAATTAAAATGAAATGTAATTTGTCTTTATATCAATTATTATTTTATAAAATCACAATTATCTCATGATAGAACCTGTATTTTGAATTTGAAAAGTATGGGTTCAATCTAGTCATTAATTAATGACGAGAAATGGAAGTTGTGTTTATTTTCTGCACTCTCATTTATCTAGTTGGGTGCTTACGTGTCTTCCGAGCTCTATTTCTTTGTTACACATGCTATATAGAAAAAAGAACTCTCAGAAAACAAACCGCAATGGTTTAAAAATGAGACATACAACAACTTTCATCAACTAATAGAAAGCTTTATAATTTCCATCCTTATATCCTATTGAACAATCAACGACTGTCTCTTGATAAATACCCAAAATATTTGGGTTTTGTGTTGGACTCTGAAATACTAGGAAATAAACATATCGATCATCTCGTGCTGAAGGCGAGAAAATGACTCCGCATTTTACGGTATATTTCTGGGCGAGATTGGGGCGCTGACGCTGGCACCCTTAGAAACACGTATATCTCATTAATCAGACCAATCTTAGAGTATGGCCTTCCAATTTACTGTAATGCCTCAGATACAAATCTTCAGAAACTTGAAAAGGTCCAGTTTAGCGCAGCTCGGATCATTACTGGCTTAGAAACTCATGTCCCAGGGAAATTGTTCTTTTTGAAGCAGACTTACAGCCTTTAAGTCTTAGGAGACGTGCTTGCCTAATAAAATTGTACAACAAACTTAGCGCTCTAGGCTCACAAAATCGCACCTCTAACTACTTTAAAAACTGGTGTAACAATCAGAGGCTTAAGAGAAACAGTCCCTTCAGCCAAGTGGCTTTCTTTAATCTTGTCGATGACACAGTGGAACCACATCACAAATCCCAGTGTCTTAGCCCGGTGGACGACTTGGACGGTGTCTACTTTCATTTCGAATTACCAGTACATGTGAATAAACAAACAGACCTTCCTGCCTATTTGAGGTAATTGGCCCTTGAAAAAATTGGAGAGATTCCACTTGATGCTGTTCAAGTCTACACAGATGGCAGTAGAGATGACTTTTTCCGGTCCGGCAGTCGTATATTCGCCAAATCTCAAGACCATGAATTAAAGCTTCAAAGGATAAATACCGATCATTGCTCGGTTTTTCGCAGTAAACTGATAGCCATTGATGAGGTCCTTGAGGTTTTTTCATCTCCTCCTTATGGAAAGGAGGTTTGGATTCTGTCTGACAGCAGAAGTGCTATTCAGCACCTGTGCAATTGGCAAAGTGTTAGAGACAATGTTGGAGTGACAACTGTTAACAAGTTAAAACGGCTTTCCATATCTCATCAGATTCATCTGCAGTGGATTCCTTCCCACGTCGATATTGAGGGAAATGAAATTGCGGATGCTCTGGCGAAAGCTGGTGCTGGCGAGGCCTCCGTTAGTTTAGCTCCTCTCACTTTCACGGAGATTCACTCCTGAGAAAAAATTAAGAACATGATTACTTGGATTGTCCCTCCGGTACATTACTGGTACCAAAGTTCCCGTCCCGGAGGCTCCCTGACTAACGACTTAAGTCGTCAGGAACAAGCTATTCTTGCCCGATTTCGAAGTGGACATCTTAAAATCCTAAAATTTTCTGAGGGTTCCCGAACCTTTGAAACCTGTATAAACTGCTCTACCGAGCAGGCTTCTCCTGAACATATCCTTGAGTGCCTAGGGCTCTCCAGGCAGGACTTGGTTGACGACCCTCTTCCGGTTTTAGATTATTGTAGAGTGTACAACGTCATGGACCTGGTCTAGCGCTGCTGGCCTTTGGGGGCATGCAACAACAACACAACTTTCATCAGTTGTGGCAAGCTTTATAAGATGTTAGAGCATTGCCACTTTTAAATTTGTAGCTGATATAGTAGAATTTTATTCATACATATACGTGTATAACGTAGTTTCAGTTCAAAAACTGATTAAATTCAAATTGATTTTAAAGATATTGAGAGAATATACTCTCATTATAAAACATAATATTAAACATGATATACACAATACCATAAATACAAGGAATTACACCTGTACATATTCATAAATCAAAATTTATTCTATTGTTCTAAGTTCGCAAAAAATTGTTTATCCTCTACACAATCAATCCATCTAAGTTTGGGCAATTCTAATCATATTAAATGATATAACAAATGATTTTTATTAATTTAACCACATTTACAAAAAATGCATAATTATTGTTACATAAATATTACATCAGATTTCAAGGTAAAAAATATTGTGAAATAATATTTACACTCTTCTTCATTAAGCTTTTGCACCTTATCTGAAAACTGGTAAAATTCTCCTCAAATCCTTTGCAGCTGAATGCTGTAAATTCTGTTTAAGATTCGATTATACGAATGTCAGAGCTTTTTGTGTTAACTGAAGACTTTCGAATTTTAAATTAAAAATTATTGAAATCACCAATTTAAAAATATGATTAATCAATGGAATCTCCACAAAATTCTTCATTTAAAACGAAACTTATATTTTTTATAAACATAATAATTGTGAAAAGACTAATTTTTATTCTGATCTTAGTTATTAAACTAAGCATCTAATTAATCAAATTCCAAACTATCACAGATACTAACATTTGTATGTGTGTCCGCTGAGTACAGAAGTAATCAAGAAAAGCGATAATGCTCTTGGCCTCATGAGAGTATTTATGCAAGAGGAAAAAAGCGTAATGTTCATAAAAATATTCATGCTTTTCTCCTTAACTTCATCTCATAATTAATTTACATTTTGCTAGTTGCCAAGAACCGTGTTTATAAGAACTATTATTAAATTATTATTTAATAATAAAGTAATAAGAAATTAAGAATGTAATACACATACACACACACATATATATATATATATATATATATATATATATATATATATATATATATATATATATATATATATATATATATATATATATATATATTGATCGGTTGCGAACAAATATGATAACGAACTAAAACGAATTCTAACGAGCACTTCTCGGTTCTCAGAGCATGATGTACAGAATTTCAAAAAACTGGAAAAGAATATTTTCCAATAGAATATTTGTGACCAAAGAAGAACATCAGTTTCGATTTTGAATGAAATCAAAACCGAAACTTATTTTATTTTAGCACCTGCCTCCTTCGTTAATTCAAGAAGAATGTCAGAACAATAATCTTAGAATGACACCCAAACCAGGTTGATTTCACTAATTTTAGGGATTATTACAACAGCACAATTAATCACTTCAGGAAAGTCTTAAAAAAGAGAGAAAAGCAATCGACAGTGGAGATGTTCTTTAATGCCCCATAAACATAAAAATGAAATGGTCTAATTAATATACAAGACTATACGTATGTATTTTTAATACAACTTCTAAAAAACTATACATCTTTTTTTTAATTTTTAGGATCTCCAGAACGAATTAATCGACATCACAAAAAAAATCTATGGTAAATCAATAATCAGTTAACGAACAATTCGGATAGCGATCATAATATTGTAACGGATTATGTTCACTAACTAATCACCCACTGTGTGTGTGTGTTTAAAACATTTGTGCTTCTCGGCTGTCATTGACCTTTGAAGCCGCTCACAGCAGAAGCACAAATGCTATTGTATGAGATAAATGTCCAAAAGTTGTCCATAAGTCCAAAAATTTGCATGAGGTTTCATGTTATTGCATGAGATAAATATAGGAAATTTAAGCTATCACTGCCCAAAAAAAGTCCTACAAATAAGAAAATAATAAATAGATAAGATACATATAATAAAAAGTAGGGGAAAAGTAAGCAAATAAGTTCATGTATAAATGTAATAGCTAAAGATCAATTTGATAAGAAAAATGTCGTCACCAACAGTGAAACATTTGAATAAAATTTTAAATACTTTAATGAACTTTTGAAAAATTACTTGTTGAATTTTAAGTAATTGACAGTTAAATTTATTAAATGAATTGTCAATTTTATGTTGGTAATAATTAAAGATGTCAGTTGCAAAATAGACCAAGAGTAATTTAAAAAAAAAACTAAATCCACATACTAAGCAGTATTTTCAAGGCTTTTGGCTTTGATGATCATTCTACAGTTTGATAACTAGGCCTCACTTAGCTTTTATGAGCTCTGTTCTAGTTGTTAAAAAGGGCTTGCTGAAATTTATAAGAACTTTATTTAAGAGAGTGATATGCAAACCTTTATTTTTTGTTACCTTATTTAATTTGGTTTGTTGAAATATATTTTTTCTATAGTTTTGAAGTGTCACACATAGATAAGTTAAGGACATTTGTCTTACACTAAATCAGAAAAACAATACTTTATGCAAAAAGAAAAGCCTCGTCTCCTGGTGAAGCTAATAGAGGAAGTACAATTTTCATTTGTACACATCTTACGCGTTTTTATTTGAATTAAATATTTGGATTTTGGATTATTTTCCACTATACCCCCGTTTTTGATCTTAAAGAAATAACATGTTTTTTACAGAAAAGCGAAAATAATATAACGTAGATTCGATGATTTTATTGACTGAAAATTCTATTTTTAAATTTAATTTATACTAAATCAAATTTTTGTGTAAAAAGTTGACTAAAAAGTGATAAATAATAGTAAACAAAGTAAATGATGAACAAATCTAAAGCTAGTTCGTGCGAAAGATTGCTTGGTGATAATTTTGTCGGCTAACAGAAGCATTAAGGTTACCAATCACCCCCAAGAACAAAAAACAATTAAATACAATAAAATTTAATTTTGTCTCTTTGAAAAAAAGGCATTATTACATTATAATTACGTAATCGATCACCGATGCGATTTCTTAACAGTTTCCGCCAGAAGTAAATATTGGCGTTTAAATAAGTTTCATCTATATGAATAATAATTGTTTAGTTTATAAAATTTAATAAAAAGTTTGCATTATTTTTTAGTAGTTTCTTTTTAAGCAATACATAGTGCAAATGAATTATTCATGACAATAATTTACGATTTTATAATTTACCATTACGGCGTTTATCAAAAAGCAATATAAAGCAAGGGAAAAAGCAAGGGTATAATGGAAAAGCGTGCCTAATTTTGTAACTTTTAATATTTATACATACGTAGAGGTGCAGGCGAGCCGCGGACTGTACCTTGAGGTTAGCAGATTTGAAGTACTTGCCCATCACCAAGTGTCTCGCAATTTTGAACCACGGTCAGGTGATGAGGTCAATCCTGAACTGCACCCTCCTCTCCATATCTATGCTATACCAATGAAAGAACTTTGGACGTCACATTTTAACGTGGACACGTCTCGAACCCACTGTACTCCAGCAACTCATTGAGGGAGTGAATGTGGACACCTTCCCAATCACTATCCGTGGCAAATGAAACTTCTTTTTTGCTATCTTCATTGGAAGCGGCGTGAAGCTACTGAGCCTCTGGAACTCACTTTTAATATTCAGTGATTCTATTTTAGGAATCCAATAACGACAGTTCACTTTAATAATTAAATTTACAACTTATCCGAAACTTAAACTTTTCCAAAAAGTGTTTATTTGTTTTAAATATTGGAACAAATATATTATAACCCTTTGCAGAGTTTGCATACTGTGTGAGTTCTGTAAATTATTATTTCCCAACTTGTGACTATTTGACCTCTGAAATGCTATAGAAAGGATCAGAGAGAGAGAGTCTAATTAATATCTTAAAAGTAATTGAAAAAGAATAAACTTTCATTTGATATGTTTAGTGTTAATTAATAATAAATAACGTGCTCTATTAATATATTTTAATTTACTTTTTAAGAACTCTGAATTCTATGTCTTTAAACCAGTATGCAAGATAAATTTTTGTATATTTTAAGAAATTTTTAATGGTTTATGAAGAAATTATCCAATTATCCCGTTGTTATGTTTACAAAGATTGATACATGTGTGTGTGCGTAAGTTAAAAAAAAGCTATTTTAATGAATTACAAATTTTTATACTAAGAGAGAGAAAGAGAGAGAGTTTTATGCAAAACTCTTATTCATAAAAGTTTAAGTACAAACATTCAATACAAAATAAAATGTGATTCATGACTCATTAACATTCCCAAGGTTAGCAATATGAGAAATTTGGGAAATACCATGAAACATTAAATAGCTGAGGGGTGGTGTTTCGTACCTTATCTCAGATTAGACTTCCTAATGAATTTGTTTGGAGTGTGGACGATGCTTTGTAACCTTAATAAAACGTTTACTTCCAATCAAATTTTAATTAAACTCAAGGAAATTATTTTCTGACACAATCGAAAGGAATGCGAGACTTGTCAATATTTATGCCTTTCTTCTGCAATTCAATCCCAATTTGACATTGCTCAATGCTGTTCATGGTATTTTGTAATTAGATAAACAGAAATGGATATATCACACGCTGAAAGATTTTATAAAACTTTATTTCTTTCTCAGTGTCATTTAATGTCTTTGCTATTAATCTTATCCGAAAATTTTATTTATACCAAATTATTCCTTATGCAGGAAATTTTGAAATTGATTAGATTTTCATTTGTGATGAAATTAAAGGTTTTTTTTTTGTGCTTTAAATATGCAATTTTGTCATAACGATAAAATGTTCGTTGTAATGATAAAAGATATCTTTATTTCAAATATTGCATAAGAATTACCACTATGAATATGTTACCTGATGTTTTGGAAAATTTCTGTAACACATGTCATCTAAGTCAAACTCAGATTTCATAGCGAAATTGTAGAAATTCCTATAATCCACAATTACACTAGAGAAATACATACATTGCTTTTCTGCCTGAAGTAAATATTTTCTTTTCTGCCTGAAGTATTTATTTCGAAATTCGTGTATATATTCTGGCTTTCATCTTTTGTGGCATGTGATAATGTCCTTCGATCATATAAGTTTTCTTTTCAGCTTTTATGCGGTAAATAGGATAAAAATCAAATACTAGTACTGCTCTATTAGATTGTCTTATATGGGGTATTAAAGAGAAACTATCCTATAAAATTGACAATCTTTGACAAAGGGTAGTTGTAGTGTAATTTTCATAAAGTAATGCCATATTTCGATTCAAATGAATTTTTATTCAGCATATTACAACTTCATGGAGATATACACACTCTAAAGGAAGCTAACAAAGTAACAACAAATGACATCCACGACTACAAAATTGAATTTTTCTTCTACTGTCTTTTGGAGTAGTTGGTGTTTTTGGCGAAAGAAAGAAATTGCCAACAATCAAAGCACTGGCGACAACAGTGTTCTTCTGTTTTAAGTTCTCTTTTTTACAGTAATGCTTAGTAACTTGTAGAAGTATTTAGAAGGTAATAAAATAAAATAAAAAACGATTAGTGTTAAAAAATACAGTACAGGGCCAAATTTTCTCCATTTTATTCGTCAATATAATTTATTTAAATCATTCTTTCATTACCTCAAAAAATTCCCCGCTATTTTTTATTTTTAATTGTTCAGCATTTCATACAATTCATGTTGAAATGTTCAATATGCTGTAAATTTAGATAGCTATTTATATTGATTTGTTTGGTTGTCACTCTATAGTTTTTTCTTTTCCTGTGAACAAGGGGTTTTAAAGCCAAGTCCCCAAACTTTAAGTGGAGTCAATCCACCACAAAGATCCTCACCCGAGATGTTAATGTAACCCAATATAGTTAATTTTAATAAATATTATAGTAACTTCTGTTCTAGTGCTTATTTTTCTGAAAAGCCATTGTCATTGGATTCTAATACGAATGAAACAAAAAATACTAACTGAAGATTAACACTACTGGAAGAAAACTGATGCAGAATCTAAAGTATATGAAGTTTTGGAATAGTTCACAAAACACATTGAAACCAGATGAAATATCTAAGTATGAGTATTCATAGAGTGTAATGGAATAATAAGAATATGACTCTCCCTCTCACACACATTGAACTAAAATTTATTAGTAAATTGTCTATGTTCTCTTAATCAAAACCATTTGGAAATAAATATTTATTTCGGTCTCTTGAATTCGATCATATTGTTCATCTCTATCTGAATCTTTAATCCTCCTTCCTAGGTTCTTCAAAGAGTTGCTGCAAAAAATATGTTTTTTGTTTTGAGAATAACATTTCTGCATGCAACCTATCATGCTAAGTCAACTTTGTAATTAGGGTATCACGTATCTTTTGCTTATCTTTTCAAAAAATTGAAATAAAATTTGGGACTGGAATTTTTGAAGGATAAATAATATTTTTAAAATTGAAAGTTATTTTTATCAATATAATGTACACTAGTATGTATGTGTGTGTATATATATATATGCAGAAAGCCTATCGGAATATACATGTATTAAGGTTAGGACCCGGAACAAAAACTTCTTTGGGGGCCTTCTCTGCTTCAAACTTTTTATTCGATTTGGCAAACTATTCTATTCGATTGACAACATAATATAATGTTCAATTTAGGGGTCTCATTGATATGGGAACTTGGGGCAACTGCCCCGTATGTTCCTGCCTTAGTCAGACTCTGAATAAAGCAATTTAACATCTGAAAACACACTGTTTTCAGGTAAGATTTTTCATAGATAGTTGGGTGAATATCCTCGAGTTCCAGAAAAATTCGAGAAAACTCTCAATAAACTAAATGGAAGAATAATCACTGAATGTAAAAACAACATTTTATTTCCACTTTTCAATAATATATAGGATCAAACCTGTTTCGCTTGCTAAGCAGTGTACAAAAAACTTCAAGTTTAAATATAATTTTAAAAAAAGCTTAGCATTAAAGCTATAGAGGATGTTTAACGACTATTTATTAATAGAAAATTTACTTTATCACCTCATTTATCTTAGATCAGCATAAGAATGGCAAAATAAATTAAGACTACTGAAGCTTCGATAACGACAAACAATCTCTTTGTACCTTGGAAAAGAAAAATACTCTTTGTTTCGAGATAATTGAATAATTTCTTTTAAATGTAAATGGATTAAAAACAAGGGAATCACTCTTTTGTTTACTTCTTTTGTTTGCAATTACGAAACCTTTTACGAAATTTTATTTTTACCTGCTTGAAAAAATGCCAACAATTGTGTTGTTTATTTAGTATATGATAATTAGTGTTTTGAAAACACCGTGCATAACTGAAATAAACTAGTCAAATTTTTCGAGTCTTTAAATAAATCTTTTTGTATTTAATTCATAAGAAATTTCATTAACAATCAATGGAAACATAATTAAAATTTTGCGAAATATTGAGCAAATCAAATATAATAATTTTTTGTTTTTAGTCACTATCATATATATATATATATATATATATATATATATATATATATATATATATATATATATGTATAAAATTAATACTTTATTGTTTATATTCAGCAGTAACTTAAATGGTTAAAAATTACAAAAAAGTAATTTAAACTACTGATACACTAAAATATCCTTCTAGATAATACTAGAGGAAAAAATACGACAATATTTTGATGACTTAATATGTTAAATCGTTCTTTTACAAAAAAAAATAAATAAAATATCTTTATAATTTTCTTTGTAAAAAAATTATTTACTTAAGCAGAAGGAATTAATAATCTCTCCAAAAGTATTCAATCTTTGTTTCTTTCTTTTCTAATAGTATTCTCTTTTGGAACATGAAAATGGCCTCGTTTTTCTCGTGGGTATTTTTTAACTCAAATTTGTTGTTCATTTTTCTAAAATTTTATAGGAAAAAAATTTTTAAATATAGTTCACATGCTTTTATGTTAATTCAATAATTTTCTTACAGATCATCTTAGTAGGTCATTTCAGAAATTTTTTGAATATTTTAGAAAATTATTAGCATAATGAATATCCGTGATTTAATGCATTGAAGTTTCCTTAATAATTATAGGTTTTGTTTGGAGTTGTTTTTTTACACTATTGTTATGCATTTTGCATTAGTGAGCTTGAATAATCAAAATTTGCAGTTTTAAGTTAGATTCAAGTAAATCCAAGAATCATTCCTACAAATTTCTTAATCAAAGATATAAATGTCACCCATACAACTACTAAATTAACGCATTATTTTTTGTAAAATAATTGTAAAGATAATAGAATCATCAGAGAACTCTATTAAGCATTTTACCATTAAATGCAGCTATTCTGTCCCCACATAGTAAGTTTCTAAACTTCCTATAACTATATATATATATATATATATATATATATATATATATATATATATATATATATATATATATATATATATATATATATATATATATAATTGAATTTTAAAAAACAAGTATTTTTAAGAGTATTGTTGATTTTTTTAATAGATCTAAATTGTTTTTCAATCATTCAAAATGTTTAAAGAATTCGATAATTCTTTATATTTATTTAAAGATTGCACAGTAACATTTGAGTTTAAAAAGTGTATTAAAAGCTTTAACTTTAAAACTCATTTTCATATTAAGAATAATTTAATTAAAATGAGTACTTTAGGATATACAAGTTGAAGTGATTGAGTTGTATTTTTTCATACTAATACTTTATTGCTGTTGTTTGAAAATATAAAAAACAAAATAAGTAAAACAAATAAAAAGAATACCCTTCACAAGTATCTAAAAAATGTTTTCTGACTCAAATTTTATCATGGTGTGAATGAAAATAGTTTATTAGCTTTTGCATTAAAATTATCTATAAAGAAAAATGCGAAAATTGTTTTAAATTTTTAAAAAAACGAATAAGTATACAATAGCTCATCTGAAACATAATATTATGAAAGCTTGTTTAGAAAAAATATTTAATGAAATCATGAGATATTATAAGACAGAAATTACATAAAACTTTTAAATCTCTTATAATTATTGTAAAATAGAAAAAAAATATTCTGAAAATAAATATTCTTCTAAGAATAGTCAGTGTAAATCTTAAAAGCAATATTTTTTTATTTAGAAAATGAAAACTTTGATCTTAATTAGAGCATTTAGTCATGATTTACTTGTTGCAAGTAGTAGTTTTGAAACAATTTAGTAATTATTTAATAATTTAATAAAAATAAAGCTACCTTACTTTTATTAAATTTTCAGATTTTATGGACCTTTAGTTCTTACTAAAATTATTATAATATATAACTTTGTTTACATGCTATTAATTGTAAAATAAATAATTATTAAAATTTGCCATTTCAAAATGTATTAATAACTTTTGAATATTTATAATTTTTTTTCAAGTACATTATTTCCTTATATCTAAGTTATCCAAAAATAAAATTTTCCATGGAAAAATTAAATCTGAGATATAAAATGTCTTAATAAAATATTAGTTTTAATTACACCTAAAAAAGTAATAAGTGCCAGAAAGATACAATGCCATTTTATATCCACAGAAATGCGAAGAGAAATGCGAATAAAGCGTACAATAGAAAGTTTGATAAAGATGAAGTCAAAAAAACGTTTTAAAATACGTAATTGAATCAAGAGTACCATTAGAATACAATTTAAAAGTCCTATTTTTTAAAAAAATTTTATTCCTGCATTCTTGCTCTGTGACTTCTTTTCTCTCTACATAAACACTGTAAAATTTTTAAGACATAGAATTTGTGGCACCAACATTTTTCATTGTAATTCAACTTCACTGCAATTGAACTAGTGTTTGATAAATTATTTTAGTTTTGTTAACATAAAACTTGTCTTCTGTATTCATTTCTTCAAATTCTATTAAATATTTTATATTATATTAAATATAAATGGAGTATATTACTATGTTAAATACAATATGTTTTGAAAATTAATACTATTAAACAATATTTCATAAAATATTCTTACACAGTAAACCAGAGTAAGATTTTCGTCACATGAATTCATAATGAAAACATAACTTGCAACAACAGTAAATGGTTCAAGTACTAAAGAGGAAATTGCGAAATTTTCTGCTAAGTACTGTCGTTTTGGCATGGAAATATAACAAAATGCCGTGCTTAGATCCACTGAATCGGGTGTTCTTGGTCAAGTATGAGATATTATTTCTTTGTATGCTGAAAGACTTAAGAAACTTAGAAAGCCAGAATAATTGCTATATTTAGTGATTCTGAGGAGATAAAGTTTAAAAATACTTTTGCAAGACTTTGACTTTGATTATCAGCGCCCCTCGGAGTTATTAAGGTAAATGCAAGATTTGGTATGTAAACAGTTGGAGGTACATAATTAAAATCATTATGGCTCCGTCTTCCAACAAATAAACGACATTTTAACTATTTCTTTCGAAGATCTAAGTAAACTAGATATTATGGCTGACAAAATTGTGGATGTCACATTATTTTTAGAATTACCCCTCTTTTTAATCGCATTTAACAACAAACCTCATAGAAGTCTATTATCTTAAAAAGAAACAAATTATAAATTAAAAAGATCGATTAACTCGTCATTCTAGATAGAGCCCCACAATTCCTCTCCAACAAAGGTTTCAGGAAGGGGATCCAGGAGATTCTACGGCAAGAGATGCACTAGCAATTCACTGGCTGACTCCACCTCTTCTGTTCTCTGTACATATGTAAAATTTCTTATCTGTATTTAATCTGGTATCATACTGTATTGTAACCTTGTTTACATTTTATCTTGTATCATACTGTTATGTAACCTTGTCTGTATTTAATTATTATAGGTCAAATTGGCCTCCATCTTCCAGTCAGAGTGAGTTCCAATGAACGTCTCTCTCGCCCCATCATTTTGAGCCTTTTTTTATAGTGGTTTGGATCACCCCACCACTTTCTGGGAGTTCCTTTGGCCATTTGACCTTTGCGACCACCTGAACCTTGGCTTCGGCCTTGTGGTGCATCTCTTGACTGGATTACGCAACGACGTTCACTCACCGCATACCTTCGGGTGGGTCGGTGTTCCATTAAGAAATACTAAACTCGTCATTCTAAGCCAGTATAACAGATCTCGTAAAAGACGCAGAAACAATTCTGTTAACGCTTCTACTTCCGATATAAGTTGTTGATATTATGCAAAATCTGGCAAAAAGACGACGAAATATGTACATTCATGTTCTTTCAAAAAGAAAATGGTAAGGTTTGACACTTAAGGTAATGAACGATACGGGTTAAGTAACAGTCGCTTAATGACTACAGAAAAGAGATTAGACTGGAATTTTTTACAGATATGGGTGCGGATAAGCTGTCTTCATCAAATGAAAAATTGAACTCACCTCTCTTTTGAGTTTAGTAGAAAAAAGAAGCTTGTCGCTTGTCACTCGTTATTGGCTTAGTTGTCATTTTCTATAGATTTTCACAATCGAAACCAATTTTGTGGTAGCTTATTTTCTCTTAACCTGTATTACATAACTGTAGACTTTTGGTCCAAACGAATTACTGATACTTCTAATACAGAACTTTTATAAGTTAATTTCCTAAAATTACTATGTTGTATTTATTTGCGAAATTAATCTTATTTTGAAAGAATATAATTCACTTTTTGAGGTTAATGATAAAGCTCCAGGAAATTCTAGTTCCAGTGCTGTTATTCACACTCCTAGACACCAAACGCTTTCCAAATCATGTACCTGTCCAGTTGACAACAAAATAGTTATGAGCTAAAACTTTAGAAGCAATGAAGCTGAATTTTATCAACTATTGACAAAAGCAAATGCAGGCCTTCGAATAGTGGATGTAGTAGTCCTTCGCATATAGTAAAAAAATCGGACTACTATTGGAGACCATATAATAATTGTCATAATTATGAGCTAAAACTTTAGAAGCAATGAAGCTGAATTTTATCAACTATTGACAAAAGCAAATGCAGGCCTTCGAACAGTGGATGTAGTAGTCCTTTGCATATAGTAAAAAAATCGGACTACTATTGGAGACCATATAATAATTGTCATACTTTAATGCAATCTCTATCCCTGTCAAATACTCAAAGAATAAAGTAGAAGCCATTAATAAATTTCAAAAGACAGCTGTAGTTAAGGAGCTTCGACGGTTTCGTGGTGCTCTTAATTTTAACAGTAGATTTCTGCCTTTTTCTGCCAAAAAACAGCTATCTTTACACTCTATCGTTGGTTCTTCAAAAAAGACTGATAAAACCTCTAATTGGAATTCCTAAAACTGGTCTTGCTTTTTGAATTGTCTCGTGATGCTAATGCTTCACATTTAGCTTATCTAGTCTCCAAGTCACCTTTAGATCTTATGATTGATGTTTCAAATTGACGAAGCAATTGGAGCTTGTATCCAACAATATATAAAAAACAACAGGAAATTGTTGAGATTTTTCTCCTTAAAATTAAGTGCAACAGAACAAAATGTCAGTGTCTATGATAGGAAATATTTATTTTTGCAAGCATTAAATATTTTCGAACGTACTGGTTAATTTGAACTTTATCATTTTCACAAATCATAACTCAAACGTGGTGCTCTTAATTTTAACAGTAAATTTCTGTCTCTTTCTGCCAAAAAACAACTATCTTTACACTCTATCGTTGGTTCTTCAAAAAAGACTGATAAAACCTCTAATTGGAATTCCTAAAACTGGTCTTGCTTTTTGAATTGTCTCGTGATGCTAATGCTTCACATTTAGCTTATCTAGTCTCCAAGTCACCTTTAGATCTTATGATTGATGTTTCAAATTGACGAAGCAATTGGAGCTTGTATCCAACAATATATAAAAAACAACAGGAAATTGTTGAGATTTTTCTCCTTAAAATTAAGTGCAACAGAACAAAATGTCAGTGTCTATGATAGGAAATATTTATTTTTGCAATCATTAAATATTTTCGAACGTACTGGTTAATATGAACTTTATCATTTTCACAAATCATAAACCTTTAACTCAAACGTACGCCAAAAATTTCACCAAATCTTACCAAGACAAATCCCTCAGCTCAACTTCATTGCAGAATTTACGACAAATATCCATCATATTGATGACAAATAAAACTTCGTGGCAGATGCCTTATCTCGTATCTATAGTGTGAAATATCAGGATGCATTGGACTTTACTGCTCTGGCTGCTGCTCAAAACACGGATTCAGAGTTTAAGCACTGCCCAAGACTCTTATCTTAAACTGTACAAATTACAAATTCCTGATATTAATATTCCTATTTACTGTGATACTTCTGCAAATAATATACGGCCATAAATTCCATTATCAATTAGCCTCAAAAATTAACTAATGAAAAATTAGTCAATTTTTAGGCTAATTGATAACTATCTAACTCACCCAATTTTGGAAGTAAAAGTTAAGCTAGAAACAGATCTATTCATGTGACTTAAAGTAATAAAAAGGATGTAACTCATATAGCTCAAAAGTGCATTCCTTGCAAAGAAATAAAATAACACACCATGTTCATTCTCCTTTAACCATGTTTCCAGTTCCTAATAGCCATTTTTCATACATAAACATTGAGCTCATTGGTACTATGCCATTATCTCAACGTTTCATATAAGTCTTCCTTAACAGCTTTACTTGCGTTGACAGATATACACAATGGCCAGAGATGATTCCAGTGGCAGAAATAACACCAAGCTTTACATAGTGGTTGCATTTTTCATTTCTAGGTCCCTCAGAAAACTATAACGGACCATGGACGTCAACTTCGAAATCCTTTATTCCACGCATTAGCTAAAAACTTTGGAATCAAAATTAAACATATTATAGAATACCATTCTCAAGCAAATGGAATCATAAAACACTGGCATAGAGTACTAAATCAATCAATCATGTGTCATATATCCGTTGTTTGGACTTGTGTATTACCTTTTGTGCTTCTCAGTTTGCGTAGTGTTTATCGAGGAGAGAATTGCTCACATGATGAATTAGTTTATGGACATAATATTATGGACAAAAAGGGAAATTTTTCGTTCTGTATAAGGATTCCAAGTTGGATTAAAGCTATCTTTCCAACATCTACCTCATCCCATGGAAAAAAGCTACCTTTGTATTTAGGAATTTAAGTACTTGCAGTCATGTTTTTCTTCGAGCAGATTCTGTCAAGCCCTCATTGTTCTCTCCATATATTGGACCATATACTGTTCTAAGTCGTCGAGAAAAACTTCAATTTGCTTCTAATTGGAAAGGAATGTAACCTTTTAATCATTGGATTTAAAACAGCTCACCTAATTACAGACTTAACATTTCTATTCCAACATTGGCTATTACAAATTCTAAGACTTCGAATGATCTGTCCGTTTCTTGGTCAAACTTTGATGAATCGACAACTGCAAATAGATATATAAATTATGATGTTTAAGACGATAACACTTCAATTTTAATTTCGAAGACATTTTTATGCAACTTAATATACTTTAACACGTGTTTTTCAGCATGGTCCTTATGCCAAAATAAAAAAGGAGGATATGTATTATAAATTATCAGATCCCAAAAAATATCTGATAATCTATAATACATATCCTCCTTTTTTATTTTTCAAGTACTTTTTAACTAAATTAGCAATAATTTACCCAATTATCAAACAATTAATAAATGTGCGACGCATTTTGATGTTTAAGATAATTCAAAAAATAATTAAGATCTAAGCATTTAAAGTATTTATACATAGAATAACTCAGATATTTTTTACAATGCGAAAATTTCCATAGAGGATTTCCTTTTCCCATATGAATAGCTGTTCTTTTGTAAATTATTGACGATTTCCTTTTCTAGGTTAAATGTCTTTTCTTTATCGTCTGTGTTGACCATTTCAAAAGAAGATGGATCGAGTCCAAATTCTTGTTCGCACAGAATGTCTGATATAACATATGATCTGATCTATTTTTTTCTTTTGTAAAAGGCATCATTTACAATAGGCAAATGTTGAATTTTTATGTCTTAAAGGCTCCTGAATGCTTATTGTCATTGCAATTGCAATTCAGACACCATTTAAAATTTTTCTACTTTGAAAAACAGGAAAAAAACATCAAGATATAGAATATAAAAATTAATTTATTTTAAACTCAAATTATATGAGTTATTTTCTTCAACGAAAACTCTCTTGTGATTGAACAATCACGTATTTCATCTGTGTGACTTACCAATCACAAAACTGTAGTTTCGTGATATCCTACAACAGAATAATAATTTTTAAAAGAGTTGTGAAACATATATAACATTTTTTTTAAAAAAGAGATTGTAGATTCTCATCGCTGATTATTGAAAATAATCTCTAGGAAACAGAATCAATCCGGAATCTAAAGATTGAAACAAAAAGGCATGAATAAACACTTTAAATGAGTCCTCGTTTAATTTTACATGATTGTAATCACATTTTCTTATTAAAAATATTCTCTGTGTTATTATAAAATTAAAATATATTTCATTTTGGGATTAATCGCAACTGAAAACACAACTTATATTATTTATTTATTAATAATCAGTTGAGAATATGCCTTGGCTTAAGTCAATAGGAAGCTTCTTTCGTTTCATTAGAGCACCACGAAGGTGAAAGTATGTTTTTGCTCTTTAAATCATCCGATAGATGGCACCACCAGAGGATCCAATCTCACTAATTGACACTAATCTGAAATGGGAGGAAATTTTCTCCAGACCATTGTACCCATGGTAACTGCTCAATGACTGACCACAGGACTTTCGATAACACAGATTTAACGAGCATATATATCGCATGTACTCGGTGGGTCTTTGGCGGCATTGGGAATCGAACCCCACCCTTCCGGGTGGGTCGATGCCCTAACCACTAGGCTACCACGGCACTATGAAATTTCAAAGTTATCACAGTAAATAAATATTAATTAAATATACACAATGAAAATATTAATTACACAATCTATTTGAGTAGCCTTCTTCCTTTAAAATTCGAATTTTTGCTCGCTCTTCTATCGAAAGCCCGATGTTACGTCCCATTCGATAACTACCTTTGAATAATAAGTGTTTGAGCCAAGATGTTTTGAAATATTCAGTATCTCACACACCAAAAACAACAAACTGCTCCTTTTTAGCACTTAAGAAACAAAAATGAAGTGGTAGATAGCTGAAATTCTGGATTTAAAGTAAGTGTCTTTAATTGTGTATCCACTCAAAATATTGTATTTTTTAAACTAAATGATGTAAATACTTATTAAATTAGTTTTCTTTGCAAGTTTTTTGCACAACATGATTGAAGATAAAAAATTTAATTCAAATAAAGTTAGTACAAAAAAATATCACGGGCATTTATATGAAAAATAAGTGAATTTTTGAGTGCCTTTAATCGCATTTCCACCAGTATATTAAGGAACAAAAGGGAAATGAGAAGTATTTTACGACAGCTACACGGACTAACTCCGAAATATATGAGAGCCACTAGAATGAAATAAAAAGGAACTTGAATCAGCAGATTCTCTCTATTATGCGAAAGGTTCTGCTCGAGGCTGAGATGCTGATGCACGCCATTTTACCATTCCTGATGAAAGAGAAATCGTATCAAGACCTTCGAAAGAAGAAAAAATAAAGATAAAATTAAAGAAATTGTAATGATTTATCAATTGAAGATAAAGGAACTAAGAAAGAAAATGCTGGCAAACCTCTTGTTTGAGAAAGAAATTTTAATTAATTAATTATGTATATAAAATAACAATGGCGAATCTATTATCCATCAAGTTAAGAATTTTTGTGATATTAAGAAAATTTACAAAAATATCACTTGAAATTTTTCAGCTAATTCTTTTAAAATGAAAATTCCTATTTAAAAAAAATTAACATAACTCAAAAGGTTTAATCATCTGAGAGAATCATTCATATAAATAGTGCCTACAGGAGCTTAATCCTGTTTGTGGTATCACCTCTACCATCATCAGAATGCGGACTGGGCACATGAGAGGTATGAAAATCATACCAGGCGGATGTAGAACCTACGCAGAATGCAGGCACTGCACAGGAATGCATGCACCGCTGGATCCAAGGCATCTCATGCCTGTTGCCTCGACCCTCTTCAACATCGACCCCAACTGCTGCCATGACACCTTTTATACCGAAAAAGCTGAAGATGTGACCAGGGCAGTGCTCCATGCCTTTAGTCCCATAGGACTTGTCTTTTTTTACCTTTTCTTTTTTTTTTTTGGCACTTGTCTTACGACAACAACAACAATCATTCAAATCTAATAAAATTGTAATATATATTTTTTATAATAAAGAAGTCATAGTAAATTTGTTCTTAAGCTTTATTTCATTTGAACTATCAATGAGATTTTTTGATAAAACTAAGATTAAAAAAGCAAATTTGATAGAACTAAGATTAAAAAAACAAATTGGGGGTAAGCATTCCAAACATAAGAACTAGAATGATAGGGCCGGAGATTTATATGCTCATAACTATTTGAGAAAACATTAAGTTTTAACTTATAAATGATGAATGATAATAATCATAAATGATGAATAAATAATCACGTAAATGATGTAATCATAATCATGAATGATAATCATAAATGATGAGTAAATAACGAATTACATGATTTATGAAAAAATGCTCCCTTTAGTTCCAACAGAAACTGTAATAATAGTCTAAATAGCTAGAGTGCAAAACATTGTAATCTATTACAATATAGCTTTCTAAAACTAGGAATTGAATTTTCATAAATAAAAATATAGTTTTGATCCCTTGCAGAGGACAGCTTAGCAACACTGATTCGTGCAAAACATTTTAATATCCACTATTTGAATAACATTTAGAGAGGACTTCTCATAGATATTGAACCACACATATTCATGTGTTGCAATGAAGGATACTGGAAAGACTCCTAAGAATCCACTCCGATAAACGTGCCTGCAGAATACAAAAGCACAACATCCATTTCGGCTGTTCAAAATTTGCTGGGATTGAACCCAGGACCTTTCACTCTGAAAAAAACTGTCTTTCTGTTTGACCACAGTGCACCCAAAGGATAATGCTTGTCATCCTGCAAGTTAGTTAAAAAAATTTTAAAAAAAACAGCACATTTTATATCAAATTAATTTTTAATTTATTCAGGATAGTGAACATAATTACAATCCTTGCTGAAATTTTATTATTTGGTAAAATATTCTAGAAACTATTGATTTACATTTCGGCATATCTTAGAAGAGAGAAGATAGCAAAAAGTTCGATTAATCAAAAAAAATAATAATAATGTAAGAAAAAAATATTTTAAATAACTGAAACACGATTAACTTACTTATTTATATGCAAGAAACTTATTTGTTTGACCAGTGCAACTAGACAGAATTACATTTGATTAGGAGAGAGAGACAGAGAATGTCACTGATTTCACGTATTTATTAAAAAGAAAAAAATTTATAAATCCAAAAACAACATAGCTTAAAGATAGACTAACTAGAATTTGATAAGAATAGCTTCAAATGTAGCTACTACCAGCTCTCATCTGTTACTCTTAAAAAAATGAAAAAGAATTCATTAATTCAGAGTAAATTAAGGAAAAAATATTCGCAGAATATTGAAATAGAGATTAATAATGTACCTAAACTGAAGGAACTTGCGGTAACTGAAGAAAGATCTGGATTTCGTTTAGTTAAATCATCTGCCACAAAAACAATAGACAAAACAAAAAATAATTTTAACATTTTCCAGGAAGAAATACTCTAAACGAAACTCAGTGACTGATTCAGTGAAGCTCCTGCTTTTGATGCAGAGATAAAAAGTTTCAGTTTTCTTACCTTGTAGAAAAACCAGATAAAAAAATTATTTTGTTTTTGGTTCCAAATGTTTGTAAAAAAATCTTATTCTGCCCTAACATATTTTAATAGTAATAACGGTTCAACAGTTTTTTTTAAGTATTAAGTTATTATCTTAAAACTTTCAGTTTTCTTCAGTGCATTGAGTGCAGCAAATATACCGGGTGGTCTAAGAGAAATTTCCCCTTGATGAGTCTTTAGCGGCCGAACCGTTCAACCAATCAAAATAAAAGATTAAATATAGTTTTTTGAATGTATGGGGTTCAGATTGTGATGATTTGAAACAATAAACCTCTCACAATTACAGTCACAGTGACAAAATTTGAAAATTTCGAATGGCAACACCCACTTTTTTTGTGCGCAAAATGATCAGAGAGCCTGGAAGAACCATAAATGGCGATGGACGAGACAAGTATGACATAAATTGGCTACGTAAAACAAGAAGAGCATCGTAAAGAACCAATAAAAACAAAAGGGAGGAAAGAGACTTGTATTCGAATTACAAATTTTCAACGTGGCCACCTTCGCAGACGATAACTCATTGCATGCAGGAGATTGTCAATGACAATGACTAACGTATCATGGCAGGAGGAATTTGTAGAACGTCCAGTTTTATGACATCGTTCAAGTCTGACAAATTCCAAGGATTTCATGTGTACATCCTAGATTTCAGATACCCCCAGAATCAGAAATCCATCGAAGTGGGGTCTGGAGGACGAGATGGCCACGAAAATGCAAAGGTACACGTGATGGCCCTATAACTAAAGTGTTGTTGTTGCACCAGCATGCTTCCTAGTACCTAGCCCTGAGTTGGGCTCTACCAATTAAATAGAAGCAACCGGGTGAACTCTTCGGAATTTTGAAGCAGAGATTAAGCAGAAGACCCCAAATATTTAGTCTTCCCCCACAGGTATCTTTTCACTTGGAAGACATTGCGACCAAGCCCAGTTTTAACGTGTTTCAGCCGTCATTAGTAAACATGACGGATCTTTAGTTAAACCGGTATTTGAACTCACTACCTTCCGTTAATGAGTACGATACCCTAAATTAACCAGGCCTCTCACCAAAGTGTTGTTGCACTTGTCGAACACTTGTGGCAGTGTGTGGAGGAGCACCATCTTGCATCTATACAACGTCATTAATGACATTTCGCTGCTGTAATTCTTGAATTAAATAATTCTCCAACACGGCTTATTTCAACACTATCTCAAAAAATGTTGTTCAATGCAATTCACATTATTTTCTATTGTTTTAAGGAATTTAACCAAATATTGGCCAATAATAAAAACATTTAGTTCCTAAAATAACATCATGAAATGTTGTTTTCAACAATCACACATGCTATAAGTTATTTCTACTCCATTCATCTATTAAATATTTTATTAAATAATAATAAAAATGTTAATATCATTCTGCTAATTTCTATGTAATTTGTCAAATCCTTTGATGTTTTAAATTTACAAAGTTCAATATGTAAGAAATTATTTTTCTTATTATACATGATTATTATAGATACAATTGAATCTAGAATATTTGTGATGTTAAATATCTCGCATAAATTATACTTTTAAAATGTAAAAGGCGTGTATTCTAGTTGATTAACTATTAATAAAATTTTCCTAGTTCACATTTATTTCTTTACCAAATTTTAAAGTAAAATTCAGTAAATATGCAATGCAACCTTAATATATTTTATGAATATTATACCATATTATATATAAGTATTATTTATATTATATGGCTTACTCTTTATGAGATATTTTACATGAGTTAGTAATAGTACCAAAGAGTAAATATTGATAAGATCTTAATGGACTTTGGCTTTCATATTCCACTTTCTTCAATCCCTTTTAAAGACTGCATATATGGTTCATGTAGGGCTTATTACATATGGACTACTCAAAAGGTTACCTCAAACTCTTAGGGATATTCAAATAGATACCTCAAACTTAGATATAATACCTCGCTGTCAAATTGTTTTACGGCAATTTTCCCTTAGAAATTGCCTGATTTATTTTATTTCTCGGAAAGCACCCCAACAAAGTTGGAAATTCTAATTCCCATAAATATACCAATTCTGAAGCTGCGCGAAATTTGCTCTTTATAAATTTTATATTGATATTGATTTATGACCTTTTTACACTGTAAAAATGACAAGTTATTTGAACAGATATATGATTTTACACTATAAAATGAATTGATAGTTTCAGCCATAATTGAGATGGAAATTTATTTTTTATTTTTTCAACAAGTGAACTTCTTTCTTTATAATACACAAAATATTTCATCTTAAAAAGTGAGCTTGGAATAAAAGCTTAACAGAAAAGGCTTGAGTGTATTAAAGAAAACAAATTTATTGTTAGCAATGCATTTTAACTATCAACAAATTTAGAACTTTCGGCGAATATATAATTGCTTGCCTTACTACATTTTTTTCATTTAAACTATACAAAGTAATTACTTTGCTATTTTTGTTGTATTTTCACTCTCTTACGAGGGCATTGTGTTGAGATCCAAATGTTGATAAACTTACGTCAATTCAGAAAAAACATTTGTACTAACATCATCTGAGTTTTTTTAGACGTTCCGTAGTTGCTTATCTTATTATCTTTTTTGGCTGAATGAATATGTTCTTACTTTTTTAATTATTTCTTTTGTACTCATTTTATATGTTTACCATTGAACTTGATGTCTATTTCCAATGCATATATTCTACTATTCTACTCAGATTGCTACATCATTGCAAATTTTACTCCAATTGTTCGATGTGTACATTGTATTTTTTCGAGAAAACATTTAGAAGTTTTCTCTTTGTGTATACAAGATCATTTTCTTTGTTCTGACTAAAAAATAAAGAAAGAAAATTGAAATTTTAAGATAACATGTTTAAATGCAAATTAACTTCCATAAAAATGTAACTTTGAGTCAACATGAAATAAAAAATCAAACAGAAAAATGCTTCCAAAAATTATAATCAAATTTTAGCGTATGCAACTCACATAAAACGATATACGTATTAAATTCTTAAAGTTGCATTTCCATTAAAAAGCAGTTTTTGATACTATTTAATAAGACTATGTTTCATTCGGGAAACCTTAATAATATTAAACTTAAATAAAATAATATGTGATTTTTTTGAAATAATTAATAAATATTTCAATACTAAATAAAATGAGAATTGATTGCTGCTTCTGTTAAAATAAAATTATCATATATAATGTAGATTCCTTAATTTATACTGAAATAATTTAAAAATGATGATTGATGAGGTAATGAAATAATTATTATACTTTTTGGATAAGCCGAAAGTCTTATATAGTGTCAATAAAATAAAAAATAAATGCTACCCATAAGTGGCCCTAATCAAGAGACAATAATTCTCTCTCTCCCTCCCTCTCTCTTCCTGCCTCCCTCTCTCTCTCTCTCTCTTTCTCTCTCTGTGGCACGACAATCCATGCAGGCCAGGGACTATAGTGCCCATCTCTGTTTTCTGACCGAGAGGCCCTGGGATGCAAGGCATGTGTCCTGATTAGGTTATCAGTCTAATGCGAAACCCCCTAAGTTTAATTCCCAAGCATGCTTGGAGCTCAGTTTATCGATTGACTGAAGGGATGAAAGGCTGAGTTGACCTAACCCAGCCGGAAGATCGAATTTTAGAAATGTGCTTTGGAAGCGTGAAAGCTACCGCTAAACTACCGTGCTTCGACAATTATAATACGGAATGAATATTTCTCAAAAAATAGTCTTTTTTGATAAAGTTGCTATTAAAATGTACAAATAGAAGTATTCAAAATAGTGGATTTTATATATAACATTGAATGAATAACTTTCCGCATCACTACTTAAATCACAATACTACAATAACAAGGTATCTCTTAGTTCAGATTTAATGTTCCAAGAAGTTCTGATGCTAAAACAATTAGTTAGCAACATTTTTATCAGATTTAAAGTGTGAATGCTGAATTATATTTCAAAATTTCATGACTATGATGCCTTTGTTCACAGCGAGAAAGGGAAATATTTTTAATTGCTGCCGCATAGTACACATAAATCACGCTCAGAACGTATTGAAACTTACCAGGTCATATTTTTTGCAAGATCTGATAGTAACATCCATTTAGTAAGCTAAGTACCTAAAATTAGCAGTTTGAAATATTTGTAAATAACTTAGAAATTACTAAGATTTACGCAGTTTTTGTGATAGAGATTCTATGATTTAACTTGTCGATAGATCATCATTTAAACTCAACATTTTTAATTAATACAGATGTCAGTTATTCACGGTATACGAATAAATAAGTAAGCAAAACACTGGTAAGCAATCACTTGATTACCATGAAATTATATATCGAAAGCATAACAATCTATTTAATTATTGTCTCTTAATTTCTCTTTACTTGTAAATATATAATGTTAGTATAATAGTCAGAAATTACAAAGTGTGGGAACATATTATCCCACATGAAAAAGCTTTTATAAATCTTACCACATAATGATGTATAAAGTCTAAGTTGAGATTTAAAATATATTAAGTATACAAAAATTAATATATCATTCATTTATGCAAAATGTACGCCGTGTACATTTTAGAAATATTCAAGGAATTAAAGCATACTATTAATTTGATATAGTACGCTAATTTGGCGCATATAAATGAAAATAAAATATTCGTATATAAATGAAATATATATACGAATATGCAAATATAGTAATAAAATTTTAAAAATGGATAATAAAGGGGTTTAATTATAGTATTTGCATTTTTTATTTTTATGGTGCTGGGAATGCAAGTCCGGTTATGGTTTAATTTATTAAGTAAATGTCTATGAGTATTATTTATCACATACGCTCATTCCCATGAAATTTTCTTGAAGTGATATCAGGCACTTCACTGACGTACGTTGGAACTCCAATTATCCGAACTTCGTTTATCTGAATCGCTGATTATTCGAATCGCTTTTAGAATTTCAGAAAAATAAATTAGACTGAAAAAGAGATGGAAAACGATAAAGTATTAAAAAGCTCAAGAAAAGGAAAGATAAGTAGAGAAGGGAGAAGATGTAAATGACGTGTCACTCGAGGAATTCAAAAACATTTTTCTGAAAATTCCTGAATGTTCAGGAATTAGTCCTGAAGATAAAGGAGAATGGATTATGAATCAGACACTGGATTTCAAATTGCAGATGATGATAAACTTATTGAAAGTGTCGAGGAAGAAGGTGATCTTAATGTCCACGTTGAAGCAAACACGAGACTATCTGCTAGTGAAGGCTTTGTCGGCTTTGAAACTGCGTTGAAGTGGATGGAGCATCAACTCAAGTGTGACCACATGCAAATTCTCACTGTCAAGCTGATGCGCGACTTAGCTGTCCGAAAACGGATGCAGGTAGTGAAACAGCTTACTCTGACTGAGATGTTCACCAAGAAATGACTTTCAGTACTGTATGTACAGTACTGAAAGTCATTGCTGTATGTAATGCATTACGTGAGTAATGTTCAAGTAATGACCTCACAGCACTATACACATATACTGTATAAATAGGGGCCATAGTAGCCTAGTGGTTAGAGCATCTTTCCATCTGGAAGGGCGGGGCTCGATTCCTAATAGCACCAAAGACCCACCGAGTACATGCGATATACGTGCTCGTTAAATCTGTGAAATCGAAAGTCCTGTTCTCGATCGTTGAGTAGTTCCCATGGGTCTCGAAAAAAATTTCTCCCCCTTCAGATCAATGTCAAAATTGAGGGAGTAGATCCTCTGGTGGTTCCACCTATAGGAGAATTTAAAGAGCAAAGACGTACTTTCACTTTCGTGGTGCTCTGATTAAAACGGAAGAAGCTCCTTGTTGACTTAAATTCGAATAGCCAAGGCATAGCGAGTTTGGCTTGCCCAAGTGTCATAAGTAACAACAACAACTGTATTAATATGCAGCACTTGTAAGTATCTTAACTTATAAAAGCATTAAATTAATTTTAAAAAATTTTCTCAAAAAACACACGTTTTTCTCCAATTTTCAACATACAATAACTAATCAAAATGGACCCTTTTGCAAAAAAAATCCAATCAACCAAATATTTGATTATTCGAATGGAATCTGGTTAAAATTGATTCGGATAATTGGAGTTCTACCTATTTCTTTTCTTGATATCCAAAAAATTTCCAAATTGAAATAATATGTGATTAGGAATGAATTCAGAGTGCTTATATACTTATAAATAAGTTAATTGCAAACAATAAAATCTAAAAAGTAATCAATCGAAACAAATATTCCATACGTTGCATACTAAAACACATAATCATCTCGTTCTAGATACGTACGTGAATTACCGAAATATAAGATTTTACAAGAATGCGGAAAATGACGCATTTCACATCATTTATGTTAGTAAATAACATGAATTAAATAATAAGCGAAAAAAGGAAAAAGTAAATTTATATTCTTAGTATTATTTCATAAATCTCTAATCCTTTCCTTGGCTACATGAATGTTAGATTTAGTATACAGAAAGAGTCACACACTTCTTAAAATGTGTTCATATTTCATTTGGTTATGTGATTTACTGGCTTTCGTGTGAGAAAGGCAAATATAAGAAATTTATTATTGACATCCGTTTCTTAAAAAGAACCAAAACATGCAACATGTTTTGGTTGGCCGAGTTCAAGGCTGAACCCTATTTCCAATAGAGTAAAACCAGCATGGAAATATGATCGTTAAAAAAGTAAAAGAAAATCCGCTTGAAATCACCGAGGTCAGTTTTCATTTACACACACAGCTGTGAGCGATGTTTATTGAGGAAATTTTTTTATTTTTATTTTGAAGCGAGTATTACTCACACTTCTACGTGTGTAAATATTGCATCAGTCTGAAATAGAGATCAGTTTAGTCACACCTATACGAGAAGTATTTTATTAATATTTTATTATCTTTTTTTATTTTAAAAGTAATCATAATAACAGGATTCAATACAAACTACTAATCGAATTGAAGCTGAATCATGTTTTCTCTTAGAATTTTTATATATATTGCCACAGAGTACACAGAATGTTTATAAAATTCTATTATTAAATTCACAATAATAGCCTCAGCTAGATTTTGAAATGTTCGAAAACGAAATGTTAAAAATATTAAACACAACATTTTAGTTTATCATGGAAATTTTTGCCAGAATTTTTTTTCGCATGAAAAATTTATTTTTATTAATGAAAATTGAAAATAATGATTGGAATTCTAATATATTATTTTTAATAGGATTATCTAGTAAATTCGCTTAATTTCATTACGAGATCCTATTTCGTGCGAACATATTTCCAAACCATAGCCACAGCATTTAAACTATTTACAATGTAATTATTTTATATCAATTATAATATATGTTCTAATTAATATATAAAAATATATAATAAATAAAATATAATAAATAAAAATAATAAATAAAATATATAATAATATAATAAAATAAATAATATATATATATATATATATATATATATATATATATATATATATATATATATATATATATATATAAATTTCTTCATGACTTCGCAAAAAATAATTCATCATACAACAAATCACATTTCGTAAATGTGATCTTATACCTATATCTTATTCACTAATTCTCAGCATATATTCAATATATTTCATAACTTTTTAGACTTCTTATATATATATATATATATATATATATATATATATATATATATATATATATATATATATATATATATATATATATATATATATATATATATATATATATATATATATATATAATATATATATATATATATATATATATATATATATATGTATATATATATATATATATATATATATATATATATATATATATATATATATATATATATATATATATATATATATATATATGAAAATTTGTGGTACGAAATCTATTAGTGTTAGAACTAAACTTTCTGTGCAAAAGGCTTAAATTAATTAACTGTACTAAAATTTAAAATTTAATTTAATTTATTTTCATTATTTTTATTTTTTATTTTATTTTATTAATTTAATTTTTCATATATTTCGAATGTTGAATTAATTATGTGTACTATAAATTTCAGTAATTCAGTAGTAATACGTAAGACATAAAGCAGTAAATTGTACAATATTTCAACTCAGATATGTTTTAAAGACAATGATGATACGTGAAATCTTTGATGAATATTTTTAATGATCGAATAAATGGTAATGAATCAAGATTAAGCTGAAAATGGCTGGTTGATGCACCCATTCATTTAACCATAACCACGAAAAAGTTTTATAAAGAAAATGTCAGGCAAAAGAGCTCGCCATGAAGTATCTAAACTCTTTAAAGCATTGCGTTTATTAACCATGTTGTACATTTTTAAGTTGTTCTCATCAAAAAAAAATAACTCATGGTTCTTTCCTAAAAGCGGCAATAACATAAGTTGAATGATAAGTTACAGGTGGCTGTAGTGAAGACACCTTCTCCAGTGGGGCACCCAGTGGGTCGTAGCTCCGAAAGAGGATATTTATAATTTAGAAGCAAGGTCCGAGCAGAAGACCCAAGCCTCAACCTACCACCCCCAGAGGTATCATTTCACAAGGAGGACATTGCGACCGCAATTTATTTAACGTACCCCAGCCGCCATTAGCGAACACGACGGATCTTCGGTTGGATTGGATTCGAACTCCGATAACTAGAACGATAATTCGATTACTAGAATCTTCCGATAACTAGAACGAATGTCCTGAACAAGTAAGTTATCGAAGCCTTTCCATTATAATTCTTCATAAATATTAATTTGTTTCAACAATTTCAAAATTTGACGTTCTAAAGTGGGTACATTGATGACGTAATACGAAAATATAAATAAAATTAAAATATACTATTTAGAAGTTTTTATTTTTTATTTTTCTTGTTTTTCATATTCATTGGTCTTTAGCATTTTAAGTTTTGGCACTTATAATAATGCGAATGCCTTAAAAATATATTTGGAAAACACTATAATACGATGGAAGTAATTTTAGATCTTATTTATTTTTTTTTCCTAAAAAGCAAAGTTCAATAATCATTTTTTTTATTTTTTTTAAAGTGAAGAGCCATTTAAATCGTCGAAACTTCAAAAAGTATATTTGAGTTTTAAAATGTCAAATATTCGTTGTCGTACATTAATGTAAATTTATGAAATTTTAATAAAAATGTTATTTTAATTTAAAAAAATCAAAATGATATAAGGAAATATTTTTCAGAAACTTTTAATTATAGCTTATCTTGGTTTTATTAAAATAAAGCGATTTAAATTTCTTGGTTGAACTACCTTAAAAAAAGATTATTTTTAAGAATAAAAATTATCACATTTTCAATACATCCATACAAATCTACCAAAATTTGTTATATCTAATAGCCTCACTTAATGGTATTAGGGCTTCGCCTGCAGTATCCTAAAGGTCAGACTCTATTACAAACGTCGATGACACTGCATAAATCGATAATATTAATTATTGTATAAATTCGGCAAAATACTTCATAGCTTTTGCAGCATCTCTAAGGATTTTGTTTAAATAGATATTACTCCAAAATAATATTTTCGAGAATTTTGAGTGGATAGTTAATTTAATATAGGAAAACTGATTATCCACACACATCTGATGAATTTAGTCCAATCCGATGTTGCCAATTTTAGATTTCGTTCTGTTGCTCTAAATATTAGTTCATATACTAAGAATAGTTTTAAAATTGACATTATTCTGCTGTATTTTTTATATAAAGTGGCTTTTTCACCTCAAATTCGAATCGTTTAATTATATGCTCATTTATTTTTTAACTAAATATTAATGAAATATAATTCATTTGTTTTTTTTTTTTATATAATATCTACTTACTTTTACGTAACACTTACGTATTTTTACAATATATCCATAGACATAGACATTGACCATATTAGGCCATTTTATGAAAATTTGTTTGAAATAGACAAAATTTAACTCTTCTACCAAAATCTTTTTAAAAAATTTAATTTTTCTCCCAAATTTCATTGAATTTTCTTTCAAATATATATATATATATATATATATATATATATATATATATATATATATATATATATATATATATATATATATATATATATATATATATATATATATATATATATATATATATATATATATATAACGATTAAATTTTACTTACTTTTGTTTAAAACGGTTGGGAAAATTTCAATTGATTATTCAATTGATTTAATGATTTGATTTCATTCAAATTTTAAATTATTTAACATGGAGAAACTGAAAAAAAATTCTAAAATGATCGTGAAATATTTGTTTTAATTAGTTATTTCTTAAAAATTTAACAGTCTTTACTTTTTTATTTTTCAAACTGTACTAAAATATTTTTAATTTACTAATTACTCTTTTTGGTTTTTCTTCGAATATAACTTATTAATCAATATACATAATATGCAGTATTTCATACTATTGGTTTATTGTAGTATTCGGACAATAAATAATGTATTATTTGCTTGCTAAATGATAGTATTATAAAAAGTATTACCAAATGACTTATGACTTCCATCAATATATTTGGTTCAATTATATTGGTATAATTTTCATCAAAAATATCAAAAACATTTATGTGGAAAAAGTTTGTAAAATTTAGTATATTTCTGATGAGGCTTTTGACATTATTTTATATAGGAAAATTTACAACTATCCTCGATATTTCTGTGAAGATTATTCAAATATTTCTTCTCTTAGCTTATTTTGAGCACTTTTTAGTGAACACTTTATGCTCCAATTCAACGATTCAACTAAGGATATAAGATACTCTTAGTAGTTTGTAATTGCTTTAATTTGACAAATGTGATCGTATTTGTTCTCGAGAACTGAATGCGTCTATTCAATATATAAGATTTATATTCAGAGCATTTTCGGTGTTTAATTAAAATATTCATACAGATTTTAATCATCATGAAATCGTCATGGCCCGACTTAGCCGAATTGGGTCAAGGAGTAAAAACTTCTTTGGGGCCCCCTTGCTTCATAGCAACAAAATTTCTATTCTATTGGCAACGGAAAACAAACTTTTTATTCGATGTGGGGCCCTCTAATGTTTGCCCAGGGGCAACTGCCCGTATTCCCCTGCCTTAGTCAAGCTCTGGAAATCGTGTATGCTTGTAATGAATAGATGAACGCGATTGCTACTTATAAATATGGGTCTAACATTATAGAAATTAGTTTCTACTACAGGTTTGTTTTAATACTGAAATGAATATAAATGACGAAAGTAATTACATTTTTAAAAAAGTATTATGAAATTTTATGTGTTGACAAATATATAAGAATATATTATCTTTTCATTAATAATTTGTAACATAGGAGGAAAGCTATTTTTGTAATATTTTTAGAAATATATATATATCAGCTATTTCATAAACTAATTAAATCATCGATATTTTACTATCAATATGTATATATAAATATCTGATATTGAAAATAATAGCTTTTAATTACCCTAAAAACTTATGTGTACATAATATTTTAATATTTTTTTTTATTTTCATAATATAAATTCAATTTTATTCAAAGAATTACAAAAAATTCAAGTTTAAATTTGCAGAAAAAATTTCTTCATTACCAGTCTCATTAACAGGTGAAAAGGTAATGCAAGAAGAGAGAGAACTCAACGCAAAAATGAAAAGATATTACTCTTTCACGCTCAAATATATTTAAAGTCATCTTGAAAGACGCTCACCTGAAAGAAAAATTTACTGCATTATAGAATCAATGATCACCGGCAGATGGCGCAGTACACCCGCTTTCTTAAAAATAGACCGTGAAAATTTTCTGCTATATCTGTCAGTTTACTTCCCATCACTTTTACTTCCATTCTTTAAACATTAGTCGGCGAAGAGTAATTGTATGTTTTGAAGCGTACATGTGGTATGAGCACTGTGAGTAAGCGACAAAAATCTCGCCGTCGATTAGCTGCGTACAGTTTCTTGTCTAATATTTCGCTCGATGGCACTCACCGGGATACTAAAATAGGAATTTACAATTTAAGTTTGCAATCTGAGTTTGTAAAATGCACCCCTGATTTGTCAAAAACTGTCAATTCAGTGAACCAGAACACTACAAGGAAACAAGTTTCTTTAAAACCTGATGTGCATAACGATCGGCTTACTAGAATTGCAGTCAGCGAAGAAAAGTTGCAATGTTTTCTTCCCCATAACTCAACCAGTCCCAGAGAGAGGTAAGCAATTTCTTATTTTTAATTTCTCAAAAGATAAAATTATCTTTTATTGTTGATTTTATGTTTTATTACTCTCATCTGTTGCTGAGTTATTTTATGCATCACAAAGTAACTGAAATTTTTAGGCTTTCATTTATTATACTTTGAAAATTTTCCAAAATAAAAAAATCAAATCTATTAAGAATAGATTAAAAATATAGTTACTACAAAAGTGGGCAAATATATTCCAGTTTGTTGAAAAATATTTTTTTCTTAGACTCTATTATTTAATAAAATATTTTATTAATAATAAAAAATGATTTTAATGTTTTGTTTTAGTTAATGTTTTTATAAGTAATTAAAGTTTACTTAAAATATAGTTTTTTGAATGAATAAATTTGTTTCATATTTATTCATTTAAAATATATCATGCCTGCTGAATAACTTTATTTTCTCTCTCATTATATATACATATTCATAATATTAGTTTTACAGCAATTATACTTTTACTTAATTGTAAAAGAAAATTGTTTGGATGTAATTAATAAAGAAATGTTTATATTATACCAGAATTTTCGTGCATGTTACAAAAAAATCTGATTAGTTTAAGTGAATGATATTTGTGTATATCACAAAAAATGACTACAATCCACCATAGCATATTTGTCAATACCTCTCTTTATGGAAAAAAAGAATTGGAAATTTCACTGCATTATTAAATAACAAGAGTCATGTGGATATAGAAACATAATATCTATTGAAATACATAATTGACAGTATTCTAGATTTTTCACTGTTAATTTAGTATACATATATAATACTATGCACGAAGAAAGCTTTCCCTGTGAAGGCTGTGTTCATGGATGTGACATATCTTAAAATCAGTGTAATTTGACTCTTCATAACTTAATTTTTTTAATCAGTAAACTTTTAATAACAGACTGCATAATTTGTTAGTTATCTTCTATGTATAACATCATTAATCAAAATACTGAAAATAAAAAATATATTTGTTGATAGTGAAAATTTCATTGTTTCGCTGTAGTTTTTCAGATTCTCTGTAGATTTGGGATATTTTATTACTATTTAACAGTAATAAAATAAAAAATCCCAAAACTATAAGGGTAGTTGTTTTAATTAATATTTATTATTTACTGTATTGAGATTATTAAATTCATAATCATTTGCCATTTATTAAATTCTTGTTTAATAGTATACTTGTTTAAAATTTTTTTTTTTTTTACTAAGGCGTTCTATTTTAGGTAAACTGTTGAGAACTGCTTCCATATATTTGCTTAAACTTTTTTTGTTTTCTAGAATTCATTAAAAACACTGCTATTAAATCATGGAAATATAAGTTTTTTTAGCAAGTATATAATTTTTCAAAATTCCTGTATTATGTTATTAAAAATTTCTATGAATATGTCTGTAATAAGATACTGCAATGTAAATTTCATATTATAAATACCAATTAAACAGTTATATAAATGTGATGTCATTTTTTAATGAAATTTTTTAAACTTTATTTGGAGAGTTATTGCTAAGAAATTTATTTTAGTTTCATATGGAAAAACTCCTGTGTATTTGCTTCACATCTTTATCTTGGCTGAGAATTTCTTTTAAATTTTGCTCTTTGAAATTATTTATTTGCTGTGTTATGTATCTCCACATAATTTTGAGAACTTCTGCAAAAACCAAACTTCTGACAATGAGTTTAGAAAGATTGGAAGATTTTTAATAGTGTAAACTGAAAAGATGTCCACTAAAAACCAAAATAAAGAGTTTCAACATAAAATTTCTTCTTGTAGATAAATTGCATATTATCTGAAAAGATTTTTACATGATTTAAAATTTTAAATAAATTTTTAAGAATCATTCAAATATTTTTATGAAGAACGCATATTATTACAACATTATTGCTGAAAACAGAATTTTTAATATTAACAAACTGATGCTTAAAAATAAATATTACATATTTGTATATATTACATACTTATAAAGTATCTAATTGTATTTATTTTTTACTATATTTAAATGTCAAAGTTTCTTACAAGAATTACTCACATCAAGACAGCAGTAATGACCAACCATAAAATTTATTGCCATTCTTATAAACTTCTTATATTTAATTATAAAAGTAATTCTTCACTTAATAATTTTTATGTGAAATATTTTTTACAGGTTTCCTGATATTAGTTTGGGTTGCTTTCTTACAATATTTCTACATTTATGTCAGTTTTAGATGTAAAAATATTGATGATTTTAATAAATTTATTTTTAAAAATTGTTTTTTGCAGTTTGTTTAGTAGTAAGCAAATTTATAAATTTTGTTATTGAAAAATTTAATTTACAATTAAAAGTATTTTTTATATTTATGGCAGAGATTAAACCACTCACATAAAGTTTTTTTTTTTTGTCTCTTACTAATTCAAAACAAGTTTAATAAAGCAAATGAAAACTGCTTTTGAAAATAACCTCATTTTTTTAATATCTATCAATAGCAGTCTTACTGTTTGGCATCTATTTTATTAAAGAATACATATAACATTTATTAAAAGTTTTTGACAAAAAAATCTTTTTAAAAATTCTAATTATTTATTAATTGAATACTACATAATATTTAAATGTTTTATGCCTCCAAAAATTTATATGGAAATTAATGTATAACTTGCTAGAGATAAGTAATATATATATATATATATATATATATATATATATATATATATATATATATATATATATATATATATATATATATATATATATATATATATTAATTATTTAGTGACTGAGAGAAACACTAGTGTATCTAGTTTCTTCTGCTTTTTAACTAGTTGTTGAAGCTAAGTTTTTAATCGCAATTTCTTGTCATTTATAAATGGCATTTTTGCCCATTTTTAATGTATTCAAACAATTGTCCTTTTTATTATAAAATTTATCATCTTTTGATTATAGGTAAATATTTATATCTCTGGTATTAAATTCAAAATCATTTAATGGTATCTTGTGACAAATATAAATATTATCTAAACATACTTTAAAGTGAATTACACATTTCCTAAAAGCTTACAAAACAACTCAAACAATTGTTTTTAATTTTGAATTTTCTTCTGTCAATATATACCCAGGTCAAAAGAATAAAATTCGAATTCTACATTTTTATATCATTTAATTTCAATATCTTTAAATAAATTTACAAACTAATCAAATACATAAAACGCGATATAAACTAAAAAGCAAATGCATAAAACGATGTTAAGAAAAAACATGATTTGTTCTAGTAATGAACATTATTATTCAACATTTGGTAGATATTACACAACCGATAAAAAATAAATTGTTTTGAAAAACTATTGATACATTGTGATCATGCTTTTATATACTATTATTAATTCAAGAGTAAATTGCAAACGAAAGATATAAAAGATAATAATTGTTAAAATTGTGTAAGAAAATACGGTTAAAACTTAGAAAAAGAAAACGGCTAAAAGCTATGTACGTGTGCAAAGTAGATCGGAAATTCTAATGGAAAAATGAAACGTTATGCGAAAGAAAAAAGAATCGCTGAGTAGAAATGCTAAACAAAACTACAAACGGCAAACTTGCTTGGGAGACTAGGAAATAAATAACAAAATTTTAGGATGTTTAAAATAAAGAACTATTTGCCACATTTTTTGTCAATTCTTAATAAGGAAAATATATGCTTAATTTTGTAACCTCAGAAGATTAGAACATTCTCACAATATCTGTGTTATTAACCCATTTAACGCCGAGCTGGCAGCCGAATGGTTAGCGCTCTTGCCTTCGGTTCAACAGTTCGTGGGTTCGAATCCCACCTTGGGTATGGATGTTTGTAGTGGTTCGGAATCCACTTTAAACCGTAAGTCCCGGTCTGATTAGCCCTCGTGTGCAAAAAATGACCGTTGAGCGACAAACAAACCAAACCAATCATGATTTTTCGTCAAATACCCTTTACTCATTGTAATTAAGAGTATGCAGCGCTACACGTTTCAAAATAAAGAGCTTTGTTTCCAAATGATTTCCCGTTTATTAACTCTGTATGATGTAAATGCAATGAAGTTAAACATGGATGATACTCATGTTTACCATACATTGTACCTTAATGTAAATATCTATCATTACCATAAAGCTTCGTATCATTACAAATGAGTAATGTATGGTTCATTGTGAATAAAATATTATATAAGTTGTGCTTGTGTGTGCGTGCCAACCTTCGTTCATTTTCCAGTTCTGTGAAAAAAGTTTTTCACCACAGCAGATCTTCTAGTCTTCAATCTCCAAGCCTGGTAAAACTTGCCATCCAAAGTTTTGCCTCCATTTAGCATATCCCCCCCCCCATAGACAAGACAACAAGATATAGTTTTGAGTAAATTAGTGTATAAAGTAAAAATTATTAATGTCTTATTAAATATTGAAATGAAAAGCAAAAAAATCGATCAAGATTCATTGGAAGGTTAAGTAATACATCTGTATGAATAGAAGAAAATATCTTCTACTTGTGTTTGTGTTATAACAGAAACATATTTGATATTTTTTTCCTGTAACATAGAAGATCAAATTACAAGGCTACTTGTATAGACCTGTGAGCCAAAGAGTAGTTATTTTATTTTGCATGAAAACATGGATATATTAAATGAACTATTTGGAAAGTGAAGAAAAAAGAAAATAAAGGGTAATATACAGAGTCCACATTTATTTTTAAAAGATCCCAGACAATTTTGAAATCTTCCAAAAAATAAGTTTTAAAACAATTTACCTAACAGTAATTTTTCCAAAAACTGAGGAACTGATGTTACTATCATACCTATTTTTAAAAATGAAAATAGAATATCTCGATTTTTTGAAATATTTGTTTTCAAATTTCACGATAATTTATTATTGCCCACATAAATATTATGAAAATAAATTAACTAAAAAAAAAAACAGCTCTCAAATAAGTGAAAAATTTTTCTTATTTAAAAATATACATTAATAAGTAATTCTACTTATTTAACGAGTAAGTAAATTTGCTTATTGATTAACTATAATTTAGCTTTAGTATTAACTCTGTGTATTTTTATTTTACATTACTCAACTGCATTATGATCGAAGGAATGATGATTTTTTATTAAGTTGCTTACAATGTTGAACTGAAATTTATGTATGTGAAATAGCATTTACTAAAATTATTCTATATAAATAAAAAACAAAATCGTGGATTGAATTTATATGAAATATACTAACAAAATTAAAAACATTTAAATTTGAAATAATTATTTATATTATTAATATTGCAATAACCTTTCCAACTATTGATAGACCCGTGTTTGCAGCAGAATGGCTTACGTAGCCATGGATTCGATTCCCATCTTGGGTATGGATATTTGTAGTGGTTTGGAATACATTTTTAATTGTTGGTCCCAGAGTCATCTGCAAAAAATGCCAGTTGAGTGACAAACAAAAAAAATCAACAATTGATAGAAATATTGGTACAGAATCAGCGTCCGTAATTATATTCGAAAAGCTATTTTTTATTGTGCCACTTGATGTGGAAAAGGAACCCACACTAGATTTAAAACCTTAATCCATTGCAGTCTAACAAATCTAGTATGTTATGAAGCTCTCTCTCTCTTTTGAACATCTACAATTTATTACTTACTAAGAGAATTTCTCATAGAGAGGCAAATCTTATTTTTAGAATTGTATGGAAAGTATTCTGGGAAATTCCCTAAAATCAACATGATGTGCATTGCTATAAGCAGGTGGGCTTTTCTCGCTTTACATGCTTACAGTTACTAACGGGTAGCTGGGATTGAACTTGTAAATTTTCCTTTCTAAAGCGCACGTTGTTTGAATGAAATAAAAGATTTCTTTATTATTTTTCGTGACGGGGGAGGGCAACATATCACCATTTATAACCTTTTACTGTACTGTGTTGTATATATATATATACTTACCATTTACAAATATTTTAAATGCCAGATTATTCATGCCAGTCTGAGCCGAATGGTTAGCGCTCTTGCCTTCGGTTCAACTGTTCGAATCCCACCTTGGGCATGGATGTTTGTAGTGGTTCGGAATCCACTTTAAACCGTAGGTTCTGGTCTGATTAGCCCTCGTGAGCAAAAAATGACCGCTGAGCGACAAACAAACCAAACCAATCATGCCAGTTTCACTAAAGTAAAATTTCTCAAAACTAAACATTTTTGTATTAGTTTTTCTGTATTCCTTATTTTGTCACCAAATATGTGAGTTTTTCGAAATTTATGCCAATAATATGAAATAGCATGGATTTTTTTTAAAAAAATAATGAAATAATACATTACTTTTGGTGATAAAAAAAAATCGGTATACATTCACGAACTTAGAAATCAAATTTATGATCAATTGTAATCAATGGAGGTGAAAATAATATGCATGATTATCTTACGATATTAAACAGCAATTTTCCAGTTATAAATTAAAAATTTTTTATTAGTATAGAATGATCTGTCCATCCTTCATATTTAAAAAAAAAATTAATTGGAATTTGTGACTTTGATCTTATTTAGAATTTGCATGTAAATTATAGGAAGTTTATTTTAGATGTATGAAAATCTCAACAAATAAAGTAAATTCGCTTCCCACTGTCTGCCTGCTTCAGGTGTTAATTTCACAAATTATTCACACTAAGAAAATGCATCATTTAATAACAGAGAGGAATTTTGATATCAGTTGGAAAGATGAGCTCATTTCTTATGTTGATAAAGTTTCAAATTTTCGGAAAACTTAATGCCTTAAACTAAAAACGAAACAATCAGATCAGGCTTTTTAATTTACAAGAATGTTTCATAATGTAAAACCTAAAATGAACTTTTTTATGCTTTTTTTTTGAGTATTTCGATTAAATCAAGTTTGATATAATTCATAGGATACCAATAAATTTATGCCATACGTATTTGAAATTCCGTCGAACAGAAAGAACATTAGGCGAACCAAACGATATGATTCCTCATCAACAATAAAAAAAAAACTACGAAATGCAGTTATTTTGAAAAATCATTCGTGTTTCTTTGAAGTTCTGTTTAGGTTTTTCATTTAAATAATTTTTTGTTATTAAAAATTTATTTAAAATATCTATGTAACTGAGTCGCAATTTTTTTAATAGCATGTTCTAAAACAGAAAAATTTCAAAGATTTTTTTTAATTCTTATTATCTACTGGGAGTGTGTGTCAATGATGCAGAATTTGCACCAACTTTATTGGTCGACAGGATTTTACATGTGTATCTGTTCTTAATTAGAATTTTAACTGATTCTTAGATTTGTGAAAGATTCGAATTGGAAGAAAAAGTCATTAAGCATTGAATCTTCTTCATCTTTCTTTAATATTGAATCCTTTTCAAAGTTAAAATTAAAAATACAAAGACAGCTTTTATAAAATAAAAATAAAAAAGAGTTTTATTATCTGTTGAGAACATATTAAATGCATTTCAACACAAAAGCGTTCGAAAATGGAAAAGAACCCAATTTGAAACGTCTGGAACTAGTATCGCGTTTCTTAAAATTGTAAATGACTCATTACTAGAAACTTATTAAGCCAGCCAGGGACTTTGGCTTCTTTCTCTCAAAATAATGAAGAAAATCGATTTTCTATATAAAGTTATTTTTTAACATTCTCGGTGTTGAAAAAGAGAAAGCTTAGTGTCCTTCGAAGTATTTCAGTGGTATCTCATCTATTTTGATCCAAACTTTTTTCATTGAAAAACGTGCCTTCGAATTATCCCCGCACTAATTTCATTCGAAGGGACTATTTTTTTTATTCAAGCCTTCAATTTTTCTTTTTCGAAAATAGCAAAATTTAAATTGAGATGAGGTTTAAAATTCTTTTCATTTTACTTGTTCTCTTCTAGAATGCGGAGATAGTAGTTCTAAGACATTTCACAAATTAGTTTTAGCGCTTAGCTTTCTAATACCTTTGATTAGTTTAAATGGAATTTGGATAATAGCCATTGTGTAGATAGAATAAAACTCCGAAATTAACACATTTTGTAAAAACCGAAATTCTCAATTTTTTTTAATAACCTATCACAGTCGTATCCTTTCTAATTAATGAATTGTGATCACAAAATATTATTAAATTATTTATGTAACAAGAGATGTAATACACAATTGTAAGCAGTACTTATCATAGATTTTTTATTTTATGTTTAATTTATCTTGTATAATATTTCTAAATTAGTCGTAAATAAAAATCAGTCGTTAAGTAAAAATCAGTCGTAAAAAAAAAATATAATAATTCTAAATCAATCGTAAAATAGCCTAAATCAGTCGTAAAATAAAATTTTAAATTGTAGACTTTAAAATCTAATTAATAATTACCATTGAAATTTTGAGTGCTTCAATCTGTAAGATTAATTTTCAATACCATTCCCCTTTGAAAAATTTACCTACATAGCTGTTTGCTGAAGGATTAGCATCCTGACTTTCGGTTCAACATTTTGTGGGTTCGATTCGTATCTCGGACTTAGGTGTTTCATAATAATTCTTTCTCCTATTTTGTGACTCTAAAAATTTTCCAAATGTTTTTTTTTTTTTTTTAAATCTTTTTATTGTAAATTTTTTACGAATAAATTACCCATGATCTTCTGCCGAAGTGGTTACCGAATTAGTTTCCCTTCGTCGTTTCTATTTATCTGTTCTTTAGATGCAATATCCACCTAATGGTTGAATGTTTGTAGTGATTCGAATTTTAATTTAAACTGTTTTCGTCAATTTATTTCAACGGTTAGTGGGTTCGATTCTAGATTAAGATGTGGATGCTTGTAGTGGTTTGAAATTTACTTTAAACTTTAGATCTCATCCATGAGTTGCCGTGTGTAAAAAGTGAATAATTAGTTACAAATGAACTTTTATGTCGATCTAATTAATTATGTAAAAGGAATGCTTTCAAAGCTAAAAATAAAACAGGTTCATTTAGTGAGATACTTTTTTATATTATTAATTTCAATCTCATTTCCTTATTCATTTTCCATTAATTTATATTTACCAAATGAATTTTAATAATATATACATACATTACAAATGTATATGTTTGTCTATATTTCGGTTATATAGGTATTAAATGAATTTCATTCCCATCCACTCTAATTGCTAATTTTATATTTGGTGCATGCTTTTTTTAGTACATAAATTATGTTAAATTCTCATTAACCTGTATTGAAATTATTGTTGGGGTTATTTTTTATTTTTTCGAATGCTGTAAAAATATTGGCTTCTGCACTGTTACTGACTTGTTTTAATGTATTATGCATTACTCAAAAATACTCTAGCTAATATTATGACTATTGTTATAAGAAGTCTTCAAGTTTCTTACTTATGTAAGATGTATTGTACAATATACATAAATAAAACTTCAGTTTCCCGTCTTTGAGTTTCCTTCTTTCCTTCATCGAGAAAATGTGTAGTGGCTTTGAACTTTTGTGATTTAGTGAATATCAGTGTATGTCGAATAAACTGTCACGTGCAAAAAAAGAAAAAAAAATCAAACTAAACTATTTTATAAAAGATATCTTATTTTTACTTGTCAAACCAAGCTAATCAAGAGTAAATATTTGATAAAAAAAATGCTTTTGGCAAATTTCTTTGGGTTGAAATTGTAAAAATACCTCATCCTTTGCAAACGTTAGAACTGAGCTAACGGTTGAAACTAGCCCTTAGTCATAGAATCACGAAGCAATTCTGTTTTTTGTGAATTCGTCTGCCCTGTAAGGCACTCTGGAACATTCACATTTCTAACCTTGCACCACGTATATTTGGCTCTTTATCTATGTAAAAGACTAAAAGGAAATTTCTTGTGAATGTTTTGTTTAAGCATAGTGGACAGTAGCTGAAGTTCATTGTAATCCACTTGAGTATTCGTTATGAATTGCCTTTCGAGGAGACATTTTATGAAAGGAAAGATTCTTCGTAGCACTGAGCCTTATTTGTATATCACAAAGGAGGAAACCCTGAAAATTCTCCAACATCTATGCATCACATGGGCAGACAAAGTAGAAACATAATAATTTGCCGTTCAACAGTGTCCGAAATTGAATCTGACCTTCCACTCCAAAGAGTTCAGCCGGCCGATGGCTGAAAATTTAGCGTTCCTGCCTCCTGAGCTGTTAAACCCGGGTTCGAATCCCGATTCGGATATGAATATTTCTTTCTCTCTGTGTTTCTCTGCTCTTTCTTCTGAGATTATGAATGAATTTGGCCCACTTTGTAAACGGTTTTGTGGTGCTGTAGTGTGGGTAATGCTACTCGCTTCTGTGACTTGTTTCACAGGTATGTACCGGGTAACGATAAACGAATAACAGTTTCTGTTTTTGTTGTGGCGAAGGGTTCGAACCCAGTGCTCGATGCAAGAAGAAGAAAAAATTTAAAAGAGTTTTATTACATAGCCACAAAGTGAGTCCTCTGTAGATGCTTAAAAAATATATTACTACTCAATCTTAAAAATAAAATCCTACGACCTTATTCGTATGTTTTTATGTTATTGTCTTTTTTCCGTTGTATTTATTAAATAAAGAAAACTTTCATACATTAAAATTTTCTCGAAAAATTCATTGTTTAATCACTTGTTTATTTTTTATCCAAATTGCTGATGAATCTATTTTTGATTATATTCTATTCTTCTAAATTTGTTATTCGTCATCAAACTGTTTCCAAAATGAAGAGAAATGCAATATTAAAAGTTAAATTTCTTTTAATATTTAGATTTTAAATAAAGTTTTATTTTCATTCGTTTTTAAAATCTTGACACGCAAAATTTAAAAAGAACGTCTATATAGAGCGAATTAAAATGTATTCTGTCAATTTAAATTAAAATGGTTTTCTTGTTGCTAAAGTAATTTTAATTTCGATTATTAAAAATTAACAGATTTTTGAAAATAATCTGAATAATATTTATCTCCTTTTTTATGACTGTTAAAAATTGTCATGGTCAATTAGCAAACAGGTTCCCTCTGTTGCAATGTAGATGTATTGGGCTTAATTAATCATTTTTAGAAACATTACGACAATGTTTTTTTTATATCCGTGAAAACGAATTCACAGGAGAGATAATGAAAAAGTTGGATCTGATCCAACTTGAGCCAGAAAAAAATCGATATTGAAATGCATCGTAATTAGCTGGCTGCAATGTTTTGGCTCTATTTTTAATATATAATCGTCATTTCTCCCGTATGTGACAACTTTTGGCTTTTTAAAAAAATAAAAAGTTATGAAAAATTTTCCTTTGGCTGAATTCCTCGCCTTAGGGATTTTCATGATATAATTTATTCTTTTTCACAAAATGAAAAATATTTATGAAATGTTCACTAGAATATTAAAATAATAAGTAAATGATAATTTTAATGATACAATTTTTTTAAACGAAGAAAATAAATAGCTCTTTTATACTTGATAAACTTTTTTTTATTGATAAATGTTAAATTCATAAAAAAATATAAATATCCGCACCCACAAACTATATTTAAATCTGTTTGGAATTTAATTTTGAATGTGTGCTAAAAAAATTACAAGTTCCTTTATTTGCTTTCCTTTTCTTATTTTATGATTTGAATCAATGTTTTCATCTTGATTATAGAAACGTGGCTTAACATGTATCACAAACACTTAAATGGATTGTACACTAAAATTATATGTTCATCTTTCATAATTTTACTCACCGACTTGAAATCCACACAAGCACAAAGTACGATATAGTCAAAAATCGATAAATTGCATAAGCTTTCTAATTAATTTTTAGAAAATTGATAAGGTTAATCTATGCATAGGTTGTGCCGAACTGACAGATAAATGGTCAGGTCAGGCAATCCGTTCAACTGTTCGTAGTTTTGATTCCCATCTCGTGGATGTTACGGATCGGAGTTGACTTTAAATTGTAAGTTTTGGTCCAACCAATCCTTGTGTGCCAAGTGACTGAGAGTCTGCCAAACTATGTATAGGGTGTCTTGTGTGAAACATTTTTTTTTCTCGTTTAAATGGTGGTAAGAGATTTTGTAGTTGTACCAGCCTGCTTACCTGTATCTAGCTGTGAGTTGATCTCTAACGGCCGTATTCACCAAACACGGGGTAATGTGCGAGTTGCTTACCTTGGAGTAAACTTACCCCTCGCTTTACTCCCCGATTCTTATTCACCACACGGTGAATTCCTCGAGTAAACCTACTCAAGAGTAATCTGTACACGACATGTAAGACAATCTCTGATTGGCTGGCTTCAGATCACGTGAGATTATATTTGTTTACCCGCGCTTTCCTTATCCTGAACGTTTCGCCAAAATGGAGAAAAGATTAAATTTCACCCCACATGAAATTAATATACTTTTGAATATTGTTAATAAGTATGGCGATATAATTAATTGTAAAAAAACTAATTGCATAAGCAGTGATAATAAAAAAAAGCATGGGAGAAAATATTCCTAGAGTTCAATGCGCTTTTATTCAATCTATGTCTAGTTCGAAAATCGACATTATCTAAATCTTCTAAGTCATTTTGTCTATTTTTAACAACATTTCTTGATCTTCTTTCAATGAATTCAAGATTTTCTAAGTCTTGAACGTCAAATTCGTAAAACCGTTCATTCACGTCCGCCATTGTTTTTGTTTACTACAGAGCTTACTCTCAGTTAACACTGCGAAATCGAGGAGTTACTCATGGGTAAAAAATTGGCATGTTACTCGCTCTTTCGGCGATGGTGAATAACGTTTTAGGATTTTGCTCGCCCTTTACCCTCAACTGTGGTTGGTGAATACGGCCGTAAGAGTTAAATGGAATGTCCCGGGCAGAAGTCTCCGTAATTTAGAAGCAGGGTCCAAGTGGAAGAAGCAGAGACCCCTGAATACTTGACCTGCCATCCCCAAAAGTATCATTTCACCTGGAGAACATTGCAATCACGACCTTTTTAACATGCCCTTGCTGCCTTTAGTTAACATGACGGATTTTCGATTAAACCGGGATTCGAACTTACCTCCTTCCGATAATGGGAACGACGCCCTGTCTAACAAAGCCACCGCGGCCTCATTAAGAGATTTCGTGCAAACTATGAAGGAATGGTTTCTTCTCTATAGACACGTGAATATTGGAATATTGGGTATCCTAAAACACCTCCTAGAAGGCAATTTACGTGATGGGTATTAAAATGGTCTTCTGCCATTAGGCTATTCACTACGCGTATAGCCTGACTAAGGCAGGGCCTACGGGCCAGTTGCCCCGGGTCCCCGCATCAGAAGGGCCCCCAAATCAAATGGAAAGTTTATTTTACTTTATTTATCAAACAGAATAGTTTTTTAAATTGAATAGAAAGTTTACTGTTGTGAAGCAGAAAGGGCCCCCAAAGAAGTTTTTGTCCTAGGTCGGGCCCTGACTACGTGGTGTCGAAACCAACTAGTAAAAACAAATATTCTTAAAAAAAGTAATAAAAAAATGAACAATATTCTATATATAATCTAAAAAGGGCATAATTGGCTGATTTATATGGCTGGTTAAAATTTGAGAATGTGTGCTAATGAAATACATTTTCAAGGAAAATCGCTTGTACAAATAATTATAAAAAAAAAAGGTTGAGAGTGTCATTTTTCTGTCTGAAGTTAATAATTTGAAACAATAAGATTAATATTTCGATTTCGATTTTTTTCAGAGCAAAAGTGCGAAAATATAGAAAAATGTTTTGCGCCTTTATCAATTACATTTCGAACCAAATGTTGAATTTTTATTAATTAAAATTACATTCTTCAGCATTTAATTTTGATGTTCTAAAGATATTATATGTACATAATTCAATTTTTTATTATTTATGAGCGTTTACTATCCATTAAAATTACAGATTAATAGTAAAATTTTTCCCAAACTTGTTGTAATTTGATTTTACCATCTAATTTTAAAAATATTATATTCCCTCTTAATATATGTTTTATTTACACTTCTAACCATATCGCATTAAACAAACTAATTTAACGTTAGAAATTTTGTTCCATTAAAGTTGTTGATAAAAATAGACTCAATTCTCTCAAATTAGCTGCGATAAATATTGATGTCAGCGTCGACAAAAAGATTTAAGAGTTAATAAATTAAAAGATAGTCGTGCAATAATATATCGTCTCTTCCTTTCTTCCTCGCGTTTCACCATTACTGTTTTAGAATTCAAGCATTTTTCGATACACTTTGATCAATTTTTTCATTTTAATTTGTTTTTTTAATTTATTATTATCAGTTGTAATTTTAATTATATCGAATTTGTATTGGGTCCATTTAAATTGCATTTTAATTGTTAAAGAAATGTTAAAATAGTTTATATGTAACTATGCAAATCAATCAAGAAGGTTAATTAAGATAATCCGAAATTAGTGATGTTATTAATTGAGCTTTAAATCTTCCGCCTTATTTTGAACAAGTCATTGTAATAATTTAGACACTAATGACGTTCCAATGAATTCCACATTTTTTATGTTATTTGTATTGGTTGTACATAATATGATAATGAATGCTAGTATTTCATATCAACAATAAAATCCATTAGTTTGTTTTATTATTTTGAAAAAAATTAAATAAATTGCTATTCGCCTGATTAAAAGATGAATGACTTTCATTAAATAATTCATTAGCATGTATAATGCCTAAAAAAATTATATTTCAAGTGTTTAATTTCCTGTTCTTTTAAAATAAAATTTAAAGTTGTATAGCTTTAGAAGAAAAAAAATTTTTTTGCCAAAAAACTATTTCAATAAAATATAAACCATAACGACAAATACATCACAAATGCAGATATTATATTCCCTGTGTTGACTTTGTAATTATATTTTATCTCAATGTAATTATTTTATCAATTAGTTTATATTTTATATTTCTAACTAGACATAAATCGTTGTCCTTCATTTTGATATACATTTTATTGCTGTTTCTTTAAAAAATATCAGAATTTTGTATTATATGAGTATTCTAATAATACTTGTAAAAAAATTACCATTGTGCTACAAATAACGAATTGCTTTCTATATTATAAGGCTACCTCATTAGTTTGCATTTAACAAATTGTGGACAAGTTTCTGTTGACAATGTTTTATTCGTTAAACACTGTGTTTCAATTTTTAAACAAGTTTCTGGCTTTTTCAATCAATTTTTAGTACGACTGATATTTTTGACAGTAAAGAAAAAGGTTTGTTGCAGGAAGGATAGAGCAAATGAAAAATTTTCACTTTAATATTCTTTAAATTATGTATTTTTACTAACTGTTTAGATTTTTTTATTGTGAATATTTCAACGATATTTATTCTTTTTAGTAGAAAATGCTGTGAACATTAATCATTCGTAAAAATTACCTTTCTTTGTCGTTTATTTAAAGACAATTTAAAAGTAATATAAGATAATTCTGTTCTATCAAATTTCAAAGCTAAAAAGTTAGAAACCATCGAAACTAAGGTTTGATAAGAAATTAGAAATAAGAATCTACTATATTATCAACACGTAATGACCAGTTAGTTTCAAATCCTTTCTACGTTTTATTTTTAAAAATGTTGTATTTAAATGATTTTACTAAAAGTTATACTTTGCACAAAAATTCTAATCTTCCTTCATAATCCTCATTATATTTTAATTCATTAAATCTAAATTTTGAACTGTTATTCCATAATGATTTCATAAAAAATACACTAGAAATAAGCGTGATTGAAGAAAATTATTTCGGTTAGAGAAACCTTTTTATATATCTGTTATAAATAATGTATTTTGTTATTGGGGAGTAATGAACAAAAAATTGATCTTAGCATTCAATATATTACAATCATAATTTTTTCCCTAACCTAAACTTGCTTAAAAAGTTTGAATTTAACTTAGGATTTAAAAAGAGTTTTCATGGATTCAAAAAGTGCGAAATGAAATATGAAAATCATACTTTTAGAAAGTAATACTTGAAAACCAATAAACCTTAAATGCTTATAATAAGTAGTATAAAAAAAATAATTCAGTGTATAAAAAATATATATGTATATGAATTTAATATATTGTATGTCTTCTGTAAATGATTAAATATATCCTTTTATTATTTCACCAAAAGTGATCACGTTTTGATTAAATTAGAACCTGCTTGAGTTTATATGTGTCCAGTAGATAATCGTTTTATTAACTTTTTGATTTTGATTTCTTCCTAAATTTATTCCAAGTGATTGAACATAATTTATGTTAAAACTAACCAAATTTTGTATCAAAACTCGTGAGAGAAAGATACTTTTCTTCAGTTCCAAGTAATTATTCACTAGTAATAGTTAGAGATTCTGAAATGTCCGAACAATGCTCTCTGTTAAAGCTCTAATTATTATGATTATTTTAACTGTTTATATCGAAGCATATGAAGATTTCGATGACACTATCGAAGATATTTCAAATCAACATTCTTATTTAACATTGTGTCCCATGTATTTTGCAATTGAAGTGGCTTGATTAGTATTTTTTGCACTATTTTATTCAAATTAATTAAAATTCAAATTTCTTTCACGATAAAACTGTAGTCGTTGAAACATAGGAAATTAAAAAGTAATAAATGTTGAGATTACATATCTGTTCCAACTTTTTTAAAAGAAGGATTTTTTTTTTATATGTTACGATGTGAATGTTTTTGTGGTCATGTTCCATTTTAAGCTACTCGACTAATTAGCGCTTTTGTCTTTGATTCAACAATTCGTGAATTCAAATCCCATATTGGGTATGGATGTTTATTGTGGTTGGGAATCCAATTTAAATCGTAAGTCCCTAATAGCTCTTCGTGTGCAAAAAAATGGCCGTTGAGCGACAAAGTAAACAACTTTAAGCTGTAGGTCACGGTTGAACTCTAGTACTCATATACAAAAAGTAGCCTTAGGAAGAAATAAACCAAACCAGCCCACGTTCGCAAAGCAACTTTGGAGTAACAGAAATAACATTCCAGAAAAGTTCTTTTTTTAGGATTAAGAATTTCTTATTTTCGCTTAATAAAATGCAAGTTCCTTTCCATAATTTTTTTAACATTTGAATTTTTAATTGACAAATTAGATGTATTTTTTCTTTTTTATATCAAATTTTTAAATAGAAATTGCATTTTAATAGTCTTATTTGTGAATGATTCGTAAGGGTAACAGAAGAAGTAGACTTAATTTTAATAAAGATAAATATAATATTGTAAAGAAATAAATCTCATGAAATTATAAAATTTTTTATAAAATTCAAAGTCTTTCTTAAGAATTTTTTTAAAAAATTAACCGCTTATATATATAAACTATAAAGTTTTTATAGATCTTTCAATTGTAAGTATTAAAAACTTCTGTGTTATTGATTTCCTCACAAAGAAAGCATAAAGAATCTAAGCTCGAGGAGAAAGCTCAATAAAGAAAATTATTTTGAAAAATTCGTCGCTATTTCGAAGAATGTTTTGATTTAATAAAAACTTTCTTGCAATAAAAAATGGGACATTTTGTCAATACGGCTTAGTTTTCTAAAAAGGTGTCGTATGACAATGACTTATTGTTTTTGATATAGAATATTTTAAAAATGCAAGTTGTGTGATCTTTACTTACAATGAAAAGAAAAAATAATTGAAGTAAGAAAAAAAACTCTAAATTATTTTTATTACCACAAAACTGCATTATTATATTGTTACAAACATAACATTCTCCCATTTTTTTTTCTCTGTATATATCTGGATACTGAAAGCGAAATTATTTGTTGTTTATTACTAATCATTCTTGTATCATAATAAAAATATTGTACATCGCTGTAAAAAAAATTCAAATCCATTCAGAGTAATATAATTATTTTTATTTAGTTATACCTTTATTTCTCACTGGAGTTAAATGAGGTAGTGTTCCATTATATTAAAATAATATTTCTTAATTTTTCTTAATTAAAATTTAATTTGATTTTTGTAATTAAAAATTTAATTCTTTTAATTGTTAGAACATGTTAGTTATTCAGATTATACTCATCCATATTGGTATTTTTAGAAAAGACATAACTTTTTATGCGCTTTGGCAGTTCTAGAAATAAATGTTATTAAAATTGTCTTTTGTACAATATACAGTTTAGAATATTTTTAAGAAATTTAACTTTGTATTTTTATTTGTGTTTCTTTCATTTATCATTTGCTTTAATGTTTTGTGTTAGACAAAAGAATAATGTCATGTTTGTTGTTATATTACTTTTAAATTTTGTCAATCTCTGTTTTTTGTATTTTACTATGTTAAACAATTATTTATAATTCTGAGACTTTAAAATTATTTTGATAAACTTAATTTCAAGAAATTATACTATTGGAATAAAAATAAACTCTGTTAATAAGCAATATTTTCCTTTTCAGAGTTCACAGTTTTGTGGCTGAGACAAAATCCAAATTCTTGAATTCTAAGAGAAAATCAATTTTAACTGGTTCTGAAAGAAATCAAGCCCAATACAACAGTGTTGAGAGTTTGGGTAAATATGTGTCTATGTGTCACTTTTATTATCAATTTTGTATGAAATTTCTATAAACCAATATTTCCTAATTGTTTTACAATGAGGATCCTTTCACATTTAATAGAAAATTTTTACAGGCATCTATTATTTATGTCCTGAATGATCTTAATTAATTTTCATTTTCAATATAATGAAATATGATTTCATTTAGTATTATATATTTTAGGGATATAATGTGTGTGATGTTTTTCATAAGATAGTAGTGGCCTAATAAATCTGCTATTAATCCCTTAACTGTGACACATATATTTCAGAAAAATGGACCAAAAATGGAAAATATTTTTGACTGTTTAATTTTATTCTTTATATTATTATAAGATTTAGAAAATGCTTTTTTATTGCAAAAATAAAGTTTTAAATACAATAACTACTATATTTATAATTTTTACATACACATAAAACATTGATTACACATACATGTTATTCATATTGAGCAAATTAAACGAAATTTTGAAGCTAAATATAACTAGTATAATATAAAAACACAACAATATGATTTTCAATACATAAATTTTACAAATCTTTTACAGTATGGTATATCCCAAAACAAGGTACTGCTCAAAAGCCTATATATTGCACTGTTTACAATAAACTCTTGTCTCATGCCTTATTCTCTTCCCTTGTTCATCGGTTTTACGACAGCATATAAAACACTGCCTGGTTGGAGTAGATTTTTTCCCCATTGATGGGATGTGTTCTGGAAAGTGTCGACCTGTGAGGCGCAGTAAGCTTACACTAGGACGCCCTGGTCCTGGTAGTTGAACATTTGGTTTATTTAGTTCAACAATTGATTTTCTGAAGTTCATATTTTTCACACCTCATTCTGAAGTATGCAAAATAAAGGAGTTATATTTATATAACGCCTGGTGTAGGAGATTGAAAAATATTTTCTAGTAATATTTTTTACCTCCTTTTCTAGCAACCGGGAAGTCTGTAAGATGTTGATCGACTTTAACATCACCTCCCATAGTGTTGTTGTAGTCATGGACTACTTTCAGAACCAAAGTTGGAATTGGTAAAAAACTAGGACCACTTGTGTCATTTATTAGGAAAATAGGGAGTTAAGTATCCTAAAGTAGAAACAAACTCAGCTCGGACTTCACAAGATAGAAACGTTAATTTTTCTTCTGCCTGAACTGAGTTCAGGCATCACAAATACTGCATGCAGTAATTGCCCAAACTGAATTTGGGCGACATTGGCAAGGGGTTAAAAATTGGTTCTCCCTTGTTGATGTCTGTTTTACGAGTTATAACTACATATTTCTGAATAATAATTTGTAGAAAAAAATTATTATTGTTTTTCTTATGTAAATAATATTACTAAATACAAAGTTAATTTTCGCCCAAACATAAATAAATTAGTCAACTTTTTCCAAACTTTCTCTTACATATTCCCAAGGATTCACAACAATTGAAACTATTGCTGTTATCTACATTTTCTTATCTTATTATTTATGAATCAATTTGTATTATAATGCTGAAATTAAATAATATTAAATTTGTGTTTTTTAGTTGATAATTAAAACAATACAAATATTTATTTAATTGGAATTGATAATGTATCTTGTTTGACACAATTTTTATGTTTAGGATTATGCAGTAGGCATACATCTTCTACTTTATCTGATGGGTCTTACTCAGCAGGCTTAGAAGTGAGATTTTTCAAATCACTTCGAAATGTGCAAGATGACAGGTATTCCACTTTTATAACTATCAATCTATAAAGATATAAACTAGGCAGATGAATTGAAAAACAAGTAATTAAAACTGCAAATGTTCTCGTAAACAATAACAAAAAAAAATTGTCTTTCAAAATTTATCATGTCACTGATAAACAATTATATTTAAAAAAAAATCATTCAAAATGTGTGTGTCATGTCATTTCTAAAGTCAGCAATAATCTTATTAGATAAGCATTGTGACCAAAGCAAGTATAGTCACTTTTTTGTTTCTTATTTTAAGTTTTCCTTTTTAATAATGCAATGAGCACAGTTATCTCTAAAATAATTGCAACTTTTATATTTTATCTCCAAATTTATTTTTCATTGCAATTATTTTTTCTCATATATATTGGCTTATAATTAATGTATTTGTTTTTGCATTTTATACGTAATAGAAATTTATAATTTTCATTTCCTTTCAGAAGCTTACCAACCATAAAAAAAAAAATCAAGTTTCCTGACCCATATATATTTTCTTATAGTATCACAGTTAATGATTCTTCATCTGTTTTGCTCCCAATTAATTTTTCGCCCTTAAAACAGATCGTTTTGTATGGTGAAACACATTCAAATCATTTTGCATTTTAAACCATCATCTTCAAAATTACTTAAACATAAAATTTTTCAACTATTTTCACTAAATTTTTTAAAAGTTACATTATGCTATAAATTTTGTCCCTGTTGGAAACTATTATTAGCTGTAATATTTAACTTACCAAATTCCAAAGTATTGATTTCACAGAAGAATATTTTTTTATCCATTTCAGAATATGTAAACAATTTTAAATTGTGCTTATTTTATTAAAGTGAAAAAAATATTTCAACTATTTCAGGAGATGACAGATACTGTTATTTTCTTTTCAAATCAGGTGTATTGTCATCTGTGGAACAAACTTTTGTTAAAATATTTTTTAAAATAATTCCTGAAATAAAATACTCTTCAGCAAAAATTGGTTTTGAAAGTTAAGATGCTTCTTTCTTTCCTAGTGAGAGAATTTTTTTTTTCAAACACATCAGATTTCTACTTATCTCTTTAAATATGATGAAAGTGTGAATTTAAAATAAAATTTTCTTAAGATTCTGAAGAAATCCTTAAAATATTCATATAATGTTAGCATGTAATCTGAGGATGGAAAATCAATTTTTACAATAGTTTCTGTAAAAATTTGGAGTTTTACTCTAAGCATTCCTGTAAAACTGGTAGTTATACTTCATCTTCATACCCAAAAGTTTCAGAAATGTGTCATCTCTTTGATCTAATTCAACAGTTTTAAAAGTCTATTTCAGGCATGGTTATGTAAAGATCTAGAAACTACTTTAAACTATATAAATCACTATTGAATCAGCTTGAGTGTGTAAAAAGTAACAAACTAAATTATCCTAAATAATTCTTATTCCTCCCCATTTTAGATATTTTAAAGTGAAAAATAAGTAGATGATATTGAAACTACTTTTTAAAGTTTTAATTTTCAAGTTGCAGAAGAGTAGGAAAAAAGGCTTCTAACTTTACCACCAAACACATTAAGTTTATGAGTTTAGTAAAAGTCGAACTGACTTTATTATCAGTTCATTTTTGAAAAAAGGAAGTAGGTATAGCATTAATTTCAATGATATGAGAAATGACACTGGCTTTCTTACTATATATAAAGTATACAGATGTTGTAACTTTGTTATAAGAAATCTTATCAAAATTATATTGATTTGTGCTAGTGGAATCAAATAATAAATAAATTTCAAAAAAATGTGTATCACAGCTGAACATCCATTTTATTAATGAATTTAATGAATAGCAGAATACATTAACATGCTTATTTTGAGTTTCCATATATTCTATTTATTTTTAATCTTTCTCCTAGTTTTTTGCAGAAACTAATGTTTGCATTCTTGCATCTAACTCATGTGTAAGCGAACTTCCATTGCAACATCAGCTAAATATTTCTAGACTTTATCATCTTATATGTGAAACCTATATTTTTGTTAGTGTGTTTCAAATATAAAATTTGGAATTTTAATTTATTATGATTTAGTCTTTCTTATTCGAACTATGCTAACTAAGATTGTTTGCATTGGTCTTTTATTGTTACTATTATAAAAATTGTACTTATTTTAAAATAGCACTTTTAATTTTATTAAATTATATTTAATGTAAGATCTTCATTAGGTTAATTATCTATTGCATTCACAAAAGCAATAAATGATAATAAATAGTTCTTTTCAAATAAAATATTTTTAAAAATACTTTTAATTATTGCTTTAGTGTGTGTATTATGAGTACTACTAGTTATATTACAAACTCCTAATTATTCTTTACAGTTTTCAATATAAGAGTGCAAGTTATTAAATAATTTTTCTCATTGTACAAAAAGAAACTTATAAATCTTTTTTAAAAAATAATAAAAAAACTTGCTGCCAAATACTTTTTTTATATTTAAAGTGTGATCTAATTACTATCCAATTTATATGTTAAAAAAAAACTAGAATATTTTGTTTTTCTATTAGCAACAGATACCAAGCCAAATATCAATGACTTTTTTTTTCATGTTTCATAAAAAAGCAATAAAAACTATCATATTTATATATAATTTTTATTGTTTTTCCACTTAATGTTTTTGCAAACTTTGAAGTTCTCATTTTTACATTATTAAAACATTATTGTCATTGACATTATTTAATGAAATTTTATTTATATTTGTACTTTTTAATTTACTAAAAATTCTCTGAATAATTATGTTTGATACTATGAATTGATGTGTGTTTGTGTGTGCACAGATGCTTTATTAAAATATCATATCAATATCAATATCATTAAAATATCTAAAATAATGTTTAAACCCTTTATTAAAGTGTTTTAAAAAGAAATTGTGTATTATAAATTTTTAGTTATTTATTTTTAAATAATTTATGATACTTATGATATTGTTCATTAAAAACATTGATAATTGATTCGTAAGTAATATTTCATAATATTTTCTCTCTTACAAGAAATGTATAAATTTGTTTCTTAATATATGCTTTTACAAAATAGGAAGTTTTTATTTCAATAGCTTTTTTAATAATTAAACTACATGAAATTTTCCTTTCATAAGAACATTGTTCTGTTTTAGAGTTGTACTATTATCATCGAACAAAGTTCCTTATGTTGTTTTTTCTTGTCTGCCATATGTTCGCCAAAGCAATTCCAGGTAATTTACCATTAGTATGGTATAGTTAATTGTGCAAAAAATGTACAGTAAAATTTTAATTTAAAAATTTTATCCTCTAAAAATATGTAATATTCTCTTTTAAAACTTTGTACAAAGTGAAATTATCAGTGACCTTAGATAAAAAAATATATTTCAGAACTGATGGCAAACAAGAAAATATTCGTAGACGCCAAGTTTCCGGTAACCGTCCCTTATCTGCGATAAATGATGAAGTAGATCCATTTAATTTATTGGTAGCTTTAGGATATCGCCTACATGAAGGGCAAGTATGTAAAAATTTGTGTAGAAAATCTTTAGCTTTATATGATCTTAGATTTTTATTTTATCGAATTCTAACTTTTATTTATTTGCCACATTCTATCCATCATGTTTTGGTTATTGCAGAGTTAAAAAAAATTATAAAAGATTCTATGATTACAATATTTTGTAAATCTTGTTAGTCTCTGTGTTATTTTAATAATAAAGTTTTTATGTGATTAACAATCATTTAATTACATTATTTAATAACCTGATTTTGAATATTCAAATCAAATTTAACTATGAAAATATTTCAAATCATATAAACATGTTCATGAATTTCTTACATCTAATAAAACACATCAAAATTAAAAATGCATTTTTAATCAATTTTTCCTGTTAATGGAGATGTTGTCTGCGATGTTTTCTGTCAATGAAATCTAAAAGTGTCAATGATTCCTTGACTTTAATATAGAATGTTTTCCATGCTTATAAAATTATATTGGTCATGAAAATCAAAATGAATATTTCATATTTAATGATTAAGATCTTTCTGATTTCTTTTATTGGTTTTTATTTTTTATTATATTCATCTATCATTTCATAAATACTATTTTAATTAATATACATGCTTACATTTCATCAAATATCTAATTTTTGTGCATAGTTTCAATTTGTAAACTGGCAGCTATTTCAAAAAAATAATTATGTTCTTTGACATTCATAAAGTATAAATTACAATATTTTTAGCACTGATTAATTACAATTAAAAATTGTATATATATATATATATATATATATATATATATATATATATATATATATATATATATATATATATATATATATATATATATATTGCAATGAGAACACAACAAGGCTGATACCTGTGAAAATTCACTTAATATAACCTTATGTATGTAGATTTATTCAGAAACTCAACATTTGTGGTAGTAAAAATGTTTCCCATGAGCAATCATTAGTGAAATAAGGGAAGCAACAAAGTTAAATAAAATTCCTGCATGAAATTTGAAACTTAGCCTCTATTAAACCTGAGTTTAAATATTGGACATTTAAATTTAATTAAGAGTTGCATTCACTTAAAATATATTTGTGTTAAAGAAAATCATATATTTGTATATACTAGAGAATAATCCTTATTTGTTTTTTATTTAAAAATGGCAGGAGTAATGATTTATTTTCATATTTTTTTACAAAAAAATTCTTTGATTAAATTTAAATCATTTTTTTAAGTGTTTAGCCTGAATTATCTTTCAAAATTGTTACAAATTTCTCCATGCTCCTGAATTAATGAGATAAAAAAAAAATCCAGCCAATATTATTAAAAAAAGTAGAAAAATTTTAATATTTTCTGCAAAAAGGAATTTTTTTGTTACCCAAATGTTAATATTTATTGCAAAATGTTTGCCAGCATTTTTATATGATAATTTCTAATATTCTGACAAATTAACTAGCATTTTACATTTTGATGTACTTTCAATTGTAGGAATACCATTACTTTTTTAGATATATAAGAATTTCATATCTAAAAAATGATATTCATATTATTTATTACAACAAATTATATCTGATTTTATCATTAAGCTTATATTTGATGAATTGTATTATTATACAAATTGATGCTGTGTCAGTTAATTTAAGGAAAGTCTAGAATATTTGTAAAAAATAAAACTAAATTACTGACTTTTCCTTTATTTGTTTAATTATATATTAGAATTTTTTATTTTAATTAAAAATACAAAGTCTAATTGTCATTAATTTAAATTTTTAAATGTGTTCAAATTAATTTTTTTAAATTCATTGAGAAAATGATAAAAAATTATTTAAAAGAATGTAATAAAAAGAATTTTCGATACATCCTTTAGAGGTATATTCAAAAGGAAATTTTTTTTAATTATTTACAGTTTTATTTGCATAAATATATAAATGCTGCATAAAATATGTAAAGAATTATTATGTAATTAATTATCTCTTTTAATTTTAATAATTTAGTCAAATTTCGATTTGTAATTGATAGTGTAGTTCAGTGATAGCAAATTTTTTAGATATTTTCATAAATAGTGTGTAATTCCATTTTGGAAGCATTCAATTACACATTTCCAAAGCATAGAGAATTGAATCAACTATATAGCTTACTTAAGGCATACGTATTGCATATCAGATTCTAAAGAAACAAAGATATAATGTATTTAACTTATCTCTTAACTAAATCTAAAGTTGAGAGCATTGCTGATTGCAGAAAAATATCAACATATAAACATTCTTTTGATACCTTTACAAAATGTGGTTCAACATTTGTCTTGTTAGAAAATAACTTTTATGAGTACTACCATTAGAAATAACACAAGTGGCAAATGGATATAGTGGACACATCACAGCACTGCATTTTTCCTCAAATTTTAATCAAAATTGATTAAGTTATTAGTGTTTTAAGTCAGTATTGTAACAGATGGAGTGTAATTCATAATATGAAAAAGGAGATTAAAGTATTCATTACAATATTTTTAAGCAAAATTTTTATAAAAGGTTAAGCAGAAATTCAAAGGCATGTGGTTTGTCTGTAATGACAGATATAATTTAAATTCTCTGATATAAAAAAAAAAGTTATGTTGATATTTAAACTCTTCCTGGTCAGTATTCAGTCTTACCTGTTAACTCAATCAAATATTCTATAGTGTACTCATTTTTTACTTGAGTATTTGTAGAACACCCTGAAGATACTTTTGCTGCCTTTTTGCCATACATTATATTTTCCAATTTTTAGCACTTTCAGTATGTGTGTCACAGGAATATCTATGACAAGTTAACATTCTTGATAACAAGCATATTGTCAAATTTATTTCACCTAAGCATTTAAAGGACCATAGCTAAAAAATTTCAGCATTGTTGTAATAATTTATTATTATTTCATGCATTTTATATTTTCTCCCGTGTGTCTGAAAATCATAACACATCTTGATCACCATTATGAGTGATTTGATACTTCCTGAAAATTTCATCTAAAAAATTCTGATATTAAATTTAAACCTTTTATACTTAACTTTTATATCTAAAATATCATTTTCACCATATACTGACAGAAATGCCTCAAGAGTTCAATAAAATGTAAATGTTCTTCTTCTTCTTCTTAAGGTTGGGTTTGTATGTCATTGGCACCTCTGCTTTAATCAGCATTTTGTATCATTAACTCCAAACCCAATGTTTCCTAGTTCCAATTACTTGGGTCACCCACTTTATTAATAAAGTCTGATAACCCTTTAATGGAGTCTAGGTGTAACTCTCTAGTATGGATAATGCCTAAAGAAGTTAATCTAATGTGTAAATGTTACTATTACTTTAATGCATTTTAAATTTGAGTTTATTCACTCCAAAAAATTAAAAAGTTAAATTTCTTCATAAAGCATCTATTCATCTCTACAAATTTTCTATTAAATATTTTAAACCTATCTATAAAATATCTTAAAATTGTTTGTAATCACTTTCACTTCCATTAACTGCTTGACTGTAAAAAAATCTAGTTTTCCAGTAAAATCTAATTTTTTCTGTAATTCAAAAATTTATTCAGATGAAAGCAATATTTAGATTTGGACACAAAAATTCAGGAGTTATTTGAAAAAATATTTGATTTTTTTTACTATTGCTTTTTTAATATATTTACACTCAGTAACATTTTTAGGAAGTCTCGTATAGTGGCCTTCTTTCATCCTTCTCAAGTAACGCACAAGTTAAATATAAAGTCCGTGATACAGATCATTTAGCTGTTCCTTGCCCTCATATGAGTCGCTGTCATTCATTTGATCCAGCTATATCAAATGTACCTTATTCCAAGCAAACAAATTCCCCACCTGCAAATTTTGACAGAGGTTAGTTTGCTTTTCATTTGTCTGCATGTAATATTAAATACTAAATGCTTGAATTAAGATTATTTGTGTTTAAATTATCTTGGATATTTAAAAAGGTATTAATAATTTAGAAAATGGCAGGAAAAAATATTTTAGGAATTTTTCATTATATCTATACATTAAAAAGCTATATTATTAATAAAAGTTGGTAAATAATTAAATGCTTATAGCTGTGTTAATGTAATTATTTAATTATCAGAAACTGTGCTTTCTGGTAAAAATGTGTTATATATTTTTTATATATTTAAATTCAACATCTCATCTTGAGCATGAAACTTTGCAATGGTTTAGAATTCATTTTAAACTGTATATCCAGTCCACTTAAACCTCGTCTACAAAATATTTCTATAGAGAAACCAACTAACTCTCACTCAATGTTTGTAACAGTTTAGAATTCACTTTAAACTGTTATTTCCATTCAAATTGGCACTTATGTTTAGGAAAATAAAAGAGTAAACTTGTATTTCAGATTGTGATTTCATTTTGATATATTTTAACTGACATTTTGTTGTAGAAACAATAAATTACATTTATATCAGTTAATATTCTTTTTCATTGTCTTGAATCATATCAAATGTTTCGTTCATTAGCTTCTAATAATTTTTATGTGTTTTTCTTACTATAAAGCTATGGATTGGTCTGAGTCTAAGTTCTGCCATCACACCTGCCTTGTAACATATACACCTAACTTATTAGACGACCCTGAACTTGTGACAGGAAAGCATAGTACCGTACTCACTTTTTCATCATATATAGTAAGTATTTATGTTGTCATTTAATAAAGAAAATTTAACGTGTGTAGAAATTAATTATAATCCCTTAACAAGAAAATTTGTAAGATATTTCTATATAATTTTCCCTCCAATGAATTTTCATTATATTAATAATTTTTTATAAGGCATGAATATTTATTGTTTCATCACTATTAATAGCTGTTAAAGTGATTTTATTAGTATTAACTGTAAGACATGTACACAATTTTTTACTGAATTTCTTACAAGTAAAAAAATAACTTGAATATTTGAAAATATTGATAATTTCTCAATCTTTAATAAATTGAATAAATAAATATAGATATTTCTAAATATTTGATTGCTCTATTTTCAGTCATCTATCATTGACTATGTTAAGCCATCTGATCTCAAAAAAGAACTAAATGAAAAGTTTAAAGAGAGATTTCCACAAATACATCTATCTTTAAGCAAATTAAGAAGGTAAAATATCTGATTAAAAAGCTACTGAATTTCAAATATGAAAATTTTCAATAGTAAAATATATCATTAATACATTAAACTTATTTTTTATTTACAGCAATGTTTTACAGTTTATGTAAGAGAATAAAATATAATCTTAACATTTTTTCAGAAGTTTTTAAATTATATGAAATTTTTTTTATTATAGCTTGAAGAGAGAAATGTTAAAAATAACACATCATGATGTAAGTGTATTTTTATTTTTAATTTTTTTTTTTTTTTAATTTTTCATAATTTTAGATTTTAAGTTTTTTTTCTCTTAATTTTACAGTGTGGAATTGATCTTTTAACAGTTGCCCAAGCATATGTATTTTTTGAAAAACTAATTTTAAAGGTAAGTAAAAAAATTTTTACTTTGGAATAATTTATAGCTAGGAATAAAGCATTCTTAAATTTGTTTGTAATTTTAAAATATATGGAATAATTTATAATAAAAAAATCTTTCCATAATTTTTACTTTAATATATATATACATATATATTTGTCCAAGACATGATGTACAAGCAAATTATTATGAGTGACTTTAATGCCAAGGTAGGTAAAGAAGAGAAATTTTGTCCTATAATAGGAAGAAATAACTTACAAAGCATTTCCAATGTAAGTAGACACAGGATTTTAAGCTTCGCTGTTTTCCTAATATAGTGTTTGGAAGCACCCTGTTCCAGCATCAGATTTTTGATGATTTTTCTTATAATTTGATGATAATTTTACAAGATAGTTTGATGATTTTTCTTATAATCAAATTGACTACATTTTAATTGGTTCCAGGCTAGGAACTTAAAAAAAATGATTTGACAAAATTGAACTGTGATAAAACTTAGCGATTCTAAAATCAGAAAAAAATATCAAATAATTCTGGACTAGGAATTGAATTAAAATATGTTAAGTGATGATGTGAACTAAAAATAGGAATCTGTAAAAAGCTCTTATGCATCTGTTGTTAAAAAGGTCTTGAAAAATGAAAGGGCACAAATACAGGATTGGTTATGACAATGAATGCAAAGCAGCAAACATAAACAAAAATAAAGCATATAGAAAAATTATTTAAAGGAAATTCACAAAGAATGCAGTTGAAGGATATAAACAGGTCTGAAGAGAGGAGAAGAGACTGCATAAAAAATAAAAGATATTACAGGAAAAAACTTGCTGAAAGAAGTTCAGCAATGAAAGGTTGTGATGAAAGAGTGCAAAGACTTTAAACTAAGGTCCACATTAAAGATAAAAATGGAATAGTTATAAATGAAAAAAAAAAGGTTATTGAAAGCTGGATAGAACATTTTGATCAATTACTTCATCACTAACCATAACCGATGCAACTGCAGGAGAATATGAGAAAGAGAATTTAATTGAAATACTTACAATGGTTGAAGTATAGGACATTGTTGATAAATTGTAAAACCATAAAGTACTGGGAAATTATCATATCTCTCCAGAATTAACAAAATATGGTAGAAAAAAATTGAGTGATTTACATGTATATATTCTGAATTTGGGAATTGGAGATTCTATCAAACGAATGGAATCTTGGCATTCTGAGTCAAATTCATTAAAAGGAGATGTCCGATAGAGAATTTTTTAACCAGATTAGACTTGCAAAACGATGAAAACTGTAGCAAATTTAGTGTAACCCAGGATGCACCATTTGGAGGCCTGCTACACTACATGCCTCTGCCTAAGAAGATGTAAGCAGATGCAACTTTAAAAAAGTAATATATATAAAAAAGAGGAACCTTAAACTGTGAACATTACTCAGGAATTAGCTTACTTTGTATTTATATAAAATCTTCTCATACATCCTTCTTAAATGTTTATTACCTATTATGCATAACCAAATTAAAGATTACCAATATAGATTTAGAAAGGAAAAAGAAGGGAAGGAAAAGAAGAAAGGGAAGGGAATTAATCAAATTTTCATACTGAGACAAATATTGGAAAAGTGAACGGAATATGGAGTGGAAACACATTTGTTTGTAGATTTTCGTTTTGCATATGAAGTATTGACTGATCAATACTACATGATAATTTTGCTGTATTAAAAAAACTAATCTTCTAAAGCTCGCCTTTACAAATATTTTTCCCTTGGTGTGTTTAGAAAGGGAATTATCCTGGCCTTTTGAAATTATCAATGGTATTAGTCAAGGGGATGCTCTTTCTTGCCTTTTATTTACAGTGACTCTAAAAAAAATTATCAGAAATATTATGTATATAGTATAAATAAAAGGGGAACAATATATTTAACAAATCAGTGCAGATTCTGTTTTACACAGATGACACAGACATCTTTGCAAAAACTGAAAGATGAAAAAATGTCCCTTGCATTAAAAAAGCTGCTAAAAATGCAGAGTTAATAATAAATAAAGTAAAAACCAAATATATTTTATAGAAATAGAAGGCCTTCCTGCTGATATCTTTAAAATCAAGCAATATAGATTTGAAAGTCTTAAAAAATTTACTTACCTGGAATCTGAGGTAATATATCAGTCCTGATGTCTAGCTGCCTATTTGATCTTAAAAACGAATTAAAATCCCACTTGATTAAAAAGACTAAAATTTTACAATACAAAACTCATGAAACCAGTATTAACAAATGAGTCTGAAACATGATCACTAAAAATAGAAGAGAAAATGTTTGTGATTTTTTAAAGGAATGTGCTATGAATTATTTTTGGTGTATCAGTGACAATAGAAATTGCTGAAGAAAATAGAACTTTGAGCTTAACAAACTCTTTAGAGATAATTGCCTTTTAAAATTTATTAAAGTGAACAGAATGAGATGTTGATCATCTCATGAAAATGTAATATAATAGGGCTGTTATGAAATTTTTAAATGCAGTCCCTTCTATACAATGACCTTGGGGTAGACCGATAAAGAGATAAGTTGACTGTTTGGGGTTCAATTTTAGTGTTATTAAAATCAAAAATTTGAGGTCCACAGCCTAGAGAACATCCTGGTTGAATCTTTTAAAGAAGGCCAAGTTAAGTAAGTTATAAATATATGTATATATTTTTTCATACATTACTTCTCTTATATAATTCTATTGACAAAAAGTTATATCACATTTTATGCTTTATATTAAATTTTTTTATCATGATTTAACTTTAACTTTGTGAAATTTCAGAATTTATCATTAATTGTAACAATTATTTCACCAGATGTTAATCAATAAACATAATAGAAAACCATGTGCTGCTGCTTGTCTTTTACTATCAGCTAAACTAAATGATGTGAAAGGAAATGACTTGAAAAATCTAATAGAGGTAAACCAAGTTTTGATAAAATTAATTTATTCTGTTTAACTAATATGATAGCTGTTTCCAAATAAGACTCTTAATCTTTATATAAGTTTAGTGTTTTTGATAATGGACAGAGTAACAAAAAGTTCTGTTTTTGTTTTTAGTGCCCCTTTTAGAGGTTGTGATTTAGAGACTATTTCTTAGGTAGAGATCAATTTCTGGAGTTGCACTGTTGTTGTTGTTGTTGCACTAAATGCTCTCTATCTTCTTTGCAGCATACTATTCATGAATATACTATCATACACCAATCTTTTTTTAATTTATTGCATGATAAACTTTTTTTAAAAATAAAATAACCTAATGTGAAATTTTTGCAAAAATATTGTTTTAAAAAAATATTTTTTCGCATTTAATATATTCCAATATAAGGGTGTGGGAATTCAATGCCCTTTAGATCAAATCATTTTTAAAAAGAAAGTTGAAAAAATGCAGCTACTAATATTTAAAGTAAAATACTGCTTTTTTAATAGAACTCTTAAAGTAAAATAATGCCTATTTTTTAATATAGTTTTAAATCTAGTATTTTTTCATCTCTTTAAATCTTTTTTAAATCATATTTTTTTCACATTAATTAAATTAAATGTTTATTGAAGCATTTGTCTTAAATTCAAAAATCATCTGCAATTAACAATTATTTACAAACTTTTGTTTCCATAAAAATTCCCAGTGGATATGAATCGTCATTATCATTGCTATTATCTTCAAAATCATGAATTTTTTGTTTACTACTTTTATTAACCTCATAAAGTTCTTTAACCACAGTAATTTTACAAATATTTGAAAAATTATCAAAACAAGCTTATCCTCCTGAAAGAACTTAATGTGATTGTGCATAGATTACAATCATTCATGACATTTTTTTGCTATCTTTGGAAAAATTCGTTTTTATTTTCAACAATTTTTTTTTTTCTAATTGGGAAAGAAATTGTACAACAATAATTTAATATACACCAAAGAGAAATTGTATTAATAATAGCTAGCATTATGCAAACATGAAAATGCCTACAAATGAAAATTGACTGACTTAATGAGTAATAGAGTGTGACAAAATAAAGAATATTGCTCAATGTGTATCAGTCATATTCATAACTAAAATGGATAAGGGAATATATATAAGAACATTTATTTGATCATGGCTAAATCACTAGGAAACTCTGCATGAGTTTCTTTTATCTTAGGAGAATGGCCTTATTGACTCAAGTGCATTTTAGGAAAACAGATTACCTTAAAACTGTTTATAACAACATTGATTACAATAAACAACCATGAATTGACAAAAAATCTTTTATTGCATTAACTGTAAATAAGATTGCCCATAATAAATGAATCTCTCATCAGTTTACAAGTAACACACTACAATTTGTAATCTTTCATATCATACCAAATTATCTTGCAATTGTATATTACAATCAACAACCAATTGAAGCCTATGTTGGCTGAATACATAAATCATGTGAATAATGATTTAATATTTATATAAAATTCCCATTCATTGAGATATTAGACAATGTTGCTTGAAATGATAAATCAAAATTCACTTTGTTACATAATGATGCCAATCTCTAAAGACAGAAATACATGAAGATAAGGATCCTGCAAGCCAATAAGAGATCTTTTAGCTTGCTGGAAGTAGTGTTGCTACTTAACCAATTCAGTACCTGTAAATATTTCTTATCCCTCTGCTTTTGACATAATCTTTATAAACACATTACCAAAATAACGCAAATAACTATCATAGTCTAAATGTTAGTTTTTTACCGTTATTGCCTTTTCTACTAAATATTGCCCTAATTATTTATAAACCATTTTTGAGAAATTGCTGATAGATTAAAGTTATTTTTCTCAAAATTACACATGCTTTCATTGTTATCCAAGATAACTTATATCAATCCCATCAAGCACCATTGAGATATTGAGAGAAATGTTTAATCTACTACTGTCTAATTTCATAAATTCCTTCAGGACACTTATTTGTAATATTTCCCACATTGCTTCTTAATAATACATAAGAATTACTATTTTCTTAAATTTTGTACTTGATAAAAAAATATTCTCAGCCATACTGTCTTGTTTGATCAAAAAAATTGTCCTAATTTTGTCCTTTTATTTTTTATTTCTTTGTAAATTAAAACCATGACATTGATTTTGAAACAAAATTGTAATTTTTCTGTAGTTCATTTGCAAATAAAGATACAGAAGAATGATTTTACTTCAAATGCTTGAAAGGAAAAAGGAAAGAGATCTAATATTTATTTTTTAATGCCAAATAAGTAATAAAAATTTAAAAAAAAAAACTTTCTCTCAAGCAACATTTAAGAAAATTAAAGAAAATATTAATTAGCACATGAGGAAAATATATTTCATGAATATATGACCATATTTACTTCTTGTTTTTACATAATATTGATTTATATATTTGAATTAAATTTGGCTCTTTCCTTACCTACTTATTACATTAATAATATTGCATAACACTCAAACAAAATTATTTTAAATGATTTTGTGGCAAACTAAATTCATACAACTCTTACTGTGAAGTTTAAGTTATCCTTCTAGTGGTTCACTAAAGTAAAATTCACCAACATAAACTTGAGGTTTTATAGTGAAATATTGTAAAAAATATCTTTTATTCAAATCCTATAATTTATAAAATAAACATGTTAATATTAATTAGAGTGTGATTCCTGGAGTACTAGTACACTAGCATTTTGAACATTAAATTTTTGAAGTCTTATCTCTAATAGGAATCCAATGCTGAAATAATTGAACCAAAATAATAGCAGTTTGTATTTCTATTCCTAATTCTGGAATTATGAGACTATCTTGGGCATTATGAAATTCTAAAAGAACTATATAACTGGGCTATTAATGTCACATTTACAGAAGTTACACATTGAGAAAAACATTATCTTAATTGATAGTTCCTGTTGCTGTACTTTGGCATTATCTTCCAGAATTACAATTTTTTATGTCCATACCGTTTAAATTGCTAAAGCTGGCAAACAAACAGTTTCTGACCTTCCATTTAAGAGTTTGTAGGTTAATTTCCCAAATTTCTTGAATATTTGCAGTGTCTCTAAATCCAATTTCAATTATAGATCCTGTTCTGTTCAATTTCAATTATAGATTCAACTGCCAAAATGACTGTTGAATGACAAATTATCACAAATTCTAAATTGATTACACAAAAAACAAAATTGCCAAAAGAACAAACCAATTGAAGGATTTGTGGCATCAGATGAAATATTATAACAAAAAGTTTAATTTTTTATTTGTGTACTTAGTTTCACAACAAAGAAAACTGATTCAGAGTGATATTTCATTCATGGTAATAGTAAGTGGAAGTCATTTAAAATTAATTTTTGAAGATTTAATGGGTAGTTAAGTACAATAGTTATAAATTATTTGTCTAGTAAGGTAATTAATTATAAACTAAGAGCTTAGGATATAATAATTTTAGAAGTTTTTTTTTATATTTTTTATTTCTTACCAAATAAGTGTTTGGCATTTCCAAATAAAATGGAAATGTTATTTTTCAGTACTACAAGTATCAGAAATATTACCTGGCAAAATTACCTGTTAAGGTTAGGATTTGCTTCAAAGAATCAATTCTTAAAGAAAATTTCAAAATTTCCACCTCAATCTAAGAGAAATAATATTTGAGAAATAATATTTGAAATATATTGACGAAAAAATGAGGAAATATTGTCTAAAATACAATCTGCATCTAAGGTTTGTGCACTAAGAAAGGTAATAAGGTAATGCACTGAGAAAGAAGACAGAAAACAAGCAATATTTACTACTTTATATATAAAAAAAAACATTGCAGCATTTGCAATAACTATAAATTATGATTTCCATGTAATATATAATTATCTGCATAATTTATAGGTCTTAATTAAATTTATAAACTAAAATATATTTATTGAGATTAAATTTCAAACCAATATTTAATTATATTAAATTTTAATTTCAGAAAATGGAGAGTGGATTCAGATTAAATCACAGGGAATTGATATCTTGTGAATTTGGAGTCTTAGTAGCACTAGAATTTTCATTGCACCTACCCACTTGGGAAATTTTCCCTCATTACCAAAGACTACTTTATGAATCTTGATTTGAATTTTAATGTGAAGATTTGTTTTTTTAAGTTTAAAAGGTTTCTGTGTTATCTTTTTATTGTAACTGTGATTTATAAAATGTTACTGCAATTTAAACATTTAGTGCATATTTTATGTTCAGTTATGTTTTTTTTACTTTATTATTGTGATTTTTTAGTTCCTCATTTTTTTGTTTTTGTTGATTATAATTTTTTTTTAAATTGTGATTCCTCTTAGAAGAGATTATTTTCATTTGCATAATTATTAAAAACTGAACATGAACTATAATTAAACTACTATATGAAAATAGTTGCAGTTTCTTTATTGAGAAAAAGGTGCTATAAAATGTTTAAAAAAATGTGCTTATAAAATTGTCAAATGATATTACAGAAATCTTTATTGTATTTTAGCTGTGAAAATATTTTTAAACTCTAGCACCATAAAGTTTATATCATGCCAGTTAACATTAAAATACTAATTAAGATTTCCAATGTAGAATAAAAATCACATTAAAAATAATATAAAATTTTTGATTTTCAGCAAAAACTTTTTTTTACAATATCTAGTTACATTTTGCATTCATTATATTGTTATTATTGCTGTTCCATAGTTTAAACGTCCATATTTGTTAACTTGAACTGGAAATGCAAGATATGCATTTTGAAAATGAAAATATTATATATAATTAATTTTTCAATATATTTTTATTGTACAAAGTTTTTTTTCATTAGACACATCATTAGTACATCATAATTTCTAAATATATACATGAAAAATATTCTGAGATTTCTGATAGGAATATTCCTTTGCAAAAATTCACTAAATAGCTTTTAACAGACTTAATAGAAAATTTCATTGTTGCACTAAATATAAGTGTTTCCAAAAAATTTTTCTTAAAATCAAAATACTAATGTTATTTGCATTATCTTCACATGCAAAGATTCAAGTCCAGATTACTTAAAATATATACTTAGATTTGTTATTAATTAGAAGATCTGAAAATGTTGTAGAGAAAGTAATATAATCATTTCTAAGAAAACTGTATTAAATAATTATATGTTGATTCTAACAGTGAAATATATTCAATGAATGTATACTAATTAGCTCTATTATATTTCAGAGTATGGTAAAATAATTTTTCAAAATATTTAGTCTTGAAAAACTAAAATGATAGGAACAATTACAGCATTTGAAATTAGAGAACTCATTAGAGTATCAAGTGTATAATCATATCTATAATAAAGAAAATTTTTAGTATTCTCGATTTTCTCTTAATGTAAGATTTCCATAAACAAATCCATAGTCTATACTCACTATGTACATAATTTTCTTTCCATTGGCTTTGTAATTCTGTTTTTTAAAGCCCTATAAATTTTCAATATAATTTCAAGAACATTTACATATAAAAACTAATGGATGAATATTGTTTTTAAGTAAAATTGACACTTCATTATAATAAAACACAATGTTTTGCAAATAATAAGATAAACTAAATTTTATTTAATGCTTTTTTGTTGATGAATCAATTTATTGTTTTCTTCATATACTTCATTAAAAACTAATCTGTTGAAAAAAACTCAAAATATTCAGAATATTTGTCATACAATATAATTTCTTTAAAATGGCAGTTTAAAGATAAAATAAACCTAAAAATGAAATTAAAAATACTAAAAAGCTGTAAAAACAATAATAAATTGTTCATTTATAAATTATAAGTAAAAAAGATTGTTTGAGCTTTTGTTAATCTATCGATTTGAAACTGAATTTCTATATTTCAAATAACAATCTTTTTTTCCCCCTTCAATCAACATCAGAAATTATAATTTGGAGAATTTTTTGACATTTTTAAATTTCACAATAAAAAATAATTTCTAAATTCTAAAACTTCAAATTGTTAATAAGTCTCACGCCAATAAAAACTGAGAAAAATTCATTGAAACAATATTTTTTTGAGTGATATGTAAAAGTAATCATTTAATAATAGATATTGTGTATGAAAGTATTTCTTTTTCTAAAATATGAAATAAAGGGGAAAGAGTTAAAAAAAATTTTTTTCATTCACTACTAAATGTTTATATCATGTAGAGATTTTATCTACTTATAATTGTGAAATTATATTTTTTATTTATTAAAATTAAAAATGTGTTAATTTTAAATTGTACATTTATATATACAATTTTTTTATATTACAATTGATTTCAAATAATAAAATATTCATTAAATTTATAGAATTTGATTTGTAATAAAATATGAACATGTTCTGCTAAATAAGAAAGTACACATAAATATTAATTTAAACCATTGTTTGAAAATATATTTTTTATGTAATTTTGTGCTCAAAATATGTAAGGTATTTAGTGTATTCTATATATTTGTTATATGTACCTTATAAATCAATATTTAAAAAAGGAAAAAGAAAGTATTTGTTACTTTGTTTTTATACTTAAATTAAATAGTGAAAGATTTTATGTGATACTAATGTATATTAATATTGATTTCATTAATTATTCATGCATAATTTTAATTATTTTGCAATATATGTACATAGTGTAAAATTGTGATTTAGGTAAGTCAGGGCTGTTGATATTAAAAAAATTTCTGAAAACACCCCTGAGGAAATCGTTAAATTAAGAAATTTAACCAATATTTGCAATAAAAGTAATAATAAATTATTACCTGACAACAAGTCAGATCTATTAGAAAGAAGTGAGTCACTATCACAAATGTACTAAATAAATTATATATATAAATTAATAATCTTCAACATGCTAAAATGTCTCAAGCCAATTTTTCGGATACTTATATAGACAGACAATTGTCAATTAGTATCGTTTCTTAGTTTTGAAATAAAATTTTCATAGCCTTTTTCACTTGGCGTTTCCTTCCACAAATGTGTTCACAGAATTTTGGTTATTTAAAGATATTAACTGCATCCATCAACCGACCCAAAAACAATGAACTCCATCTATATACTCTTTTAGTCAAAATTTATATACTAATGTGAAAAAAGATGATCATGTGCATGTGTTCTTTAAGTAAATTTGATGTTAATAAATATAAAATGCAATCAAAACAATCGTTAGGTTTAGTATAATCCCTACACAGATGCATATCAATATAAGAAAATCAAATATCTTAAAAGATGAAATAAAATAATTCTTCATTAACATTAATTTCTTTCTGAAATATAGTAATTGGTCATGTAATCAACAGTCCTGATATAGGCAATGATTAAAATCAATTTTAGTAAATATTTTAACATTCCATTTCTTTGTAAATATATTTAAAATTACTTAAAATCATTCATGATGTACTTTTGTGATGTAAATTTATTTTTAAAAGTTAACATGCTTTTTTCATTAAAATTTAAAATACCTGTATTGTAACAGAAAAAATATTTTTAGAAAAAAATACTGTTTTAGACTACAATGAAGGTGTAAGTAAAGTTGTATGAATAAACTTTTAGTGTCTTCCTTTAATTGACACAAATTTATCTTTGTGTACTGAAATAGATACCAGAACTTAGAATGTGAAATATTTTCTTATATGAATAAATATGGTTTTTCTTAAAAATATTGCATTTATTTAAGAGTGTGATTTATTGCATTTAAATCATTTATTTAAACATTTAATTGCAGACAAACATTTAAATGCATTTATACATAATGCAACAATAGATTCATTAACAGATTTAAAATCCTTGATGAAATTTACAACACTAACACATATGATTTAGATATCTGAAAGATGTTATTTACAAAAATTTGTATTCACTTATGGTCCTTCATTTCCAGATTGAACTAAATCTCCATAATAAGCTGTAATTGTTTTTACTTTCTTGTTCAGAGCATTCTGTTCAATTTCAACATAATTGCCATCTCCAGCTAATTGCACTAACTGAAATGCATAGAAGTATTAAAATAAAATTTTTCATAAAGTTTTTACAATTAAATTTAAGTAATGAATACATGATTTACAACAAATTTTTAATATGTATATTAACTAATTATATATACATAATAAAAATGCACCATTGTATTATGATTAAAATATAAAATTTTGTATCTTAATTAGAAACTCATAAGTATATTTATCAATTATCCATAAATATTCAATAATTATTTTCTGCTTTAACTCTTTTATGGTTTAAAAATTATTATTTTGTTAAGTTTTAATTTTTTTGTAAAGTTTTTAATATTTATATACTAGGCAATTTAGTGTAGTGGGAAACAAAGCAACATTAATCTTTTTCATGTAATGTACTATAAGAAAAAACCCACTAATCCAGAAAGTTGAAGAGAAGGAAAGAACTTGCAACAAAATATAGAAAGCTACAATTTTAGAAGCAGAGCTTTTCCAAAATTCAAGAAAAATAAAATTTGAGTAGAACCACATTTCATAGTCAATAAATACTTACTCTTTGATATACGAAAGATTCATCTTACAGCTTTCCAACATTTCTAAGTTGTGAAATATTCTAACACTTTTGCTGTAGAAAAATCAATGCAGAAATCATTTAAATGCCTACTTCTTTTTTGTAACAAAATATAAATTTTTGGTGGAAAAGAGTACAGCATAAATCCATTTCTAGCAGAAATGATTTAAATTTTCCAAAAATAATGAAAAGTTCAAATTGAAATAAAAAAAACCTAAATTTATTGATAAAAGTTTCAATGTGAATTATTCAACATTGAATTTATTTGATAACAACCAAAACTACAAGCACGAACCAAGGAAAAGAACTTTCAAAACATAGTTCCTTTTAAATTCAATCCAGCAGAAATTAGTTTGAAGGTGATAAATTATAAAAGTTTGGAAATTGCTATGAATATAAATTAAAAAAGTATTGGAAAAACGTATTTTGAAATAAGGGTACAAAATTTTACTAGATTAATTATTTTATCTGGATCTGTATGTAATGTACTTAAGGAACAAAATTATCTAAAATCAAATTCTGTTTACTTTCATCTATAAAATCAATCTAAATAATATAAGAAACTTCTGCAAAGAAGAATGCTGAATGAAAAAAAACTTTGAATTAGTTAAATGAAACATTAAGAACCATGCTTGAGATTAAAACAACCAATAAAGTAAATTATTTAACATCCATCACATGATATTTTCGTATATGTTCATGCACCTGTGAGAAAGTTTACTTCAATATTAAGAAAAATAAACTAAAATTAATTTCATATACTTGATATAACTAAAATTTTTGTTAAACATACTAAGTATTGTTTATTAAAATAATTTAAAACTTCTTTAAAATAAAGATTTATAGCAAAAGAATATATTTCCTATTATTTCTTCTATTTTAAAAAATCCAAAAAGTAGAATCCCCGAAAAATTACAAACTTAGTTTGATTAGAATTACTTTTTTGTAAAATTTCCAAAATCTTACTTACACTCCAGGGAAGGTATGGTAAACTGATTGCTAAAACATAAAACATTAGCAAAAAACAAAACATTTATGTAAAAAATAAAATGGTTTGTTATACATTTTGACAACCAACATTAGAGAAAATATAATAACAGTAATACTAATAATATATTTTTAACAAAATATTTTCTTTTAATTATAAAAAAATATAAGTTTCATAGTTTTTAAATTTGAATTATGTATACATAATGCATTTACATTTTAATAAAACAAAAAACTGTCACTGGAATTCAGTATTTACCTGATTTATTATAGTTGTTCGTGGCACAAAAAGAGCAATGTTCTTAGTTATCTTGGAAGTAACTTCAAATGTTTTATATGTTAGATAGATTAAGGAAAGATTACATAATTGTCAGTATGCAAAATATAACAATGAAAAGTTTTCTGACTTGATAAAAATCACATAGAAGAAATAATATACTAAAATTAATATTTCCATTATTTGAATATTTAATACCTAAATATGACAAAATGAATTAAGTTTTTAATATGGAAACATTTAAATTCTAAAAATTTTAAGTATCACACTTTTTGATAGTTTTAATAAGAATTATATTACTTAATATTGCAAAATATATTCTTAAATATAAATGAAATGTAAAAATATAAGCAATTATCTGTGAAAATATATTTTAATAAAAAGGATATATATCTGGTTCAATTTGAGAAAGATCAAATTCTTTGTTTTGCAAATATTGTGGCCCACCCCAGGGTGGACTTAAAAATACAACATCAGCTTTTAGTGTTGGAGCTATATCAAAGTAATTGCCTACAATAAAGTCAATATAGTTTTCAACTCCATAAACCTTTGCATTATTCTTTGCCAATTCAATCTTCTTTGGGTCAATATCAATGGCAATAACTAAATAATAGAAAATATGCAACATTAAAAGATTATATTGATGAATATTATAATTCTATGGAATAATTATAATGTTTAATAACACTTGATTTTAAGTGTAAATAGTTCTCAAACATAAAAAAACATTTCTATTAACAGAAATTTTTATAATTATAAATATATTAATACATGGAAGACAGAGAAAATGTGCATATTAAATGTGGCAAGATTTACCATGGTAACAATTCCTAGCAAATTGTATGGAGTTTCCACCAGCTCCACAAAAAGCATCAACAATAACATCACAAACGCATCTTTCAGCAATATGACTAGCTATTTGTTCAGGAGTAACAGAAAACCATGATTCTAAATGGAAAAATAACAATTAATTGTCAAATGCTACAACTTAATTTGTTAAATAAAATCAGATATTACATTTAATTAGTTATCTTTAATCAAATATATCAATAACAAACACATAGTAATTACACAAAAAATTAAATCATAATAAATAATTATATATTATTTTGTTTGAAAATATATGTAATGTTTTATGAAGGTATTATTTTATATATAATCCTTCAAAATTTAAATTATTAATCAAAAAGAAATTGGAAAAATTATTACAGTATCTCATAAGAGAGCATAGAAATTCTACAAACATAAATATCAAGTAGTATGCAATCAATTGCAATTACATTTTTAATCCATCCAATCCACATGTTTTTAAGGATATGGAAAAATGAAAATAAACTTATTAATTGGAAAAATCTTCAGTCAATCATATTTTTTCTTTAAGTTTTTTTACAACTTAATAGATAAAAACTATTAATAAAAATAGTTTGAAATAGGGATATGGAAGGTGAACAAAATTTCATGGAAGAAGGTAAAATTTTACAAAGTGATTAAAAATGGATACCTCGAATAAAAAGGCTATATTTGCAAAATTATATATTTTAATTACATTTTAGGTAAAAGAAATGAAAAATAACATTATAAAGTTAATAACAATATGAAGTTCTAAATGTTTAGTGTAAGAACTATCCATAAACTTAATCATACCAAACCAGTTGTCTTTCAACAACTTCTTAGAATTTCATTTACCCCCTCTCCAAAAAAAAATGAAGCATGAAATTAATAAACTAATTTCTCATACATAGTAAAATGTGAAATGAAATGATATTTTGTATTATTTAAAAATATTTTACTTCAAAGCAGGGATACTGATTCATAATCATCTTGCATTTTCTCATTGTAAATTTAGAAACACATTAGGGAATTCCAATTGAGAGGAAACTTTTTGCATAGACATTCATTGTAAAATGAGCTCCAGAAAGTTTAAGTAATTTTTAAGTTACTAATAAAAATGTATTATTAAATCAAAATTTTAAAAAATCTTAATAATTAAACATTCTTAATCAGAATTAGTATAATTTAAAGGTATTTAATTCAAATTCTTCACACACACACACAATTCAAATGTTATTTACATAAATTTTCCAACTTAATTATTAATTCACATTTAGTAGTATAATTACAAAATATAAAATTGCATTTAAAAATTTCCACTTTTCACAAATCCACAATAGCATAAAGGAGAGAACAAATTAAATGACAAAATTTTATGTCTCATGATTTAAGATACAGTAATTCAGAAAAAATGAAAATTATAAAAACATAGCTATAAAATAAAGTTATGTGAGAAATACTGATAATATATATTCTCATGTTCACAAATATACTTCCTAAAAGAAATCCCTGTGCATATTTATATGGAGTTGTAAAAGATATTGTAATGGCAATATGTTAAATACCTCTCTCTCTCACACACACACACATGCACGCACACACACACACAAACTTCAACATAAAGTTAAACTTCAAACATAAACTTAATTACTGATGAGCATTTCCACTTTCTCCACATAAATGAGATTTTAAACAAAATTGGATTTTTTTTTTAATTCAGCATCATATAGTTAAGACATGCACAACACCTGCCATAAATTCGTATCTATATCAAACAGGTCTGCTGAATTTCCCGTTCATCTGCATTCTTTAAATCTCTTTATGTGAAAAAATGTAAAAACATGATCTTGATATTATCATAGCAGATTTTTTTATCGTTTCTTACACATTTCCCACTTATTTTGTAAACCACAGTAGAATTGATTAATTTTTTAGTGCATATAAATGCTGCATCAGTAAAAACATTGCATTTCTAAAAATGTAACTTTCTGTATCATAATTTCCAAGGGAAAGAGAAATATAGCAAAACATGATTTATCAAAACTTCCTCCAAAAATTATGGTACTTGAAATTTTAAAAATGAAATTTCTGTAGACTTTTAAATGATCAGAATATTCCTATCAGTTGTATTTTGAAAACTCATGCCTGAAAACTAAAAGAAAATATGAAAAAATAAAGGAAAATTTGATTGTTCAAAAAGCAGATTTAGGAAAAAATAAAAAAAATTATTTTCTGTTTGATGAGTTGAAAGAATTGGAAACATTGGCTGCAATGAAAGAATGTCAAGATCAAATAATATTTATTATATTCATTATTTGTATTAATTAAAAATAAACAATTGTTTGAAATAAAGATTAATTACATTAAATTGCTGGTTAATTAACAAGACCTAAGGTTTTAAAAATAATAAATCGTAAACAGCATACTTGAAGTTTATATAAATAAAAAATCTATTATAAGTTAGAATTTTACCATCATCCAACTGAATTCCTTCATCAAAGAGACTAAACAAGCGATATCTTTGAGACCAATATTTCTGGAATGTTGGATTGCTTTTTGGACTTTTTTCTTCAATTGATGATTGAATACTAGAAAGTGTCTCTTCATTTGAACCTATTCCTGAATCAGTAGTTGATTCAGACTTTTCCTATGTAAAATAAATTATAAAAATTTTAACTAAGCAATAGCAAGCATTTGAGAATAAAAAGCATTTAAAGAACTCATACCTATAGTAATTTGTGATTGAATCAATTAATAGAAGATAATTTTAAACATATAAGTATTTAAATTTACGTGTTTTGAGATGAAAAATTATATTTGCAGCAAGACATTTTCTACATCACAAACATAAATGGAGATAAAGCATCTTATTAGCAAATAAAAATACTGAGAAATATTACCTGACATAAACATTGATTATACACTATTTACTGTACTTAAAACAATTCACAAATAACAAACTTTAAACTAAATAGATTACATTACAAATGTAGATTGGAAAGTCATTTAAAAACTAATAGGGCATAAAAAAAACTTAAAATAAAATTAATGGCTTATGTAACGAATCCAAATTAAATAATAAATTTGTAAAAGCAGTAATTATTAAAATACTTTATTCAGTTTATTATCACTACCTTTTAAAGTAAGAAGTTGAGATATTAGTTTAATAATCCTTGTACATTTTTAAAATTTACTATACCAATTTATTATCACATCATTCATTTAGTTTTAAGTATTTAATACCTTCACTTTTACTTACAAAGTTCATTACTAATATTACATTTAGTAATTATTAAATTGTTTGAATTATTGACAAGTGTTAATGTTCACAAACATTTAAATTTCTTCCAATATGTTACAGCATTGCATGAAACATATTTTCTTTAAAATATTTTTTAGATGTTTTGTTGCAGAACAGAACTAACCACTCAGGAAAATTAAAATATTTTTCTAACAATATTAGTAAAGCAAAATTTTAAAAATCAGTGTATTAAAAGCACTCATTATTTCAATTTTTGCCTTTTGGATTTAACCACTTAAGCTTTTGAGCAACTCATATAAGCTAAGCAAATAATTTTAAATGCTTTCAAAATTAATATACCTATAACATTTATAGATAAATGGAAATAAGTACAGCAAATATACTTCATGTTTATTTAACGAGGCATAGTAAAAACATAGTAGTAAAAGAAATATAGTAAAAAAAATTTCATTCAGAAATTCTAGATCAAAGCGAATTTATACATTTTTCTTTATTATTTTATAACTAGAATATTTTCAAAATTCACATTAAAGAAATGAAAAATTGTGCTCCTCATTTAAGCATTGTATGTATATACCAAATTTTATAACAATCAAAATGTAAATACTTACAGTATCCATAGATTAATCATCAATTTATAGCTTCAAACAGAACAGATTAATTAAAAATATAACTTTTCTATTATAAAAATTTATTATATAAATCTTTTAAAAAATGTGATTTTATTTGTAAAATGGTTATTTTAACTAAAAAAAAGATAACTTTTAGAATAGCTAGAGAACTTGAACTTGAGGAACTTTTAATATAGATTAGAAGAATATTAGATTTGCTGTCCTTATTCTACAAATATTTTTAATTGAAATTTTGAATTGAAATTCTCAAATTACTATTATTTATCTAATGTTCCTTTTGAAAATTAAAGTTATAGAGTTTATTTTAGCAAATTTTATTATGCAACATTTTAATAAAAAAAACTTCAGGATTTGAAATAGCACAGATGCATAAACAAAGCTTCAGGATTGTATTTATTATACATAAGTCAGCCTCATATCAAATAATCTTCACACAATCCATACTGAACTAAATTAATTGTTCAATACTTATCTCATAAATAGAATCAAACTAAACTTAAAACCATTGGGAATAAATTCTATAAAAAAAAATCTAATCCTTTCTTTAAAAATAAATATATTAAACAATAAAAATTGTCTCTCTCTTATAGTTTTTAACAAATCATATTAAACAAACTCTAATGTAAAATTTTTCATATTTTCAGATTATGAGATAATACAATGCATCTGATTTTACTGCATGGCCATCAGACCTGGCAATACAATTATAAAACATATGTGTGTAATATATCAGGAAAATTTAAAAATATTCCTTTAATTTTTGATATGGATGAAACAATAAGTAATTTATGGTAAATTTTAATTTGGACAGTTGAAATATTAAGGCACATTTACCACTACATAATTAAAATTAAAAAAGAAAATAAATTAATTTAACTATTTGATAAACTGCAAAATGTTATAAAATGAGTATACAAATAGCAATGATAATAATTTTCTTAATGCAAAATTTAAGTGAATGTTTAATGTCTTTTTACAATTTTTAATTAAATAGTAGTAAAGGTACCATGATATTTTAACTGTCCGATTTAAAATTTAGTGAACTTTGCAAATCTCATATCAGAAATTTTTGATTGCAAAAAGCCTTTAGATGAATCTATTGAAATTTACTATGATGACAACTACGTAAAAAATAAAGCTTACTTCAGCAGAGGCAGATGTTATCATCTTGAAAGGACACTTTTTCTTTTTCCTTCTTTTAGAACGTTTATTATTCTTAGGTTTATTATCAATTCTACATAAATTTTAAATACATTAATTATACTTCTAATTTTTAAATGAAAAATTATATTTAAAAATATAAAAATCATATTTAAAAATATCTATATCAATATTTACCTAACAGGTGAAGGTTTCATCACAAATCCTAAATCAGTAACATAATCTAAAGGAGTGTCATCTTCATTTTCATCCGAGGAGAAGCTATGGAAAAAAATCAATAGAGAAAAAATTTATTTAGGAAAAAAAAACATATTTCAATGTGAAAATGAAATAATATAATCCATATAATAATATAAATATGGAAAATGTGTGTAAAGTCATTTAATATAAAACTAAGAATAAGATCAGAAGGAAAAAAACCCATTTAAAGGTGACAAAATACAAATCTCGGAAATGAATGAAGGCAAATAAGAATTTCTCATCAGGAGAAAAATATCAATTATAAGAAGTATTATAATATTTAAAACCTGTATTCTTTAATAAAAAAAATTACAGCATTTTTATAAGCAAATGAAGATAACTTAATGTGATCATTAAAATTTAAAATGCTCTTATGAATAATTTACATAAAAATGTTTTTTAAATAATTGTTCAGTCAGTAAATTTAAATTTTGATCAAAAATTTTGAGAAAAAATTAAATTTCTATATTTATGGTGCAATTTAGAAAAAACTGGCATACTTTGATAATTTTAAACAGTATCTTTTTACAAAAATTTTAAAACATAAAAGATTTAATAAAAAATTTTATTTTTGAAATTTTGTTGTACTTCATTTGAAAACTCAGCTGATTTAACAGGTATATCATAATATTTAATTTATCTAAAAGTTTGTACAACTGTTTTAACATTTATAATAACACAAAAACAGTTAAAATACATTTGTCACTTAATGGTCATCTTTTGTAAAGGGCTAATTAGATCAGGACCTACAGTTTAAAGTGTATTCTGAACAACTACAAAAACATAAACCTGAAAGAGGATACAACACACAAACTGTTGAAATGAAATTCAGAGTGATAACCATAAAGCTGCAAGGTTGGCACAAGTATATATATATATATATATATATATATATATATATATATATATATATATATATATAAGTATAATAGTATATATAAGTATATAACAGTAGATATTTGTTATAATTATTTTGCATTTTATTATACTTGTAGTTGTATATATTACTGGGGGATAGTTGTATCTTCATATAGCTAATTCAATTTTTGTCATGTTAGGACTATTAGGAGGAAAATATGTAACTAGTTTTGGGATCTTTTATACAATATTCTGGTTAAATAAAACAAAACTAAACTAACACAATATACTGATTTTCAGATGAATTTAAAATAATAAGATAATTTTATCAAATTTTTATATGGGTTTATTCTATAATTTTCATTAGTATTTATTATCTACAAATAGTTATTATTTGACTGAACTCCTAAATAATTATTCATATTAGCAAGTATGCAGGTGAGTATGAACTCAATATTGAATAAGTGAAAACATAACCAGTAGTATGAGGAAATTTTTAAAAAAAAATAACAATTGTCACTATGGATAGTAATAAAAAAATCACTGTTATATGCCACAGCATTAACTGAAATAGTCTTTAAATATATTGATATATTATATATTTATGGTGGCCCAAACTGTCTACATATATAGATAAATTTAATCTGATGTATTTAGTGGTTATAACCTAACATAAAATAAGCTTCAGTCAAGTGAGTGTTGGTAGTGGTTACTAAAGTAACAAAGCCTTTTATTTTAAATAAGAATTAAAGAGTGTTATGAATTAGTGGTATTTAGCATTGTTCTAAAACTCTAAATATCGCCAATACCTCATGTTCTGAAGTACTAAACACTGAACATACATTTTCAATCTCTATAGTCATACTTGTTATTTTAATATTAATTTAATTTTGCAATTAAATATTTTCATTTTTAAAATAAAAAACTTTTACACTACTGGAAATTAATTAAAAATTCATGTTCAATACTGTAATACATTGAAATTATGTAATTTAGTTATTTAAATTATATTAATAATTTTCAAATTCTCATTCAACCAATATGATGTTATAGTAAATTATATGATTCAATCAAAACCATAATTCTATACCAGTCAAATCATTTATACCTTGGAAGCCAATATAATTTATAATTAAGTATTATCAAATCTATAATGATCTATTTTTACAGAGATTCCACAATGCTGTAATTGATCTTTAACAGTTCAAGTAGACACTGATCACCAAGACAGAAATTTTTATGACATGGTTGAAGATATAGAACATTGAAACAATATCAGATATACAAAATGTCTGTCTAAATATGTAATGTTGCAAATGAAAAAACTTTCTTTCCATTCCTTAGTCATTAATTATGATTTACTGATCTCAAAAAATAAGGTAAAATAAAAAAAATTATACATAAATATTTTTCTAAAAATCGAATCAGACTTTTTAAAAGCTTAGAATTCATATCTAATATTTCTATCAGTGTTTAAAAAAGTAAATTTACCTTCTTTTGACTTTAGTCTGCATTTCAGTAGGAGGTTCATCATCATCTATATCTGTTTTTTCCATGTCTAAATTTTCTTCAGCAATTTTAGAAGAATCCCCTGAAGAAGAAAAATGTTCAGACACAACATTATCGACAACAGGTAAATTATTGTCAAAAATATCATTTTCCAATATATCATTAACATCGACTTTCGAAAAATCATTGTCTATAGTATTACTCAGGGTATTTAAATAATTTGCAGGAACAATTTGTACAACATCATCTTCATTGTTGATATTCAGGTCTTCAAACTGAAGAGTACATTCCCCAATATCTTGTGCAGAACAAAGATAGCAATTGTACTTTCCACAAGTACTGCATTTATCCAACTCAATAACAGTATCACCCTTAGATTCTTCCAGGACTTCAATTTCCTCTTGTTGTCCCATTCTAGTTGAATAAGTATCTTTGTAAACATTGTAATGGTAATCATGTTGCTCTTGGCTATGCTGCACCCATAATTCATCCCAAGCTTCATCTGTATTAGGCAAACTAGGTAAAGGTTCATCTTTTATTGGAACTTTGCAAGCAAACATATTATCATATTCTTTCTTTTTATAACTCATATCAGACAAAAAATCATGTATTTTTTCAGGAGTAGCAAAATACTTTTGATCTTTTAAATCCTTAAAAAAATCCAGATCAGGGCACTCAAAATCATCAATCACCTCACATTCCATTTCTTCTTTTGTTTCAGTGCATGAAGAAGCATCTTGAAGAGTTTCTGAATCCTTATTTATCCCTTCTAAGTTTATAACTTGAAACTTATCATTCATTTGATTAACTGAAGAGAGATCGATTATTTGTCTATTACCTTCATTAGCTTGAATTTCAGTTTGCTCATTAAATTGAACATTAATATTAGTTTGTAAGCTTTCATTGTTTTCAAATTGATGATTTTGGATTTGTTCTAATGTATTTTCTTGATTAAAGTAATCTGGATTTATATAATTTTTATACTTCAGGATCCAAGAATTCATAATTATCTCATCTCCATGAAGTTTCCAGTACAATTCCCAACCTGTATTCATTTCCGCTTCAATTTGTTCTTCTGCCATGTTATAATATGATTCATCTTCGTTAAATGGAATATCTTCTACATAATTATAATCATTATTTGATGGCTTTTTGCCTTGCCTACGATATTTCCTTTTATCCTAAAATTAAGCAATGAAGGAATATTAATTAACACATAATGGCAAACAAGATGCAATACAATACAGAAAAAATGTTTTTAACAGACAATTTAATTATGTGCTAACAACGAGTCTGAATAACATAATTTTTTAAATTTATTTGCAATTATATTAACTATAATATACAGTACAAAGACTACATTCTGAAAGCATTTTAAATTATCTCACTCACCATATATGAAAGCATGTAACAAACAATATTTATCAATGAAAATTTATATTACACATTAGAAAAATCTAAAAGTTCCATCCAAAATCATAAAATTAGACTGAGAAGTACATTTTATTGACATATCAACAGATAAAAAAAAGCATGCTAAAAAACTTAGCTGCTCACAATTCTCCAAAAAATTATAAATTTAAAAAACTTTACTTTTTTCCCATTTAGGACAATTTTATATAGAAAAAATATTTAGTTAATATACACTTTTAAAAATAATTTTCGTAATAAAGTCCTTCTAATGAGTCTAACAAGAAAAAATTTATACAATTATATGGTTATTGAAAAGTGTTTTTGTTTTATTTTTTACATTGCCCTACATCCTGAAAACATTTATAATTCGTGAAAACAAGTGTTCACATATGGAATAGCCTCAATAACATAAAAAAACCATATTTTTAGAAGAAAAAGCTATTTTTCTTTATTTTCGTACACGCCTTGTCACAATATATTATTACACTCAAAAAAAAATTATTTTGTTAAAACCAGCATAAAAATCTGGATATGTAGTGAGATTCATTTCATAAGTATAAGACCTTTATTTTTAATTTTACCATGTTTTCCCATTAAACCTATTTGTTCAATTTAATTGCTTTGACTCAATTTTAATCCAATCTACACTAATTTTCAACAACTATCAAGTTTTTTACGAGTATTCTGTTTCCTATAATATTTGTTTATTTCATTTTCACGTTTAAAAACTCATTCTACTATAAAGCATTACCCAACTCATATAGTAAAGTCACTATTAATATTATCTCTAGATAACAATTCATCTCTCAGTTAAAAATTCCAATCTAAATAACTGATCATCAAAACATTTCATTTAATAATACAGATATTCATTTTATAATTACTATGTAAAAACTTAATAAAAAAATTTTCTCTTTTTTTCTTTTCTTTTCCTCTACTATTTTAATTTGAAAAATCTACTCTTTTAATCTGTACACCATTCTTTTAATTTTAAAACATATACATGAATTAATACAATATAAATAATACTTGAGCTAATTTTAAAAAATATATATTCAGCTTACCCTGTTACCAAAATTGACAGGTAATCCCATACTTCTCATTAGTTCTGCATCCTCTTGGAATTCACCTTCAAATGGAATTTCTGGTTCACTGTCATATTCAACTGCAGTATCATTTTCAATCATATCATTGTTTTCAAAGTCTTGTTCCACATCTTTTTCATTATTAATTTCTTCATGATACTGATTTGAGTTGTAATCCCTTAAGAAAATTCAAATAAAACAAAATAATATCCTTTTAGCCTTTTATAACATTTCGACAGACGGTAAAATGTTATTAAAGTGAAGCACAAACATTATATTTCTATCATACCAATCTTATGTAAAAAAAGAATTTTATTTTTGAGTTAAACAAAAAATAATTGTTTGTTTTACTAGACCAGAAATCATATGTGATAAGAAACTGGAGAAAAATTACATCAAATTTAAGAAAAGAGAAATACAAATATGTATCTAAGTTAAATATAAATCCATTATTATTTCCAAAATTGATGTTAATATACCCTTAAAATAACTTTATTAAAAAAGTATTAATTTTGATTTCAAAATATCAATGTTTTAAAAAAGCTCATCAACAAAAAATATTAATTCAGTCATTTTTATTTATTTATAAATTATTTAAATAATAAAATTACAATCAAGTACAGCTTGATTGTAATTTTTATTATTTATTTTTTTTTTTTCATTTATAAGTTCTATATCATATAATATATAATTTATATTTATATAAAAAAATGTAATTTCTTAATACAAAATATTTGAAAATGTTTACAATAGATGTCAAATTATGTTTATTTATTAACTAAACACATTATTACGCCGTACTAAAATTTTAATATTAAAAAATTATTTTTAAAAAGAGTTCTGAGTAAATGATAGTTTAAAAGAATAAACTTTCAGTGAACATCCAATCAAAAAAATACTGTCCAAAATTTTAAAAAAGTTTATTCTAGGAAAAATAAATTATCAAATCCATTAAAAAGAATAAAAATTTCATTTCACAAAGATTTTCACGAGCTGTACAAAGACAATATGAACAATATTACTAAACAAACTCAATAAAGTATAAAAAAGTTTGCTTAATTTAGAATTCAGCAGTATGAAAATGTAGTTGATCACACAAATATTTAGAATTATGTAATCAATAAACTTTAAATTTCAAATAAGATATAAATTGATTTCAGAAGAAAACAAAATGAGACAAATAAATTGTACATAAGAATTTTTATAAAATTTAAAAAATATAGACACTAATTATAAAAAAAATTGATTCAAATTTTTACTATTTAAAACTTTCATAAAATTAGAATTAACAAGACTACTGTATGGTCTTAGACAATGTATTAAACAGTCAAGCTTTTGCAACACAAAGATATGTTGTTTAATAATGTGATTTAATTTTTTTTAGATTATTTTCTGGCTAAAAAATTTAACTTGGCATTTAACATTAATTAATAACATTTTTAATAACAATATCTAAAAAACATTTTGGATTAAAAATCTATCTTCTAAAAAAAAAACTGCTCCATTTTATTGGCTTTAAAAAATCTATCTTTTTAAATCCATTAAAATGCAGCAGCTTTTTAGAAGATAGAAGTTTAAAACCTTCAAATTACTTAGCTGGAAAGACTAAAAAAGTATAAATTTAAAAACCTAAAGGGCACAAATTTTTTCCAAAACCAGATTATATTCTAATGAAGTTAGATGATATTTGAAAATGAAAGTGTATATTATATTAATGTATAGTTATAGAACTGATGTAATACAAAAGATTTTGAAAATGTAAAAGATATGAAATACTGTTATAGAAAAATATTTATAATACACATTTTTCAAGCTAATTAAATGTTTTGAAATTTTAAGATCTTTTAATAATTACGCAAGTAAATAAGAGTAAAAATAAGTACAAAAAAGTTGCATCACAAAAATACAGGATATCTGACAAATATAAACTAGAAACAAGAGAAATCATAACTATATTGCCCTAAAGATTTCCAAATTTAAATCCAGAATTATTTTTAGGAATTATGATTCGAAATTAATTAATACAACAATGCATAAAAATAAAATATTAAATAATATAAACTGAATTAGACAAGTACTGTAAATGTTCCCTTTTATAAACCTCTAACTTATTAACACTCATGATTTTACAAACTATTAGTTGGTCTCTAACAGTGTCCCATAAATACAATGATGATTTTAATTACCATTTACAAATTAAACTCTTGTAAAATCTCTGGTGTTTCAACTTGCTTTCATTCATTTACGTTTCTGCTTATTTTTCATCATCTCTGATTTTTTTTATTTTTATGGTTGTAAAATTGAATTGATGTTAAAATAGGAAAACTTTTAATTTGTGGATAACAAACTGCAGCATTAAACATTAGTTCATCAGTGTAATGAATACAAAATAGTTTCAATTCTAAAATTGTTTAAATTGAAATTAAAAGAAAATCTTTTTTATAAATCCTAGAATGATTTATTTCTATAGAGTTTGAGCTATTAATAGGCAGTGGCCTCATGTATCATCCAAGCTGATTTTTTAAGCAAGTTGCATAGAATTTCTATTGTCCAATGTAACTTCTGACTGCATGTATTTGGATGCAATTAACAGCTTCAAGTGAAAATATCACAGGATATGTTTGGTCTTGAATCATATCTAAGAACTGCTATGTGAAATTGACATTCAAATTGCAAAGCAGTTGTATATATGTAATAATGAATGATTAATATGTAATTATAATAAACATGTATGATTGTTTTAATGTTGCAATATATATATACAAACCAACTGTTCCATGAAATTTCACTACAGGAATCTGTATTCTGATACAATTTTATAATAATAATAAAAATTATCAGATAATCAAATGACTAAGATCATAATAAATGAGAATGAAGAAGAATTTGCAGCAGACATCAAGCACAAAGAAAATGATTAAGTGCTGCAACCACTTGCTAAACAAAAAAATGAATGGCTAGCAAGAGTAAACTACTTTTTGAGAAAAATAACAGTAAAATGCTTTTTTCCACTGCAAAAAAAATGTGCTTTTGAAATAGAAAAAAGTAAGAAAAAAATTTACTTTAACTGATTTTTCCTCAGTATAAAAATGTGAGAATTGCATTTAATTAGGAATTTTATTTTACATATTTTTATACAATGCATACAAAATTAATATCTAATATTATGTTATGAAGAGAGAGTAGAGTGATAAAAAATGGTTTTAAAATCTAATAGTTATTTTTCTTTTTTGAGCAACTTTGGATTTATAAAACCTAATTTACATGTCCCTATATGTTCACAAAAATGAGCATGTTCTACATAATAGAAACTAAACACAGTAACTAAACAATAAAATGCATACTTGAGCTGAACTCGTGACAGAACACAGACATTTTGAGTATCTTCAAATACAGTTTCCAAATAAACTTCTTGATGCGAATAAGTAGACTGAGCCATTAACACTGTATAGATAAAAAGTATAAGAACTATGTATGTATGTAAAAAAACATTCACATTAAAGAACTTTATAAAGATTTAAATTAATATTTAAATTTTATATTTCATTATCTTTCAAATTTTTTTTAATTAACATTGTACTTTATTTACTATTAATATAAAAACTACATTTTACTAATATTCAGCAAATCATATATAATTACCTTAACTAGTTGAATATAAAATTTATTTGAATTCACAATACTTCACATAACACTTGAAATAAACTACTAAGCTAAGGTCTACACATACCTATTTATAAATAGTAGTTATAAACCTTAGCAATGGTAGTTATAAACCTTAGAAACAGTCAAAATATGCTTATTTCTAAAATTCATAATTGCAGAAAAGTTGATTATTTAATACTATACAAATTTTCAAAATTTAAATTATAATATATATACATACTACAAGCAAATATATTGTATGAATCCCTTAATAAAATTCAATAAAAAACTAAAAACAATTTCAAAGCTGAGAAAATATAATATGAAATTAAATGAAAAAGGTTGTAAAATATCAAAAGTTTTTTTAAAAATTTCTATTTTAGTTTAAAGACCATTTTCTATCCTAAAAAAAATTTGCTCTTTTTTACATTTTGGGAATGTAGTTCACTATTATCTATCTATTATTTCATCTAATATATAACTTCAGATATTTGAAAATAAACAATTTAAAATATAAAGCTCAATAATTATATTTAAATAATTCAAATAACATTAAGTTCAACAATTTAACATATAACAGTGTTCATATTACAAAAAATTTAATTAATTTTCTTAAAATGATGTTTTGCAACAAAAAACAAAATCTCATATACAGATTAGAAAAGCCAAAATGAATGAAGTGTAGTTCTTGAAAACTCACTTCAGTTACAAAGTTATTAAATATTGAAATTAGAATTCTTTTCATTTGCACTTTTATTTCCAACTGGTGACACATTGGGAAAGGCAGAATCAATAATCTTTATATAAAATTCTCGAAAAAATTAGTAATAAACAATGTTTTGAAAGAAATTATATTCTGAAAATGTAAAAATAGAAGATCTAATCTGAAAATGTAAAATAGAAAATCTAACTATTATTTCTCTATTTTAAGTGGTAATGCATGACACAATATTAAAAACAGCAACGTGCAAAAAAAAAAAAAACACAATTTGACAAACACAGTTGATTTTTGAAGTAAAGAAGATTTTAGAGCTGAATGCTACACCTCTTAAATTAATAACTGCGGCATAAGCAACTTTGGTAAAACTGAGTAATACGGTCGAAGTTTGGCGATTTTTGGATTTTTTTTCGCCAAGTACAAGTAAGAATTGAAATTCCTACGCTATATTCACAACGAAATACAAAACGAATATAAAAGACAGTATTGAAATTCCGGCACTATATCTAAACCGGGTAAAACTGAGGTCTGACCGTAATACTCAGTTTAGCCCAACTTTTATATGGCAATAAAAATCAATGTTGTTTTAAATTAATTATAAATATTGTAATCTAATTTTTGAAAGGAAAATTAGCTATTCTTTTAAGTTAGCCAGTGACCAACCTCATGAATCCAATCAATTCTTCTTGAGACAGTGGATAAAATTTCAAAAGCCAAAGAGAATAAGGATTTTATTTGCATAGATTTAATCATATCACATTTGTATTTATAATGATTATCTGAACATGTATAATTATACATGAAATATAAGTGTAATTGATTTGAACACACTTCAAGTAATAATAATGAATAAACTGTAACATACATAGAATTCAAATAAAATTTTAATCTGATGTATGTACTTTTTACTAAATATGTTCATACAAGAAAATATAATAATTTTCTTCAGAATAGAAGAAAAATTATAATAACTTGAATTTATTCATACCATTTATTAACAAAAATTTAATTCAAATAATAACAAAAAAATAAATAATTTTCTAAGACCATAGATTATTTAGTTTTCTTAAAAAATTTGAAATACTATCTTATTATATCAACTTTTTATTAAATCACAATTTTTTTCTCCTTCAAAATTATTTCAATGAGCATTATAACATTTTCCTTGACCACTTTTTTCTACTAAAGTAGAGAAAATATTGACATTACACAAAAGAAAAACCCTAAAATTTTATTATTTAATAAGTAGACTCTATTAACAAATGTTTACAAACAGATCAATATGTAAACCATCATGCTAACTTCAACAATATTTATACAAATATAAAATAAAAAATATTTAAGTGCAAATTAAATATTTCAAAATCATAATCACTCACAATCACACTAATCACAATAAAACACTGAATTTTTTAAAAATGAATTAAAGTAACTACTTTGTACAATATCAAAATTGTAGTCCAATGAATAGATATTTCTACACAATCAACAATTGTGAGATCAGGGTATTGAACTATATACACATCATCTCACATTACCACAGGAAAATAAAAAATTTTGAACAAGTTTAAAATCAAAATTTGTATTCAAAATTAAGTATAAAAACAGAATAAATTGATAATAAGGGACTTAAAGTTATCACTTCAAACCATGAGGACATTAAAATATAATACTCCTATAACACTGCAGTTTAATCATGTAATAATGATCATAAATAATATTTTAATACAAAATCACAGCTAATTCATATATATCTATATATTATACATGGACATATATATTCCATAAATTTCAAATCAATCTAAGAAAGTAAAACGTGTAACTACAAATAAAATATCTGCAAAATTGGGAAGAATTTATTTCACGATATATAAAATTTAATGAGATCATGATTCAGTATTTTCCTTTAATTAAATTTAAATAAATTCTTAATTTAGAGCAAACTATAATAAATATAAATTCAGAAAATATATTTTTTACATAACAGGGCGAGATTTCCATATCAAGAATAAATGGCGGAAATAATATATTACAGTAAAACACTCTTTTAAAATAAAAAACAAATGATTAAAGATAAAACACCTGAAATCTATATCTCGTAGTACATGTTATAAAATATGAAGAGCAATTAATTTAAATATTAAATGAAAATCGAACATCTAGATAAGCCGGGAACAATCACAAACACAAAATAACACTTCGCTCTCCACAAGATGTTTATTTGAATAACTGTTGCCAAATGTTTTAATGATAATAATGTGAAGCGCAAAGTTTCATACGCCTGAGTGGCAACATTAGTAGTTGTTAGCTAAGAATAGGGATGGGACTTTGTTACTTTTCTTGTACTTGGTACGTACCGAGTACAAATACTTTTAAAGTAACAAGTATTTTACCGATTACTTTGTGTACTTGTTACATTTTTTGTGGTGCCATCTATCGGATTAAAATATAATGACAATATTTTTCACGTTTTATGAATAAATAAAAACTAAATTAGTTATAAATTAATAATTAATTAAAAATTAATAATTAAATATATAACATTTTGTATAATTTCATAAAATTAATTAATATAATTAATATTAATTTAAATCATTATCATTTGTAAATAAGCATTCAGTTAAGGTTAAAATAAGAGCTGATGTAATAATCTATAAAAATTTTTCTTTTTATAAATGCAACATTTCAATAATAGTAATTTTATTTTCCTGAAAAACTTTATTTTTTAATATGAAGCAATTAAATATAAGTTATTCCCTCAACAAACAATTTTTCAGTGAAAAATTTTGAACTTATATATTTTAATAAATATATTTCTTTCAGTATAAAAAATCCTACTCTTTTGTTATTTAAATTTTTTTTAGAATTTTCATCTGTTTTAAGTAAATTTTCAAATTATTCGATTGTAATTTTCAAAGTTTAATTAAAATATTAAATTAGTCGTGATAATATGATTTCTATTTTTCAACCAAATCATCTACTTAATTTTTTGTTTTAATTTAGTAAGATTTTCCAATTATATAAATGAATTTTTATAATTAACTAGCAAATAATTTGTAAAGAATTGCAAAGTGGGAGTATTAATCAATTACAAGGAGATTTTTTTAATTTGCTTAGAAATATACAATTACTTTTAACAAAAATCAAATTAAATTTCTTATATTTTTCTATAATTAAACATTGATGAAACAATTATAGTAAAATTTTTTGATACCTAATAGATAGTTATTTATTTTATAAATGACATTTATTTGTTTATATTTTTATGAAATAGATAAACTAGATTTTCTAAAATAAAAATTGCATTAACTCACATATCTTGCTTCAGTTTCCTGAATCTTAATTTATGGATAAATAAAGTAGCTTTGCAACTAAAACTGTATTAATACTTTTTAAGTGAATACCATCATCATTCATAAAGTAACTTTTATAGTAACACAGAAATTCATTAAATATCAAATAATGTAAAACTGTTTTACCAATAATCTAAATGTTATGTTGTTTTAATGTAAAATATTAAGTAAAATATAATGTTTAATACAAAATACAGGAATAAAAATTTATATTTTATTTACATCAAACTGTAATTTAAAAAATACACATGATGATATAAATAAAGATAAAAAGTAAAAGTTGACTTAATTAAAAAATTTTTTTTTCATTTCGAAGTTCATAATTAAAATGAATAAACTACCTTTATTATGTTTCAACGATTTTTTAAATTATGTTGTGATAAATTTCGGTTCATTTATTTAAATAGAATTGTATTATATTTTGTGCAGAAATTTATGCCAAAAGTAATTTTTTTTTACGATTTAAACTGAATTTACCAACATAAATCTGAACTGAAAACTTGGTTTTATAAAAATAAAGGTAATTTTTCTCAATTTAATGTGCTGGCGTACATTTTAATTTAGATGCTTGATTCCCAGTTATATTATTTTGAGATAAGCTAGAAATACGTATTCTCTGATTAAAACTCTAAACGAAATTTAATTTTTCTATAAAACTACTTAATATAACACATCTTAATTAATTTGCTTAAATGTAGCTCATTATGAATAATGAGCGAATGTTTTTTATTTTTTAAACAGTTACTTACATTCAAGAGTAAAATTCTATATTTGAAATACAAAAAGTTCTAGAAAATTCTCAGAATTCAGTGTTATTAATTATTTTCAAATATCTTTTCCTGTTTCCGAAAATCATCCCCCAATCATACCATTTTAAATTTTAAATACGAATTGAAAATATGCATTTTTATTTACGTGAACAATTTCTCCTAATTTTGTTTTCTCATTTTCAGAACAGCCATTTATGTGATTATATAACTACCTAGTTTTTAATGGTAAAAATATTTTTGAAGAGAAAAAATTTGTTAAAATAAAAAATATCTAATTACTTTTAGAAATATTTTTTTAAAAATTATCTTTAAAACTAAAATATTATAAAAAAAAATTCCATTCACTTTTTGTTCAAGCCAATAGAGTAATTTTGGAAACAATAATCAGATTTAAAAAATTTAATTAAAATTAATTAAAAGTTTAAAAAATAATAAGAATAATAAGTCAATAAATATGGAATAATATATAACAAGAATATCAGGTTTTTTTCTTATATTAAAAAGTAACATATTTAAAACCAGAAGTATAATCATTAAATTAATGTGCTACGATTATTGATTTTCCCAACTCATTTATTTTATTAACAAAAACGAAACAAATGAACTTGCTTTTTTTCTTCATTTCGCAATAGAAATTCATTATGTACCCTCTTCAGCCAACACCCTCTCCTAAAATACATGCATCTCTAGGGAGTGTTTCTTCAGCCCAAAGAGATTTTCTAATTCCCAAGAATCAATCTTCTATTTTCCAGTTAAACCAGCATCTCATTTCTCTTCTCCTACCCACCCTTATTTCCCAAATCCTGACAGAATCTCCTAATTCGTCCGTCTGTATCGATATATCGATGACATTGTTACTTGTACTCGCTCTGTCATTGGCTCTTCTGTACTTGTTACATTCAATCAAGTACACTTATTACTTTGTAACAACCACGTACTCATGTACTTGCTTGTTACTTTGTAACAACCACGTACTCACGTACTTGCTTGTTACTTTGTAACAACCACGTACTCACGTACTTGCTTGTTACTTTGTAACAACCACGTACTCACGTACTCGCTGACTACTTTGTAACAGACACTGTCTTAGAAACTGGTCAAGTACATTGTACCTGCAACTGTCTGAGGATACTCGAACTCGTGCTGGCTTTGTTACTGGAAGTACTGAGTATTTGGAAGAAAAAGTACTGATTACAGGTTATTACATTCAAATACTGATTACAAAATACTTGTTACAGGTATTTCTTCCAATCCCTAGCTAAGAAAAAATTCATGGAATGTAGTAACTAGAGTAGCTGAGTTACGTAAATAAGTGAGTTCTCTTATAAATATAGCTATAAATATTATTTTATAATGAAACGACTCATCTATATAGAAATAAGCACATTAAAATAAGAGAAGCCAACAAATCAGAAGTGGGATTTGAAAAAGATCCATATACGCCACCAACGATAACGATGTACGTAAACTGATGGTTTTTAAAATAAAACGCAATTGGAAACAACGGATAGCAACGAAATGACGGACAGGTACGAATTTTATATAAAGATATAAAGTAACTTAAATTACTCAATTGTGTTTACCTTTTTCAAAAAAAAAAAAAAAGTATGGTTTATTTAGGAAATTATAAGAAAGCTTGTTTGTTAGAATTGGTGACGGAATTAGGCGAAACTGTTGATAGTAGTACGAAAAACACTTGTTTAAGGCAGTTGATTAAAACGTCGCCAGATTATGATGAAGAATTTGTTAAAATAATGCTGAATAGGTTAGTTGAAGAAGAAAAAGAACGAAAGCAAGAAGAAAAAGAACGCATAGAAAAAGAAAAAAAGAGAGCTTACGAATTGGAAAAAATACGCATTGCTAATAGCCGTAAAATTAACAACGAAAGTAACGTAGACCAAGAAGTGGTTTTGGTTAAACCGAACAACGATTTGCAGAAGCTAATTTGTAAATGTGATCTTAAGGAATCGGAAATAAGTTTATATTTGGTTCTATTTGAGCGCCAAGCACGAAGGGCTAAAATACCTGAAGAAGAGTGGGTATGTCATCTATTGAAATTATTACCGTATGAGATCACATAAATAATTGCTAGGGAACCTGAAGAAAAAGCTAATGATTACGAGCATATTAAGAAATCGTTGTTGAAACGTTTTAAACTCAGTCCGGAGAAATTTCATCAAAAGTTTATTTTTCATCAAAACACAAATAGTACTTGGAGTGACTACGCCTTTGAATTACAGAACTATTTTGAAGAATGGATTTCAGGACTAGGAATTAAGGATTTTCAAGGTCTGAAGGACTTGATGATTACTGGTCAGGTGAAATGCCGATTTCCAGCTGAATTGAAAGAACATTTCATCGACGAATGGGCGAAATTTTTGATGCCAAAAGAACTCTCTGATAAGCTAGATGAATATGAAACGGTGCGAAATATTAGAACGAAATCTCAAGTTTTTGAACGCAAACAAGCAAACAACTTTAATAAGAGTCCAAATAATTCTCGCTATCAACGTTCAGGTAACTTTAATAACAATAAGTTTAAAAACCAAGTTCAGCAAGTAGAAACAAATGAAAACAATAGTGCATTGGGTTTCCGCAAGCCAATTCATAATGAGAAGGGTGAACCGAAATGTTTCAATTGTAACTATTATGGACACATTTCTAAAGACTCCCCTGAAAAGAAAAAGGATTCTGAGAAGGCGATTACAAATTTGATATCTAAAACATCAAACAGCTCAAACGCATTAATCTACATTAAGAAGGCAAAAATTAATGAAGAAAATTTAGTAGATTCGATTATTGATACTGGAAGTTCTTGTTGTTGAATGAAGAAATCAGTTGCTGATAAGTTGGGTATAGTTATTATTCCCGAAGTAACTGATATTTATGGATTTAGAAATCAGGTTAAATCAACAAGTAAAGCACTTGGAAAGGCAAAAGTGGACATTGAAATCGACGATGTTTTAGGTAAAGAAACCACCATTCTTTTAGTTAATGATGAGTCTCTACCAGTGGATTTATTAGTTGGGAGGACGTGGTTAGATTTGCCTCATATTGCTTATGCTAGGGTTGGAAATGAGCTGCACATTGATGAAGCACCATTCAGTAAACTACATATCAATCTAAATAAAACGAGAGTTTCTTTGAAAGCTGGGGAAGAAACAGTGTTAGAAAGGAATACGGTTAATTTCGTTCAATGTAAGTCGGATGAGCAGAATGAAGGTTTTCTGTTGATGATAGACAGACAAAATTTTGATTGTTTATTAGAAATGAAGGAGGGAAGGTAAATAGTACTCATTTCAAATGTACATAGTGAAAATTTTATATTAAAGAAAGGTCAATGCGTCAGGAGTTGTGAAGCAGTAGAGTTCTATTCATGTGAAAATGGTATTCCTGTAAATGAAGACTACAGTGTTGAAAATACAGTTATTGGCACTAATGTAAGAGAAAATATTTTTACATTGGCTGAAGATCCAATAAAATCAGAAGATGAGACTTCTAAAAGACACCTTACATTGGCAGATATAAAAACTGATGAAAATGTAACTGTAGATCAGAAGCAAGAGTTACTCTCTTGAATGAATACAGAGATTGCGTTGCAACAAATCTTAGTGAATTTGGGTGCACGAATTTGATTACGATGGAAATCAAGGAAATGGAAGGTAGCAAGCCAGTTTGTATGCGTCCTCATAGGACAAATGCAGAAGAACGGGCCATAATTAAAGACATTGTGAAAGAATGGAAAGAAAATGGAGTTGTTAGCGAAACTAGATCTCCTTACGCAAGTCCTGTGATGGTTGTAAAGAAGAAAACGGGAGACCATCGTTTGGTCGTGGATTACAGAAAGTTAAACTTACAGACGGTTAAAGACAAATACCTATTACCTAGAATTAGTGACCTGTTTGAGACTTTGAATAGCTGTAATGTATTTACGATATTGGACTTGGTCCACGGATATTTACAAATTCCATTAAGCGAATCTGCGAAAGAAAAGACTGCCTTTATAACACCTGATGAAACCGGACAGTTTGAAAGGATGATTTTTGAACTAACCAATGCTCCAGCAGTATTCCAGCGCATGATGCACTTGCCTTTGGGACCATTGTTAGATAAGGAAGTACTATGCTATTTAGATGACATTCTTGTACCGGCAAAAACTTGGATGGAAATGATAGAGAAAATGAAGCGTGTTTTAGAAAGCTTGAAATCTGCACATTTAGCGTTGAAACTGTCAAAATGCGAATTTGGTAAAGAAGAAATTGAATTCTTGGGTTTTGTGGTTAACAAACATAGAATTCAACCAGGACGAAGAAAAGTTAGAGGCTAATAACGGTCGCATGTATGCCACAACACTACAGCTCATGTTAGTCAACTGAAGGCTTGGAAAGGCTAGGATGATGATACTGATGATGTTTCTGACGATGACTCTGGAGAAGAACTTGACAGTCAGAGACCTAAGCGAACAATCAGGCTGCCACAGCGTTACCAGTGACTCTGAACTGAAAAAAAAGACTTTACAATAGAACTTTAAAGTGTATTACCTATCCTTATTGTTTTGTCTTTATGCAATTCTAAGTATTAGCTCAACTGAGGACAATTGAAAATGTCAGGATGGTCGAATGTGAGCGCAAAGTTTCATACGTCTGAGTGGCAACATCAGTAGTTGTCATAGCAATTGTTTTTATTAGCTAAGAAAAAATTCATGGAATGTAGTAACTAGTAACTGAGTAACGTAAATAAGTGAGTTCTCTTATAAATAAAGCTATATATATAATTTTATAATGAAACTACTCATCTATATAGAAATAAGCACATTAAAATAAGAGAAGCCAACAATAATAAATAAATTGTTAGTCCTCAACACTTATTTTGCATAATAGGAATAATTAGAGAGGAACCAACAGTATTAAATATTAAAAGTAACCACTAAATATATAGTTAATGAGTAATACAGTAAAAATAAAATTAATAATTACTTGAAGAACTGCAATAATCTTGAAAACTGGATTTCAGCACAAAATTCAAAGACTTCACCTAGATATATTTATTTGAATTATTCAGATTCAGTTTAATTATTTTTATTAACTTTAAAAATCAAAACAAAAGATAAATTTTCTTTAAATAATTTTTAATTTTATTATTTTAATTTAAATTATTTTGTAATTTTGTCTATGTTTTCTATATTTCTGTTAGAAGAAGCCTCTATTACATTACAGTTACCAATATTCCAGTGAGTAGTGAGTAACTTTCATAGGCTTAACATTACATGACTTCACCACTCGAGTTGCGGCAATTCGCACTCATGGTTCAATAATATTTCAGATTTATTTGTTTTACAGCTGCGTATTTGAAATTTTGAAATTATTTTGTTTTTTTCAAGTTTCATGCAAAACGAAAATTAGTGGCGTAAAAATTTGTCGAAAATCAACAAATTCTTTGCTTATGAACCAGCAACTAAGGAAATTTATATCGCCAATGATTGTAAAAATAATCAAGTTTTGCCTTCTTTTCGCAAAGTGGAAATAGTACATGAAATAGATGTTTATTTTCATTATTGTTGCCAAAGTTCAGTGCTAACGACGAATCGTGAAATTTCAGCAAATTTAGATTCAAAATAGACAAATTAATTTCAATATAAAAGAAATAAACTACTTAAAAATTAACTACATTTTAACGAATATTTTATGATTCAGATTGCAGCAAAAGCTCTTCATTCGCAGAGTATATGTTCCATAAATATACCGCGAATACAGAAACCGTGGATACGTAATGGTAATTTATATGGGATTGTAGGAATTAAGTTCCGAGGTGACAAAATAAAAATACAAATATATTAAAAAGTCAATTTAATTGAAGTTTTTGAACATTTTGATTAATTATCTTAAGGCTCTGGCAATGGTTTGAGGAATTTTGTAATTTTCTCTTGCTTGGCAGTTTTTAAAAGTTCCTTCAATTCAGACTGATATGCAGCAGTCGCATTAGCAATTTGCTCAAGACCTTGTTCTATAGACGGATCAATGTTCATGAAGAAATCGCAAAGCTCATTTGCCATTCTAAACCTTCACTAAGATTTTTCAAACTAAACGTCACGTTTCCAGTGCTTGTTGAAGCCTCTTCTTAATTGCTGAGAATTTAACATTTCTTCCAAGTCAGTTTCAGTGAAATCTTCATTTTTAGATTCAAGCAATTCCCGAATGTTACTTGGTTCTATCTGTTCGAACCCATCTCGTCCTATTCCATTCGCAATTTCGGCTATATTTACAGTCAAAGTTTCAACTTGGACAGATTCTTCGTCATTTTCCGCAGTCAGAGCAGGCCACAATTTTTTCCAGCATGACTTCAATTTGTGTGGCTTCAGTTCTTTTAATGACTATTTTATGTTTACGATGAATTTAGCTATGTCAAATTTCTTCCAGCATTCCATAACGTTCATATCAGGATTACATTCCATATTATCCAATATGATTTTGAATGTTCGTCTAATGTAATAGAGCTTAAAGGCCTGGATTATTCCTTGGTCCGTAGGTTGAAGGAAAGCGGTCGTGTTGGGCGGTAAAAGTGTTTTATATTTGGATGCATAGTTTCAAGTTCACAAGAATGACCTGGTGCATTGTCCAAAACTAGAAGTGCTTTAAAGTCTAAATTCTGTTTTTTAAATCAGTTTCAACTTCAGAAACAAAGCAATTCCAGAATCAGTCACAAAAAAATTGCGCTTGTAACCCACGTCATCTTATTAATACGCCAAAGCACTGTCAGGCTGCCCTTGTTTTGATTTTTTAAAGCCCGATGATTGCACGATCTGTAAAGCATCAGTGGCTTAATGACACAATCTTCAGATGCATTAGAACATAACAGTGTAACCCTATCATTTGTTGCCTTAAATATAGGAGCTGACTTTTCGCCTTTAAAAAATGAACGTTTTGTTTAGCATTCTCTTCCAAAACAGTGAGTTTCGTCTGCATTAAATACTTGCTCAGGTTTGTATCCTCTATTAGTTATGTTCTGACGCTGTATTAAATTTCCACCGTGAATTTATCATTCAGCATATTAGCAATCAATTTTTTTTATTATCATCTATGATTGCACATAACATAACATTAATTTACAGGAACATTTGGTAATAGGAACACCAACATTACATTCTCAACATGGCCGTTCTAAATCACTTTCGATTCCAGCCGAACAGCTCGCTATCCTCCTCCTTCTTCTTCTTCTTTTTTTCTTTTTATTTTTTTTAACTTGTGTTGCTGTCTCCGCAGCGCAATCCTGAGTCATCGAAATCATTACAGACTTATTTCCCTCTTCACTTGGAGGAAACTTTTCATGGAATGAAAAGTTTTGTGTTTTCGATTCAAGTCAGGAAAACCAAATAATAGTTCATAAATGTTCAGTAATGCTTAAAAATGCACATATATATTTATATACGAACCAGTTCTATCCAAGTAGTACCTTACACTAAGAAATGCACTCATCTCATCCCTAATTAATGAACACATTAAAAAAACACATAAATAAAAAAGAATATTTACAAATTTTATCAAGACACATGAAAATATATACCAAAATGTACCCTTCAATTCTATATTTAATTTTCCAAATTTTTAAGGGATGCGACTCGAACTATCAGCATTCTGATGTTGTTTTCCTTTACGATGAACTATTTCGTAGTTAAAGGACTGCAAAGTCAAGACCCATCACTAAAGTCTAGGATTAGTTCCAGTATTCTTTTCCAACCATACTAGAGGATTATGATCTGTTTGTATTATAAAACTTTGGTGACCATCCAAGTAATATTTTAATTTTTGCACAGCAAAAACTATAGCGGCACATTCTTTCTCGGTAGTACTGTATTTTTGTTCCGTAGGGGAAAATTTCTTACTTAGATACATAATAGGATGATCTTCGTTTCCAATCACTTGCGACATCACAACTCCAATTCCAATATTTGAAGCGTCACACTGAATAATAAATTGCTGTGTAAAATCTGGGCTGTGTTGGGTTTTTCTTGGCATGCTGTATATTGAGGAAAACTTGACGCCCATCATTGGTCCATTATTGGGGTTATCTTGGAAAGGAATCCAATGTTGGGCCAAGAAATTTTGCTTCTTAGGATGTTTAATTATGGGGAGAAAAAGTCATCCGAAATGAAAATTAAAAGAAATTATGAGAATTGCCATGTAAAAGTGATTGTACGACAATATAGAGAGTAAAAATATTGTTAAAATTTTGAAATTAAATAATTGATATTACAGGAATTTTGCTAAAAACTTGCATTTATAAGTATTATTCAAATGAATAAAAATCGAGAAATTTTAATTCGTGAAGAGAGTTCCTGTACAATTTGTAGATTTACAATAAGAGAAAGATATTATATAATTTTGAGAACTCATGAGCATTTACTCCCGAAACATAGATTAAGTGAAGAGGTATTTACACTAACTTTTAAATAAATTTAAAATTAATCCAGCATTTTTACTGTATAACACGGGCTTCAAGAATGATTTCAATGTTTAAAAATTGGAATCTGTTGAATAAGCAATATTTTTACTTTCAGTTTAAATGATATCGATGAAAGAAAAACTATAGCAAAATTAAAATCTTTTTCCAGTGAAAAAACTATAAATTTGAAGAGAGTCGCGAAATTTCCCTTCACTAAACTCATAAATAATCAGTTATTATTGTTAGCTTCTATCACAAGACATTACAAGCTCCGATTCAAATAGTAGCATTAATATTGTAAAATTTTGAAACGAAAACAGTAATTCTTTCTTAAAAAATTTAAATGCATCTCAAGTTGATAATTATTAAAGCATTCATTGATTAAAGTTAACAATTTGCTTAAAATTTTTTTTTATTTAGGATTTGACTGCAGAGTTATGAACAAGAAAAATATGGCAACAGTTGAAGTTTAATTGGTTTTGGAAGAATAGCGTCTGCTCTATTAATAAGAATTTCATGACGCTGACCTTTTCCATAAGCGGTAACGGTAATATTACATTCTCATGCCCTTTTTTGGCTTTGCGCTAGTTTGCGTTTAACAAAATCGTCATACTGATTTATAACTCAGCTTAGTTTGTATATGTTCTGTTGCTTTGTATTGCCTTACTATTCACAGCAAAATTATTAATTCATATAATAAATTTATAAACGCTGTAAGTGTATAAATTCTTACTAAATTCTTGCCATAAGCAATCATTTGTTGACTGACTTTTTTTTTTAATTTGTGAAAATTTCAAAAGATTTCGCTTATTAATATCTTGTTAATTTCATTCAACTCCATTGAAATTAGCGATTTCTAAATTTTCTATATTTTAACTGATGAAGTTGCTCCCAGTCTTTGTGTTCGTGAATGAAAAACTTGTTTCATTCACCTCTGTTCTTTGTTGAAACGTTTGAATTAAACAAAAAAGGCATTCTTCCAAGTTGGATCTTTGCCACTTTCCATTACGTTATAAGTTGCAATACGTTTTCATAACATGATATTCTTTTCACTCATTTTCTGTGAAACAGACGTTACTGTTTGAAAAATATATTTGGTTTTATATTTTTTAGATTATAACTAAAGATGTCAAGTCGAAAAGCAAAGGGTAGAAGCACTACCAAGCGAAGAGCTCAAAGAGCTACATCTAATGTTTTTGCAATTTTTGATCAAGCACAAATACAAGAATTTAAAGAAGCTTTTAATATGATTGACCAAAACAGGGATGGATTCATTGACAAGGAAGATTTGCATGATACTCTTGCATCTTTAGGTAATTTATTGAATTTTTTCAGTTTATTCTATTTAAACTAAAACTCTGAATGTAGTATTGTGTATAAAATTTTAGTACAATTTCATTTATATTGCATTTTAATTAAAAAATTATTAAAGAAATTCATATTTTTAACAATGTGTATAAATGTTATTACATTTTAAGTGTGTTTATTAATAAAATATTATTTAAAATATATTATTTAATAGTACTCACTATGTTTACTTTTATTGAAATTTTAAACAATGAAAAAATAGAGCAAAGGCATTACAATCTTCATGGAAAATTTTGTTTTAATTGGTTTATGGTAATTTTTTAATCTTTTGAAAATCAGTTAATATTTTAAAAAATTACAGTAAATAAAAAAATTGTTTGAAATATTTACTTATATAGTGAGAAATTATTTAGAAATTACTCTTAATTAAAATTAACTTAAAACTCTTAGCTAAAACTACTGTAATAATACCAAGTATGGCAAAAAGAGTATTTAAAACATGTTTTTACTATTTCTCTTTTTGATTGTATAATTTACTTACCAATTTTATATTATTTTAAATGTTAAATTTAACTGAGTATATTTTAATTTATTACAGTTTCAATTTTAATAAACCAAATTGTGCTTAGGAATTCTTGCTGAATATCTGTCAATGTTTTCTTACTTTTTATGATGATTTTTTCTTTCTATATTCATTATTGACATGGTAAATTTATTATAAACAATCTTTTATTTGTGGTGGATTTTGTCTCAGATTGAAATACAAAAAATACATAAAAAAACTAAGCAAAGAATATATAAATTTACACTGTCAAAATATGAATGAATTAATTAGCATTAAAATGCTTTTCATATATTTGATATTTTTTGTTTGTTCCAAATTTCCTGCATATATGTGATATGCATTTTTAAGTGTGTAAAAAATTTAAATAATTTTATTGTATGTTTTTTGGATTTTCATAAATCTAAAATATTTACTTCTAAATGTCCCTTATGCCCATAAATTAAATCCTTAAATTTTTTTTTATGTTAAGAGAAAAAAATTCTATTATTTAAATGATTAAGAAAATTATTTTTTTTATTATTTAATATTTGAATCTTGTGTTTAAAAGCATAAAATTAAATTAATTTTGACTATTATTATGAGGAAATTAGTGGCAGTCAATAAAAATGATCTTATTCCAATTTATTCTGATAACAAAATGTCCATTATATTTTTTGTTAACAAATGTTTAACATTAATAAAAAGGATTTTTTTCCTTGCTTGTGTTATTTTATGAATGAAGCAATGTTACTGTCAGCTATTTGCTTTTCAGAAAATGAACATTCACTAATTCATCTGATGTATAAATTTTTACCTTTTTTCTGTGTTGCCAATGAAATGAAACTGATTTTATTTATAATTTAAAGCTTAACATCTAAAATTCTCTGTAATAAATATTCACAACAATGTAATGTTATATTATGTTTCCACCAAACAAATTTCTGTTCATTGGAGGCATAAGTTACACTTTAAATTTTAGGTAAAAATCCTGCTGATGATTTCTTAGAAGGTATGATGAATGAAGCCCCAGGCCCAATCAATTTTACCATGTTTCTTACACTTTTTGGAGAGCGTCTTCAAGGAACAGATCCCGAAGATGTCATCAAAAATGCTTTTGCTTGTTTTGATGAAGATAATAACGGTTTTCTTCATGAAGACAAATTAAGGGAGCTGCTGTCAACAATGGGCGAACGATTTTCAGATGAAGATGTGAGTTCATAAAGTTACATTTTAATTATATTTGTTATAAGAAATGACGAAATATTTTATATTATTTACATTTATGCTGAATATAAATAATATAAAATGATAATTATTATATTAATTATCATTTTATATTATTTATATTTAGCATTTAATTAGAAAACAGAAGGTGTAAACCAAGCTTAAATTCTTAATTAGAAAACACAAAATAATCCTAAATATCATATGTATTAAATTTCAAATGTATTTCAATTAAATTACATACCTCAAATAAAAAAAATCAGTAATACTAAATTATCAATAGAATTCTTATATGCAATTTATAAGTAGAATTAGTTGTATTTTTTAACACTGTAACACTGACTTCATATTTAACAAAAATTTTATAATTTTTATATTATTGTAACAAAATGTTAAAATTAATTATTCAATCATAATTTTAGATAGATGAAATGTATCGTGAAGCCCCAATTGACAAAAATGGAATGTTTAATTATCTGGAATTCACACGAATTTTGAAGCATGGTGCTAAAGACAAAGATGATGATTAGTTGAATCTCACTGAGAAGCAAATATGGCATTTTATTGCATTTGTTATTTATATTTTTGTACAATTTGCTATTCAAATTTTTATATTCATATTTCTGGAACTTTTATTAAGTTTTTTAGAATGAAACTTGCTTTGTTACAAAATTTTAATGACAATATAAACTTGTTATTGCATTTAATAAATCATTTTATATCTTTGTCCTTGATATGATTGCACATCATTTATGAGCTTATATTTTGCTCTTAATTTTTACATGATCTAAATAAAAATAACTTAAAAATTTAAACATTTTGCATGTATTTCTATATAAAGTGATATAATAAAAAAATAATGCATCTATCACTTCAGAAATGCATGAAAGTTGCAGGAAATAAAGAAAAATTCAGATATATTTTTACATGCTTAAATTGCTAGATATGCAATTCAATTAATTTATGGGTTGCGTTTTTATCTTGGTCATGGATGTGTTAATAGTTGTTTATTAATACTTTACACTATTTAAATTAATATTAACCCTTGAGTAACTAAAGTTACTTTAGTGACGAACTGCCAAACATTAAGCTTCATTTTTGACCATCCCTGCAAAAATTTGTTGATTTTACTCCCATTTTGGGTGTAGATATTTTGCACTTCAAGATCTTCATTAAGAACCATAATTTCCACTAGGATTAGCCTCCATAGGAAAAATATGTACCGTTGAATGCCAAATCAAGCATAATTTTAAACCTCATTATGAAATAAAACATAAGAATTCTTATCTAAAAAATATACAAAGATATGTTTTAAATTGGTTTTTGTTATATTTCATATTAAAAGAATAAAAAATGTCATTGTGGAAAAAAAAATTCATTATTTTAGACATTAAACTCTAATAAAATTTTCAAGAGTATTTTAATAGAAAACATAAGCCAAGCAAATGTAAATTGAATATTTTTCATAAAATATTTGAAGTAGAAGAACTTAAGCAAATGTGTAGCAGTTAATATATTTAATAATTATATGCACTCTTAAAAATAAAGTGATGCATATTAAGATGAAATTTGGCTTATAATAAAATTCATTAAATATTTTATATCATATGCAAAACTATTATACAAAAATTCTGATACATAGTATAATCAAACATGACAGTGAAAATTCTGTTCTTAAGTTAATGTTGTTGTCTAAAAGTTTTTAAAATTTAAAGTCATAAATGGAAATATGTAATTTGTTTTGCAATAAGAAATACTGATGTTTTAAAGCAAATTTTAAAATTGTTCTTACTGCAGATATTTGATTAGAATCTATTTATTCATTGGAAAAGTATGCAAAGTGGATAAAATTCTTTAAATATTTTATGCTTCAAAAATGCTTATTGTTTGTTTTTAAATGAGATTAATTTTCCTCAGCGAGCTTACCATCTTAAGGATGACAGTTTAAGTTAAATTTAAGTTTGAGGAACTATTTTTCTGCTTAGTAAATATACCATATATAGTAATAAAGGTAAAAATTACTAACCAAGACTTCTCTCATTATTGACTGTCGAATAGTTAGTGCTCTTGGCTTCGGTTCAACTATTTGTGTGTTTGAATTCCACCTTGGGCATGGATGTTTCTAGTGGTTCGGAATCCACATTAAACTGTAGATTCCTTTCTAATTAGTAACAGTATGCAAAAAATGACTGTTGAGTGACAAACCAATCTTTAATATTTCTTTGCAAAAGAATCTAGATAGTGTTATCTCCTCTGGTAATTTAATGGATTGCTGAATTTGATTATTTGTAGGTATTTCAATTTATCCATTGCAATTTAAAGAAATTTTTACTAAAATATTTCAATTTTTCATTTTTGTAAAAATTATTAATACCTTTATCACTTAGAAAAAAAATATTACAATTAATCTTGTTAGTCAATTGCATAAATCATACATATTTCGTTATATTACATTATTAGCTTACAGCTGTACCACTGTAAAAAAATATAGTGTTTTCTGGTACATAAATAAATCAAGGTACTTACTCTGATTATATTTAGAAATATCTGTGTGAAAAATACTTGTAAGAAAATCTTAGATCCTAAAAAGAAATGTAGAACTCCTTCAAAATCAGTGACATTTTAAACTTGCTCTTGATTTACTTTGCACTTTACACTTTGCAATGAATTATGTACAATATAATCGATATGCACAGAATCAGCATTTTGAAAAATTTATCCTTGTTTTAATTGAAAATATGAAGGAAAGTGATGTGATATTTACATTTGTGTTCATTCATTTGTTTGAGTTTCTGATATTTTTAAGTCACCAGCAAATTAATTTTATTCTTAAGATAGAAAAAAATATAACTGGGTTAAAAATATATTTTGTGAAACTTGTGTTTTTATATATAAAAGTAAATATTGAAAAAGGAAATGTTTTGTTATTTGAAATGCTTGATCCTCCTACTTTAAACTAATCATATTAAAAACTAAAAATTTTTAGACACCTGTTCAATCAGTATAGCTATTTAGCTATACTGATTGAACAGGTGTCTTATATAGCTTTTTATAAAAACATCTGTAATTATTTTAAGAAGCTATTGATTTTGCTTGATAGTTTCATATTTGTCAGTGAACAAGTTTTCATCTTAAACCAACACAAACAGGGTTGAGAATTATCCTAAAACAAGTATTCTGTGTTGATTTGTTGCAAAAGTAATTTTATGTATTTTTATAAAGTTCTGTGTTATAGATTAATGTTCTATAATTTTATAATATTGATTTGTCAGTTTTAGAGTGCTTATTTAATTTTGCAGTTGGTTCTAATTTTTTAGTATCCTCTCCAGAATTTGCCCATTTTTTAAGTCAGTTAAACTCAGAATTGGTGGAAAACAATTTTTCTTAAGCTTGAAAATATTAGTCTATTTTTTTACAAATGTAATTTTGAGTTGCAAGCATTCATTTTTTTCCAAGCATAAATCACTAAAGCATATGCATGTAACTGCAAGAGAAATAGTTGTTTATTACAAAAAATATTTTAAATATTCTGTCTATTATATGAGACGAAAATATTTAAAAAACAAATAAGGAGCAATTAGATTTATGGTTCAATGTTTCGTATTTTATTACTAAAACTGAATCTATTTAATTTCATTTTAGATTTCAAATTATTGTTTAATGCCTATTTTTAAATCTGTCTGTTCTTGAATATATAAATGTCAGTTTTTTAGATTTTCAGTGCCATATCTCTCTCTTAATCTAATTTTATTTTTGGATTATTATATTATTATTTTACGTTATATAATAAAAATAAATGATTTTTTTAAAAATTATATACTTTAATATTTTTTTGATGGCTGCAAATTGCAGAAAATTTAGCTTCCAAATTCTACTTAATTTACATTAATACTATTTTTTTCTTGCTAGAATTTTTATTTAATTTTATTGTTTATATTAATTTTTACATTAAAATGAAATTTCGTTTTTTAAATTTTTATTAATAGCAAAAAATTAATGCTTAATTTAAGAAAAATTGAACATTCTCATTCATTGCAACAGTTGCTAAAATTGAAATGTTTTTATGTTTTTTTCTCATTTTATTTGGTTGAAACTATTTTAAAGAAGCAGCAATGAATTTTATAAGCTTATTTATTATAAATTTAGAATCTATATTAAATGGAATAATTTTTATGAATTATAATAATAATGGAGTAATTTTTACAATATAGACTAATTGCTGCTAATTTTTATTGTTAGCATTAACCAATTACTTCAAACATTGTGAAATTATTCTATTTTTCAATAATAAAGTTTAAAAAAATTTCGTACATAATATTGTGAACAAATATCTAGACAATATAAGTTTTGATTTTAATGTACAAATGTTTTTTCCACTGTGAAAGAGAAATTAATGTGATTATTAAATTCTACCTATGATTAAACAGAAAGTAAGCTTTTGTAATATAATATAATTTTATTGAAATATTATAGAAAAGGGGTAAATCGTCCATTGAATGAACGAGTCAACAGTGATATTTAAGAACATTTTGTACTTCTGTATCTTTGATAATTCATGTGAGATATGATGCATTCATGAAATTGTCCAAACTTGTGAATATGCTTACTATTTGGCTTCCTTATAAAAGCATTCATTAACTAGCAATTAATTGCATGTAGTATTTTTAATGAGCCCTTTTTGTATGAAAATTCCATTCATTCTTTATTTTCAATATTTTGCTCAATTTCCTTATATTGCATTTCATAATTTTATTCTCATTTTATTATTATTAAATTTAAATTCATCAGTAATTTACTTCCAATAATCCAAATTATTTTAAATTTAAACGAGCCAGAGAGAGAGGGATTTGTTTGTGTACACTAAAAGATATGTTATTTATGTTAGTGTGCAATTTTGCTGAGAATAATATTTTAATATAGATCACATTATAAAACTGTTATTCAGACGTAATTACCGTATTTTTATGTATATAATCCACGGATTATGTGTTAAAAAAGTTTTGAATTTCGTTGTACTTATTATACACCGCCGCTGATATACTGATTAAAAAAAAAAACTTTCCCCATTAGGAAAGCTTACACTAAAGTTTTGAAAGAAATGCCATTTATGTTTAATAAAATAAATAACAGGTGGCGCCACGACCCAAATATATTTTAAAATATGTTTAACCTCGTTTTAAAAGTTCCAACTAAAAATCGATAAGTTTTACTATAATCTTCTCGGTTCTTGATCGATGTCACGCTTTCATCTCAGATTATCGCACTTTGTGTTGATGTGGATTCAAACAGATCCCATTCATAATATAATATTTTTCTGTACAATTTATTATAATTTTAATCACATTGTATATATATTTTTTATTTTGCACAATTTTATCAGCAGTATTCGAATATTCGCCGAAAAAATTGCCGCTGCGTATTATGCAATGCTTTTTTTTTCTTTTACTCAAAAAAGATCTAGCGGATAATACGCCGTTGCGGATAATATACAGGAAAATACGGTATATATTATGATTAGACTTTTTCTCAATATATAAAGTTTTATTTTCTCCTAGTGCTACAAATATAAAATGAAATACCAAATTTCCTTTACAAATCCTTTCACTTGTTGTCTACAAAATCTGTATCTTATGCACATTTGTCATGTATCATTTACATTTGTAAAATAGTTTATTTCTTCTATTTTGCTTACTCTATATCCTATATAGTTTCTATTCGCTACTTATTATATAGTTCTCATTTGCTCACTATATAGAGCCTTTAATCAAACCAGTTTTTGTATTTATAAATAATTCTTTACATGCTGTCAGAAACAAATGGGCACTTTGAATAATGATTGTTTGATCTTTCATATTTTACAATGTCCATTTCTTTTTGCAGATTTTATTATAATTTCAGAACTTTGATTGCATTTTAAAGCTAAAATTAAAAGTTGTTAATGCTAAGTTAAGGAATTAAGAGATTTTTTTGTGGAATTCATTTAAATGGGGAGTATAATTGAATAGTATATGAGCTTTTATACCAGTTTTTAAGAATTTTATAATTTTTATGAATTACATATTTTATTAACATAATAAACTTTTCTTTGTGAAAAACAGGAAAATATTTATCTTCAGTCTATAATGATAAAGATATTATTATTAATAATATTCATAGCCTCTTATATATAAATCCTGCACTAATACTTACTGGTGATAATAATCATTCATTAAGCACTTCTAGTAAAACAATTTTTATCATGAAAAACATTGTTTTTATTATGTTTTGCTATAATCCTAACTCTGATTTCATTTTGCAAAAATTTGTTTCCATTGTTTTATTAATGTTACTACATATATATGCTTCAAAAATCAATTTTACATGAAAAAAATCTTACTCTGTACCTAATTAGTAAATCAATATACATTTTGACAAGCTTTAAAAGCTGCTTAACATCACATTTTAATTTAGGTTTTAAACTGCTTATATTGACCCAAAATTATTAACTAGAAGCTACAAAAATTTAAAAATATATTATTGCCAAACATTAATTTCTCAAAATTTATATTTTCATTTCAGTTATCTACACAAGTTTAAAATATCATTAATTATTATAATATTAAATATGATTGAAAAAATATATGAAATATTTTAGTTTTCAGAATGAAAGCTTTCATAGTTAATACGTTCATTTCAGTTTTATTTAGAGGTCAATTATATTTAATTTATTCATTATTTTCAATATTCATTATTAATCTAAGTGTAAGTTTTTTTATTAAAGTTGTTAAATAATTTACAAATGTAATATATTGATCGAACCTTAGATGGCAGAATCAAGTTGTTTGGTACTTAAGAAGCCATAATGATAATAGTTTATAAAATAAATGAAAATTTTTGTTATATGATTTTATGACCATTTCTAGGTTCGTACTGCCTTTAGCATAAGGAAAGGAATGAAAGCAAAACTATATACATATTCCATAAATTATATTTGAATTGTTTTGTTATTTATGTTCTAGAAGTAAATAAGACAAGAGTTATATATTAGTCATCAAAAGAGGTGATTAAAGAAAAGTTTAACAAATTAATCTTGGCAAATTTTGAGTCGAATTATAAGTTCAGCCTATGTATATTTTTTTTGGGACATGTGTAAGCTTTGTTACAACTGTGAAGTACATCATACTTTTATTTTTATTTTAGCTTTGTAGATCTTTAGAATTATTTAAACGAAAAAAATATTATTTCTTTTTAAATTAAAGTTAATCATTTAGATTATTTTATTTTGAATTTTATTTCCTCTGATTTTTTAATGAGCATGAGAAGCGAGAAAAGCATTATGCTTACAATTTTCTGTGTGAAGTCTTGATTAAAATATAAAAGATTAAAATGATTATATATTTTTTACTGTTACATGTTTTTTCAATTCAAGTTGTTTTAAAATTAATCTATAATTTTTCCACCATATTTTGATAGGATTGGGTGTTAGTAACTGAGTGACATTAAGTCATTAAAATCTTCGTAATTCTTCCTTTCTAAAATATCGGAAAAGTACTTGTGGAACAAAAGTTGAATCTGAAATTAAATATGTAAATTAATATTTTGCTTTATAAATATTTTAATTCAATAAATTAGAAGCATCGAAATTTATGCTCTGGAATAGAAGAAATAATTACTGAAATACACTGGATTTGAATATTGTTTATTGATTTTTTTATTAACAGAGTATTCAATCGGCCCTCGAGTTTCGAACACAATTGGTTCTGAAAGTATGTGAGAATGTTGATAAAAAGAAGAGCGCTACTATATATATATGTATGTATCTATACTGACAAAAGAGTTTTAAAAGATTTCAAAATAGATACCTTATGAATAAGATATCTATATTGATATTATATTTTAAAGTTAACAAGAAGTGTTTAAGTGCTTTTCGATAATTTCTTTATAAATTTGTCTAGAGTTATTTGAATATCATCTTTTTTCTTTTCTTGATAAAGGTTTCTATAACATGTTGTGTCTTTCTCAATCACCTTATGAACTTGAGATATGTAAAGGGTACTATAAAAAGTTTTCCAATATGACTCAATAAAAAACTCAGGATCGTCTGCAAGCTTGGATATGTCTGGACATGTAGGTTATAGCATGCCCAAATTTGTACAGCAGCATGCCTGTAAACTTAGTTGTTTATTAGGAGTTATAGTCTACAGTGTGGCAGCATCGTGGGAAAAGGATAGTTATGAGACATAATTTTATGCCTAGCTTAAGTGCATATCAGTGCTTGAATAAGAAATAACACTTGTATTGAATTATGATTACGCACATCATACGACTACATTCAGGTAATGCAAGAAATTCAAAAAAGAAAATTTTTCTTTGGAGGATGCTGAGAAATAAAGTTCATTTGTACGCAAAGAAATTTTGTTCTCTCTAAGTGCCGCATAGTCTGTCGGAAGAGCAGATGGCTTGTCGTGTGACTTGCTGCCTAAAGATGACGAAGATGTTTGATAAGCGACAATCTCAGTGTGCAAATAGTATTGTGACAGGTAACGAATCTATTGCGATCTGCCGACTAAAGTTGAAAACAGAGTGTTTGATAATGAGAACACATCCATAGCTGGTAGAAAAAAAAAATCAGTCTGTTAAGTAAAAGATGATAGCTGTATTTTTCAAATCGATTGGAATTGTAGAGTGTGCCGTTTTGGACACAAAAGACAGTAACTGGTAAACTGGGCAGTAAGTAGTGGTGGAGTGAGCATAATTGGTGCCCGGGTACGATACCTTTTTTGGCGCTCCCTTGAAAAGAAATATGGGAATAAAATGTATTAAATAATAAGAGTATATTATAATATAACTATATATAATACATTATAATAAATAGAGTATATTTGTGTAATAAGAATACAATATAAATAATAACCTACTATATAGTACTTACTATAAAATAATCGAAAATATATTAATTTAAAGTCTCAGGTTAAGCTTTAAATTTGAAACAAAATTCAATTTTAATTAAAAAAGTAACACTTATGAAGGATTCGGAAAAGAGTCAAAAGAATAATCGAACTTATATGATTTAAAATTAATTATAAAAAGATATTTATTTTATATAATTCTTTTAAACATGAAATAATTCGTTATATATTATAGATATAAGTATTTGTTATAGTTAGATATAGATGCAATTATTTGTAATATATTATAATGCACTATTCATATTTTTCTTGCATTTGCTGAAGCGAATTGATCAATTACTTTACCAAAGTTAATTGTTACAAATGTTTCTTTTTCTATTCTTAAGAATGTTAAATCACTTAGACGGTTTTGACTCATGGTGGATCATAAATACGCCAAAATTAATTTTAATTTGCTGAATGAACGTTCACAGCTTGCAATTGATGTAGAAATAATAAAAAGTATTTGAATAGCAAGCAACCTCTTCTTCTATCTATCTTCACCGTATGAGATAAGGTAGGTTAAAGGTAGGTTATTATTACCTTATCCTACCGTATGAGATAAGGTAGGATAAGGTAGGTTATTCTAATGGAGTTTTAAATTTAATTTCTTTTCAACTGCAGAGTAACATCTTTCAGTTCCACATTTCTCTATAGAGTTCTGTTTCATGGAAATCTGTATGATAAAATTCACTCAAATTTTTACATTTGTTAAACACGGTGATTTAGCGCTCCCAAGGTACAGGCCCTACGTTCGATCCTAGGGCAAGGTTGACTCAAACTTTCATCCTTTCAGTGGGTCGATAAATTGAGTACCGATCATGCCATTGAACTAAACATCACTTCGCTTTGGCTTAACCACTTAACCGGGACATATGTTTCGCAGCCCAGGCCCTCGGTTAGGAAAACAGTTATAGACACTAGGCCTTGGCCTGATATTACAATTTTAAAGTCGGAATACTTGTTTATTTATTTATCCACTAATTTTTAACTTTTAAGAAAATTGATTTTAATGATTTCCACAACAATGTCTTAAAAAATTTGTAATGTATTTTTTCTAGTTTGTTAACCAAATGAGAAAAGCAATTAAATTTTTTATTCCTTATTAATTCTGCATTATCTTATTTATGAAAGACTCAACATATTATGGATTATTAGATGTTGAACGTATACTATATCTTATTTTAACAAATTTTCAAAAATTCTATAATGTTACTAACTTTAGCTATTGGAAAAAAATAATTGGGTAAGACTTTACACTCCTAATTTAGGATCGACTCGCCTGATTTTTCACTTGATACCTTTTTAAACATTTCAATTACCACAGATGAAACTGAAAAATTTATTTCATTTTTTATCTCAGAAAAATTTCAATGAAACACAACTTTGAGTTCATGGGAAATTTGGCATTTAAAATAACTTTTTAAATTATATCATTCAAACCATTAATGTAAACCAAAATTATTTTTATTGTAAAAAACTTAAATCACAAAATGTAATACTGATAATTTATAAATACTTCATTTTTATACCACACATAAAACCAATTTTTCTGATAAGACATTTGATAATTAGTCTTCATCTCATTTCAGTGTTGATAACTAAATTATGAAATAGCATTAACGAAACGTTAATATAGACAACAATAATATTTTGCAAATTTCTTAAATTAAAAATTAAAATAAATTTATTTCAAAATACACATAATTTCAAACAAAATTATGTATATTTAATAAAATTAGAAAATTTCATCCAAACAATATATATATTATTAAAAATAAATTTTTTCTCAAAACTGAGAGAGATGCACTCTTATGTTGTTTTTTCACAAGCTTTTCATTGATTCAAATTATTATCAAGAATTACAAGTGCTGAGATAAAATATATATTTTAACTCTGTTATATCACCTAATTTTATTTAAATAAATTTTCTCAATCTAATCATCACAGTAGTGAAAGTTTTCTTCGCATTTTTAAAGCATGTAATAATACTGTGTGTTCCTTAAGATTTTGAAATATATTTTATTATTAAAATAAGGACTAATTTTAACTAACATCAAAATTCATTTCTGTTAAGAATTATTTTTAAGTGACATAATTTTAATGGCATAAAAAATTTTCTTTCAATAAATTTATATCATTTAAAGATGATCTTAGTTTTTAAAGTTTACAATATAGAATAAGAAATATGTACGATTTCTTTATAAATTTCTTGAAGGATTTTTTTCAAGTTAAAAGATTTACTTTTATATAAATTGAACTAATTAATTAAGAAATATATTCTCTATATTTATGCATACAAAAAGGGAAAAAACATTTAAAAAGAGCAAAAAACATTTATGGATTTTTAAATTTTACCATTTGAACAAATAATTTTTCAATGTAAAGTGCTTATCTAAACCAACAAAATTACGAGTCAAAAATATTATTTCCCCGAATAAAAACATTTAAATACTAAATAAATTACTTTTAAATGAATAGTTTTAAGTAATAAATAATTTAATTTTCAAAACTCTATAAGCATATGTTAATAAATATTTATACCAGCAAAATTAAGAAATAAATATTCAAATCGAAAGAATACCTAGTAGGAAGGAAATACAACTAACAGCAATGATATTTTAAATGTCGAAACTCCAGATTTTCAAAAGTTCACGTTTTTGTTTCTGATGAAGCAATGTTTGGGAAGAAATAAAATACTAACCGTGTGAACAATAAAAAGGAAAGGAAGTTTATATGTTTTTTCTAGAATTTGGAAGTAATTAGTTCTCGATCCCCTCCATTTCGATTCTAGGAAGACAAGTCCCTACGCAGCTATTTTATGAAAATTTCCCCCACTATCTTTGAAGGTCACTCTGATGCCGGACACTATATTTTGGACAAAGGGAGCAGAAATTTTCTCACGAGTATAATGCGACACTAGACTAAAGGACTAAAGCCTGAAATAAAAATATACTTTTATTTTTATTTTGGAGGGAAATGGATAATATAATTTTACTAAGTCTCAAAAAATAACAACTGAAACTGATCTTTCTATATCGCTTCTTGATAATTTAAGTAAAATCTGATAATTCTGTTATTAGCATATTTAAATTCTTACAAGTTTTCATTCATAATATTTCAGTTATAAGGAATTTTCTTATTTGCGAATAATTTTTTATTACGTTATTATAGTCAAAATAAGATTAAATTTCTACATTTTTTTATGATAAAAGTTAATCAAAAATATTAACGAAATACTGCTTGTTAAATAAAAATTATTTAATTTTTTATGAGAAATTAAAAATAGCAATTCAAATAATATTTCAAAATACTAAAATTTTGTCAAAAAAATTTTACGTTTAGAATTTTTGAATAATTATCACACCCAGAGGGGTCCAGTGGAAATGTTCATTGAACACTTCTTTTATTTTTATTTTGTGAGTAAAACAAACTTATTTACTTTATTAATATTATTATCATCTTTTAGTATATAACTTAACTTAGAAAACTTGTATAACAGTTAGTTCTCACAAAGGGCACTGTGGATCTTGGTGTATTCACAAAATTAAATAAGTGCATTTCGTGAGCTTACTTTTCTGTAATCTGCCTGAGTTAAATCCAAAAATTACCATATAACATTAACACAAATAATTTAGTAAATAACTTTATACTAAAATGAAAACCACTCACATGCATAAAAATGGAACTGACCAATCTAATATTCCAGAAATTTTATATTAAATTAAGATATTTTCGCTATTTACACAAGATTTGTAGTACAAAACAATAGTATTACAAACTTTGAGCAAAGTATGAAACTTAAAAAGGAAAGGATTAAAAGAATGAAAACCGATAATCTAACTGGTTAAGAAATGAAAACTGAAAGCATGGTTAAAAAAACACAATTTTTAAAAGGAACTAAACTATGAAAAATTATTATTAATAAAGAAATATAAGTGCAAAGTTTCGCTTACGGCAAGCTCCAGCAGCTCTTCCTCATTTTTCATCAACAACCTCTTCTTTTTTCCAAATTTTATTCTTTCCTGGCACTTTTTTTTCCTGGGCATGACACAATAATTATAAAATGCAAAATTTATTTCTCCGAATAAAATTGATATTATGATAAAACTAAGATTGAGAAACTTTCTGAAAAATTTTGTTTATTTTTGAAATGATTTGGCGCTTCTCTATAAGCTGCGCCCGGGGCATGATAGCCCCCTTTGCCCCCACCCCATCGCTACGCCTCTGAGTAATTGCCTAAAGTCATACAATCCATGAAAAATCTACGTCAAAAATCAAAATGTATACGTGGTTTCCATACCATGACTACGTACCAGCTCACCGCGCAAAAACCTGTACCGAATAAAGAAATCACAACTGGTGTGATTTCTTGAATACCCCCTTACACTCCAGACCTTGCTCCCTATGACTTATTGTTTTTGGAAGCGAAGGCGACAACTTTCTGAGGGCTTTGGGCAACGAGTTTGCCTCATTCCCAGATGAAATTTGGCAGAACTGGCTTATAAAGACTGGTTCCTATAGGGCAATGCCTGAGGTGGTCTCCATCCATATTCGCCTGGTGGCTCAGAGGGCAACAAGTCAAATCCCTCTCTCCTGTAAGATGTAAATGATTTTGTAAAAGCAAATGAGAAAGCAAGCAACTCCAGCAGATTGAGGTCGGGAACTGGTAATTCTCTGCTACATCGAGGTTCTATTATTTTTCAATTTATTCTAAGTGATTCTTCTGATGAATTTTTTTTGTTTTGTTATGACCCGAGACATCCCGCTTTAGCAAGCACATAAACTTGCTTTTTTTTCCAAAAAATGTCACAATGGCTGAGAACCGACTGGAAGACTTGCTTTTCCTCGACTTTTTAAGCTCTATTAATTTCACTAATAATCAAATAAAGATTCTATATTTAAAATCTAATTAATATTACAAAAGTATCTCGACAAATTTTAAGATTTTTTAGATACTTTTGTAGTATTAATTAGATTTTAAATATAATCTTTTCTAATATAAATAATTATTTTATGTAAAACATTTTTTTACACATCTCAACAGAAATTTATAATTTAAAATACTCTTTAAAGATAATCATTAATAATTACTTTGATTAATATTTGAAGTATTTGAATTACTCTTCTTTCTTCATCATCTTTTTAAATATTGAGCACAATTACTAATGTTAATTTCCAATTTTCATTGCTAGAGCATTAAAATTATAAGGATCAATCATATATGAAGATGTTTCACCAAATGTTTCTCTTCAAAAATAAAAAAATGCTCGCTTGATAGTCAAGTTTTCAAACTTAAAAGTTTAGAAATTCACTTTCGCAATGATAAATATGGTTTACAGTGATATATTACAGGGATGGCCAACCTGCAGCTCGCGAGCTACACGTGGCTCTTTGAAGGTTTATTTATGGCTCTCGATAAATGTAATCGAGAGAAGATCAAGCTCTACAATTAAAGTAAAAGTCGACGCGCCGATTACTGAATTTTGGAAATTTGTACCAGAACCGAAGTATCCTGAATTAAAAAAGGATGCTTTTCGAACTATTTCAATATTCGGAAGAACGTACTTATGTGAATTATTTTATTCCTCTTTAAAATTCGTGAAATTCAAACACCGATCAGTCGTAACTAACCATCTCAATGAATTACTAAGAAGTACTGTCACTAATAACTTGAAAGAATTATCAAGAAAAGTAAAATAAATGTGTTTATTTAATATTTAAAATCACAATACACATATTTTGTACTTTTATTCATATGATTTCAATAAATATTATTTCTGTAAAAAAATTTAATCCCTTTTAAATACGTATTTAATTGCGTCTCTCAAAAAATTTCAAATTTTGAAAAATGGCTCGAACAATCAAGGAGCTTGGCCAACCCTGTTATATTAGGTACATTATAATATATATTTTTCTACTGAATCTGATATTTTTAAAAGTAATCATGATTATAATATTTTGCCTATAATTTTATAGTTTGAAGTTTTATTTTATTATTAAAATGAAGATACATACCGTTATTATAATATTCTATGGAAATAAATTTTTTATAAGGCCGACCAATGGCTGAGTGGTTAGCGTTCCAGACTCTCGAGCTGTGGGTCCCGGGTTCGAATCCCGATTCGGGCATGGTTGTTACTTTCTCTCTGTGTTTCTCTGTCCTATCTTCTGTGATGATGTATGAATGCGGCCCGCCCTATAAATGGGTTTGTGGTGGTATGATGCGGGTAATGCTACTCGCCTCCGTGACTTCGTTCACAGGTGCCCTGAGTAGTAGTTTCCGGCCTTGGTTGTGGCGAAGGGTTAATTACCCAAAATGTGCCCGCCATTGTAAAAAAAAATTTTTTTATAAGAAGTCAGATGGTCTCATTTAATGATCAATTAAACATTTATGGCGGTTGCTGTAAGTCAAGTGGTTAAGTTATTGTTTTTCCCATTTATTTAGTTACTATTTTTATGAAATAAATAATAGAAACAATCAAATTAATGCTAAATAACAATACATAGGTATTATGACAAAAAATCTTAATTTTCAATGAAATGTAATTATTTTAAGTAAAATATTATGAAAAATTGTTATTTTGTGCAATTCATTATTTAATTAAATTGTGTAGTTTATATGTCAACATAAATTATAAATAAATTGTTTCTCCAATAAAAAAAAGAACAGCTGTTGAAATTACATAACTGATTTTATTTTGGTATGAATAGCTAGTTGGTTAAAAGTCTCGCATTTAAGAGATACTCAGCAGACAGAAAATGAAACCCTTAGAATACATCGTAATAATCATATTTGTGTTTATCATAAATGAACGAGAAAGCGGTGTATCATTATGAATTAATGTTTCGTAAATGGATGTTGTAAAAAGCAGGTTATATTTCTTTCGGAAGATTTTTATTTTCTGGGGAAACAAATCATAATTTTTTATGTATTTCGTAGATTTTCAGATTAATTATCGATTTTTCTTTGTCAAAATATAATATTCAAAATTATATCTGAAGATTTGTTTCAATGGCATGTGTTGAGAAATTAAAAATCAGTTCATTTTTTAATTCTTTTTGTTGTGTGCCAGCTAGGCTGGCAACATGGAGTGCGCTGCTCCACTTTTCCAACAGTATCATTTTTAGGTGTGGAGTCCGATTTCTTCAGTAAACACATGCCATAGGTACCCGTTTATAGGACGGCCAACCATTCACAATCCATTCATACAAGGAAAGGTCAAAGACAGGATAGATAGAGGGAGTAAGTACATCCATACCCAAACCGGGATTCGAACCCAGGACCTCCCTATCCACAGTCAGGCACTCTGACCACTAGACAAGTTGGGCGACTGTTATTCTATGTACATAAATGAATTGCTTAAATATTTATAACATCACAGTGCTTATTAAATGTTCCTCCGTAATTGTATTAAATTCATAATAGCGTTATTTCGAAATTTTATTTTTCAATTATTTTAATTCGCATATTCTTTTTCATAAAACGGGTTGAAAAAAAGTAAATTTGGTTGGGAGTAATCAAAATTCCAAATCTTTTAATCGAGCAACTTGCAGTTCTTTTTCCTCCCTCCCTCCCTCCCGGAGGACCCCACCCCACCCACTTGTTCCCACAAACTCATCCCTGTCGCGTTCCCGTTGAAATTCATCAGCATTGAAGTCTGTATCGAATTTCCAGATCGTCAGCGCCACACAGCGGAAGTGGAAGACACCTGAAACCACGTTCGGTCGACACTAATTAGGGATCGCCCTTGTTTTGGGCATGGGGGAGGGGACGGAAATGTAGATGGAATACTCAGGTAATATAGGCATTGGCGGAGAAGAATAGAAATTGCAGAGAGTGAACTGACCGTGACTGAATGACGATTGGTGAGAGTGTGTGTGTGGGGGGAGAAGTCGACCTACTCACCCCCTCCGAAACTCGTCACGCTTCAGGTATGCATTAAAGGGTGTACGTCCTTCATCCGGTGTGGCCTGGATACCCGCCCTATTTAATCACGAAAGTTGGGAGGCTTACGTTAAGAGGAGATTGATCAGATGAATGTGGTATGAATTGCTAAGACATTGATTGAACACTTACTAGAAGGTGATAATATAGCAATATATTTATAATTTCTTGATAGAGATTGTCAATTCGTTGATAACATGCGTAGATATTCATCTATATCTTCTACACTGAATACTTTGAATTGAAAATAGGAAATAAAATATTTCGTTCGGCTATTAAACTTGATAAATTGATTTTATAAAACGAAAAATAATTTAAATAACGTTTTCCCTTAAGCGTTTTAGTGTTTTTAATTTGTTATGGCATTTCTTCTAATTTGTGTGTTAAAATTTTTAGATTTAATATATAGTCATTGTGTTACAGAGAGGACGACAGAATGATATACTAAATAAATAAGAAAGGATACCAAAATTTATAACTTGTTAATTTTAGTTAATAAAGTTATTTATAAAATATCATTTATTTATGATATTTAAATAACTAATTTAGAAATAAGAATATGATAGATGCTATATATTAATGTGTTAAAAATAAGTTGATAATATAATTTTGTGAAATTAATTTAATTTATGCTTAATTCACACTAAATTGTACAGCTAGCTATTCAAAATAATTTTACTTCATGTAAAGGGAATTTTGGGAAAATGGGATGTATACATCTTATCCTAATGTCTACTTCAAGAGCTCATGAATTGATTTCGAAAGTGTAAATTTCGTGTAATTTTTTATTCTTCTCGAAAACTATTTCGTCATGAAACGCATAAAAAAAAGGTAATATGATCTGATTAAAAATTACTTCCTTCCGTATGTCGGCATTTTTTAATTACTTTTCTGTTAGACTTTTACATTTAGAATATATATAGCCACAAAATATTTTTTTTCTGTACCTAATTTAGTTGGTATTGTTCTAAGCACTTTTGAGATTTCGGTTGGAATTTATATTCACATATGTCTATTAATGAACATAATGGTTTTCGAATGACGACAAATCAAATCTTAATACATTACATGTTTTTTAAAAAAAGTGATACATAATTTATCTTAAAACTTCTTTTGTGAAAATAAAAGTTTGAACTTTTATTGTTCAAGTGTACATACACTTGAACAATAAAAAGTAAATGGCTTGCATAAAATTTCAGCTCATACTTATATATTGATGTATATATTTGTGTGTGTTTATGGCTTATCTTCTTCGAGATAAATGTGATTAACATATATTACCAACAGAAAGGTAAAATTTTCTGTGTTCATATCTCGAAAAGATTAGAAAAAGTTTTATTGAACTGTTTTTAAAGTGAAATAATGTATGTAGCTAGGGAAATAAAAATCAACATTACACTATAAAATGTGAACTCAATGTTTGATAATGAGTAGTGAGAAAAATTTAACACCACGAAAAAATTCATGAGATCTAGGAGACTATCTATTCTCGAAAAAAAATGCTAAAACACAAAATAGATTAAAAAAACTACATTAAAGGAATTGATTTAGTTATCATGTGCAATATTTTTCTCTTCCCAAATTCATTAATTAGTACCTTACCAAGTTGAAAAAAATCGTATTTCTATGTACTATCTATATAAAATGGTTCATTTCTTCATGGCAAATTGAGCGAATTTTATTATATTTATTTCAAATTAGTTCTCCGAATACATTATAGTGTAATTGTATATCAATGAATGATTCCTGGTTAGATATAACAGATGTTATTTGCTTTTGCCATAATATAAGTTTATGAAATTTTCTATAACTCTGTATCCGTATATTGTTGATTATTTCTCGAAAATTTGTCGGAGAGAAGTTACTTAATATTTACAAATTTCTCAATATTTCATAGATTGAATAGTGCCTGTCCTATCATCATATTAATTAGTTTTATTGTAAATACTATATAATAATTTTATTCGTATATAGGGATATTTGAGAGTCACAAATTATAATATTGCTTGTAAAAGAATATTTATTATTCTTCATTGATCAGTGTTATTTTAGTTAGTTTAACCCGTGCTATGGAAAATAATAATTATTCATAATTTATGAAGTCGAATCACTTTCAACTAAATGTTATTTGAATTGCAAATATGATAAAATATGATTCACTTTTTTCAGTTATTTGGTTTAGATACAAATATTTTAAGTCGTGATATTAATATTATTTATTGATGCAATGCATTGCTTTAAAACATGTAAAAATAACGCATTCTCCAAGATTCTCATCAAGAAAATCTGCAGAGAAAATCTACCTCATGAATATGATAATAAGGCTTAAATATAGTCATGAATCAACACTTTATAAATTTATTTCATGAATTTACTAAATTAATAAATTAAATCTATGATGATATAAATACTAAAATTATAACCGGCCTCTCCAATAAAGTATCCTAAGTGCAAGAAAGCATTTGGGTACCTAAATGTCTTTTGTAAAGTAAAAGTTAAGAACAAAAGCCTAATTAGCATATTTATCTAATGGTTGATTTTCTTATTGTATTTTATTATTAATTTTTATTCTTACATTAAATACTTCAGAAACATTACAATTTTGATTTCTATTAATTTTCAAAATTATTAGCAAACATTAGAAAATGTTTAAATATATTTATATTACTTAAAATCAATTTGTCCAGTTATTTCTAATTACAGATTGTATCATTAATGACCAGTATAAAGTTCGTAAAAATTCTCAAAATATAAAAAAATCATGACAAAATTTTTTATTTTATTTTTATTTTATCGTATTACATTTTTCCAAACAAATTATTGAATAATTTAATTCAATTTGATTTCTGAATTAGATTAATTATTATATTAAACATTCATATTTATATTTAGATTTATACTACGATTAGATTATGTATGCTAGTAAACAACAAATATAAATAAAATATTTTAACTGCGGCAGATGATTTATATAAGATAGTTATTTGTTAGAAATTTAGATATTCATTTATTATGTCATCTTATTTTTCACAGTAATTTTTAATTCGTTGTTTGTAAGATAAGTATAAGCACAAAATACGATGAAAATATCAAATTTATTAACATTATTATAAACTGAATTAGTTTAGTTATGTAAGGACACCAATTTTGTTGTAAAGCAATTGAAAATTTGTCTCATGACGGGACTAAATAATATAAAAAAGAATTTTGTGTCTCACTCGAAAGCGAAACTTACCTATAGGAAAAAAATTATTGTTGCTTATTGGGATTCACAGAGTTGTTCTATGTGTTGATTACCACTAGCAACAAGGTTTAATAAATGCAATACACTACTGTTAATATTTAAAAAATATTATATATACATAAATCGACATAAAAAGAATTAATTGACATAAAAAAATCTATCAAAGTGACTTTTTATTCTGATTTACATTGTATTTTTATTAAGGGAACTATACATAATCACACACAATTGGTTCAATACAGAAAAGAAAAAATTAAACTCGAATAAATAATATTTAAAAATTTCTTCATAATTCAGATTTAGAACATTTGAGTTACCAGTTGTTTGAACTCCTGTAAATAAATAATAAATAAAAAAAGGATTATTAGAAGAGTTTATTAGGACGCTTATGGAATTAATCGAACATTAAACAGCATTTGAGCATCTTTCTTATATTTCAAACAAAACATTTTTGAGATGTCACTTATTTGGTTCCCTAAGAAAATGATTAAAAAGAGAAATTTTTTAGTTAATATCTAAAGCGAAATCAAAGATTTATTTTTGCGATTTTAACTGTGCATATGATTTAACCATATTTTAGCTTGTAATTTCAAATAATGTAATCAAGTAATTCCCCTAGTATGTTATTAATAAATGTTGTATAATAAGATGTATTGAAAAGTAACATTCGGTTATAATCTTATATAAAAGATATTTTAAAAATGATTTTATAAAAATGTTTTGTTGGTTTGTTTTTATTTGATCCACTCTCATCTTAAAGAGTATTTTAAGTGATCTCATAAAAAAATCCCTTTAAAACATTCATTACTTTTCTTTGTCAATTGAAAAAAGTTCCATCATAAAAGATTTATGCAACAACCGAAATTTCTATATTTTATTATGAAAAACATTAACCACTTCTATGTTTATCAATGGAGGTTCTCGTTAGCAAGTTCTTTCCATAATGGGTTATATGCTTGTTTCTACTTAATAAAATTATTTTTGATGACAATTTAAATAAGCTTTTGTACTTCGCATTTGGTAAAAGATAAAAGTTTTATTTCCATGAAAAAAATTATAATATACAATACAAAAGTGATATTATCTTTTGGAAATATATAACTCAAAGTAGGCAGTATCATTCACAATTTTATTACATTATTACTGTTATTTATTAAATTAAATTTTAATTTATAAACATGTCATACAAGATATAAATGTAGAATATTGAAGTTACCATAATGATAAAAGATTTTTTTATAAGTGAGATAAAAATAGCGTACTTAAATGCTTTAAAATTGAAGATTATTATAAAAGTGATAGAAATAATTTTGTTTCTGAATGATTCTAGATATCTTCATCGAGTTACTTCTTTTTCAGCATTTTATCTCACATGGGTACTCAGATTTATCTACCGTTCATTGATCTCGATATAAATTAATAACTGAATAAAAAGAAATAAACTGTATATAATATGCAATTGTAGCTCAAAATATATTTATTTTGAAATATTTTAGCATGCATTTGAGAAAATTGCATTATAAATATTAATAAAAGACCTTACAAAGCCAGTAAAAAATTTCCTCCAAACTCGTACCAAATGCCCCTACAAGAATGAGAAAATAGAGGAAATTTTAAAAGTATTAAGGATAATGTTTTCAATCACAAAAATGTAAGCTTGTTTTCACCAATGAGAGCATATGACGGCTTTAGTTCCTTCGAAAAATATATGTATGAATAAACACATATTTTTGAACAACAAAATTTATGTAAAATAAAAAGGTTTTAGTACATATACATTTTTTGTCTGTACTGTTCTTAATTTCCTTTATTGAGCTGAAAACGCGATTTAGATATTTAACAAATATTTATTTTTACCGTTCTTATTATTATAATTTGTCACTAGATGGCAGCAGTAACACTATTCAAATTTAGTTATTGTACGATGAAAGAATCTTCAACATAACTGAAAATTTAATCTATAAGACCCTTTTCATAAAATTTATTGAAGAGAAATTTATGAATAATATTAGTCTATGTTTACATATAAATATTTCATTTATTTTCCTATCATAAATATGGTGTAAAAATTTAAAAAGTAATTTAACTATTTTAAAAATTATTTGTGCGTATTCTTTGCTTTTCTCACAAACAACGTTAAATGAAAATAACAGTCGATATTCAACTAATTTTTTTATAAATTTGATTAAAAACATTTTGATTCTTATTTTTCAAAAATTGTAAATTTAACTAAATGTCATTAAAAAACATTTATTGTTATCTACTTACTCTTTTATCGAACATCTTCAATTGAAGCAAATAAAATATACTTTGATCTACATTCTGTTCGTTTTTATTGTATTCAATTATTCGACTTTATTCTTCATTAATGATTTACGAGAATATCATCTCCCTATCATTCTTTCAAACTTAAAATAGAGAATTATATCTAAATCTTCTCTCCTTCTCAAATGTAATCGGAATAAAAACTAATTTAACAAATTAGCTAATGATTCAAGTGTATCCAGATAACACGCGAAGACTTATAATTTTTATTGATATCTTAAGAAGATGCAAATAAAGTCTTTTTTATTAATAAGCACACTATGTATTCATTACAGAAATAAATTGTTGCAAAAGTATATAGACACATACATAATAAATATTTTTGATCTGAACAAAGTTAAAAAATTAAACGTAAAGGCATATCGAGATAAATGGCTAAATACCCCATCAGATTTCTAAGTTGGCTCATTATAAATTTATAGTTTTTATTTTTAAATTTCAGGAAGAAAAAAATATGTGGATTATAAATCTCAATATTGCTTACTGATCGTAATACATCTCGTCTAACTTATAAAATGCTTAATAAAAACTATATTGTACTGAGAAAACTGAGAAAAAAATTGGTTACATATTTTTTAAATATTCGAAATAAGAATATAACAATACTAAAAATCTTACTTATTTGTGTCAGTCAAATAATCTGTTGTTTGAAGTAATTAAATAATGACGTCCTTAGCATATATATTTGCAAATAAAAGTATAGGTGTCTATTTTATTTTGCATATTTCACAACAGCACTATTCAATCAATTTCTTTTTAAAACATTTGCATATTTTATTAATTCAATTTTTTGCTTGAGATCACTTTTTTTTAAGAAAATTCATATTTTTATTTATTATTCTTTACGTCAAATGTTAATAAAATTACTCTGCAAATAATTTGCGAATTTATGAAATCTCTTTTTTCCATTATTTAAAAATTAACATTTAAAATACCTGTTATTTAAAGTTGCACTTAAAATGTATCATTAAAAAAACAATCTTTTCTATTATTTAAAGTTACACTTTAAATAAAAGAAAAGGAAGTTTTTTTTTTTTTAATGATACATTTTTTATTTTCATTTAAATAATGTATTATCAGGGAAATTTTTCCGGAACTTAATGAAAAAAACCTTAATTAAAGAATTATATTTATTAGTATATTAGTATTTATATTATATTCTTATCAAAATTACAGTTACTTTGCAAATAAAATAAGACTTAAAAATTCATTTATTTAAATATACATGCGTGAGCAATGGAATATATTTGAATTTAGAAAAATAATGCCCATCTAAGAGTTTAGTAATTAAAATTTTGTAATTTATAATATAACTTATTATTCATACCTATTAGTCTCAAGTCAATTAATAAAATTAGTCCATCAAACAAAAAATAAAATGTTATAAATACGAAAGAAAAACAAAAAATTCCTGTAGTAATCCATTTAACCAAACAGCTTGCTACAGCCAAAGATGAAAGGAATTATAGTGTTAATAGAAAAACGAGTTATAAATGAACAAAGCATTCTTATCAGCGTACACATGAAATATCAAATAAGAGATTATGCTTAAATAGCACATTGTGTGTACACAGAAACATGTACAGAAGCAACATTTACGTAAAGACATCTCTTGTTATTCCATGATGTTAAAAAAACGCAACGGTAAATAAAGGCAAATAAAAAACATTTTTGGCTGGTAGATCTAAGCTTGCCTATTCCACTTGGAATTTTTATTAGGTATTATAAATATTCTTTCATAAAAGTGGTGCTTATCTTTATACGTTCATTTTGATTAAAATAAAAGTTAAATGAAAACTAAGATAATTCTTTTTCAGAAAAGGCTTTTAAAAATTAGAAAAAGTTTTTGATAAAAAGATACTTTTAGAATACAAAGAAAAGCATTTAGTTAGAGGAATAAGTATATAAATGTATGTCTTGTATACACTTTATTGTATTTAATGAATATCATCATTTTATTAGTTTACTTTTTATTGTTTTTGAATGTTTAGGAAATTATCCTTTTTGTTCCTTTTTTGTGATACGTACAATGCAATATTATATTTACCCTCAGCTTTCGTGATATGTATTTTTTTCATTTTTTCAAGCATTAAATCTCATTTAATCCTATGAACTTTTCTAAGAAATTTTTTAATGAAGCCATTTTTGTTACTTTTGATAAATAAAATATAATTTTCTTTTGATTAACAAAGCTAAGGGATAATCAAAGTCAGTATTATTTCATTTGTCAGTAGAGATAACTTCAGTACTGATATTCAATAAAAAATTATTTATTTAATACTAGAATACTAATCAATTCTGTTTTATTCGTAAAAATACGTCAATTGTTTTTAAACTTGATCAAATGTAACATTTTCTATTGTGATATAATCATTGTTCTTTTCAACACAGCTTTTGCTTAATTCCTTTATTTTCCTAAAAGCTTCTATATAGACTATTTCTGGATAAAATTATTATTTATTATAAATGTCTGAAATCATTTCCAGAATATTGAATATCCTAATAGTATCCTTTGAAGATGAAAGGAATGTTGCATCTAGCTTGATTTATGATACAAAATATCCTTTATATCGAAAAAGTTTTTGTCAGTGTTTTTTTCCTAGATCAATAGCCCACATCATATTATTGGGATTAATGCTAAAATAAACTTAGATACGTATTTTTATATTTTGATTAATGCATCAATTGATATAAAACAATTCATACCACAATTAATATATTAATTTTTATTTTAAGTGGAGGTATATTTTAAAATACAATTTATCATGTAAATAATGTAATGTTGGTTTTAAATATTAACATTATATTGGTTGCTCTTATATGGATTTATATAAGTTTTTTTGGGTGTTTATTTTTAGCGTTTATCAAATTAATTTGTAATGCGTCTATAAGACATTTTACTCACAAAAATTACAGTCATATAGTCATTAATATACAGAAATGTTGATAATATACGAAGGAAAAAAACATAAAAAAACTATACAAAGAAAAAAAAACATCTACACATTTTATATAGTCAGCTGCAAGCAAAAACGCAAGATATATTTTCTATGTATTTCTCGAAAGCACAAGACAAGGTTGATCATCTGTTTTATTCGCATTATCACTAAATTATTTCAAACAAAATGTTCGCACGAAAATGCTTTGCTTATGTATCATTTTCTTTGCTCAGTATTTTCCTAATAATTAATGTGTAAGATCCTGGTAATTCAGCCTTTCATCCCTTCAGTGGATCGATTAACTGAGTACCAAGCATGCTTGGGAACCAATCACTGGGGGTCTTACGTTAGGCTGACCACCTAACTGGGACATATGCTTCGCACCTCAGGGCCCTCGGTCATGAAAACAGTTATGGGCACTGTAGGCCTTGGCCCACATGGGCTGTCGTGCCATGGAGTTTAGTTTTTAAGATCTTGGTAATATAAATTTATTTAAATATATGATTAAAATTTTAAACTAAAATCAGTTAAGATCAATGTTTGGTGACACAGTAAGAAATAGATATCCACATATAATTAGCTTAATGCACAGTAGTAAGAAGCCGAAAGTTTGTATTACACTACATGGCCAAAAGTAGCGCAGACACGCCTTCACTTCATGTAAATGATCCCATTGTGATGTTTGTCTAACTCATTGACATTATATAATTGAAGGCAGGCATGTCACACACCAAATTCATGTTTTTGTAAATATCAGTCAATAGGAAGAGTTGAATACGTCCAAAAAAATTATTCTAGATCACCATAAATTTAGTCATTCTGTTTGGAAGATTTCTCAGTGATTAAGTGAGTCCCGATCCCCATTTAGCGATGTCACAAATCAAATAGAAATACCATAGAAATATTGAACTGAATTATTGCTCTTATATGCCAAAGAAACAAAAACCATTGAGAGTGAAGAACCTTAAAACGTCTTATGCAAAATGGCTTACAAACGAATTTGTCAGAGATTGCAGAAGACTATCTCAGGCTCTGGTACATAGTCCAGTGCTTTGATTTCAAGAGGTTCTATTCGTCAAGAGGTAATAATACTTGGTTTTCATGATAGTGTTGTCACCACTAAGCTACTAATCACATACACCAGTGCTATGTGATATTTGTAATGGGCAAAGAGCTTCATAATTGGATTTTGGAGGAGTGGACGAATGTCTTGTAATGAAATGAATTACGATGCATGATCTTGACTCTGATGAAGATGTATTGACCAATTGAATGCCAGAGCAGACTATACCAATTGTGAAATTGGATAACAGTAGTTTGGAACATTTTCCCCAGTCTTGGGTTTGATCTTTTAATTTTAACTTACGAGTCAGTAATTACAGTTGCGAATGGAGACATTTTAGATAACATGTTTCCAATACTATGAAACGTGTATTTTTCTGTATTCATCATAATGAACATCATAATAATTATGTTCAAATTGCATCATGATTTGACAGTAATCAGATAGAAATATTTACATGATAGACTTAATTTTAACCTCATAGAACATCTTTGGGATAAATAGGAACGTCGGTTGTTCCTCAGAACTATTTGACTCATCAATTAAAATAAACAGAGGTCAAATAATCACTTAACTGTATGTCTAGTATCTTTTGAATTAAGTATCGCAATTGAAAGACAGAAGATGTATAGTCAGCATTAATCTATCACTAAAGAGTTGTATTAAATATTTAGTAACTTTTAGTTATATAGTGTATTAAAGATGGAATTAAATGTTGTAAAATAAGTTTCATTAAAAAAAGGGAAATATATCTTTTTTCTTATTCCAAAATACACTCTGTAAAACAAATTATATGTTAAAGAAATAAAAAAGTAACTTATATATAGAATGCAGTAGAGCATATATATTTATCATAAATAAAATACCCAACCTCTGGATTATTCGAAATAGCTCTTGAGGAAATGAAATCACTGGAAAATATGTGATACATTCACATGCATGAAAAAGGATTAAAGAAGTTAAAACTAAAGAAAAATTTTCACTCAAGAAATCGCTACAAGCAATTACTGGCTGGAAAAGTAAAGAAAAGAGTAGTGCTTATAATATAATGTTCTGTTTGTATTGTATGTAGAAATGTAGGAAAATCTATCAAAAGATTTATAATTCAGATAAAAATCTAATGTAAGAAACAAGTTTGAGTATCAATATAAAATCTTTTTCAATATATATATTTCAATTTCAATATCAATATAAAATCTTTTATCAATATATTAATCTTTTTTTAATGGTAGAAAATGATTTTATGAGAGATAAAATTTTCATTAACTAGTCAATATTAACCTATAAGGAAATAGTTAAGAATTTACAGATAATATCTGAAGCAGTAAAATTGAAAATATAATTTGATTTTTATTTAACATAATTATTAATAAATGGGTTAAAAATTAAATAATAATTATTGTGATAGTAGATTATTATAGTTTGATGTAGTTTTTCTTCAAAGTTATAGTTTTGTTTTGATGCAGTTTTCGCAACTTCTTCAAAGAGCTCTTCTAATTCGAAGTTAAATATGTTCATTATACAAAGATTAAGCATTCAGGTTTAGCATCAATGGCATCTCAATCCAAAAAGCAGCTTTTTAATCACTTCCCTAGAATTTCTTATTAATCACATCCAGCCCTTATAGAAATATTAAAATCGATTTTAATCAATGACAAGGCATTAAAAAGGAAATTGTTACAATGATTTTTTTTAGAGAGTCGAGTCGCCAAAAAATCACTTTCTATCATAAGAAAAGTTATTACCATCTTTATTATCAGTTATATCATATGAAAAGTTCATCGCTTTAAAAAGTACTTATTAAACAAATTCCTAAATTTCGTTTTTCAAAGAAATGTGTAATATTGTGTATGCTGGAATTTTAATAATATATTATCTTGATATTTTATTTTGAAAGGAAAAAGAAATATCTTGATTTGCTTTCTCATTATGCTATCCATTATTTCTTGATCATTCATTTTACATCAGTATCTTCTATGTAAGTAAACTATGAACTAGAATTCAACAAAGAAAATTAAATTCCTTTGAAAATATATTAAACCGAGATAGTAAAAGAATAGAGAAGACTAAGATGTTTTCTTATACTTTAAAACCATTTATCTTCCACTTTAGTACTTTTTCAAGACTTCATACCACCCAAAATTAATGAAAGGATTCCCAACCGGGGAATGTTTATAAATGTTTTCGTGGTTAGAGCGACTATGCTCATGTCTTCTGAATGGAAATATCTGACATTCTGACTGGCTCCATAGTTCGTTCTTAATTACGAGCTACTCTGGGGCTTGGAGGAAGAAGCATCGGAAGTCAGCGAGAGTTGAGACATTAGCCAAGAAGACAGTTACTTCCCAAGAGCAGCGTGTACAGTTCAGTAGCTACGTAATTGCTTCGGCGAAATTTGCAAGTCGTTTGGCACATTTGGTCCGCAAATGTCTTCTTCTCTGGGATCCCAATGAAGAGGGGAAGGCGTGTGAGTGGAGGTACCATCGTCCCAGGATGCTCACTGTAACCGGAGACATGAATAATGTCGCACATTAAGGGAGGACCTCGTGCGAATGACGGGCTATTAAAACTGGCTCGAAAATATGCCAGGAATCGTAATGTTGTCATTTGCAGAACTCAATGTAAGGTTTGTCCTCTTTGATGTGGCGAAGACGAATGGCGTTTCTTATGGTGCATATCCAGCCGTGATGGATGTGGATGTTTTGCCATTTTTCTGATTGTTTTTATGTCCCCTGATAAGCCAAAAGCTTTCAGAGATGCATGTGTGACTAAGTTGGAATGGTGGGAAGGCATTTAATGTAATTCGTTCCCGTTGCTTTATAATTACTTTTGGGTTTTCCACCCTTGTCAGTGATTACTTAAGCGACAGAAAACCAAGAAAAGCATATAAAAAATATCATAAAACTAATTTTTTTATGCTGTGTTGGCTTTGGCTGACATATTTATATATTTCACTGAACTTTCAATAATCTAAACTTATTAATATACCCACACATTTGTATTCAATAATTTCTCAAATAATCAATTTCGTTTTTTGAAAGTAAGACAAGATATGTGATTGTTTATAGATACACGTCTTCCGATAGCTAAAGAATAGTCGCAAATGCATGCTGGTACTACAAACATTCCATTTTTTTAAAAAAATATTCTTATGATTTCAATCTAATAATTAACTTGGGTGATAAAAGCATTAGTCATATATTTAGAAGCTGAAAATTGATTAATTTTGCAGCATATCGTATAAATTTATATAAATTACTAAAAAGGTTTCAAGGTTTCAGTCTACAAATGACTAGCTATATTTGTTTGAGTATCGCAAAGTAAATTACTTTCGAGATATCATTAACAAAATTCTGAGATAATATATTTTAATGAAATTTACATAGATTTATATCTGTTATGCAAGTTTTAATATGTCATTAAATACTACTTAATTTTGATGTATTACTTATTTTTGAATTTCATTGAGTAACTATTTCTCTATGATTCCGATTTAATTTTTTATGAAGAAAATATATTTAAAATTTCATAAAAAATTAGTTAAATTAAAATTGTTTACATCACATTTGGTTGTTTCCTGCATTGAAATTAAGAAGTCCCTTTGATATTCAGTTACCGAACTTATATTCAAGTTTATAATATTTGTAAGGGAATATTTTTTTCCTATTATAACGATAACCTACGAGACAAGTTAAATTAAGTACTGCAAAAATTTTTAGTTAATTTCATATATTTTTCCCCATTCATTGCATCATTTTAATGTTTTAGAATTAATCGCATGTTTTAATGCTGAAGTGTAAATTTCTAATTATCAGAATTGAAAGGTGTCAAAACATTTTATGAGCTTATTTAAAAATGTTGTTTACATCCTTTAATCTTTCAATATTAAAGGCTTTACTATTATATCACTCATATAATAATAATAAAATAAAGTGTGAAAAAAGCTACCTAAGAAAGAATAAAAACCTACAGGACCCACCTAAATGATATACCAGTTTGATTTTACTACTTAGATAGAATTTCTATTATCGCAATAAATTTTTATATTGTGAATTATATAATTTAACACTACAAAATATTTCAATCATCCAATTGTAATTAAATTACTTCTAATAGTTTGTCACCAAGAAAACGAAAATTGAATTTAATAATTTAATTATATAAACCGAAAAATACCAAATTTTTCCCCCCAATTTCTTTGATAGAAACAGAACAATAAATTTTTAATGTTTCTTACTATTTATTATCAAGGAATACAATATTACAAAAATTATAAATGATTGATCATAATTTTTATCAACTTCTCGATAAAATGATGTGTGATGATCCAAATTTATCGTAAAAGATTTCTGCAATGTAAATTTGATTTGATATTGCATTATTTTGTAATTTAAACTTTTTAATGCACATTGAAACAATTTTTTTCATGCGATAATTATTATAAAAACTTCTTTTTAGTTCCCTTAGAAAACTCAGTCTCTACACATTCGAAAGTAACGTAGTTATTTTTATGATTTAGTAAGGAGAAAAATATATAGAAAATTCTTTTACGGTTTAAATCATATGAAAATTAGTGAATTACAAATTATATAAATTCACTAAACAAAAATTAAGATTTATATTCATATATGATATCCTTTTAATAAAAAGTATTTACATAACACTCTACTGCAATTGAATATTTAAATGTTAGCCAGGAATTTTCGTGTGCTCCTGTGATTTTCTTATAATTAAAATATAAAAAAACATTCTTTTACGATTTAAATCATATAAAAATTAGTGAATTACAAATTATACAAATTCATTGAACAAAAATTAATGTTTATATTCATATATGATATCCTTTTAATAAAAAGTATTCCCATAACACTCTACTTCAATTGAATATTTAAATGTTAGCCAGGAATTTTCGTGTGCTCTTGTGATTTTTTTATAGTTAAATATAAAAGAACATTCTTTTACGATTTAAATCATATGGAAATTAGTAAATTAAAAATTATACTAATTTCATTGAACAACAAATAATGTTTATATTCATATATGATGTCCTTTTAATAAAAAGTATTCGCATAACACTCTACTTCAATTGAATATTTAAATGTTAGCCAGAAATTTTCATGCTCCTGTGATTTTCTTATAATAAAATATAAAAGAACATTCTTTTACGATTTAAATCATTTGGAAATTAGTGAGTTACAAATTGTACAAATTCATTGAACATCAATTAATGTTTATATTCATATATGATGTCCTTTTAATAAAAAGTATTCCCATAACACTCAACTTCAATTGAATAATTAAGTGTTAGCCAGGAATCTTCGAGCTCCCGTGACTTTCGCAGATAGATTTCCAATCTAAGATCTTTGATGAAACCAAAACCATATTGAAGAGATACCTCGAATGTGGTTCTGACATCTCCCAGGGTGTCAGTGAACACGCGAGCATACGTGTCTCTCGCCATCTAACCTGCCTTTTGATTGCTTTGTCACATGACATTTAATCAAGACATCCAGTCAAAGGAAAACGTGGATTGCAAGTGGTGTCCCATTGCGGCGCGTGCGTAAGGCTGGCAGCAACTTGGGAAAAGTAAACTTCACTTCGGCGTCGGTCACGGGTAATTTACTGATGAAAAGACGTCACCAGAAAGCGCTGTCAGGGCGAAGAAAATTAATCGTAATGAGGATGGGAAATTAAGAGACGATTTCCTCAAGACGGTGAAAAAAAAATTAGGAAGTAAAAAAAAAAATCAGTTTCTGGAAGGAATTGCATTTGGTATAAGTAGATCCCATAAAATGGATTGCATGCCGATCTATTTTGTTGCCGAAAAGGTGATAACGTAGGCAGATTGTGTGCTTATAAAAATACATCAGAAAGCACCACATAGATGCACTATTGTCATTAAGCTTTTAAGTGTATGTCCTTTTTTTGATGAAGTTAAAATGACTAGAATCACTTGCCATTGTAAAGTCAAAAACTGCTTAATGGTATTGTATTGTTATGCTTCCAGTTATTTATTTCTACTGACTGAAGTCACAAAACATCGCCAAGTATCTATCTTTGAACCATGGTCAAGTGCTGATGTTGGTACTTAATACCCTTCTCTCTTAATAACAAGCCTGAGGGCAATGCCTAATAAGCTTATACCTTATTCTCCACGCAGCACATACCAGTGGCGGTGCATTAAGCCCTGCTGAAGTTAAGCGAGCAAATATCTTCTCAATGGGATGGTCTTTTGTGCTATTAGGTAGGAGATCCTCTACTTCGCATTAGCCTAATAAGCATATACCTTATTCTCCACGCAGCACATACCAGTGGCGGTGCATTAAGCCCTGCTGAAGTTAAGCGAGCACATATCTTCTCAATGGGATGGTCTTTTGTGCAATTAGGTATGATATCCTCTACTTCGCATTAGCCTAATAAGCATATACCCTATTCTCCACGCAGCACATACCAGTGGCGATGCATTAAGCCTTGCTGAAGTTAAGCGAGCACATATCTTCTCAATGGGATGATCTTTTGTGCTATTAGGTATGAGATCCTCTACTTCGCATTAGCCTAATAAGCATATACCCTATTCTCCACGCAGCACATACCAGTGGCGGTGCATTAAGCCCTGCTGAAGTTAAGCGAACACATATCTTCTCAATGGGATGGTCTTTTGTGCTATTAGGTATGAAATCTTCTACTTCGCATTAGCCTAATAAGCATATACCCTATTCTCCACGCTGCTCATACCAGTGGCGGTGCATTAAGCCCTGCTGAAATTAAGCGAACACATATCTTCTCAATGGGATGGTCTTTTGTGCTATTAGGTATGAAATCCTCTACTTCGTGATTACGAGAATGATGCTTTATACAACAAGGTTATCATGGCTTCAGACTGCTTGACTGAATAGAAACCCATATGTGTACATTAGTCGATCTGCCTGTATGTAAACTTGAAAGGGTTTAAACGGCTTAAGAAACACATATTTTAACTCTGCTGTCTTATTAGAGAGAAGAATTTTCTAAAATGTTAAGTTTTGGCATTTTATATATACATTTATGTATAGCAGCAGAAGAGTAGATTTTATTATTAGAACAGAGCTTATTTCCACCCGCCTTGTCTAGTGGTCAGAGTCCCTGACTACGGATAGGGAGGTCCTGGGTTAGAATCCCGGTTCGGGCATGGATGTACTTTCTCTATCTATCCTGTCTTTGTCCTTTCCTTGTATGAATGTGGTGTGAATGGTTGCCTTCCCTATAAACGGGTCGCTATGACATGTGTGTACTGAGGAAGTCGGACTCCACACCAAAATATGGTTCAGTTGGAAAAGTGAAGCAGCGCACCCCATATTGTCAGTCTGGCTGGCACACAACAACAACAGAGCTTATTGGAGACAGATAGCGATGCATTTCTAAAATTGTAATAAAATATAATTTTTGGACTTGACACAAGAGTTCTGCATTAGTTATTAGGATTCAAATCTTAGAATTTGTGTTTTTATTTAGGTATCAGATGCGAATAACGTTTAAACGGAAATCTGTTTTTTAAAATTTGGAGAAATGTTTTTGAACTTAACTAAGAAAAATTTAAAACCAGCAATTAATATTTGGTCTAAGAAGATAATTTTGAAACCCAGTTTATAGTTCAAAATCTTTTTTCTCAAAATTCTAACTTTGGTGTAATGTGTGAAAGAGTAAATGATATAAATCAACAGGTGCGTTTAAATTTCGATAGATAGGATGCAAAAATGAAATGCTTTTTATTCTATCGAAGTTTAGGAATTCTAAATGTCTAAGGATGCTCTCAATTTCTGACAATTGTATTTTTTTATAGTTCATAGTAAGATTATTGTTTAAGATTTAATATCTAATATTAAAAAAATTTTAAATATTATAAAATTTATCCAATTTACGCCTTGATTATCGATGGAAAAATGTTCAGTTTTTAAATAAAAATTAAAATATTTATCTACAAATATTTATTATATTAATTTTATAATGGATGTATAAAAATATTTAATTTTTGTAGTTCTCTCTCCCTCTTTCTCTCCCTCTCTCTCTCTCTCACACACACACGCATGAAGTTTTAATCAAAAGTTTTATAGTTTTAATTAAATTTCTATAAGTAATATTTTATGATTGAGCGGATTGTATTCATTGTGCAATTGTTTATAAAATTTGTTAGCTTTGTTTATTCAGCTCAAACCAAGAATTACGTTGAAGAGCGTAAGTTAAAAAATTGTCTTAAGTGATTATGTATTACTTACCTAAGTGAGTTGATATATAAATGCAAAAAAATAATATTAAAATAAAAAGAATTGTATTTTGATTATTATATATTTCATGAAAATGCACACATTTTTCACATACAGAGTACAAAAAAATATGATTATAGTTTAGATTTATGAAAACTTAAAAATAATTTTTTGTATTGAAATATTGCAAATCGATTTCAATTACAATCAGTTATGTCAAATATTCAACTTCTTTTAATACTGCTAGTATGATAAATATAAAAATTTAAAGAAAAACGATGCTTATGAAAAAAGTATTATTAAAAAAATTATCTAGTATATACACGGAACAAATAATTCTTAAGAGAAAAATGCTTATTGTAAATTTTAGTGTTAAGAATCTTACAACGAGAAATATTTTGTAATTGATTATGATAAATCTTTGTATGGATGGGAATAATTATTTTTAAATATCATAAATGAGTTTCGATAAATCAGTATATAGAAGGTTTTAAATATAAACAATGAATATTAATAAAGAATAAATCAGGCTATCGAGTAAATTGAGTTTTTATTTATGCTCGTATTTTACAACGTCCTTTACACAGCTCTCTTTTGAATTTCTCCAAGGTAATAGAGCTCCTGGAATAATTGCTTACTACAAATTTTTCTGCTGGATGTTTTTATGTATCAGACCTTTTTTGGCCCAAATATTTTCGAGCATGAAATTTTATTTGTGCTTTTACATTGAGCTTTAAATATTTAAGAATTAAAGTTACATTTATTGAAGCTATCGGTTGAAATTTATACTCAATGAGCAACGGAAAATTTGTACACTATATATAAAAAAACCGTTGTGATTATGAATATTGCTAGGAAAATCCATCTTTTATACTGGGCTATATTATTGCTTTACAGCAAATAGATCATACTACGTATAAGGACATGTTATTGCTTTAAAGCAAATAGATCATGCTACGTATGTGGACATGTTATGGCTTTAAAGCAAATACATAATACTACGTATAAGAACATATTATTGCTTTAAGGCAAATAGATCGTACTACGTATAAGGACAAATTGCTTTTAGGCAAATAGATCATACTACGTATAAAAACACGTTATCGTTTTAAAGCAAATATACCCGTCAAATTAGCCTTCGTTTACAATCATAGAATGACTAAAATAATAAAGCAAATGGAAGTAAAGCAGCAAAAAATTCTGATGCATTTAGTATTAAACGAATCTTTTTATACAAATTAAGTAACTCAACATAAAGTACTTCCCGATTGATGAAACTAATGTTTAATATTCTGCACTACACCATATTTTAAACGAAAAATTTTCTTTTGTAGGATACAACAAAATTAAAAATCACCAAAGCTGATAGATATTTAATTTAGAAAATTAATTTTCAAGACATGATACTACATATAAGGACATGGAAATGGAACAAAAGCATTCGGGTGTTTATGAAAAGGAATGCAAATAGGAAACACAGATAGATGATAGAAATGGCATTAGTTTAGCATAGGAGAACTTAATTATTTCAAATATCATTTAGAAATATACTGTGTAAGTATAATTATATTTATGTAGTTTTTAATTCAAGTAATAAGTTCATGAATGATTTTGTATCAGAGTTTTTCATTGCCAACCAATATTGTAACAAAATTTAACACCATTTCTTAAATTATAAATTGACTATTGAGTTTTAGCAAGATAAGGGAACTTGCCATAGTAAATCCTATCAAAAACATATGAGCAATCTTATAGGATGTTATATGAATGTGTGTGGTGATATAAAAACTTTATTGAATTTAATATTAAAATTTCAAAGGTATGGATCTCTATACATAAATGAAACCTTTTGAATTCTAGATCATAAAAAAGGCAAAAATTTTAATAATATTGAATATATGATTTAATATGATTTACATTTGTACAAAAGTAACAGAAGTTTCATAGAAAAATTTTACAATTTTGGAACATAGCGTTTCTTATTCTATTTATTAGGTATTTAATACCACTTAGTGGGGTTAGATAGTAAATTCGTAAAGCTCATTTTAAATTAGCCACAGGGAGTTCTCTGCTCCTGTAAAAATGTAAAACAAAAAGATACGTATCGGATAACTTTACAGTCGATACTGTTGTAAGAAAATTAAAAATATGCTACTTTCCGGCATAACTTTTCATAAATCTTAGGATGTAATCACGCAGCACAAAGAAGAAAACCCGGAAAATTTCCAAAGAATGACTCTGACTGTTGTTTATGAAAAATATATTTATCTCCTGTTATTCAAGTGCTTAGCATCAAACACAGAATCTTCAGTTGCGAAGAATGCGAGTCTATAAATAGACCATAGATAGCCCTTTAATAGATACTGTAACTGTGACTAAAAAAGTAATGTATTAAGTACTGGTTTATATAAATATTATTAATCAAGATAAGTATTATTCGTCACATGGTTGAAGGGTTTGCTTATAACTGCGAAGAGCGCGGTTCGATAATTAGAACATAGTCAGCTATTTAATAGAAAATATAACTGTGACTAAAAAAGTAATGTATTAAGTATTAGTTTATATAAATATTGTTAATCAAGTTAATGTATTGTTTGCTATGACTGAAGCTTTTTATAACTAATGAAGATGAAATGAAGCCAAAAAAGTTTCCAGATTTCAACATTTTGCGACACATTATAGTTAATCAGAATTCATGTCACAGAAATTAAGCATGAATCAATGCAACTTTTAGGCAAAATATAATTTGTTTTGCATGTCCAACCAATCCTTCTCTTTATAAAGTATATAAAAGATATACCAGATAAAACCAAACCTCTCTAAGGCCAACATATTACATTAATAATGAAGAAGAATCATTAAGTATTAAAGTGGAGGTGAATACCCTTTATGAACACATTATCTTTCATCGTTAAGGAATATGATCTTTTATCACATCAGCGACTGTTTTATGCTTCAAATAATAAGATAAGTCAGTATGATCTTGTCATTGTTTTATGTAGTTTAAAAGGTGTATTATCAGTGAAAAATCCTCTGACAAGTGTTCACTTGTAAGATGTGGGTCATCAAGTTTAACAGAGTTTTAATCTGCAATATTAGTTGGAGAATCATTCAACCAAAACTTTCTTTGAGGAAGATTGATTTTCCGATTATTTTTTTTCTAAAGTCCACACACAGACCACCTTCTTAAAATACCTTTCAAACCAGAAGCTTAAGGGAACACTTCGCAACTTTATATCTCTGCTTCCGAAATATTCGATATCAGGTATCTTAAGCTTGTACTCAGATGTGATCCTCAGATATCTTGTCCCTCAGAGATGTTTCTCTGGCATTAGAAGCTTGTACAGTCAGAAATCCCTGGTTCACTTTACTTATTATACACTTTCCACCGGGCGAATAGTAATGATTAATTTAATTATACATGAACGGGTCTTTCTTTCTGTTGCAGATTCGGCAAGGCGAAGTATACACTTTCGCAAGTAATTCCATCTGGTCTTGTGTGCTCACTGGTGCTTGAATATAAAGACGAAGGGTAAAAGGGTGGTGCGATTGAAAGCGGAGAGTTTCCGGTCCTCCGGGCGAATATGTTATAGAGGTAAAGGAACATAATGTCCTTCCTGTTGTAGTTGCTTATGAAATTCAATGAGGCAAGTGGAAGGACACTGGGATGCCTTTTTTTATCTTAAAAGTTAATTTTCGTAGAGGTTGATTTCTATCAATGAAAATTCTACTTAAAATTTTTCTTCGCATGTAAATGTACATGTGTACATTTACTCTGAAACTACCTTAGATAATGTTACTTTAAGTACGTTTTAATCTTAAGAAATGTGAATGGTAAAGTAAAAAGCAATGTCTCCGAAAATTGCTAGAAAAATCGTAAGGTTTGAATTTATGCAATAAGTTGAAAGTTAGCAATAATAAAGTTGTTGGAATTATCAATTCAGTTATTTATTTGAGTAAATTTTTAAAATTTTTTGTAAAGATTAATGTCTATCAATAAAAATTATATTAGAAAAAATTTACTTTCACGCATAAGTGTACGTATATATATATATATATATATATATATATATATATATATATATATATATATATATATATATATATATATATATATATATATATATATATATATATATATATATATATATATATATATATATATATATATATATATATATATATATATATATATATATATATATATATATCTGGTTGGTTAGGGCGACGTTCTCAAAATCGGAAGGTAGTCATTTCAAATCCCGGCTGACCGAAGATCTGTCGTATTCGCTAATAGCGACTGGGACACGTTAAAATTGGGCATGGTCGCAATGTCCTCCAAGTGAAATGATACCTCTGGGATTGGCGGGCCTAGTATGGGGGTCTTCTGCTTGGTCCCTGCTTCAAAATTACGAATACTCCACCCGGCTGCTTCTAACTGCTAGAGCGAAAGAGCTAGGTACAGGGAAACATGCTAGTGCAACAACAACAGTTATTTCTATATATGACATGCTATTCCAGGTAAGTTATTTACTACCTGGAATAACATGTAATAACCTGGAATAACCGATTCCAAGTAAGTTACAAAATAGAAAACTATGAATGAGATTAATTAGGAAATAAAAATTCATATCCTTTTTGTGCAGTCACATTTTGAGATGTTTTAAGCAGTGAAAATATGTCGCACAATTTGGTAGTTAAAAATAACAAAGTTGGAAATATTAATTCGCGGGGTACTTTCTTTTGCTGGAAAATTTCATTGAATCAAGTTTGGCGATGTCTTCATAGAAGAAGAGGGACAATAATATCGAAACTAACATTTGTGCTCGCTATTTACAAATATTAATATTTTTTTAAGTATATTTAAACACATTGCCGTTTATCATAATTTCATTTACATGTGTAATTTTTTTAAATATATATAACACTGGAAAAAATAACAGTGTTGTTGTGAATAATTGCTGCATATTGCTGTTGCACCTGCATGCTTCCCTGTACTTTACCCTGAGTTGGGTTCTATCAGTTTGATGAGAGCAACCGAATGAGAGTCTTCGTACTTTAGAAGCAGGAACAAAGCAGAATACCCCCAATACTTAGCCTGCCACCTCCAAGGGTATCATTTCACAGGGAGGACATTGCGACCATGACATATTTAACGTGCCACAGCCGTTATTAGTCAACACGATGGTTTTTCAATGAGGTAAGGATTCGAATTCACTACATTCCGATAATGAGAACGACGACCTAATCAACCAGGCCACTGCTACTCTAATAATATCAGCGTAACAAAATTTGATGTAATTAGAGTATTCACTGATGTTGTCGTGACAAGCAAACTAATTGGATTCACAAAGACCTAGTTGTGAGGCAGCAGTCTTCAAAGCGAAGAGTATTGAGTTCGATCCCAGTCACTATTGAACAATGATAAATGTATATTGCACTTCTGCATGAATATTTGTCATATGGGTGCTTGCGAGTTTTCCCTTGTAAGAAGCGAAAACGATCCGCAAACCATGAAAATCTCTTCTCGATGGTAATTTATTATGCGGTAGACATTAAAAATCCATTAAACGGGCTTGCAATTTGAGGTTTTCTACTACACGAGATCAAAACATTAATTCTTTTATCGTGGTCCATATGAGTCAAATAATCTTTTATTATAGATATTTTTAAAATTGCTTAAAATGAATTGAGAATCAAAGAATTATTAATTTGAAAATTTTGATAAATGTTAAGCAAATTTTCTTTTACTTACTAAATTAATTGATGTGAAATACAGTTAAAAACGAAAAAAAATTGTTTACTTCGCAATAAAACAGTTACTTTAATGATGACAGATCTGTATAATTTAACACAAAATATCCACATGATTCCAATTCAACCCTGTAACATTATTCAGCATTTTTATTTATTTCTAATCAATTTTTTATTAAAAAATATTATACTCATTATATATAAATATTATAATAGTTCATTATGACAAATATATTACTTTTTATGAATTAAATATGCTAATTTATGTTTAGTATTAAATTTGTAATAAAAGAAATTTGTTTCTATATGCTTATTTCCCGCATTTATATTTCATAATAACATTGTTAATAATATTATTTGCGAAATGAGTTTTCATTTGTTGGGTTGCATTACTTTTACAATTTTGTAATATAAATAACAATCATTTCGAAGGAAATCATTGATTATTAGCACAAATAAGATAAAGAGCTTTTTCTATTTAATTTCATTCATATAAAATTTATTCTTCTTCTGTTTATTTTTAATTTATTTCACACATAAATTGAACCTGCTATTTAATAAATATGAACTTCATTCATATATTAATAGATTAAAATATACACAAATTTTAAATATTCAGTTTTCTTACTTTCATTTCTTTAATGATTTATCCATAAAAAAAACAAATACTGTGAAACTTGAGTCATAAAATAAATATTTTCTGTTGACATATAATCTAATCTATTTGTTATCCCTTATTACATAAAAAGATTAACACAAACATGATTGTTTCATATTATAAAACAAGCGAAACGAGAGTATATTACAGATGATCAGTGGATTTACAATTATCATTCCTATAAATATCACATACATAAACCAAATCATAAAATTAATTTGACATTTAAGCAGTTTATTCTGTTTTCTCTTGTTTACACTTATTATCAATCACTTAAAAAAGTGAAACGAGAGTATATTACAGATGATCAGTGGATTTACAATAATCATTCCTATAAATATCACCATACATAAACCAAATCATAAAATTAATTTGACATTTAAGCAGTTTATTCTGTTTTCTCTTGTTTACACTTATTATCAATCACTTAAAAAAAGTGAAACGAGAGTATATTACAGATGATCAGTGGATTTACAATAATCATTCCTATAAATATCACCATACATAAACCAAATCATAAAATTAATTTGACATTTAAGCAGTTTATTCTGTTTTCTCTTGTTTACACTTATTATCAATCACTTAAAAAAAGTGAAACGAGAGTATATTACAGATGATCAGTGGATTTACAATAATCATTCCTATAAATATCACCATACATAAACCAAATCATAAAATTAATTTGACATTTAAGCAGTTTATTCTGTTTTCTCTTGTTTACACTTATTATCAATCACTTAAAAAAGTGAAACGAGAGTATATTACAGATGATCAGTGGATTTACAATAATCATTCCTATAAATATCACCATACATAAACCAAATCATAAAATTAATTTGACATTTAAGCAGTTTATTCTGTTTTCTCTTGTTTACACTTATTATCAATCACTTAAAAAAAGTGAAACGAGAGTATATTACAGATGATCAGTGGATTTACAATAATCATTCCTATAAATATCACCATACATAAACCAAATCATAAAATTAATTTGACATTTAAGCAGTTTATTCTGTTTTCTCTTGTTTACACTTATTATCAATCACTTAAAAAAAGTGAAACGAGAGTATATTACAGATGATCAGTGGATTTACAATAATCATTCCTATAAATATCACCATACATAAACCAAATTATAAAATTAATTTGACATTTAAGCAGTTTATTCTGTTTTCTCATGTTTACACTTATTAGCAATAAAAGTTGTTATGATGACAAACTCATTTTCAACTATTTGAATTATCCTTATACTAATGCATTTATTATCAATCAGTCAAGTACCTGCAATAAAAGTTGTTATGATGACAAACTCATTTTCAACTATTTGAATTATCCTTATACTAATGCATTTATTATCAATCAGTCAAGTACCTGCAATAAAAGTTGTTATGATGACAAACTCATTTTCAACTATTTGAATTATACTTATACTAATGCATTTATTATCAATCAGACAATTACCTGCAATAAAAGTTGTTATGATGACAAACTTATTTTCAGCTATTTGAATTATCCTTTTATTAATACATTTATTATCAATCAGACAAGTACCTGCAATAAAAGTTGATATGATGACAAATTCATTTTCAACTATTTAAATTTTTCTTATATTAAAATATTCATTTATCAAATCTTCTATACTGAAGAAGTAAAAACCTGAAAGCATATGCTTTATAATCACAATTATACATACTAGAAAATTCTATAGATATAGATATATAAGATGTCTTTTAATTATTACTTAGTAAAATTATTAATAACTTAATCTTTTTTTTGAACAAGATGCGATAGTGTTAAAGTTAATAATTTTTTACAATTCAAGCATAACTATAATTAGTTGATAGAAATATCTTACCCAAATGCTAACTATACATTCGTTAGACGAATGTATTGTTTAGCATTTACCAGTAAAGTGATTTAAAAAATTTTAATAAGCTTATATCAATTTAAATTTTATTAAATGTTCCAATGATTATATTTGAAATTCAGAAATATATCTAGTTTCTACTAGAAATATATTTTGTCAGAGATTTTAAAATTCTTTCGCTCTAGAGCATATTACAACATGATGGAATTCCTTAGACACGAATAAAAGGATTTGTTTCCAATTTGATCGTATTAGGCAATTTAACTCCAGAAATTATTTACAAGTCAATCTTAAATCACTTATCTCAAGCAACAAAATATTTCTCTTCTTTCAAAAGTTCTGAATTTCGTTGCAAAGAACGAAAAATTGACTTCGAACGTGAACTATGAGGAAAAACACATTTGTAGAGTGAATGTTTTCCCTTTTGTCCCTAAATTACATGTCGGATTCTCTGGCCTTTTATTGATTTCGGATACTGCGCATTTCCAACTGTACATCCACACGTCGATCAAGGGCCCGAGGATGGACTTATGTGGTACCAAAGAACGTCGATTGCCTGCTATAGCAGCCAATGAAAATCCGAGGCGAAATCTCGGTCGATAAAGGCGTCGAAGGCGACATGGACCGAATATATTCGTTTCCTCTCTCTCTCTCTCTTGCTTTCCAGCCCGAAATTGAGCGAATTACTCTTCTTCTCACAGATTCTGAGATAGAATAAAGAATATGGAATAAAACGAATAAAAGGAGCGATGCAAGTCCCGAACTTAATTGGGAAAAGAAGGGAGGAGGTGATTTGGGTTGAGGAGAGAAAATTGAGTTTGTGTCTTGGAGAGAAGAATTTTATTGTTTTAGCGAAGAAAACCTTTCTTTTGAAGAGGTAATTGGTAAAAAGAAAGAATCGCTAATCGTCAATTGTGGATGATTAGTTGTTCTTCAAGACAATTCCGGGAGATAATTCGGGAAATTAATAATTTTCCGTGTTTGTGACGATTGGAGAATGGGGTTGTTTCAATTCCCCGGGGGAGATGCGCATTAGAGAAGATTTAGAATTGTAACGTTCTTATTGTTTTCAGCATTAAACATGTTAATATGAAACTAATTTAATTTAAATTTAAATACATTTTATTAAGGCAATAGCTTTATTTTACTATTCAGAAGCATTCTAATTAAATAAATAAATAAATCAAAATCTTCGCTATTCTTTAAGATCTCATTCATGGAATTGTTTGTTTTTGGCTATTCAATCGAAAGTATTTAATATTTAAATATAATTCAATGAACTTAATTTATATTTATTTGTTAGTGTAAATTATTATTTTAAAGGACTGGGATAGTTATTATCAAGTATTTATGTAGAAAAATAAGCCAAATCATTGAAACAGTTATGTATGTTGTTTCTATTTTCAGCACTCCATAATTCTGATTAATATGAACATATTGTGATAAATATTATTTCATTAGAATAGGTATATTTCATTAATAAAATATAATTAGATATTAAGCTACCTGATTTACTTGAAATTTAATTAAAAAAATAAGAATCGATATTTATATAATGAATAAATTTTATTTAAACACTATTTTTGCCATTATAACATAATGAAACCAATTTTCTTTTTGTAAGCAATACGAAAAGGTAACCATCTAACAAGTGGGAAGAAATATGCTTCTAGAGTCTTTTGCAAATAAAATGATCTTGTTTCATAATATAAAAAAGTTTTGTTCCATATGTTCGATGATTTATTAGGAACAAATTTTCTAAATAATAATAAACATAAAATATTTACCGTAAGATTCATTTCAAAATTAATAAATTTGTGTGTATAAAGTTGCTTATGCATTTAGCTATTTTTATGGTGAAAAATTTAGAACGAAAGAAAAGATGTAATGTATATGTATATATATATATATATATATATATATATATATATATATATATATATATATATATATATATATATATATATATATATATATATATATATATATATATATATATATATATATATATATATATATATATATATATATATATATATATATATATTAATTTTTTTAATAAACTTTTATTTTCAAACCAATAATTTTTTCTAATAAAAATGTAATAAATTTTTGGTTTCCAGATGAAATTGCCTTTGGGAAATTTTCGAATGATATCAGTGCAATTGTAAACACATGGAAAAAAATTATCTATAAAAAACAATCAAATTTTTGTTGGGTAAGAAGAGGGAAAATTTAAAATGTCTTTAGAATCAATTAACTTCAAAAATAATTACCAGCTTAAGAATGTTTATAAGACAATGTTAGTTGAATTTCATTTTTGTATCTAATTCTTTTGATCACATATAAAATTTTGCTTAAAATATTTAAAAGAAAAGCCATATTTTAATAAATATGAGAAGTTTTTGTCTGATATCGTAATTTGATAATATAACTTTTTTTTAAAATTTTTCTTTTAAAAATAAATGCTAATATTTGTGCCAGAAAAATAGTTGTAATAGTTTATTGATTTTCCAGTATAAGTATCTAGATAAGGGAAATAATTAATTGAATTATGAGAAGTTTTAAGATCAAATTAGTAATTTAAGTTACAGCTTATAAGTTATACCAATAAGATTTACTGTTTGATATTTGTATGATACATAATCTTTGAAAATTGGTAATGATTAATGTAGTATTCTAAAGTTTATGTTTCCATTTATATTTCTAAGAAACAGATATGTTTTTGTTATAAGAAAATAAAATCTTAGCTTTGTTAGTTTACATTTTATTTTATATATTAAGCAGAATCCACACATTTCAATCAGGAATTAAATAAAAATATTTTTCCTGTCAAAGAAATAAATACTTGTATTTATATATCATGATCGCATGACACGCGTTCAGGTTTCTTTTCTTCGAAAAAATACGTTTCCTTCAACTTTCTATCAGCTGATTTAAAGCGTTCAGGATCAAGCGAATTGTTGACATAAAATCTCCGGAGAATGTTGAACGTATCTCGGGAGCAGAGAGCGTCAGATTACCGCGTAGATCTGCCGTTCTTTTTCTGAGTATCGCCGTTTTGAGTTGTCTGTAAAGCAAGCGGCATCATACTTTAAAATTGCTTAAATCAAAGTAAAAAACATAAATGAAAAAGACATATGAAGCAATTTATTATAAAAAAGGTTGCGAAATATAAGAAATAAAGTTGCATCTGTTTTCTCTGTAATCAAATTTTGTTAAGGGGCCATTTTTTATATGAATAGAAAGCAAAGTGAATGCAAATGTAAATAAAAATAATTGCAGTTAATATCGTGTTTAAAATTCAAAAGTAAGTTTTTTGTGTTAGTATATAATTTTACTAACGAATAGTTTCAATTAATCAAATACAAATTTACGTAAACTACTTTAAAGTGTAATACTAACTTCTTTTTATTGATTTAAGATGTCACTATAACTATAGAAACTTTATTTTTAATTTGCACTAGATTAATTTTAAAATCTACTTCAATAAATGTCCTCATTTATTTGAGATCTCAGTTCGAATGTAATATATTTTTATATTAACTAAAATATTATTTACTTGTGAATGTATAGAAGGATTAATCTTCGAATATTAAAAATATAATATTTAAGTAAAAATTTCTACAGTAATAAAAAAGTAAAATATAATAAATAAAATAATATGCATAGTATATACTATTTTATATATATATTCATAAGTAAAATAATATATTCTTTATGAAGAAAAGTTCTACATTTATTTTTAACTATTGTTGATGCAAAAACCATATTTTATTTTCTATAAAATAAAATATGGTTTTTGCATCAACAATAGTTGAAAATTTTTTTGTTCATTAAGTTGTCTTTTATTATCATTGAATTGCAAATATTTCATAACAATTTAATTATTTTTTAAATTTTCATTGATAAGTGTGCTGATGTTTTTGCATTTATTATATTATCAATTTCATAAAATTATAAGAAATTTGAAAACTATGTTTATACACATCACTCATGGTTTAAGAATTTCTAATATGTTATTTAAATTTTGTTTGATCTAGAATAACTGATTAGAAATTTATATTTGCACACAGTATATAAATATTTAAAAAGAAAATATAATAATCAATTAATTTTAAACGACCGCAAATTGATATAACAATAATCCAAGCAATTTATTGCTTAACCAATATTACATAATTTGTTAATATTTTTTAACGCTTGCGATAGATTTTAATTAAATGAGAAATAATTCTTCACAGGGTTATTCATTATAGTTTATTATGAAGCTTATGAAAATTAAAAAATAATTTTTTATTTAGTTTAAAAAAATTGTTAAATCCAGACATTATTTGACATTATTTCAAATAATGACCCCCAATAGGAAAGGTGAATCAAACTTTCATACGAGAATTGTGATTAGAGAAAGTAACGTTATTTTCTATTTTTCTGACAGCAACTATTTACCTGGCTTTCTACAAAGGGTTGATTTTAATTACGAAATGAGATATCAGGTACAGAAAGGGTGAAAACAAATCCAATGAGGAGAAGAACACCTGAAAATTCCCTAAGAAATATTAAAGTCGGAACTTATTTTATCCGGGTTAATGTATTTGCGATCGGTGCCGTATTGGGAAAATCGTAAAGTGGATTGCAGAAAAAAATAAAAAATAATAAAATAAAATTTTTTGAAAAAAAAATTTAAAAATTATTTATTAAGAATAAACAAAATGACATTATGAATTTTTTTTATAAAAAATTACCTTGTGGGAGTGTAGAAAGAAAGAATATGTCGTACATATTTTTTCTCAGTCCCTAGAAATTACTCATAAATAACAATTTCAAAACGGAAGAAATAAACATATGCCACCATTCTTGAAATGAACATAGTTACGGAATAGTATATATGAAGGTATAATCATATTTATAGTGCATTTAAATTTGTAATAATTATGATTTAAACAAGTTACAAATGTTTACAAAATATCTCATGCCAGAAACCTGACTTAATTTTTTTTTCCATTCCGTGCTGGCATTCTCAGTTCTTCTACGGACAAAAATTAGACGGTGACACAGAACTAAAATTTTATTTATATAAATTTCTAATAAACAAATCATTTCGGTAAGATTATTAAGACTTATAAGCGACATTTATAATTATATATTTTTAATAAATGGCTTAACATACATATAATGAATTATTTTTGATGTAACTGTGAATTCCTTTCATTTTAAATCAAATGCATATTACTTAAAATACACGATTTAAGATTATCAAGTTTTCTAATTACATATTTCTTCAGCAAATTGCTGCAAAAATCAATTCAAAAAATAAAACTGAAAAAAAATGCAACATGTATTTGCGATACAAATTGTGCTACAACTGACAATAAAATGCATGTTATATGCATGTAATTTTGAGTTTTACATTTAGGAAAAAAATATTTCTAAAAACATGTTTTATTTAATAGAGAATAAATCCTAAATATTTAATTATTTCATTCTGAGCATGAATTCAAAAAAACTTTTTAAACTTGTTAATCTGCCCAAACTATTGATTTTTTACTTTGAAACAAAAAAATAATTTTAAATCATTATTATATTGAAAAAAGTTCCTTTAAATTTTAGTATTGTAAAGATTTATTTTAATTATAGTAATAATTATCTTTTAATATATATAAGCATAATTTACAAATTCCTTGCCTTGTTGATGGAACTCTTTATTTCATTCAGAAAATTCTCTTTAATTTTTTTCTCAGTTATGTATTAAAACAACTTAACAAATGATTTTGAAATTACTTAAGAAAAAATGCAACCAATTAGATTGCTAAAAAAATCTGTAAAATTGAAAAAATGAGTGAAAACATGTGACCAAGGAAATGTGAATGTATTTAATAAAATTCTGTTTTTGACAATATTCTGTTATGATGTTGATGTAAAACCACACACAAAAGATAATTATTTAAATAATTTTTAGTATAATGAACACTTTGTTTTAAATTAACTGTTCTTTTATATTTATACCAGTTAAAACATTTTCTGTAAAAAATTGAAAAATTTTTTAAACAAAAGTTATAAAAAATCGAAGCAAAGAAAAAAGCAGTTGGTTTCGATTTCTAAAATCCTCATCTTTTTTGTGACAAGATTTGTTAAGATTAACGCATACAAAATTTCAAATTTTCATTCATATTTTTTCATTTCACATTTCAACATTATCTCTCTCTCTCTCTCTCTCTCTCTATATATATATATATATATATATATATATATATATATATATATAAAGGGAGAGATAGTAAGAGGGGAGAATTTCATATCAATGTTAAAATTTACATTTTATAAAATGTAATACTTCGAAAATATTTGGTTTTTTACAAACTAATTTTTGTATAATGTTTCTGTATACATTTAAACACTACATTTTTTAAATTTTAAAATTATTTTCAAAATTAAAAGTTTATAAGAAAAACTAAACTATTTTTCAGTATTAAATAAGAAATGTTTACGATCTGAAAGTATTTATTCATATATTTTAATATTAAATATAAAATAATATCGCATCAATTTGAGAGGAGACGTTAATTTTTTTCAAATTAAAACAATCAAAACAAAGTATATTCTGCATTTGATCATTAAGATACTTATTCTTAAATCAAACTTATAATTATTGAGAAAGAAAGTATATAAGCTCAGAAAGAATTTCTCCTAAATGTAATTAAATCCAAATTTTTGACGTTCCAGAAAAAGTTAGCAAATGAGACTAATTATAGATCTAAAAAGAAGAAGAAAATCTTCTGAGCGTTAAACTATCGATAAAAAAAAGTTTGCTCTTCCAGAATTAAAGAGAAAAATTTGTTTTGAACATGTTGAGTTTCTTACATCACTGTCAGATTTTAAAGTAGGATTGTCTATATCACCATAGCAACAGGTGTGGTCCATCCTATCAAGAAAGGTAGGGATGAGAGACAGTTGATCGATTACTGGCCTCCTATTGGTTGGAGTAATTTCGCGTATCGAGTGTTAATTCTGACTTCTACTAAGCAGCGAAACACGTGCAGTTCTTTGTGTTAGTAATCAAGAATGCGGTATTACGGCTCACTAAATTCCGTTATTTTAATCCTTATTTAATTAAATTGTGTTTCTTTTTTAATTCCAAATACATTCTTCTTTCATGTTTCATTTCTATGTGTGTCTGCTTTTGGAAAAAGAATCCTCATAAAATTGATTGTATTATTTTATTATGCTAATCTTTTCAAGTATGATTGATAGTTTTACACTTGTTTTTATAATTACTTTTGGTTACTAAGTGATATTTTGCAGTTTGTGGAAAAAAATTTACAATGAATCAAATTGCATGAAATGGCATAAAAATTTTTAGTGCTTTTATTACACATGGCTATTTTATATCAAACGGCATTTTAAATTAGTTTAAATGTTTAAAATATTTTACACACAAACATTTAATATCTTGTATAAGTTTTTTTTAAAATCATTTATTGCATATGTTTTTGAGTGATTACAGTAAATGAAATATATTTTCAAAGTTTTTAAGAATTATACTATAAATATTTTGAAGTTGGTTCATTAAAATAGTATTCTGTACAAGTTGTTGTTGTTACTAATCCTTCATAACCTAAAAAAAGCTAGATCTGGTCCATGTATTCTAGCAAAGTCAGTTATTAGAAGCACAGATGACATTAGGTCCTTTAAACTAAGATCCAGACAGATTAAAGTATTTAATGAGAAATCTGCTACTGTTTACTTTAAAATAGATTTTTAATAGAAGATTCATGTTTTGTATTCATTAATTTATTGCATTTCGCAGTTTATTCCATGTCAGGTCTATTTCTATTAGAAGACTTTAAAGTTCATTGAAGAAAACAATTTTTCACACGAATACGTGTAACCAAACACCGTTAAAAAAGCTTTAACTATTTTTTTCATTGATATAATAGGTATCAATATTATCTGCACTACTTTCATGCAGTTTTTCTTCTACTTCAGATATCAAGCTTTCAAATTTTGTTTTCCACACTGATCTTCGAAATGAAGTTAATTCCATTGGATACCTTGCTACATGAATTCGGTTAACTCAATTGTTTCAAGTTCTGTTTTATATTGATATAAAATAAAGTGAAATGTATTTTCCAAACTTTTAAATTGATTGAATCTTTCTTCAGAAGCTTGTTTTCTTTTCTGCGTAATCATTAAAAATATTTTCATTTCATTTAATTGAATGTCAACCGAGTTTGCAAAAATTATTGGGTTTTTTTCTTTTTATCTTTATTTCTTTTCTTTTCTTTTCTTTTTGCAATTGAGAAAATTTTTTCATGATTTTCATTTCAAAATCCTTAGTAAAAATGCCAAGTCTCGTCATAAACATTTTAATATTTTCAAACATCTTTAAATCAATTAGTCCATCCCCTTAAGGTTTTTTTTCAGTTCATTAAAATGCTGAGTGATATAACATAAAAACATTAAACCATTTAATCAATATATATTAGATAATTAATCTAAACTATTGTCTCTTTCAATTAAAAAAAGAGCTTAATTTATTACAATAACGTTACAAAGCGATTAATACTTCACCTAAACTAAGCCATCACCCGTTGTTGCACGTCAAAATCCCTGCATTTTGACATTCAACTTCCCCAAAAAATTGCGTAAATAGCAAATTGTTTATTAATAGCTCTTGCGTTTATAAAGTTGACTATTTCCATTGTAACTGACATTACACTAGAAAATGTTTTTAAATCATGCTTCGCACATAAAACTTGCTGGTGTATTATACAATGAAATTCATTCACAGATTGTGAAATATTTTGCTTAAGATACTTTTTGCTTTTGCTTAAGATAATCCAATGCTTTTTCCTGCCATAATACCATACTAGGTAAGTTATCCGTTTGTTGTTACAGAAACTAGTTTATGAAGGTCAATATCCATTTCTTTAAATGCAATATCAAATTCTTTAAAAATAACAAAATAGGTACACTTCCCTTACAACGTTTTTATTTTTATTAATTATTTTTTCATTATTTTTCCGGACTTATATTGAGCAAAACTTGCGAATAGTGCATAACCATTTACATCATCATTCTCATCTAAAGCAATTAATTGAATACATTTCATACAAGTGCAATGGAAGTCTCTTTCTACAAAGATACCTGAACATATCCTAACAAAAGTGCGTTATATCTGAAGAAAGTGCTCTAAATATGATTATTTGTTTTTGTATGTTGATTTTTTTCAGCAAATGTGATGCGAGATAAATTATGCATTTTATTTAATATTTGACTATTATATTTTTGACTTATTTCAAATACTTTAAACGCATTTGCAGTCATTTGAGTAACTTTAGAGCTGTAATGATCAACCTGAAGGTTATAGACAGCATTCAAATTGCTTTTGTGTCACTGCAGTGCTTGAAAAATACAAATAGAATTTAAATTAGCCCCACAAATAAGAAAATATAAATAAACCCGTGTAAACAAATAAATGGTTGCCTAGCAATCGGAGATCAATAAAAAATCTTGTGTGGGTCAGTGTCTGACCCAAGGGTCATACATTCGCCATCACTGGTCCAAGACATGCTGTAGAAAGGATGGTTTTAGATTAAACTTGTTATAGGCTAGAAAAACTTTGCAACCGGAGATAAAAGTTAATCTTTTAAAATGGTCACTGTTTAGTCTTGAATTTTTTGTTATATCTGGTCGACACTTCTCGAGCTTAAGAATACAGAGGGGCTTTTTAGGGTTTTTTTACAATTTAGTGGCTAGCAGGAGGAGTATACCATTTTTCGCTTTCCAAACATTTTCGCCTTCTTTCCAAACATTTTTCCCTTTCCATACTGAACAAATTTCTCACAAGTGGTAAAACTTTATTATAGTAAGTAATTAAAATTATAGCTGTGAAAATGACAGTTTATAATTGTTGAGACATAACCAAATTTGTAGTAGTGAAAATGGCAGCGTATATTTGTTAAGACACGCATATACAGCATTAGTGAGAAATGCTTCATTTATTTTTATTGTATTTTATCAACAGTATTATTTCTTTTCAAATATAAGAATTGATAAGCACTTAAAATAAAATCTTATATTGAGAAAAATGGAGAATAAAAGATAGTTCATAAGCAACATGATTATTGATACCATTAGATATTTGGAACAAAAACCAAATTTAATTTATAATGATTTAAACCAAATGATGGACATAATATTTTCTAAAATATTTCCATGAAGTAAGTTTTATCTTATTACTGTATACATTCATTAGATCATCTTATAAGAAAACCTGATTGAGAATTTTTCAAACATTATACTAACTAATTGACCCTGAAAACTAATTAGATAAATTAACTTACAGCTTTTTGCATCTTTTTAAAGCTTCTTGCATATTTATTTATATATATAAAACTTTGAAATACATATCATATATTTTAAAGACAAAATCATGCGTTATCATATTTACAATCTCACCTTTATGCTCATTAAAAAAATCAGAATTTCGAAGAGAAAGAGCAAAAGAAAAAGACACAATAAAAAATAGTTTTCTCATTTTAGTGACGCTCTGATTCCCGTTCGAAATGCTTTTAAAGCAGATAAAAATAATAATCGAATTCCTCGTTGTTTTTTCATCGAAATTCGACACGCTTTTCGGGACTATATATTGCTCAATTACCGAAAAGCCTTTTATTTTTTTCACTTCAGCAATAAGCCCATATTTTTTTGCTGAAGAAGGCAGCGACGACAAGAAGCCAAATTCGAAACACCTTCTGAACTTCCGGTGCTGTTCTGACGTTGAAATCCTCATCTTATCACTTACATCTGATCACCCCTTCTCTAAAGGAAGGGGTGGAGTGAAAAATAAACAAACAAAAAATCAAATGAATTCCGAAGTACGAAATATGCAATGCCATGCGCATTCCAGAATCAAAAGGATGAGTCCCAGGACACAAAGGATCCTTTGAGCCCGGTTTTACAGTTTGGGTACCATCAACCGGCACTAAAATTTGATCCGAAAAGGAGATAATATATCACGTTATCTTTCCCTCCCCTCTTTTTACCCTCCCTTACTGAAAGGGGTGCTGTGAGAGAATAGAAAGGGGGTGGATTTTAATTTTGGTCAGGTATTTTTATGAAGTACTTAATTTAGATATCTTTATCTCTCTATTTAATCCTACATTTTTCTTATTATTTTTTGTATGAAAAGATTTAACTTATTTTAGTTATTAAAGAAATAAGTTTATCTTAAAAGATTAAACAAAACGTTTTCACCAGTAATGCTGCATTACAAATGTTTTCAATTCATATGCTGACAGTTTTTTCTTGAAATGGGATAACTTCAAATAAAAATCATTAAAAACATTCTGGGTTTTAAGAAAAGAAACTCAAAGTTTAGTGCCTTTTTCATTGTTAAAAATCCTTAAATTAAGTTTAATAAATATTTTTTATTCAAATATTTTACTAAAAATTATTTCTTTAGAAAAGTTATTTATTAAAAAGTCAATACTTTTCAACTCTCATATTAAATTAATGAAGTAAATTTTCACTATATAATTAATAATGGAAATTTAATACAACTTAAATTTATATGTAGAGATTAAAGTCAACAAAGATAATTTTTAATAAATTCTAAAAGAAATATCTGTTAATATAAAATTAAAGAATAAAAATAATATTTCAAGAATATTTTTCTTAAAATATAAAATGTTTTTTAAACATAAATTAATTAAAATTTTACTCCATAATTTATTGATATATTTTTAAGATGTTTATAATTATTTAAAAACTTTCTTTTGTTTTCGCTCTGATTTGATGAAATAAAATTTCATCTTATTAAAGAATTTTTAGATATTAATAAATATAGTTTTATTTTTTTTCCATCCTCCATAGATTTTTTCTACTTGAAATGCTTGAAAAATGTTAAAAATTAACTGATTTTTTTTTTTTAAGTTTAGATTAAGATACGAAAATTTTTTTAATTAATTTCTATCTTGAGTTATATAAACAAAGTATATTAGCAGTTTATTTCAAAATGATAGCTTATTTGGTACGGTTAATAACGGTTTAAAAGTGAGACCAGAGCATATTGTAAAAGTCATTTTTATCAGAATTTGCTTTTAAATTTTGTAAAGAACACAGGCTTAATATTTCTCGCTTTAAATCTTACACTCTGTTATAAAAATTATTCACTTCAATAAAATTTATTTCAGGGGATTTGATAAGATACCAAAAGGGAATATTTTTCTTCATCTTGTTTTTTTTAAATAGATTTTTAGGAAGAATTTTTTCAATTTCTATTAACTTTTATAAAATAAAATTCATATTTGTTAGTTACAATAATTTCTTATTTTTAACATACTACCCTTTGCATAAAATTAATAGAAATCATTTTTTATGATTTTTTTACTTATTGTTAATTTGACATACTGTTTTGAATTATTAAAAAGTGTAAAATTAATGTAAAATGCATCAATTGCATCTTCTTGTATAAAATTTTTCTAAAACTCTATTTTGCAGAACTCTACTTTAAAAAAAACTGAAACTCTACTTTAAAAAAAAAGACTTCAATTACATTAAAATCTTTCTCTATATAGTAAAATAATTATATATATAAAGCTTTTCTCTGATTTTTTAAATTATTTTTTGCAAATTTTCTAATTTATGAACAGAAAGCTCATTTATTTTCTCTTGTTCTTAGATTATCAGTATGAATTATTTTGAAGATAACAATAACATATTTCTGAAAGTTTTGACACCACATTGTTTTTGACTACACGGAAAAGTGACGATGCTTTTCACAAAATAAAGACCCGAAATCATATCAAATATAAAAAACTACAGACTTTTGGAAATATAGAATATGTAATAAACTATTTTCTTTCAAATTATTTTTCAAAATGCATTTTAAGAAACATTTTTAAATTGCATAAAATGTGTAACTTGGTTAAAAATTAAATTAAATTGTTAACGTATTCCAGTTATCTGAAATTCAGAGAAATTAATTTTAACGTAATTTTATTTTATGTCTCTTGATATATTGCTTTGATTTATTGAAAAGAAATGTAAAATTAGTACGAAGCATGTGCGACAGTAATTTTTTGTTACAAAGACTGTGAACAACAGAAATCTTGCAATAATATATCTTTTAATCATTTATAAAAGTTTGGCTTTAATTGCTAATATTTTCCGAAAATTCACCAAATATTATTAATTATTCAAAATAATCATTATATAGTTGAACAACTATTTCTTTATTACACACTAAAAAAATTTTTTTTAATTAATTTTTGAACAATAAATTCATTTATCAATGCTTGTTTTTGGATTATCAGTATTAGTTTTATAAAATATAACAATGTTATTATTTAGAATAACCTTAGGTACACACACAAAACAGGCGAGAGAATAGTAAATTACACAGTTCGCACATGATTCTGGTTGCTTAGAAGCGAATAAAAATTCGATAAATAGTGTGGTTCTAAATATTTGATTATTAAAAAATGGTTTATCTGTGATTTTCAGATATTCTGAATATGTTAACTTGAACTCATACTGAAATGGAAAGATATCGGCATTTAGAACAATTGAAAGTGTATTATTAAAAAATTATGCAAATTTGGATTTTTATCTTATTTTTTTATATATATGATAATCTATGGCAATATAAAATATGGGACCGTAATGATTTCGTTGCTTAGGACACCCATCGTGTTTCCTAAAGGCGGACAGGGCTTGTTAAATATGCCATAGTCGCAATGTCTTCCAAGTGAAATGATTCCTCTGTTGATGGCACGCCAAATATTGGGGATGCTCTTGTTGGTATCTGTTTCAGAATCACGGAAACTCCACCCGGATCTTTTTATCTAGCTGGTAGAGCCCAACTCAATACTAAGTACAGGGAAGTAACAACAGCTATTTATAATATCATGAATTACTATACAAGGTAAAATTTCTTTTTTAAGTGAAATAAGTTTAAGAGAATTGTGATATTGTGTACTAAACTGAATAACTGATTCTATTTTTCACAACATCAAAAGATATTTCTTTGCACAGTTTTAATCTATGATAACATATATTTTTTACTCCATTTAATTTAAAATCATAACTAAATATATTTTTTAACTTTGATCACAATATATATGCTTTTGATAGTTAAATTGCCTAAATTATTAATCTCTATTATATTCCAATAAAAAATTTCCAACCGGTTATCAAGTTACATCTTTATAAAGAGACTTTATTACATTTGGCGCAATATATATATATATATATATATATATATATATATATATATATATATATATATATATATATATATATATATATATATATATATTTTTTTTTTTCTTTTTAAACTCTTTTTTATAATCATATCAAAATTTAATCTGAGAAATATTATGATCAAAAATGTATTCGTAACTCAAATTTGATTGCTGTTATAGAAAATTTTTTGTGACATTTAATCTCATATATTTGTTTGAATATCATACATAATATTTCCTACTTGTGATTAAATTACAAAATAGTAAATTCGAAATCAACAAAAAGTGGTTTTCGATTAGGATATCATATCATAAAATACATTACCAGAAAACGATTACTTCTGAATTAAAAATGTAAAACTATGTATTTTATTTAATATTTCATTGTTAAATATTGATTTAAAATTTAATTACCAAGTTCAGCTAATTTAGCCTAACATGAAATTAGCTTAAACTCTCATTTTGGAAATTATAGCGTAAATAGGCAGCTAATTTTTTTCGTAAAAGAGAATTTTGAAGTTAAATGAATTTCCATTATCAAGAATTTTATTTTATTATTTTAATACGATAAATACTTTGTAAATAAATATAATGATTCAGGAAAGAGAAACTATTAATTTATTTTTAAAAAAATTTCTCAGTTTGTACTTTATATTTTAAAATTATTTTGTACAATATTTTCTATTAATTAACTAAATATAGAGACTTTATTTTTTGTTAAAAAAGTAACACTAAGAATTATAAAATTTTGTGAGCAGTATCGATCGTTAAGTATGTCAGTAAAGCAATATATTTTTTCTCTTTAAATCGAATTGTTTTATCCAACATTTGTTTTAGAACCAATTTGTTATATAATTTAAAGAAAGTTCATTGATACAAAAAGTGGAAAAGTTTTCTAGAAAAATACTAAAATTTTCCTCCAATTTTATCAATTATTCTACGATGGAGTTTCTAAGTTTCCACAATTATCATAGATAAAGTTTCTCAGATTATTTGAATAATTTAGATTTTATTACTTTAATTTATCTTTTATTCATTAATTTTAACATCAGTTTGAGCATTTATTTTTTACTATTTATCAAATTACTTCTTGGCTTAATTATGTGTTTGTGAATTAATTAGAATTTCTTTCACTTTTAATTAACAAACTTATTTTAATTAATTGTTAGTAATTTAAAAATGTTTTGATTTTTATCGATAACAAAATGAAAACATTCGTCGTTTTTCAGAACTTTGACAAAATACCAATTTGTTGAAAGGTTAAGAATGTAATAAAAGTATAATTTGTTTCACAAAAGTTGCTTCTAATGAAATAATGATTAAGATGATAATAAATTGAACTTATAATACTTATGAAATAAAAATGAATACAAGATTTTCATCTCTAAATAATATTCGTATTCTTTTTTTTAGAATTAGAATGAAACTAATATATACTTCAGAATTATTTACATTAAACAGAGATACAGAAACAAATTAAATAGTTTCTCCCAAATTTCTTTTGATTGCAATGAAAAATCAAGATTCCTGTTCTATATGGAGAAATTTCAATAAAAGTTTTCAATGTCAAAAAATTATAATTTTTGATGTAAAACATCTGGCTGTTATAAAAGATTAAAGTATTGTGTTCCATTATCATATTGAAATGTAAAAAGATTTTAACAAGGGTTTTAAGGATTTACATTTTAAAATCAAATGAATGAATAAATAATAATATATAAAAGTATAAATATTGCCAAAATGTTTGAGAAATAAATTACAATCAACTATTAATAGTTCCATTTAAAGAAACATTTAATAAATTATTAATTATTTTTATTTTAAAAAATATTTTTAAAAATGGTTTATATTTTTAAGTTATTGTCTTTTAGTGAAAATGAAGTGTCATTTAAGTGGATTGTCAGATGTTTCAGCTATTTTAAAATATATTTTAAGTGATTCTTAAGATAGTTTAAAGTAATAAAATTAGAAAAATTTTAACAAAATTTTAATTTTTTTACACTGACCATTGAGAGATAAATCTCCGTATTTAATTGCTAGAAAAAGAAATGGAAACAATATTTAATGAAGATTATATTAAATATTTTTTTTATCGAAAACAAGAAATAAATTAACAGGATAATGAAAAAAATTTTTTGACAAAGAAATGAAAAAATAATTATTTGCTGCATTAAATAAACAGAATTAGAATATTTTATAGATTAATACCATTACTTTAATTAGTTAATTATATTTTGAAAATAACGATGAAAAAAGTTTTAATGCATGTTATGAAAAGTTAATTAATTTAAAAATAAACTAGTTGACTTAAAAAAAGGGAGAAAACTTTTGATGTTGGTTTTATGATCAATAAAATAAATACACGTAAAAGTGATTTTATTTAGTAACAATTTCGATGTAAAAAAAATTTCAGTTTATTTTTCTTTTCCATATATTTATAATCATGTATAACATGAGATATATTTTTTCAGTTAATAACTATTTCTAAATAGTTTCTAAATCAATTCTTGATTAAAATTTTAGGAAATAATATAGTTTGCAAAAATATCTTTATCTGGTTAATGTGTGTCATGATTTAAAAAAGAATTAACCAAATTTTCAATGCAGTAAAGAACAAAATGTTAAACTGTTTATTTATCCATAATTTATAGATTATTAGTTACATAAAGTAAAAGAAGATGAAAATTTTTTTAAAGCTTTTGTGTAATTATTGTAAATATATTAATTAAGAGAAATTCTATAATTCTGAATAAACATTTGAAAACTATAACTATTAGAAATACCTAATTTTTCTATCAATTTTCTTAAAGAATTTGTTTCCCGTTTTTAAGTATTTGCTTATTGGTATTGATTTGCCATGAAAATAAAATAGAAGTACATTTACGTTTTCTTTAATTTTTTTGTAGAATTAAATAAATATGCTATTTATCGAAACGACTTCAAAATCATTTTTATCCATTATTCTTCAAAGCTTTAATTTTTTATATCATTTAAAAACATTTAACCATGGTAAATTTTCAATAATTCAAAATAACGTTTTTAAAATATCATTGAGTAAATAATACTAGAAGAAATTCCTTTGTACTACGTATAATGGTTATGATATTTAAAATTTAAATAAAATGTATAAATATATTTATTCATAAGGTAAAAGGCCATATAAATTTACATTAAATATATGGTAAAATTGAAGAATGAATATAGTAAATATTTAATACAGCATAAAATTGCTTCTTAATATTGATAATAAGATGTTTCAATAAGAGTTTTATGGAATTAATACTGTGAATTTACTTAATATGAGTATAAAGATTTTGTCATACTAAAGGTAATAATTATCATAAAAATCTATTGTTATTAATAATATATATATAATGTATATATTATTCAATCTATATTCATTCATTCTTTACAACATGAGAAAGTAATATTATGTGTATTATGTTAGATAATTCACATATATATTGCTCTTTTAACAATGAATTTAGCTTGAAATAAGCAAATCATAGTTATTTTATTTTAACCTAGGTTTAATGAAATTTAAAAGTGTAATTTACAATAGTTTTAATTCTTTTATTCTCACATTTTATTAGAATTTTAAGATTGTTAATTTGCATTTTTAAGAATAAAAATGAAAGTATAAAATTCCTCAGAGATGATCAAATGAATCTTTCAAGCTATATACAATTGAATAAGGTATTAATAATTTTACATGTAAATTTCCTTATCTATTATTAGTTAATAACTTTCATTTAATGATAATAAATATATACATAGAAAATTTGGTTTCTTGAATGGAATCCAAATTTATATAAGTATGTTTCAAGAGCAGATTTTATTAACCTTTCAAAAATACTTATTAAAATAAATTTAAAATGCATCTTAAAAATTGATTAATAATTTTCGAAACATAATAAATAATTTATTTTTCTGTAATAATGAAAAATTTATTTTGTTTTATTCTGAAGACATAATTATAATATTAAAAAAATACTAATAATTTTGTTTTAGAATAAAAACGATTAAAATTATTGCTTTTTTACTTAAAATTTTTTTATAACTTACTTTTATAGCTTTCTACAACAGTAAAAAATTGTAATACACTCATTTAATTCTTTAAAAAGCATTCAGATAACAGCCAGATTTCAATAAGATGAAATTTTCTTATGACTCGGTTAAATGTAAAATCAAATCGTCTTTCACAAATTAAATTGATTTGAGAAAAGAAAAAAAAATAAGAATAATTTAACGAAACAGATTCTTTGATTTTAATGATCTGAATTCAAATCAGAATTCAAAAATTTGAATCAGAACTCAAAAATTTTCAATTTAAATTTAGAAATAAGGAAATTAAAATAATAAAATGCCCGTTTTAAAATCTAGTAATCATGAGCCATTATATTATATATGCTTCAAATATAAATATATTAATACTGCTCAGCATTAGTGGGCATTATAATTTTTAATGTTATCAAGATACGAAACATTTTAAAGATTTATTTTTTAATTTACAAGACAAATATAGAAGTAGATGTATTTTTAAAAAAATTACTAAACTGTTATTTTTTAAAATTTTGTAAAATTTTTAAGCAAAATTAAAATTTTTTTGGAATCTTTTTAGTAATTAAATGGGTAATGAAATTAATAATGAATATAATTCTCTAATTTGTATTCATTATCAACAGCTTAAGTGAACACTAGTATCAAAATGAGTTAAATTTGACTTAATTTAATTTCGGAAGGCACATACATTATACGTAAGAACTTAATTTTTGTAAACATAAATATAAATTAAAAAGAAACATAAATATAAATTTACATAAATAAACTTACATAAATTTTTATAAAAAAGAAAATTTTTTCCTGAATTATTAACATATATTTTACTTAAAATTTATTAAAATTAATTTTGTTTTGATAGCTGCTTCACTAACTTTTTCTTAAAAGACTCACAATCATTTGCTCCTCTCTTCTAAGTTTCGTTTCTTCTCAAAATGAAAAGCAGTGTCTTTCAAACCTCAGATTTCACTAATGACGATTCAGCTATATTTGTCGCTTTATGAAACAAGCTTCTTATTTATGGACATTTTTCGCACCTAACGAAGCTTCACCGCCTCTCAAAGGTATCGTTTAGCCGCGAAAATCTTACCTCAGTTAATCGCATGTTTTCCTCTTCCACTTCGTAAAGAAAAGAGAACTGTTTTCGGAGAAAATTTCGGCTTTTTGGGCACAATTGCTGGCTCATTCGTTTTCTTTCTTTCTTTTTTTCTTTTTTGACGACTGGAGTTAAACAAATTGTTTCAGTTCTTGTAAAATAAAACGAGGGTTTTTGTTTCGTTTTGTAAATTTCTTTTCTGGGTGATTTTAGAAAAAAAAGAAATTGTTTTTTGCTTGTTTAAATATGTTTTTAAATTCAAAAATGTTTTTATTAAATATGTAAGAAATAAATTTTGGTTTAATATCATCCAGCTAGAGAATTAAATATTAATAAAAGAAAGTTTTTATTAAATAGCAATGAAAAGTAACACGTATTTGGCAATACAGAACATTAATTCGTAAAAGGGATTATGAAAAAGCATAATCTTTTTGATTTAATAAAAAAAAGTTTTAGAAATTTTTTTATTTGGGAAAAATTAAGAAATGAAGATAATGATTAAAATTATTGATGTTTAAAGTAAGTAGAAATGATTTTAAGAGAATATACGGAATTTTTAGTTTGTTTTTCTGCTATTTATTGAAAAGTATTTCAGTCTACTACAGTAAATCATTTATAAAGACATCAATAAATACATTAATTTTGTACTTAATAAAACAAATTTTGAATTTAAATCAAATATTTTTTCATATATTTCTTCTTTGAAAATTTGTTTACACTTGTTCATTTTCATTACTTTACATTTATGAATTGAATTATTGCAAATATATTGAATTACATAAAAAAGAACGAAAATGGAAGGCAGTACTTCATAATTCCTTTCTGCTTCTTTTCTGTTAAAAATGACAACCATATATGAGATACAATCTTTCTTTTCAAACTCTTCATCAAACCCAAGAAGAGAGATTAGATTCAATTCGATAAGTCTAACATTTATGCATTCAAACTTTGACTTAGAATAAAGCCCGCTTTCTACTGACCACTAGAATGAATCATATACCTATCTGGGTGTCATGGCTGGGTCTTAATTATTTGAAATAATTGCAATATAAGAATTATTATTTTTAAAAGAAGATTCCAAACGTAATTAATCTCTGAAATATATTTAATCAAGGGATACCATTAACAATTATTATTTCTGAATTTTATTTTGGAAGAACACAAAATGATTTTGTGTTACATAAAAAATCTATATTTTGTGTTATATAAAGAACAAAATTTAGTCTACTATAACTGTTAGAGTGAAAAAGTAAAAAATCAACTATTATAGTAAAGCTAAAGTCTTTTCAAACAAAACGAGTACATATTTGTCATTAGTGACTATTATCAATACCTAAAATAATATTTTGTTAAACCCAATTAGTTTTTGAAATTTATTTTACTTTAAACTCTTATTTATTTTACTTTATTTATACTATAAGCTTACATTTTTTGAGCATTTAAAAATATTTAAATTTTAACATTTAAGACTTCTAGTAAATAATATTTAAATAAATAAATCGAATGTATATGCATTTTAAGAAATAATATAAAATAATTAAGTAAAAAATACTTTTATACACAAGTATATTATTTAACTATGCTTCTCTTGCAAAATAAGTACCAAAATTATCAATAGTGACTATTATATATTAACAAAATTATCTTTTTGTATTCAATATCTATAACAAATGTTTTAATTAATGCTACTAACAACTTAAAATCGGATTAGAGATTACGTCATTATGAGGGAATTTTTTTTACTTATCAATGACAAAAATGAGTTCTAATTAAAATGCTTCTTTATTTCTGTTTACCAAATGATAGATGTATTTCAATATTTATTTCTAAGAAAAGTATTACATCCAAATTTGAATGAGGTCATTAATTTGTTGATTGAAATCAAATACGGTTTTGAAATTGAAACTATTAATTTTATATCCAGAACATGTTGACACAATTCTTGTAAATACATGCTACTTTTCATAAACAAATTTGATGATCTTTTTTTCCTTTGAAATATTTCTATGGTAATGATTTGTTATATTTTCAATAAATTTTATAAATTAATCTCACATTTTTTAAATTATTTTCTTCAGAAATTGTAATATAATATAAAATCTCATTTTTAATTAAAATTTGGCAATTCTTGTTTTGAAACTTGATATAATCCATATTATATTTGGAAGTTTAATATTCCTCATTTGTGGGGCAATTGGTTTGTTAAACCAATACCAAAATCTATCACCTTATAAAACTGATTACAGAAAATTTTTTTTAGATTTTTAAAAATCAAAACATAAGAGACTGACAAAATTAATCCTTTATTCTTTTGTAAAAAATACCTTAAAAAGACAAGGCCATTAATAGACAATTATGCTACCAAAGAAAAAATTAAATTTGAGCTCATAAAATGGTTGATAAAAATAGTTTTTAAAGTATTAACTGATTTTATATATGTTTAAAATACTATTAACTATGATAAAAGTTCTTAAGAACCAGTATGCAATAGAATATTTTTGCATACCTAGCCATTGCTATTAATAAAGCTGAGAATAAAAAACCAAGATAAACAATTTCATAGAAACCATTTGATCAGCAATCCCACACAGATTTGCACATGTAACTCAACACGTTTACGAGATAAAATTAGCACATATAATCCCTACATTGCCATTTGAGAATCAGTTTGGCTGCAAATGTCTTATCACTAATTTAGGCAGTCTTACAACACGAAGAGCTGAACTTGTCGCCAGTTTTTCTACATTTTCTTTGGCGTGACAACGAGATATTTTTTTTTCCTTACCGAAGGAAAACGCATATGGCCTGTTGGCTAAAGATTTCGAGAACTGATCGTCATGCATCTTAGGGTGCTGGTGGTCTAAGCGAGATATCTCACGGCACTAAGGTAAGATTGACGAAGTAACAAGTGACAGGTGTCTGGAATATGGGAATCATTTACGCTTCATCTGATTGAGATAAAAGAGGGAGTCGGGGAAGAGATCTAACAAAATGATTAAAGCTGTTTTTGATGGTTTTGTTTTTGAGAGAAATAAATGATTGGTAAAATTCAGAAAATGGCCTTTTTTTTAAAGTATTTTTACTTAGGTGTAAGTAAAGCATTGATGTAAGGGAAAGAAATTGAACCTAATTTATTGCTGTTTATAGCTGTTTTTGATATTTTTGCTTTTGAGAGAAATAAATGATTGGTAAAATTCAGAAAATGGCCTTTTTTTTAAAGAATTTTTACTTAGGTGTAAGTAAAGCATTGATGTAAGGGAAGGAAATAGAACCTTATTTATTGCTGTTTATAGCTGTTTTTGATAGTTTTGTTTTTGAGAGAAATAAATGATTGGTAAAATTCAGAAAATGGCTTTTTTTAAAGAATTTTTACTTAGGTGTAAGTAAAGCATTGATGCAAAGGAAAGAAATTGAACCTAATTTATTTAGTAAAAATCAAGAATCTAAATAAAAATCTAAATATTAAGCAAAATATTTTTTCTTTTCAACCTGCTTTTTAGATGATTATATCATGAAATAAGAAAAGCTATTGTTGATTTGCCGTTGTGATCTATCATTTTATCTTTCCGTGAAATAATTTCTACTGAAAACAAAAAACTAATTTTCGGCTTCTATCGCAGAAAATTTTCATTCTGTTATTAAAAATTATTATTTTAATCTTTGAATTTTCATTTCATTTTCAAAAAAATATTCTCGTTCCCAAAACTTTTGTGCAAAACTTTTTTTGGTTTTAAAAATAAATTTCTTAGATAATAAAATATATTTCATTGTTAAAATAATTAGAAGAATAATAATACGTATAACACCATTTCAAACGCAGTTTAATTTTTATTTTAGAAATTATTTTTCTATAATAAATGTATCATAAGGTTATTCGAAAACGAAATCTTTTTTCATGTAACATTATGAGAAAAATAAAAACTAAATATTCAAAAGAAAACATTGATTTTTTTAAAAATTTTCTCAAAAAATAAGATTTTATTTTCAGTAATTAGCTTAGTTAAAAACCACAAAAAATTCTTAAATTTTTTTCTTTGAAGCTTGACAGCAAAGAAAAAATGCTTCAATGCGAATTTCTTTCATTTTATTAGAAATTATAATTGATTTTTCTTTCAAATACTTGTAATTACAAGGTAGAAATAATTTTTAGTCGAATTTTTTAAAATGAAAATAGCATTTCTAAGTTCGATACAAAATGCTAATAATAGAAACTTTGAATCATTGAAAATGTAATTGATTATAGTTTCATCTTGCGTATATGAATGTATAAATTTGAGCATGCTCAATATATTAAATTCAATTTGCATACTTTTGAAATCAACAGTTTTTCTCTAATAGATGTCTCGTTATATCCATAATACAAATCAGTGATTGATTTAATGTCAGTAACCATTCAAAAATAATTAATTTAATTGCTGTTTGTATATATTTAATTTACTGCTAATATAAGCTTAAATTAATAATGTTTAAAATAATAAATAAAACTAAAATTATTTTTTATTTTATTTAGATTTATTTAAAGTTAACAATAAATTAAATAATTACTTTAACCTTAAAATAATTAAAATTTATTTAAGCTTTAATTAGCAATTTTTATAAAACATAATTTTTTAAGTTTAAGTTTTTATATTTATATTTTATTATTTATATTTATTATTATTTTAATATATTTATTTATGTTTAAGCTTTTGAATTGAGGAAAATTATTAATTATTAATTACAAGACATATTAGTTTAAAAGTCATTAATCAATTTTATATGAAAAGTCATGATTTAAATTACAGATTTTTAGAATTTAATAGAAAGCAAAATCCTTATTATAAATTATGTGATTTATTAATTAATTAAGAGCTATTTTCTAATTAAAACTATTTGTATTCAATAATCATTTTCGTGATAAAATAATTAATCATTTTAAAACTCATTACTTTCAAAGAAAAAGCAATAATTTCAATGCAATTTCTTCTGAACAGTAAAATAATATTTATAAGTTTAATTAACATTTTTTTCTTTTCATTTTCAACAGAAATTTAAATTCTGTTTTAGATTGGATGCAATATGAATTCTGTTTCTTAGAACTGTAATCTAATACTTAATACGAATAGCAATAATAATTTTTCGATATTGTATCCTATTTACTGAGTTCTAATTTATTCATACATTTCAATATATTGTTTCATTTTCCGTATTATTAAAAAACATTTATCTTTCTTAAAATTACTCTTTTCTTAATATGACGCCTGTTTCTTTCAATACCAATTTTACTATAAACAATAATTTATAAACTAACTACAATTTGTAATTTCTTACTTTTAGAATAGAATATTAAATTTTTACTTTGAGAGTATTTGAAATAGTAAAGAGAACTACATTAGCAGACTTGCAAAACTTTACGCATTTAAAATTGTTGTTTATATGGTTACAGAGAGCAAGAGAGAGATAGGGAGGTTAGAGTGAAACAAAAATTATTAACTATAAAATATTAGTTATAAAATAATCAGATTCGTCTGAAGTAATCATCAAATTCTTTCTCATTATTAAAATGTTTAAACTTAAATTAGTTTTTAAATAATTAATTTTTATATTTAAGAAATTTAATATTGATTGAAAAAGAGTGTTTTTAACTATAAAACAAGCTTTGATTAAGCATGATGTAAATTAAATTATCCACACGTTTTATGAAATCATAATATTTGATATCTCAAATGAATTTTTAATTGTTGGTAAAATAAAAACTTTGTTTACATTGTTATTATTAAATATAGTGTTAGAAGTGGTTATTTATTGTAGTTAATTGTTTTCAAACAAAATTATTTTCTCCAAATATAGCTGATAATGTAACGATGAATGATACGCAAATAATAGTTAAATAATTTATCTCATTACCTGTGAAAAACCCTTTAAGTACAAAACAAAATTAAAACTAATCAATATCGAACTCAATTTGTATTAAGTTAAGTAAAATTTAATATTTCTCTCGGAAATATCATGCGCAAGAAAAGAGTGTGATTATAACTTCTCCTAAATAAAATTTCGACAATAGTTTTGGAATGCTTAATTGTAACTCAGTTTCGCAACATGATTGTTATGTCAGTGCATGACAATCCACATGGCCGTTGTCTCTCAAATGAGGAGAAACGAGAAATTCGCAAATTCTATGGCTCTGGTAACTGGAGAAGCTGGTAACAAAACCTACACTTTACCTTAATGAACATCCGCTTATCAATGTGGAACCTCTGCATTACATTAATGGTCTTTCCCATCTCCCCTGGTTCGAATTTGGTGCCTAACAAGGGAATTATCTGGCTTCGCTGATTCCATGCCTATGAAGCGGAAGACTATTATTCTCATAATGGCAACCTGGCTGTACCTTTACTCAGGTGTATTATCCAGGGTCCATGTACATGAGTTGAGGGTACAAGATGAATAATTCCGGACAAAATATGAATATTATTTTGTTCTGTGATTGATTACTATGCACGTGGCATGGGGTGTGTTTTGACTATAATTTTTTTTTTTAATTTTTTCTAGAGAGGTATTTTTTTATGAATCTGAATCATCGTGAAAGAGAATTGGTGATGATTATAATGTTATACATGTAAGGCCTATAAAATTATGAGATTGCAAATGAATTTTAGATGTGATGACTTATCACTTTCATACAAATAAAGCTCTAATTGTAATATAATAGCTATTAAAATATATTCGATACGAATAGAAGATAACAATTTTCCACTTTATTAATTTTTCTTATAAGTAATCACTAAGCAACTAATCTATTAGGTTGGGGAATAAGTTTGTAGCGTTTTTATCAAAGACTTTTATTTAAACAAAAAACAATAATTATATCAATAAGTTAATCAATTATATATTCGCCGTTGCTGTCTATAACCTCTTCTCACCTCTCGACCAATTTGTTGATGCTGTTCTGCTAAAAATCGCCTGGTCTGGTGTCAAAGAAGTTGTTGAGCCAGCATTTTAAGGACCTCTTTGTTATCAAAGGTAACGCCCTTCATATGGTTTTACAAGGAGCGGAAAAGATGGTAATCGGTCGGTGCAAGGTCCGGGGAATACGGCGAATGGTGAGAGACCACCCATTCGAGCTCTTGGAATGCGATTTTGACGACTTGTGCAACATAGGGCCTGGCGTTGTCACGAAGGAGTATGGCTTAACAATGTCCATCAGGTCTTTTCAGTCGAATAGCCTCATTCATGTGGTGTAGCTGGGCAATGTAGAGTTCCTTGTTGACTGTGGCATTCTTTTCGAGCATTTCTCAGTGCACCAATAGGTCATTAAAAACTGGCTCAGCAACTTCTTTGACACCAGACCAGAAGATTTTTGGCGGTATGGCAACAAATTGGTCGAGAGGTGGGAAGAGGTTCTAAACAGCAACGGGGAATAGATAATTGATTAACTTATTGATATATTGTTTTTTATTAAAATAAAAGTTTTTGGTAAAAACGCTACGAACTTATTCTCCAACCTAATATATTATATAATAATCTCTGTAGACAATAATTATAATGGCCTTTCGTAAAAAATGGACAAAATTCTTATCCATACCTCAATATGTTCACAGATGCAAAAAATTGTGAGTTCGATTCTGATTCATAAGGCAAAAAATTGAAAGAGTGAAAAATTGAGCAATGTGGTCTCAAAAAATAATCACATTAAATGTTCGTGAAGCTTAATGTCTCTCCATTAATAGGATGAAATATTTTGGTTCATGAACTCTATCGCTGGTATTGGCCTCGATACTTGATCGTGATTCGAAATATTCGATGTTTATTATCCGACGCTTTCGACGCTTTAATATTCGATGCTATACTAAAGGTACTTTCTTTAAGTGCATCATAGGTTGTATTTTACATAATCACCCTAATATATTTTATAGAGTTCTAGTATAATATAAATACACAAATATAAATGTATGAATTCAGAGTTTCCGTATCAAGTAAAAATTTAAGTTTAAAATCTTTCAAATTCTCTACGAAATAATCATAACATATAAAAACATTTTCAATATTTAAAATTTTTAATTTGTTGCATTATTTACTTACAACTTAAAATCAAATGCAAATCAGAAACTCAATTTTTTTTTAGTTAAAAATAGGAAATTAGAATCAAGTTATAAACATAATGTATAGTTTTAGAGCAGAGAAGAATTTTTCCCAGATAGTGAGTGGGTTATATTCACGTATCTTAAAGAAGAAAACCAATAAATCTCCCAAAGAAGTAAGCCACTCTGGTAAAATGTGCAAGCAGAATCTGTTTTTCAACGATAGCAGCAATTGGTTATTCAACAATCTTTGGAGGCAAAATAAATAACTTTCAATTCAACGAATAGGATCCTAAAGCCGTAGTGTGAACTAATTCAAAATTACTATTAAAAATTTATTTTCTGTTTATTAAATGTATTTGCCTAATCTAAGAACAAATATTTATGAACCATAAAGAGGTTCTTTCTTTCGTTCCACTTGAAATCATGATTATTGCCTCTTTATTAAAATTCTCGCTGTTTTAAAACATCCGTGAGTCAGATAATGTACCGCATTAGACGGTGTTGTAAATCCGACTTGTAGATGAATTTGTTGCCTGCCTTCAAATCGCATTCTTCGAGCGGTAGCAAACAAGGCGAAGTTCACTATCGAATGTCTGAGTGTCGTTGGAGATGAGAAAACATCAATTCATGATTTTTACCAGTAATAAAGAAGTTTTTTTTTCTATATAATCTTTTCCGTTCGTGAAAACTTTCAAAATCGTGAGAATTAACTGCTGTTCTAAATAATTAGTTTTCAAACTTACAAATTTTTATGCTGCTTCTAAAATTGAAAAACGTTGAAAATAGAACAGAAGAAGTAAAAAAAAAAAAAAAGAAGACAAGACAAAACATACACTTAATGGTTGGTTTAAATCAACAAAAACGATTTTTTTTAGATTAACTAAAAATACATTTCTCGAATGGAAATGATATTTTGTTCTCTGTTACTTCATTTATCAGTTTTTAAAAAATCTAATTCAGACGACAATTTCAAAAAGTAATCATCTCTATTAAGGGTGAAAAACTCACAATGAGATAGACAGCTTTCTTCATCTATATTAAGGGTGAAAAACTCACAATGAGATAGACAGCTTTCTTCATCTATAGACGTGACTTTTTGATTAAAAAAAATTATGTTATTTTTAAACATTTTATACATTTTATTTTATAAATTTTTGACAGTCAAACATATTTACCGCTTTTTACTTCCCTTGTAATACAAAATCAATTTGTAAAACTTATTCTAAACAGATTAATTCAATATTAAAATTTTCCCGCTTAACGTTATGATTTAGTTAAGAAACCCTGGTAAAGTCATCTTAAAAGTAAAAAAAATAGTTCCCAAGGTTTCACATTTTATATTAAAAAGGATACTAAAATGTTATAAAAGAAAACATGTCTGGCAATTGAAATAGGAATGTTACACATTTACTTTTACATAACTAAAATTGTGTTTTTACAAATTATTACAATATATAATACACTTTGTACGAAAAAATGTCTAGAAAAGGTTGCTTAAATTGAATACAAGTTCACAAATATTTCGTAATATTTTCATATAAGAAAATGGTTAAAATTTTAAGTAAAATATAAATTATCGCTGAATAGTTCATAAATTAAATACACTCTAGAATTTTGTTACATCTCTTCTAAAGCAAATGTGTAAGGCGGAATACACGCTACATGCACACAAACGCAGTATCTGACGGAAGTCTTGAGGTATTACTGAACATAAAAGATGCAAATATCTTTCAGGTCCGCTAGAATCTTAAATTTTCTGTCTCAAGTAGTCTATAAGATGCTCTCTTGGTGCTGAATTTGAAAATCTTTCTTAACATTACCTTCATAAGGAAGAATTTACCCTTCATAAGCTTTCCCCCTTGCTGAATGTGCATGATATTATATTGTTGGAAAGGAATTTCTTTGAACTGTATCATGAAAAACAATAAAAATAAATAAAAATTATGTAGTTTTATTGATAAATTGCTTACTTTCATCCAACTACATTTAAGGATTATCGGGAAAATGCCATTTCAAATATTTTAACAATGGTAATGTATCACTTCAAACGGGAAGTATGATTTAAAATGCAAGTAGCGAGTATTTTTCATTATAGTTTTAGAAAAATCTGGATTTATTATTGCATACATATGTTTTTTGTGTACTATTGCAGAATTTTAAAAGAAATTTGAATTAGTACCCTGATGTCTCATAATTAATGTTTTAAGATTAATAAGGGTTTACAGCTGAATTATTAGTTAAGGTTAATACATTGTGATGCGATCTTCTGCATCATGTAATCATCAATCTACGACAGACTTAAATCCTAAATAATAATTCAGCTGTAAAGTAAAAATAACTCGTTAATCTTAAAGTCAGAGGATTGCTCGCCACTTATATGTATTTAAAGTAAAAATATGTTTATGTAATCTTTAACCAACAATTTTCTTTCATTAAAAGAAAATATTTAATTTCCCTCAACAAATTTTATGAAAATTCTATAGCAAGTTTAAACTTTTCAATTGGTAATGCAATTCTAAGATTCATTTCTTATTGAGGTATTCAACAAACAATATTGGACACCAATTATGTTTATTGTTTTTGGAATATTTTTCGATTTTAATATATTTAGAAATGTTTTAGGATTTTATCCAATTTGGCACGTTAATATAACTCTACATATTATCACTTCCAAATGAAATTTTGTTTACCTTAGAGTTTATTCGAAATATTTAAAGAAATCGAAGTTAAACATAGAATGATCTCTTGGTGAAGTATAGAAAGATCTCTTGGTAAAAGATAGAAAGATCTCTTGGTGAAACATAAAAAGATTTCTTGATAATAAGGAATTCCCTTATTGTATTCCTTATTGTATATGCAATTAGAATTTTTCTTATTATCTAAATCAGTGCAAAATTAGAAATATTGTCATCATATTAATTTTCCCCATGATCAATAATATTTTTTCTCCAGCTAAAATTACAATCCTTAAGTTAAATTTATATCAAATACCTATGCACAGTAAAATAGGGTATTATCTTATAATTCACAAATCAAAAAATGATTTATATTTCTGTAAGAGAGAGAAAGAGAGAACGTAGAATACTTAATTAAAACTACAAACTTATGGAGATTATTATAAATTCTAACAAATGTATACATTTTATTTTGTATATTATCATAAAATAAATTATTTTTGTAAATATGTATTATATAATATATAATATGTAAATAATATATATATATTATATATATATATATATATATATATATATATATATTATATAATATGTAAATATATAGAATTTTTAGACGAAGAAATTTGTGATTTTAAAAGGTGTATTATTCATTTTAACAGATTTTAACTCATGTGTGAGGTTTATTATTAATTTAACAGATGTGGTATTAATAATTATATTGGATATCGTTAACACAGGACACCTTGTAAATTATTCGAAAATTATGAAACTTCCAAATCAAATATACAAAATATTGATAATTCAAAAAAAAAAGTTATCAATATTCAAAAAATATTGATAAATAAAAAAAATTAAATAGTCTATCATTTTTCAAAAAAAATCTATGAAATATTGATAATTCTAAAAATTATCAATAATTTATAGATTTTTTGAAAAATGATAGATTATTTAATACTTTATTGAATACTTTGAAAGTGACTTTGCTTCATAACAGTTAGATAAATGTAGTTTTCTTACACGAAAAATCTTTTCCATTCATGATTTATGGAATGTTAGTATAAGATTAAATTTGACTTCTGTAGTGCTTATCACAATAAGCGGGCCGTGGAAGCCTAGTGGTTAGGGCAGGACTGGGTACGATTCCCCATACCGCCAAAGATCCACCGAGTTCATGCAATAAAAGCACTCGTTAAATCTGTGGAATCGAAAATCCTGTGGTAGATTTTTGAACAGTTACCATGAGTGTAATGGGGTCTGGAGAAATTTTCCTCTTCCACATCATCAAAGTCAAAATTGAGGGGGTGGATCCTCTGGTGGTGACATCTATCAGAGGAGTCTTAGAGCAAAGTCTTACTTTCACCTTCGTGGTGCTCTGATTAAACGAAAGACGCACCCTTCTGACTTAATTTCATATCCGTCCGATTATGAGCTTGGTTTGCCCAAGTGTCATAAGTAACAACACTGTGAATAAGTGAAACGACGCTATGAAAAATATAAATAAATTCAAGAAATATTAAGCTATATTTTAATGATTAAATTTTCTAGATTTTTGTAAACATCACTATCAAACTTTCGCCTTAAAAATTAAATGTTTTCGGTAAAAACTAAAATCAAAAGAATTTTTAAAAAATTAAATGAATTCAAATTTTTGATTCTGAACATTTATTAATATTTGCAAAATGAACGTGAGTATTAATGTTTAAATTAAAAGTTTCGTTGTTTTCTCTAACTTTTATAATATTTCCCCCCCCATATATATATATATATATATATATATATATATATATATATATATATATATATATATATATATATATATATATATATATATACCTATTAACTTGTACCTTTAAAAATATGAGTTTTAATATATAGAAATAAATGTATGCTTAGCCCATTTATCGATATTCGATTGATCAACATTTAAGGAATTTTTAAATGCAAAGTTACAACTGATACCTAAGTATTAATTTGCACTTCAAAAAATAGGATTTTTAATACACTGACATAATATATACCACACATACTCTATTTATAGAAAGTATAATTAATCAATGTGTCAAAATTTTACTATACATAAATTGTACTAGTGTAATCTTGATCAAACATTTTCATTTTATATATATATATATATATATATATATATATATATATATATATATATATATATATATATATATATATATATATATATATATATATATATATATATATATATATATATATATATATATATATATATATATATACATATAGGTAACCCTCCTATAACACGGTTTCGCTATAACACGATTCGTAAGTTGCGGGAAAATTCCTACAACATGTCATCCTATAACACGGTTTTGTTCCAATGTTAGAGCTTGTTATCGGTCGGCGGAAGCATGTTCACTCCTTACTTTTATTCTAGGTTAGCGGCGTCTCTCCGCGTTTTTTTTTTTTATTTAAGGCAGAAAAATTTGAGCTTTAACGTGCTATTACTTTTAGATAACGCTCCATGCCACCCACAGGATTTGACTCATCCCAACGTCAGAATAGTGTTCCTACCACCTAACACTACTTCGTTGCTCCAACCATTGGATTAAGGTATTATTTATACCTTTAAAACGTATTATATAAGAAGATCCTTACAGTGGATTTTAGACGCAACCGATTCGGAATCAATTAGCGTAATGGAAACTTGGAAGAAATTTTCAATCAAGCACTGTATCGAAATCATATCTTTGTCGCTGAAAGAAATAAAAACATCAACCTTAAATGCGTGTTGGAAGAAGATATGGCCCTCTTCAGTTGAAACAGAAAACATACGTGAAACATCAGAAAACGAAATTGGTGCCATATTAAAAGTCGCTAAATCAATCGGAGGCAAAGGTTTTGTGGATATGGCTACTGAAGACATTCAAGAATTATTAGTGGAATGAAGTTGACGAAGCGGATTTGATGGAAATGGCATCCCTGGGTGCAAATCAAATAGATTTTGAGGACGCTAGCTCTGATGAAGATTGTGCAGTTAAGAATTTAACATTAAAAGAATTACAAGAAGGCCTATGCTTAGCGGAAAATCTCGAGTCATTTTTCTGGGAAACAGACCCTTCCACGGAAAGAAGTCGAAAATTCAATAGGGAGCTGCAAAACTGTTTAACTCCATACCACGAAATTTACAATGACCTAGTAAAAACTAGTCAGCAAGGTTTGATTACAGATTTTTTTAAGAGGGGAAAACATACAAAAACTTTAAATAGAGAAAATAGTTCTGAAAGTGAAGGCGATATCGTTCCACCCAAAAAACGTTCTCGGTTGATTGTACTGAGCAGTGACAACGAATAAATTCATTAAATTAGGGTTGCGTAAGATTATAATATTTTTTTATAATCTTACGCAACCCTAATTTAATGAATTTTTATTAAATAATAAATGTGTTGGATATACATTTATTATTTAATAAAAATTAAGTTGTTTATGTCGAATTAAAAAAAATATTTGTTTTTAATAAGTTTTTGGAACGTAACCCCCTTTTTGTACTAGTTCTGGGTCTCATACAACATGATTTCACACAACACGGCATTTTCTAGGAACCTAACTACCGTGTTATGGGAAGGTTACCTGTATATATATATATATATATATATATATATATATATATATATATATATATATATATATATATATATATATATATTTGCCTTTTTTTACTTATTCAACTTCTTAAAATAGCATTTAAAAATTAATGTTTAATTGTTCTATAACTTAATTAAAATCACATAAAATTTAAAATTTCTAATTACTTCTTAAAGTAATTTCATTAACACTCCTGAAATTGTCTAATATAAGGAATATATTTGTTCCTATATTTCAATAACTAAACTATTAAAATTAAAAAGTCATATTATGTTGAAACAATAATTGAATTTTTTCTATATTTCATTAAAGTATGTTGAAAAAGTAAAACTACTACAAAATTAGTGATAAGAAATGAGAAATTGTGTTTTTATTCTTTACTAAATTAGAGAATTTCATTAAATAATAAAACATCTGATTTCAAAAACACTTCTTATACCAATTAAATGAAAAAATAAATAATGAATATATTGTTAGTGATCACATCAAAAAAAATTAATTTAATAAGATTTAAATTTATTTGCAATATATCATATTTTTAATAAATGTTTTATACATGTGAAGTCTTTTTACAATCTAATAATAATGGAAAATATTATCGAAACAAACAAATATTTTTTTAAAAAAATAAAAAGAATTTTGAAGAAAAAACATGTTTAAAAAACGATAAATTTGTATCGATCACAGCAATAATATATAAATTCAAAATGTACTTTATATAATAATAGTTATTAGATGAAATATATCTATTAGTAAATGTGCCAAATTCAAATAACTATAAATTTAAAAAAGAAAACTTGTGTATATGTACATGAAATATACTATTGTTGAAATTTTTATGAATAAATAAAAATGCGCATTTATATAAATAATGTTACAATTTCAGAAATGTGGAAAATAATTAAACTAATTGAACTGTAACTTAGAAGCAATATTGTGCTTAAGTCTTGTGTTGAGTTTGTTATTACATTTGCTATTTGTTAAATTCAAATGTTGAAAATTACACGTGACACTATCACGTGTAATATTTATTTGAACTATTTCAAAAACAAATGTCATATGCGTAAGATTTTATTATACATCATCTATTTTTTAACTCATTTCCATCAAATAAAAACAAAGAACTTGTCCACGTGTGCTTTTGAAAAATATTTCTTGGATACTTACTTCCAATCATAAGAAATTCACGTGCTTCCTATTTATTTTCTAAAATCAAATAAAAATCCTCAATTTCTTATTTGAAACTGAAACAAGTAAAATACATAAATATCATCGTTGAGAACTAAATGAAATCGTTAATTTAAATTTAGATTTCCGTTCTTGGAATCTACTGAAAACGTGTTAAGAAATAACGTTTTTCTCAATAAAAAGCTAGTACAGTTTTTGCTATAAATATACAACACACACTCATTATAGAACCGATATTTCTATGTACTTCAAGGAATAGAAGGAGGAAGGCTTCAATAAGGTCATATCAGATGACTATTAAAATTTTTTGTTATTGTGATACCAGTCAATCAACTTCTACAAATTTGCTTCTAATATTCGCCACAAGTATTGCATGAATGAAATCCAATTTAATAACTAAGCTTATTTAAGGATCAATAACCAGTCACGCGAATTGTGTTTGCGTTCCAAAATAAAAGATTCTGGAACAAAGTAAGAAAATATTCACTGACGTCAGATTTCCTTTTGAATGTTTTTGCGTTAAATAAACTTATTTGTTAACACGTGAACAAGTTATATGTACATTGTGAAAAGGTACTACTTTTTTAAAAAAACATACTGCTGAGATCTTATGGCATGTATTTCAAACAGTGCATAATTTTATATGTCACGTTTTGTGCTTTTTCATACAATGAGTCAAAAGAATTTCAGCATCTGCCGGAAATGACTTTTTTATTTATAGCAACATCAAATTGAAACATACGTAGTTATAGACACTAATAGTTACGTAGTTATAAATATTAATAAGTACGTAGCTATGAAAAGTGCTAAAAATCAAATAAAAATTATTTTGAGAAAGATGGGATTTAAATATATTAAACTATATAACTCTAAAACATGGCTCAACCAATTTTTTTGTCACAACTACAGTTCTATGTTTTCATCTACAGTTTTTAGGAAAAACTTCAAATGAACTTCTTAATCTAGTTGAATTCTTTGACGAGAAGTCACTTAGATGTTTATAAAAATTAAATCAAATATTATGAAAACTAACAAAAATGAAAAGGATTCTCCTTTTTTATTTTTGTTATTAGAAGTGATAATTGCCTCGTGAAAGAAAAAGAAATGTAACTAACTTAAAAAAAATTTACTAATTTTTTAACCAGGTGACTATGAAATATTTATAAAAATTGGCTTAAAAGTTAAATTTGTGTTTGTCTTCAGTTTTTAAAATTTTTTTGTGAAATAAAAAATGTTTACTCCAAAAATATTTACTATAATTGTATATTTGAATATATTTTCTAAAAACAGGATTTTTTTAAATACAAAAATTATGTGAGCTTTATTTTTAATTAATAATCAAAAGCGGAACAATAGTTGTGCCAAGTTAAGACCTAAGCTAACTCTCTATCTTTCATACGCTGACCTGAATTCGTAAAATTATTGTGATTCATTCTAATTTCCTAAATTTAAGTTGGAAAATTATATAATAATCTCTAAACTCCAATGCGAATTTCACAAATATGCACTAAATTAAAGATTCATGGTTTCCTACATCTTTGCTATTAATTTTACAAAAACTTCTTTTTTTTCTCAAATTTTTTCCAAATTTTAGGCTTGAGACAGAGATTTACTCACTTACTGTGATCACTGTTGACTTAAACTTACAGCAGATTTTTAATAAATTTTTAAGTGATATTTAAAGTATCCAAAATTCCGCTTCAACTGTATACATTAATTAAATTTCATATAAATTTAATAAGTATTCAACATCCTTTTCCAATTTTAAAATTAAATTATTAATCCGTAAAGAATAACCAAAATAACTTGTTGTAATTCAAAGACAATTGTCCGTTAATAAGAAAACCATAACCAAATGTCAATATTTTTAAAGTAAGAAAAGAGAAATCGTTTTGTAATTAAATAACACGTAAGTTATTTATATAATAAATTTTTTATAAAAATTAGGATGTTATTTGATTAGTGAGATGAGGAGATGAGGTTATATGGCAATTCAAATGTATTTGTTTTAAAAAGTCAAAGCTAATAATTATAAAAATTATATTACAATTTTAAATATATTTATAAAAAGTTATGAAAAACTTTAAATAAATACAAAAAATGCATTATACAGAGATAAATTTATAAAAAAATATTTGAAGAATATATTGGCCAATTTATAAATATATGCATATATAGGTACTATATATGTAAATATATGTAAACCTTTACTCATACATACAATCATATATTCATACATGCATATATTTATTTACATACATAATCAGAGCTCATCATTTCGTTGCTTTCTTTTTATTTTATAGTGAAATTAATATGTGTGTTAATTTAAATTTCTTTTCGAGCTTCTGGAGACAGCTTAATGTTTTCATATAAAAAAAAACATTTTTGAAAATTCTTTAAATTACCACAAAATTTAAGACGATGATAAAATTTGTATTTTTGTTTCTTTTAATTCGTAACCATACATAAATGAATTATTGGTCGCTAAAAGAAAACAATAAAAAAACGTTAGTTACAATAAAAATAAATGACACCAACTTTTATCTGATTATTATTTATTATCCTTAAAAACGTGTTTGCAAAGATCCAACTTGATGAGCAAACATGCTTTTTCCTTAATTTTTTTCCCCTTCTACAAACTAAAAAGAATGATGCGTAACCATGGTAACGAATCCCACGATTCAACCAATAAACGAACTCGAAAGGCGGTGACAAAGCGCCAGCGCCCTCCAGTAGGTTGATCTTCATTCTACTTTGCTAAGAGACAACTAACGAATTGCCGAACATCCGACACACAGAGCTACAAGAATACCTTTAAAAAAACAATGAGCATCTCTTGATCTTGAGTTTTCTTGGTTTGAATGATGGACCGTTCTTGAGTTCTGGGAGTACAAACATTTTATTACTTTGTTTGGATGTTGCTATTTTTAAAAAGAAATTTTAAATTTCAAAAATAACCAAACCATATTCAGCATGTTGTATAATGTACCTTATTATAACTGTTCACCCCTGCCTCATTACATACAAGTAAGTCCTCATTCTATATTCATAATATAAGTGATATACAAAGTTAAGCTCTTATTTTTAATGTATTCTATTAAATTTTAAATATTTATTACCATAAACTTAAATAATTGCATTGATTAACACTAATAAATTGACACACAATAATTTAGTTTCAACTTATTTTCAGGAATGAGATAAATTTTAAAAAAATTTTCTCATTTTTTGAATAGCATCTATTTTAAATTATTTTAAATTTTATTAATATATTATTTCTATCGTAATAAAATTTATTTAAATATTATTTCTACAATTTTTACAGCATTCATCTTTGTATTATCCTTAAGTAGGAAAATAACTAGGAATGAGGATGCTTGTATTCATAATTTGTACTTTTAAAATAATGAATTAGTCGTATTCATATAATTTTTTGCTTTATATTATATTTATATTTTTAACTTTAAACATGTTACATTAAGATAGAAATAGCTTGGTAATTTTCAAATGGTTCGAATTTTAGAATTAAATTTCAAATTTTTTTTCCTTGAATGGATTTTAATGCAATTTATTCATAAGGTCTTGTTGAAAAATATTGCTTTTTTTTCAAGTTGATCTTTGTCTTGTTAACTAATTAATAAATAGATTTATTGATTGCATTAGATTTCCAAGTAAGTTTTAAATTTATTATTAACAATACATTCAATATTAAAATAAACGCAAAACGTTAAATATTAGATATAAATGAGAAGAGCATTTTCTTTAATATTCATAATTCACACCTAACTATATTAATCAAAGCGTTTTCACTTATTGATAATAATATAAGGAAAACTTGATTTTTTACTGAATAAACTTCATCTTAAAACTGCATCTTTTATCTATGGATATATTTCGTTTGAGTTTCATAAAATTTTCTTAATTAATACCTGTATAAATCAGATTATTATTTAAGAAATTTAATATTTAGATAAATCGAACACTAACATTAAAACTTGCACGAACAAAATATCTTAGATTTATTGAAACTTTCATTTACTGTCCATAAATTAAAAATACGTACTTATTTACACAATATTTTCATAATTTAATTGAATGTGGTTGACTGATATATAATAATTTATCTAAATTTTTTAGCAGCCATAAATAATTTAATTTTCATTTCACATTTTATAACACATCTTCTCCCAACAAAATACGATTAGTAAATTTTATAATTAGGATAAAAATGTTTAAAAGTAGTTGAATATTATTATCAACTATACCTGTATTAAAAAAGGTACAAATTAAGTGTAAACTTTATTACAACGAGAAGAAAAAACTCTGTCACCTTGTACTTATACCAGAAAAACAATGCTAAAAATTTTATAAAAAATAAATCTATATTTTATTTTTAATGAAAGTAGTGAGCACTTTTTGGTACATATTTGATATATATATATATATATATATATATATATATATAATTAATAGTATATTTTATATAAAATTAATAATCTTATTATTCTCCACCTAATATTCTAATATTTGATTATTAATTTTATAAAATATACTATTAATTAAATTTTAGTTATTCTATTTTAGCTGCTTTTGCGCTGAATGTTTTGCTAAACATAAATGTTTTTATCTATGCTTGTACTTTTCAATTCCATATCAATTCTTGTATTTTTCAATTTTCGCTTAAGATACTTTTCTAATCTTGCATTATATATATATATATATATATATATATATATATATATATATATATATATATATATATATATATATATATATATATATATATATATATATATATATATATATATATATATATATATATATATATATATATATATATATATATATATATATATATATATATATATATATATATATATATATATATATATATATATATATATATATATATATAGTATATATATATATATATATATATATATATATACTATATATATATAAATTTTTATTTCCATTAGATATTTTTGTAGTCAGTGTATTAGTATATGAAATCGTTCAGTAATGTTATTTGGTGTAGAATATTTGGACCGATTTTGCTTGTTTTCAGAAAGTGAACTAAGTATATTCTGATGGGAAAACACGACTAGCTATTGTACCTTTTCTTCCTAAAAGCAAACTATCCCCCTTCCCCCGCTAAATGCACTGTTGAGAGGGTTTTGTGAGACCGGGCGACTACTTCAAACACGAACTAAGTGCCCTCTTCTTTACACGCCCATTCGTTGCTCTTTTGTAAAGGTCATCAGAGGAACAGCATCTGGGATTTGAGCGAAATTCATGGATAGAAAGGGTATTGGAATGAAAGGAGGAAAACACACGTGAAAGGCTAAAAACTCAAATATTAGTTCTATAATAGAAAAACGGTTGTCAGGAGATTTGAACTAAACTCCGTTTTTTGGCATATATTTCTCATATATATATTTTAGATAAAGTTGTTTAATTTTCGTAGATAAAGTTAACTATAAGTATATTATTTTAATGAGAAAGAATTTAAGCTATGAATTTATATTTATTTATTTTTGTTTTCGAATGGTTAGTTTCCTAATTGTTAATGTAAATTTATCATTTACATAAAATATTATAAAAAAAATTTACTGAGTTTTATAAAGAATTTTCGGCCCAAAACAATTAAGAAATTCAAATTGTATGAAAATATACAATGCATATACTTTATGAGTATCATTTTATACCTTCCACAAATCTTAAAACTCTTTAAAAAATTAATAATATGTGGTTTCTAGCATAAAAATAGTTAATACAGCATAAAAAAATGTACTTCAAAATATTTACTTCATAAGTATCGTTTTATAACTTTCACAAATCTTAAAACTCTCTAACAAATAAATACTATGGGATTTTTAGTAGAAAAAAATTTAATACAGGATAAAAAAAATGTACAGTAAAATACAATGATAAAAAAAAATTATACTCATCTACGAAATCGTTAGAAATAAATATATCATGAAATACTTTATAAAAATAACTGCTTGTAACATTTTATAGGAAAAGTATATTCCCTTATATCATGCAAATTTGTTAACCTTTTCACTTCAGCGATATATATCGTCTAAGTATATAAGATAACATTATTCTTCAAAACACAACTTTATTTTATTATAGATTTCATTTCATATTTTTTACCTTAGTGTGGAAAAACAGATATATAGCAAATAGTTCAGAATAAAGAATAATGATGAATATTCAGAGTACAATATTTTTATATTCTATAAAAGAATATAAAAAATATATTTATCTTACAGTTTCTTTAATAGTTAAATTAAACTATATATATATATATATATATATATTATATATTATATATTATATATTATATATTATATATTATATATATATATATATATATATATATATATATATATATATATATATATATATATATATATATATATATATATATATATATATATATATATATATATATACACAATATTACATTCTATATTATTAAAAGTTATTTTTAAGAGTTATTTATATAAAAAAAAGGATAAATTAAATTCTCTATACTTAAAATATTATTAAATTCTTTTTTTCGCTATGCTATTTTTGTGTCCTACTTTCACAAATCTCATTAGGTAAGAAGAGAATGATGTCTGAGAGCCTGAAATAAGATCTTCCTATAAAAGTTATTTTCAAAGCTTTTGTCAAAATGTATTAGTTACTGTGCTTCTCTCGGCTTCAAAACAGCACAGTTATGTCTTTTTAGCATGTTCAATTATGTTTCGTAAAGTGTAATTTGAATAATTTTTAAAGAAAGAAATGAAGCCTTTGTTGCATTAAACTTTTATTATAAAGTTGATTTAAAAATATTTTATATGCATTCAATACGTCAAGAAATAAAGTTTTGAGCTATAAATTCTTATTTTAGACATTTTATTGAGATGCGTTTTTAAGAAAATATTTTAGTAAGAGATTTTTGTATATAAATGCTAATATTTTTTTTTTTCTCAATTACATATTCAAATTAAAATGTTTAAGGTTAATAACCTAATCAAATTAAAGTTAAAAATTTATTTCAAATATTAAAACATTTTTTAATAAATAATGAATAACATCATTTAAGATGAACCAAAAAATAACATCTTATCTAGAAAATCTTTACATTGAAGTCAGATCTGTAAATTTTAATAAGCAATTAATTATTAAATTAATGTTATATAAATAGAAAAATTTGTTTTACTGCACTAAAAAAGTGACTTGACTAAAATACATTTATGTATTGAAGTTTAACTTAAAATTGGCTACCTCGTAAATGTGAAATACAGGAAGATATAAATCTTATCTCGTTAACCTGTTTAACTTGCTTCATTGATATGAAATCTTCAGAATTATTATTTGCAAGTTCATACTAAGGAGAAATTTTTAAAAAAGAATTTTTTTATACAGCAACTAGAGTATATCGCATTTCGTCTAATTAACTACAGATTTTCACCTACCCCCTTTTTTTTCGTGGGAGGCAGCTTTATCAGATACGATTCTGTGATTTCTTCAGATTTCAGCGCCCTTACCTAAGGTAAGCTATGGATAAATTTAGCGGAAAGGTTCGATGGTTAGAGCGCTATACCATGATGCGGTGCTCCCCGCACCATACCCCGGTGAAATATTTAACGCCTTTGCGGTACTAGTAATACTAATACTAGTAAACAGAAATAATACTTTCTGTTTTAATTCATTTTTTTTTCAAAAAATAATATTGAATTTGCTAAATAATAGAAATCTCAAGTACATGAAACTTGTAATGTTCTTAAAAAAAAAGCTAATATTTAGTGTGTATTTCGAAAGTTGCATAGAAATTTAATTTAAGTGAGCGAAAATCATGAAAAGTAAATATTAAGTAAATTAGAGCTAAAATCTTAGAAGGTGCTAATATGATGATGTAAAATTATTTATAGTATTTGTTCAAATAAAATTTCTTGTGTTCAAGAAATTTATGAAGATAAAAGGACATTTGAATGATGAACAAAAGATGTTTGAATTTAGGAGTACATATATTTGTAATACCAAAGAAATTTTGAAAAATCATATTATCTGTTCTAAAAATATTTCACTTTCAAAGTAATTGAAGAAATAGTTTTTCTTGTTTTTAATTCTTAAGTTAAAAATTTTCTCCTTTACATATAATTTTTGTTAAAACGTATTATATTTATCATTCATTTTAATTGGTTTGACTTAAAATATTTTCATAATAGATAATAAACACTGAACTTTAAGTAAATAATTATCTATAGAATAACTGATATGTTCTTAAGAAATTATTACTTTTAGAAGAAGCTAGATTGGTATTTACTACGCATCAAATTTGTAATTATTTTTATTAATTCATTCAGTTTTATATGATAATATATCAAACATTTCATGATATTTTCTGCTAATAAGTTTGTTTTATAAAGCGATGAATTGAAATATACATATTCCACATTAAAAATTTTATAACTTTATTATTAACATCAAAAGCAAATTAATTCTGAAAAATCTGAAGTTCAATTTGGTATTAAGTAATATATAAATTTCTTGAATTTAAATAATAAAAAAAAATAATTTTACAAAATTTTGCATGCTTAAAGAAAAACATTTTCTTTTGTTGTATTAAGCTGTTAAATTTTTATTTTATATAAACTTTCATAAATTAATGTGTTATTTGAACTTAAAATATTTTTGCATCCTTCTTTATATACTTATTATTATTTTTGGGTTGGGAACTTGAAAAATTTAACTAACAATTTGCAACACTCATAATACTACTAAGTTTATTTATTTCCTTTAATCAGTTTAAGTATTTCTGTTAAATAAAAAATTAAATTGTCTAGAACACTTTTTTAAAAATAATTTTTTAACTGTGATGGCTTTTAATTTCTGAAAAAAAAAAAAAAAAAAAAAAAAAAAAAACAGAATTTTATGCATTGACTTGAAAGAAATTATTTTCAAAAATTTCTTATGCGAAAATATTCCATGTATCTTCTGATGTATTTTCTTTTTAATTTTCTCATATAAATATTCTGAGTTTTCTTATGATTATAATTCATAAAATGCATTGTAATAGTGATTTAAGGAAATATATTTGCAGTAAGAATGAAATGCATTGTTAATTTTAAGTGTCACATATATTTCAAAATATTTTTGTCATAAAATTTACTGGTGCGTATAAATTCTTACAGAAAATTAATTAAATTATTAAGCATAATACAAAAAAGAGCAACATAGTTTAGAAAGTTAGTTTAAGATATGCAATTCCATGTACGATAAAAAGTATACAATTATATATGCAAAATGTTTTTTAATAACTAGAGTTTTTTATGTTAAAAATATCTTATTATATGTGCACAAAAGAGATATAGCTTTAAAAAAGAACTACTTGTGCACAATCATTTTTCTTATTTAATCCAATTTTTCTTGAATAAAATTTGGCTGCGAATATACTATTTCAAATGTCCTATTTCCAAAATAATCACATCATATTTAACAATATACCATTTACACATTTATTTAAAATTTTTGTAAATGGAAAGAGATTTCTGCATAAATTTGAGATAAAAGTAAGATATCATATTTTTTTTGTATAAAAGATTATAAAAGACTAATTCATCTAACAATAGCAAAAAAGTGTTAATACTGTAAATTCAAAATTAAAAGTAGTCATGAAAATTATCTTAGTGTTTTAAATTAATTATTTTATCCTCAGCAAATAAATTCGAGCAACTGAAATATTAACTCTCATGCAATTTTAATGTCGTAATCAATGTTTTCAACTTTATAGTACACCTAATATTTCTATTTGTTTTAATGTTATCAAAGAAAAATTCAGATTTTGTTCTTTGGAAAACAAAATATGTTTATTTATTTGAAATAAGAAAAGTATAAAGACATTAATTTCATTTTTAATTGTATTTGTTCTTTTATTTGATTTCTAAAATATCTAGATTAATTAATTGCAAAATCATATTGTTTAGAAAATCGCTTAAAAATATATTAATTTCTCACAATGTTTCTTGCCATAATACTTTAGATTAAATTACACTTTTAAATAAGCAATTTAAACTAAATCAAATCTAATGTATTGAGGAAAACTCTCTGTTTACATGTGACTTGAATTTTTTTAATTAAATTTTTTTTATTTATAAAGATTATTTATTTATAATTTTTAGGTATTTTTTTTAATTTTTTAGCAGATGACTCATTACACTACTTAGTCAAATGAATAATATGCTCACATTACTAAATTTAATTTTAAATATTGCCTGTTATTTTAATTGATCATTCATATTTTTATTTAAATAAACTTCATACTTAAAAACATTATTTGTATTTAGTTGCATTGAACAAAACTAATATTTTAAAACCGAAACTAAGTTCAGAAAGTTTTAAAGAATTATTTTGTAATAAGGTATGCAATTTAATATTTTGTTTTAAAGATAGTGAATGCATGGTATAATATTAAACTATCATTTAAATATATTATAGGTATTTGTGGTATCAAATTTACAATTTTATCTTTTTGAATTGTGTATTACAAATAGTTATAGGTCAGTATTCCTTCCTTAATTTTACCTTAAATCATATATAGTCAATACTTTTCAAACTAACTATTAAATAGCGATATGAATACAAAAACTATTAAATATGTAAATTAAATAAATTAATATTTTATTTTGACATACAAAAAATCAGAAAACTAATTATAAAATACATATAAAACCAATATAAGTTCTTCACATAAAATCGTATGTTTGTAACTATCTGTATATAATAACACATAGTTATCTACTTAATGCACATAACTATCTACATACTATGAATAACTATTTAATTTTATATCAATATTTTCTATTTTATGATCATAATTTTGTTTAACAGTTTGAAAAAAACTAGAATTGATTGAAGTGTTATAAACGTAGATCAAATAAAATTGTCCCCTCATTAATAAGATAAATTTGTATTTACTGAAATATTTTGAATACCTCTTAATTGTCATAATTTCTTATAAGTACAGCACTTCAAAAAATAAGAAATTTACAAAATAATCCAAAATTTCGATTTCAGTGAAACATTGAATTGCCGGAAGTCAAACTTTCTGTGATAAAAATGGCTTAGATGGAATATGATAGAGATGTTAACTTAGTATATTTTCTATACTGAAAAGTATCATCCTTCTTCCAAGCAACCAATTTCTAATTATAATAGTTTCGATTAAAACTGTTTTTGAAAATTGTGCGTTTGAGGTCAAAAAAATATATTTCTTAAGAAATTCGGTAAAACATCTAATTTTATCGTATGATATCATATGAAGTTGAATACTCTTTGCATCAGTTGTTGATTTTCAAATTAAAGAAAATTCTTGCTAATCAAATAAATTTGTTTAATATTTAATATAATAAATTTATCATATAAAATAATTTTTATAATAAATTTGCTTAATATTTTTCTGTTGTTAAGAATGAGCAAATAATCTTAATAAAAATAAGCAAGCGATATAGTCTACAATAAAACATACAGAGCCTTACTTTATCACTTTACAATCAAAATCAACAAAATTTTACAATTAACAACATAACAAATTATAACAATATTAATGCAAAGCATAATAGAATGTTCATATATTATAACACTTACAAATAATACAATTTAAATACAAAGTTTACTTGTAATAAAATTTAGATTTATTTCTTTATTAACAACGTTAATAAAATAACTAGTCTAAATTTTACTATTCATAAACAGTTTATGTCAAAATACTTACGTAATTTACTCAATAAGGAAAGTCAGTTTAGTCCCATACAGGTATGGCTATAATAAATACTATAAGTGAAACATTAACAATCATTTTAAAATTATACTTTATAAAAATTACGAAACTTATTTCTATAAAATCCATAATTGATCATAATTAAAAATAAATTCTGTAATTGATGTTACATTTAAAAATTTTATATTATTATTTTTTATTAGGATTTATATCATTGTGTTATATTTAGCATTCCTTTTTAGCTATATTTTTTATTTCCTTAATCTCATCAATTTAGAATCTTATATTTTCACTGTTAAAAAACTTAACATTAAATT